>CM034154.1:303887478-304584254 GCA_019776745.2 Taxus chinensis
TAAGGTAACAATGGTGCGGACATTTGGTAATCAAAACTCAAAGAACGTGCAATTAGAATTTATTTGATGCATTATGGACCGACAGGATCACCTCTAAGAAAGCTATAGGCATGTCCTGTTTTCATTTGATCTATGTAAGAGATGCAGATTTCCTCTTACATTAGAACTTCCTGCTTTACACACTTTCCAAAGCTCTGGAAGATGTTATGTTCACAGATTCTATTGACAAAATAATCATGTATCTTACTAAATTTATGTGAAGTACAAGTTCAAATAGCAGATAGGCTATCAAAATACCAGAGGAAAGAGAAGGTAATCTTTGAAAAAAATTCTAGAGAAATAAAATTTTGAGATTGGTGATTGGGTTCCTCCTATGGGATAAAAAAGAGAAACCAAACGACATGTATGGAAAATTTAATTCGTTGTGGAAAGGACCTTTCATAATAAAAAGGATTTCTAGAATTGATAGCTTCATACTTTCTCATCAAGATGAAATTGAACTTTCATTTCCTTTCAATGGGAAACATTTGAAGCTTTTCAAGAATTGAGAGAACAAGGTAAAACCTGTATGTATATAAATAAAATTTTGTTTGTTTTTCTTTTCTTTTTCTTGTGTTTTTTTGTTGTGTTTTATTTTGTTTCTTGACACCAATCCCAATGGACAAGATATGAAACCAAAGATGATGAGATCTCATATTTACTGTTTTCATTTTGATAGAGGTAAATATTTCCATAGATGGAGCCGACTGGTGTCCCTAGGATTTCACCCTAAAATCTCATACTACCCCTTTTTTTAAAAAACCGTTCTTTTCAAAGTAACGGATCATTTTTTTTTTTACTTCATGTAGTTTTCTCCATTATGTTAAAGTATTCCTAAAGAATCATAGAAGAAAAATTTGACAAATACCCACATGCTAAAACTCATTGTATTCCTCCATCAGTTTTTGTCTGAGAGAATTTTATTTAATTATTTATTAAATAAATAAAGTTCTGTTTAAAATAAATTGTGTTGTAGTTGAACCCTGTTGAATATTGTCATGCCATTATACTCGTCTCTCACTAGGGTATTCACCAAGGAAGAGTTTTTACAAACTAGCTATCCAAAAGGTTATTTTAAAAAGCAATAATCTGCAACTTCTGGAAACATTTTTCATTTTTATTTATTTCTTTTATGTTTTCTCCACAGTCTTCCTGTTAAATTCCCCTTGATCCATTTTTTCATTTTGTATAGCCTATTTATTTTCCTAGAAGTTTTAGAATTCATCCATGGCCTCAGTCAAGGGAAGAAATTAATCATGGAGTGTTAATTTCTTACAAATAAAGAAGGATGTAAGTGAAATAAGATTCTTCCATGTTAGTCGCACTTTTTGGAAGGAAATTTTTAAGATTCCAATGGGGATTTTGGTGGTGGAAGGAATATGGGAATTTAAATCCAATTTAGAAGGTTTTTTTTCCATCATTAAAGTCAAATCACTTAAGTGCCAATGGGAATTTTTGTGGCGGAAGGAAGGTGAGAATTTGGAGCCTTCCTAGAAGTTTTTTTTTTCCCATTATGAAAGTTAAATCACTTAAAGTACGAATGGAAACTTTGGGGCTGCCATGAAGGGTAATAATTCCCATCAAGGAAGTTTAATTCACCCATGCAAGTCACTTTTTTAATAAAGTAGCTCTTTTTTATGCAAGTTAAACTTTTTGGAAAGAAGGTTTTAAGCTGTCAATGGGAATTTCGGTGGTGGAAGGAAGATGGGAATTTCAAGCCTTCCTAGAAGGTGGTTTTTTCCCATCATTAAATAAAAATCACTTAAGTAAAATATGGGTTTTTTGGAGCTTCCTGAAATGGTAAAAATTCCCATTACTTTGCCTTCTTATTTTTAACATGTCTTCTAGCCAAAAAGTGTTACCCACCTTGGCATAAGTGCATGCAATTAATGATATTTAATTTTAATATTCCTAGATAAAGTTGGGGGAAAAAAATATGGAAATTAAAAGAAAATTTATGGGCTATATAGAAGACAAAGAAGCATGCTATAAATAAATAAAATATTTGTGGGAATAAGCAAGCTAAAGCATGCAAACTTGGGTGCCCAAATTGAGAGAAAAAGCATAACTTATTATTAATAATTGCCAAAAATAGGAAGAAGAAATTATTTATAACATGTAGTTATCTATATAATCATGGAATTCCATAAGGAGGAGACAATTAATTAATTTTGATGGATCATGCTTCCCTGGAGATTTTTGGGGAAGGAGTGATTTGCATTAAAGAATATTTTTTATTGCAAGGAAGAGTCCAGTTTTGGCACCAAGGGTTGGAGAGGCTTTCTTTTTGTATTTAGAGCATCTGCATGTTGGTATAAGTGCTCGAGTGAATTAAATAATATTTTATCTTGCTTGGTATGTAAACAAAGTCTCAAATTTTAGGGCAGAAGGCTTCATAAGCAGATTTTGGTGATAGAAATTAAACATTCATGCCATGGACTCCATATTTGTCTGAATCATTTGTGGGTATTCATGACAGGTGCTCATATTGGTGAAAAGAAGTAAAAATCAATGTCAGATACATTAAATAAGAATGAATTATAGGATCTTCAAAAATTGATCCAATTGCAGGATCTTCTGGAAAAAATAAAAGAAAAAGAAATCAGATAAATATTATTTGAGGCATGATGGAGTGAGATCAAAGAGAAGGGTTAGAATAATCATGTATTATTTCCAGGATTACTGAAATCAATGATATAGACATGGGCCTTGAACCTATCACTGATTTGATTAATAGATCCAAATCCACCAAAAGATCATCCCTTATGCGGGCAATAAAAAGTAGTGAAATTATTCAAGCTTCATTGTTTTTGGTCATAACTCAATTGCCCAAGTTTTTTATGGAGTGAAAAAGGTCTTATCATCCTCTTTCTAGGATATTCCAAGATGCTTCAGGGAAGACAATAATTAGGTTGTATGCACAATTCATTAATTATTACCTTAAGCATCCGGCACGGCCAGTGGTGATTGGAATTAGCATGCACGACGCTGGTAATAGATGCAAAAATAATAAAGTAGATTGTGTGGGTATAATGAACAAAAAATACATGAATAATCCCAATACACCATTAAAATTATCAAGGAATCTTCCATGATCCAATATTGTGTAGGAATTTGATGATATCATCAAATTACTTTGCAACATACATGAGGAAGCTAATACTAATAACTTCTGCTCATGGATGTATGCATTTTTGAGAGCCATTGAGATCATCATAGTATATTTGATAGTTAATTGGTTGGAGATCATTAATGAAAAAATCAGATAGAAACTCTGAAGTGTGAGGCAGACATTCAGCTTCAAAATGACTTCATACCTTTTATATGAAGCAGCTTCTCCAGGGATATTTTCCAAACTAGATAAACGATGCATATTGTCAAAATATCCTCTTTATGAGTGCTTCGCTCAGTTGAAAATTCATGAATGCTACAAGTATTACAAGTAAGTGAATGATGGATTAATCAATGGATTCATTTACAAATTAAATAGTGAGCTAAAAACTAGAAGAGTGAGCAAAGAATCCTAAAAAGTTATCTCCTAGCATGGATGTATCATAATCTAGTTTGTAGACTTCACATATCTTTGAGTTAGTGTTTTCTCAAGAGAACTAGTTAAGTTGCCAAAACACCCGAGTGATAAGTAGGTCATCATGCATTTCTATAGGCAACTCATAGAGTTGCATGACTTAAAGTCAAAATGGCACAATTCTATAGGTATATTTCCAATCACGATGGGTCATTATAGTTGCCAAAGCATTTAGATAGCCAAAGGAATTGAGGAAAAAATATTTTCTGGGTATGAACATGAGTTATTCGTAGCACGAATGAAATTTGATCCATATGGGATATCAAAGAGTACAGTCTCCCAGGAATACTCACATTTTCCTTCTCTTGAAGAATTTTTGATGAAGTGTAGGAGCGAATATGAATTCAGGAAGGGAGATTTCAGCAGGTTATCAGTGCAGTAGGTTTCTGACTATGGTTTATCACGGATACCTACAAATATCTCATATGATGGGCATGTAGTACTTGACACATATCATCAAATGGGAGGAGATAGAGCTTCTCTTGAGGAGAGTGTGGTTGGTTGTCACATGATTTAAGAGAGGTCTTCTGAAGTCCTGGTTAGCACCTCAAATTGGTTACTAACAAAGGTGTATTGCTTAGACAAGGCTTTGATGAACCATATCATAGGAAATTTCATTGCAGGGGATTCCAGCTAGAGAAAACATGAAGGTGAGAGTAGCAAAAGGCCATAGAAGCTCAAAGTGTACAAGAAGTCTCAGGTACCAGAAAAAGGCAAGTCTATATCCATTATATATGTGCTACTTTAAGACGAAGCTTCTCCAATGTCAACTCACAGCACTTCCGCAGCTCCAAGACCTAAAATAGATGTTAATATTCCACCTTTGAATCCATCATCATTCGTATTTGTTCCTCAGCCACCCAGATCTTCACCTCTCCCCATAAAAAAGTTGAAATCATAAATGACATAGTTTGAAAGAGCATTATCTTTGGACAATTTAGAAGAGGGTAGCCATTACCTTGTAGTGAATTTGGATGCAGCAGAGTTAGAGCATGAGATGGTGGTATATTCAATGACTTCTCATTCCCCAAAGAACAATTTCTCATCTTGGTTGGCTCTACAAATAGTTCCATAGGCTAGAGAAGAAATTAAATTGGAAGAGGAAGACTTGCAACTTCTTATGAGCTTGGGAACTAGAGGAAAAAGGTCTAAAGCTACTAAAATAACTTCAATGTTAATTATTGAAGAATCAGGGTAGAAGTTTGCTGAATTTTCAGTTCCAGCTGAAGGGAAACATAATTGAGAGCTAAATGCTGTAGACATATTGTTGACCAATGTACCATTGGGGAAAATCACCACAGAAAGATTAAAGCAAGATACACAGACACTAATAGATGCTTTATTCCTTAAAAGTGACAAGGAGAAAGCAAAAAAATATAGGCTTCAGATGTAGATCTCATAGTTATGTGAAATCATCACAAAGGTTTCCAAACCTTCTTCTCATCCCATGTTAGTGTAGGAATAGGTATGCAACCATTTGGTTGAAGAGATTGAAGATGCAGGGAACCAGGTCAAAGTTATTGCTTAATGGAAAGAGAAAATTATTCACCAAGATTCAGAGTAGTTCAAGGGAATACTAACTGGCTTGGAGAATATGCACAGGGAATTATCTCTGATAAAGGAACTAATGATAGGGATAGAAGATGACAACATATTTTCTGAAAGTAATCTAGATACCTTAGCTAAGATACATTCATTATGAGTGGATGTGATAATTACAGAGAAAATTATATCTGATGATTGATAGAAAAGGGGAAGGAGTTAGAGATAGCAGTTTCCTTCTACATCGAGATCCTGAAACTTATGTTGAAGAGATGAAATTTCTATAAAACGAGATGGGGGAAGTACCAAAGAACATTCTATATGAGTTAGGAATTTATTCTGGTTGTGCAGAAGAATATTGATGAATCCGTCATGCCTTTCACGTTAGATTCGATTAGCATACTTGTAAAGATTCATGTAGATATTGAGGGGTATTTTAGAGAAGGTAAAGGCTAACACTGCTGCTTTGTCCAGAAGATTTTTACGGTTTAAAACTAAGAAATAAATGGTTACTAAGGAAGATGGGAAGACACTGAGTCACATGTTTGACAAGTATATTCAGTTTCAGAACAAAGAAAAAGCGTATAGTATGATGGCCAACATGTTTTATTTCTTCTTCCCTTTCCTCTCTTATTTTTATTTTCTCAGACAAAATTGTAAAAGTAATGTAATTGGTTAAAAGCCATTACTTTTAGTTATCTAAAAAGGTCCTTAATTGAGAATAGGTGGCAGACATGCAAAGTTTTAATTTAGTCTTCATATGCATGTCATGTAGACATAAATTTCAGGGGAAAGATTGTCATTTTTTTTCTTTATAGCTTTTGCATGTTTTAGTTCAATTATTGCTTTCCTATTTGTAATTTCAGTCTATACACCATAAATAGAAGAAGAACCTATAGGTTAGAGGATCAGAATTTGTAATCATAATTCTTGAGTTCTAGACTTTGTGTTGAAACCCTTGATATATTTTTTGAAATATAATGAATTAAACAGAGGCATATTTCTGGAGAACATTGTGTCAGCAATGCATTAGTTTCTTACTTCTATGTAGATCTTTAGATAAACTTTGCATTGTCTAAGATTTAGATTAGAATATTTCCTTTCCTTAATTCTGTATTTTGAGATCGATTTGTTTTATCTATGTGTATGAGACCAACTCTATAAAATATTGGTTGGATTACACATCTTCTTCTCCTTCTTTTCATATTCAACTATTCCCCCTTTTGCACATATTTATTTATAGTTTCTTATTTGCTACAAAAGTACTTAGCTATGGTTCATGAGCTTTACAATTAAATTAAAACCCATAGATAGTTATTAGAATACAGAATTGATATAAATATTACACGGGAGCCTCATCGGTAAATGAGGGAGATGTCATGACTTCCTAGGTTTTAGCTATGCATAAAATCTAGGCAATAGAAGCAATAACATTGAAGGACAGCAATGAGAAAGAAATTATTGATTTCTTAGAAGGTATAATGACAAGGTTCGGTGTTCCATTTATAGTTATTTCAGACAATGTAATGGATTTTCTTGGTCAAACATTGATTGAATGGGTTGTTAAGAATGGCGTCTACCTCAAGACTTTGTCCAATTACTATCTGCAAGGAAATGGATTGGCTAAGTCTAACAAAAAAAACCTCACAAGGATTATCAAACGCACAATGGAGACTCACTGGAGGACTTCGCACATAAAAATTAAAAATGATTTATGGGAAGATTGGATCAAACCTAAAAGGGCCATCGGAAATTCTCCTTTCATGCTAGTATATGGAAAAGAAGAAAAACTTTTTCTATCCTTGGAATTACCTTCTTTAGAGTTAGCTCATCAACTTGAGGTTATGGAGAGTGACCCTATGATAGTGAAGTTTTCTAAACTAATGGAGTTAGAAGAACTGTATAAAAATACTATGAAAACTCTAGATCAACATCAAGCTCAAGTTAGAAAAAAAATTGACAAGAAAGCGTTCAATAGGAATTTTCAAGAGGGAGATTCAGTTCTCAAATGGGATTCCGACAGGGCCAGAATAGACATACATGCCAAGTTTGATGCTCTCTAGAGTGGGACGTACATCATCAAAAGTTGCAAAGAGGAAAATTCATTTCATCTATCTAGACTCAATGAAGAAGATATTCCCATTCATGTGAATGGGATACATCTCAAAGCTTGCTTTTGAGATCATCCCCCCCTATATAGTTTAGTTAGGTGTTTTCCTCTAAGTGATTTTACACATTGTTATATTCTTTTTCTTGCACATTGTATGATCATTGGTGGTTTACAAGGAGGAGAATGTTCAAAGTTTCAAAGAGGGGTTTAAGATATTTCAAATTCCTTAGATATTTCATTCAAAGCTATGCAATATGCCTTAAATGTCAAATATTCATTAGATTTAGTTTGCTTCCCAATTAGCATTTTCATAATTCTACAATTAACAATGCCCAAGGAGACTTTGGGATTCATTCCAGAAGATCATATTAGTATTGAGATTCCAACATTGAATCCATGTCCAATGGATTGGTGAAGGCTACTGGAACCATGCTTAGCAAGCGATCATTCCCGAGAGGTCGCCAAAAATGTTATCCAATTTTATTCCTTGGGGGAAAATTGGACAACGGGAGCCAATTGTATGGCAATACTGGAAAATTCCTTCATGAGACATTTTTGGACATTTCGAGTTAATTTTGTGTTTGAAAAGTACTAACGGTGTTTCGGAACAGTTCATGGTTTTCTGATATTATTCTTCCCTTCTTGACTTTTCGAAACTCAGATTCTGCTTTGGGTGACTAAATCGGCCTCGAGACCCCACTTTTAGAAAATGTGTGTAAAATTGATAAAAATTGATCAATCAATTCCAGGAGGGTTTTTATAATATTCCCATGACTCCCTAGTTCCAAGAAGTATCCAAGAGAATCAAATTTTGAATAAAAAATAGTTAGGGGTCAATTTAAATGGAACCAAGCTCGGTTCTAGATTGTGTAAGACGATTTGAATGGAGGTCAAGTAGAATTTACCAAACTATTTCATGCTTAGTGATCCATGCACACGGCCAAACTTCAAAGAGTTTTAAGTGAAATGACATGGGAGTCACACGAGTTGAGGTTAGTGGCTCAATGGAGACTTAGTTTGAATGGAGTCGAGGCAAATTTAAGATCAGAGATAGGGTCAAGCTTCAAGGAAAGTGTCATTGTTGGATCTTGACCGAGTCAATTCAGTGGCATGATAAGAAATGAATGTCAAGTTGTTTTGAAGGACCAGTCAAGATCGATAAGTTTCAACGTGTCATAAGATCATAGTGAGCTCGGAGGTCCGGCTTTGTGAATGAGTAGTCCTTGTAATGATGACTTGGATTTGACTCAATGGCTTGGTCATTTGAGCAAGGAGTCATCAACTCATGGGCATGGCTCTAATAGTGATAAAATCAAGAAATTGGAGGCATCTCGGTACATGGTGAACGGATTCAGAAAGTTGATCACTTTGATCGAGTCGTAACAGAGAACAAATGTTAAGCTGGCATTTGGAGAATATATCGGTCGCTAGAGCAAAGAGCTATGAATTTTGAGTGATTTTGTTGGATTATTGAATCCTTAGTTGTCTAAAACCATGCATGCTTAGATGAAAAAACATTCATAGTGGGTCGCGAGTCGTGAATTGGCTCATTATAAACACAGGAGATGGCTGAGTAAAAATGCATACATGTCACTAGAGAGGACTTCGACAATCTCACATATGGGGTGAGATAAGCTCGACATGATACAAGTAGGATGGATCAAATGATGGATAAGGAAGGATGAGATGCATTGATCTTGTACAACGAATTGCGGAGATCACAACGTAGATCCAACTTGTTATCCCCGTTTTGAGTTCACGATAAAACGATCGGATAACCCCTACGAAATTTTCGAAGTTGATTTTGTTTTGTGGCCTCTTTTTAAGAAAATCGGGTTTTCAGGTTTTACCAACAGCTCGACATGAGTTTTAACATGCTTTATGTCGACTGTCTTCCAAAACCCGAAACCCGCCTTGTATTGTGTAAATCGGGTTTTCGGACCCCCGGCGCATCGGAACATCCATAATCCAAAACATGTTTTATTCATCATGTTTTCCGATTCCCGAAGTCCGCTTAATCCTTTGTATCGGGTTTTCAGGGCTATATTGCATCTAAGCACCTCATGTTTTATGCATCATGTTTTCCGAAACCCGAAACCCGAATTGCACTAAGTCCCCTCGTGTCGGGTTTTCGGACCTCCTAAACATGCTGACATGGCATTCATGCCGAGTGGTCGGTGAGTTGGCACGTGCTGTGCTGAAGTGTATTAATTACCAATTTTCTTATAAATACGTGGATTTCCACGTCATTCTTACCATTCATATTTTTAATTTGTGGAATTTTTGTGCGTGCTCTCTCATTTTCAAAACCCGAAAACTCACCTTGCTCGATTGGATCGTCTGTTTTCGATCTTACATTTCTCAAATTGGAGGTATTTTTCTTTCCCTTCTTTATTCTTGGTTTTTATGGATCGATTGAGTGTATTTTATTCCCAATTTCTTGCCAGGTGTTGAAGGTTTTCTTTCCTTCTTCTTTCTGTGTTACTTTGGAAAGGGTTTTAGGTTTTTTGGGTTTATCTCTTCTGAACTATCACTTGGTTCTGTTCTCTTGAAATTCTAATTATATGCATGATGCATGAATAACAAAAGGAGATTGTGTATTTGGAATTCAAAGAAAAACCCTATTTTTTCTTCTTGGGTTTTGAAGATTGTTTTGCAGAGCCAGAAACCCGAAGTGTATTGATAGATTGGCGCGTCGGGGTTTTGCCAAAGTTCCGATCTCCACAGTGCACGTCGGGGTTTTTCAAAGTTCTGATCTCTACAGATTAGCACGTCGGGGTTTCTCAAAGTTCTGATCTCCATAGTGAGTGTCGGGGTTTCTCAAAGTTCCGACGTCAAAAGCAAGTGCCGGGTATCTCTGAGTTCCCGTCATCAAACGCAAGTGTCGGGTATTGCCAAAGTTCTGACATATCAAACTTGTTGGGTTCTCAGGGTTTTCCGACATCCTCCTCGGCGTGTCGGATTCTTCTATTCTTCCGGAATTTTCAGTCGATCGGGATTTTCAGTGTGGATAACATCTCCTAAGTTTCAAGCCTTTCTCCCTCCAACATTCTACATGTCAGACCCTGGTCCATCTCAGGAGAAGGCCAAGAAGTCTAGCAGGATGAAGTACAAATTCAAGAAGCCAGAATCTCCATCATATATTGATTGCAATCATGATATCAAGGACACTGAACTTGGCAATATAGATATGGATGACTTCTGGAATAGGGTGAAGAGTTCCTCTCAAACCCCATGGATGATAGCTTTAGCTAAAAGTGGCTTGCCCCTTGCAGCAGGTTTTCCCATGTCCGCCCAATGTCCAGAATTTGTTTTGGCTTGTGCATCTAGTTATGACTCGGCTTCTCGTTCTGTGAAGAGCCAGGCTGGTGAGGTAGTGATCAGGCTAGATGGAGTGTATTTTGATGATCTTCTAAAACTACCTAATTTCGAAGAGTATGGGGACCTGAACATCAAGTCGGCTCAGAAGGCCTGGGATAGTAATCAGGAAGGTTGCATTAAGGATGTCAACAAAAAGTTCCTGATTAAGGCTAAACCAGCAGTATCTAGATTTCCAAGGACTATCCCCAGATGTGATTTCATAAAAGAATTCAATGATATTATCACCCTGCTGAGCCGGGTTTTTGGCATTCCTGAATCAAATGTATTTCACGGATGGATGTATCAGTTTATGGTCACCATCAAGAAGAATCAGCAAGGGATTGACTGGGGGACCCTTATCAGCAATGAAATTGATTCTCAGATGACTACAGTTTTATCAACTGGAAAGTTTTATATGTTTTCATATGTGGCTTACGCAGCAAGCCGGGATGAGGAACTATCCCGGGCTGGATACTAAGGGAAGCAGAACGACAAACCCAGTTTATAAATATTTCCCTCAAATAACAAAGAAGGGGTCCAAAGAACATTTTAGAAGGGTAAATGATGCCTTCTTCTATGAGAATATCTACCAGCTGAACCCCAGGGCTAAGAAAGACAAGAGTCTCAGACGAGGCTTGGACTGAAGTATCCAAATGGGGGTGTATCTTCTTGCAATTCAAGAAGTTTACATATCTTCGAACAGTCATGTACTCGGGAGAGCCTTTCCGTCTACCTCGCTATCCAGGAGATAGATTGATATTGATAGAGTTGGTCAGACAGCTGTTGGATTTTCACAAATTCCAACAAAGCAAGCATAAGGCAGTTGTATCCTTCCCAATTTCTATTGGGAGATATACTTGCTCGACAGTAGCAAAGGCCAAAAATGTTGAATGTGAACTTCAGGAAAAATTGAAAAAGCATATGAAGTCTCGGAATGGTTTTGACATCCGAGGAGTGCTTAGAGCCTACGGAGCCCAACATCTACACAGGCCTGACATTGAGGATATATGGGTTGATCTGCGTAACGAAGTTGCGGTTCGCAGAAAAGATAATAGTAGGTTGACTATTAATGAGATTCAGACGCTAGAGCTTTCAGATTTGCCAGATGGCACGACTGACAATGAAAGTGTGTTGGATCTTTCTTATGATGGACTAAAGGAGGATCAATATTTTTTCCCACCTATTGATTGGTCAGCCAGCGAAAAAGCCTCTATTACAGATAGGTCGGCTCTCATTCTTGCTCGCACCAAAAAATGGCTCTCCTCTTGGGGGATGAATTTTAAAAATGACAAGTTTCCAAAGTTGGCTGCTTCGGAGGTAGGGCCCTCCAAAAAGAAAAAGGACAAAGAATCTTCTGAGGGGCCTATAAAAATCAGGATTCCCAAGAAGAGGAAAGAAAGACAAATCTCTTCAATTATTTCTTCAGCTGAAACGGTGGTTGTCCCAGAATCACCAACACCACCAGAAATAGGACAAATTAATTTGGAAGGAGGAAGCTAGCTTCTATCTTCACCATTTGCTGATTGCTCAACTGGAGAGACGTTATCTCTTGCATTCAAGGCTTTGGAGTCTGAATCTGCACCTTCTCCCTCACAGCCACTTCTACCTCCTCATTCTCCATCCATTTCTGCATCCATGGCCAGTATTTTCTCTAGACTCTCACCCCTCTCTGCTGGAACCCAAGTGATCACCAGTACACCCAAACCTATACCTCTCATTGTTGCATCTACTACCACGTTGGCTACTGTTCCCCCTCCAATTGTAGGATCTTCTCCTCTTGAGAGTAGAATACCAGTTACTACAACATTGGCAATTTCCTCTGATACGCCACAATGGCTACTCGAGCAAACTCCGAGGAAGAGGAAAGTGATTGTACCCTTGCCAGCCTTTGATTTCAACTCACTCAAGGCTTCTACTGCGAAATCAGCCAAGAAACCCAAAACAGTTTCGAGGGTTTTGGTAGATGCTTCAGGAGATAAGTTCGCAGAGATTGCCACTCCCTCGGCTGACAAAACTAGAGAGGATATAACTGCTTCTGATTATCAGATAACCAAGGTGGCTCTAGGGAAAGTGACAGCAGAAGGAGCGCAACAAGATGCATGGGCTTCCATAGACGTGCTATGCCAAAAGTTGAAATAAACAAAGGACAACAGAAATGAGCTTAAGGAAAAAGTGGAGCAGTTGACAGATATTTTGATTAAACTCTCAAAACCCCTTGAATCCATACCACCTTCTTCTGTTTCTGTCGGGTTCGATTTCTCATCGGTGCCTGCGATTGAGAAGATTGCTAAAAAAGGAAGGGTGGTTGATGAATGGATCCAAAAGTTGCTCCAACAGGGGAAGGAAGTAATTCAAGACATGGTGAAGGTTCATGAGTCTTTGGGGGAGATTCAGAAAGAAGGAGAGAAGATGGATGAGGAATTCACTGAAGAAATTGGACAGCTTGATTTGACTTGTGAAGCTCTCCAAGTGCTAAAGCAATTACCAGCACACCTCTTGGTGGAAGAAGGTATTCTCCCACATACAGATAAAAATTTCCAGCTGACCAAGGTAATCAGGTTCAGAGTAAGGATTCTCAATGAAGCCTGCAGCAAGTTGAGAGAATCAAGGGATAAATTGATTGATGGGAAAAGTGATTTGGAAGAAGAGTTGCTGAAGATTTGTCCAAAGGTTTCAGTTGGGAACTCAAGTACCCTATCAGCAGATGATCTTTTCAAACAAGTCCAAGAATCTGTTCAGCATGAACCTGTACACGGATTTGACCTTGAAGTCATTGGTCAGTTTGTAAGGATTGAACATACGTTGGAGGCCTTAAGAAAGCTCAACAAAAGATTGAAAAAGCTTCTCGGTATTGCCAGTGATATTCATGAGACCTGCAAAATGTGGAATGATCATTCCACCGCACCTGATGAGAATGAAATGCAAGGCATTATTTAGAAGTTCCAGGAATTTCAGAACAAACAGTCTCAGCTGGAGGAAGAAAAAGAGAAAGGAGCAAAAGATGATGATTCGGATTAAGTCCCAACGTCACATGTCATTTCTATTTTTAGATTGACATGTCTTTTTTATTTCCGTTTTGTCATATTTTTGATTCATACTTTGACTTGATCTCCTGCGTGAGAATCATGCAAAACTGAACTCCAGTTAACATGCTATTTTTTAGGATCTGTCCTGTTTTATCTCTAGTTCCTTTTGTTATAAATAAGGGATGCCTGTGCATTCCAAAGGGTCGAGAATTTTTGGAGCATTAAGAGGCTATTGGAAAGGAGAAAAACTTTGTGTTTTCTTTCAATCATTTTGAAGAATAGGAGTTGATATTGTTTTACAGACTTTGTGTTGTGAAATATATCTTATTTAAGACAGTGTTCTTATGTTCATGATCTTAAGATATTCTTTGCATAGAATCTCAGTGTTTCTAATTATCTCAGACATTACATCTGTGATCTAAAAATCGTATGATTATTTCGTGCTCTGTGTTTACTCGAAAGAAAATACGTTTCTCCCATTTCCTTTCTACCATGCTTCTTTCACTGTAACAGTTTCTAACCTATTTCATTTACGAAAGCAATATTCTTGAATCGTGTGAATGTGGATTTCGGGATTTCATCCCAACCCCAAATGGTTAGATTAGTGTGAATATTATATATATTATTTACTGTGTTTTAGATTAGCAATAAACATGCAGCCTCACCTGTCTTTGAGGAGGGATTTAATCCCATGTATTGTGGTTGAACCTCATATTTTGGTTTGACAAAATATCCAACCAACAGTTTTTGGTGACTCCGCTGGGGAATACGGATCTATAGTATAAAGCTTATCCTCTCGGTGTCTGGTGACTCCGTATTTGCCTTATTTTTCAACAAGATCTCCTTTCAGTTCAAGCTGGCCAGGAAGATCTTCACTCGGTCTCACCGAGCTCAAGATGAAATTGATCCACTCTTTGAGTTACTGCAACAGCACAATTTCAGTCTTTCTCCCAACAGCATTGTCTCTAATCAAGCCAGAAGTTCTTCACCTGTTCGGAGAAACCAGATCCCTGTGGAAGGGGAAGCATCTGCAACTTGTCATGCACTACTCTTGTCTGATACTCAGATCCCTGTACACACTCTCTTCAGAAGGATGGCCGTTCAACCTGTGCCTTGGGGTGCAGTTATTGGTCCTCTTTCCTTGACCCCTCCATTGAATGAGTTACCATGTGGATCTCGTAAAAATATTCCCAAGTTCAATGGAGATGGGAAGCAGCATCCTGATGAGCACATTGCATCTTTCTTTGTTGCATGTGGTGTCCTCGGAGTGGCCCATGAAGATGTCTCCGTCTGACTCTTCGTTGAAACGTTGCAGGGAGCAGCAGCTGAATGGTTCTATCACCTTCCAAATGCATGCATCCCAAACTGGGCTACCATGTGGACTAAGTTCGAAGCACGTTTCAAACCAGCTGAAGATTCTCATGCTTTATTAGCTCAGCTCACGCACATGAAGAAAGAATCACATGAACCTATGCGGGAATTCATGGCTAAGTTCAACAAGTTGATCCGGAAGATTCTAGAAATAGCTGTACCTACTCCGGAAAACCAAAAATGCTTCTTCATCAATGCTCAACCTCCTGATATAAGCCTTTTGTTGAGAAGGTCGGTTATCCCAGATTTGGCTACTGCTCAGTCAACAGCTACTGAAATAGAGAATGATCTCATCTTGGCCAGAAGGATCAAGAAAGACATACCCAAACTCAAAAATCAAGGTTCTTCCCAAGGTAACATAGATCCTATGTTTCAAAAAATGGCTAATGATTTGATTTCTTTAAAGAAGCAAATGTCTTAGCAGGTGAACAATGTTTCGTATCGGGATATACCTAGGCGGAATTTCAATAACAACAATGGTGCACCTGCCAGAGAGATAGGCCTACGGTTAACTCCTGCTCAACCGAGACCTAGCAATTGAAGCTCCTCCCGTCAATGCAGCAGTGGAAATACTTGATGAAGAAGAGGAACCAGAAGAAGAATAATCCCATGAGGCTTTCGAAGCTTCAGGATATGCTGATGAGTCTTATGATGAGTCAGCTGGCGACTCCAGCATTGGGTTATTTGGAATATGATGAAGATGAATGTGCGCCAGATGGTCAGTCATTTGCTGTCTTCACTCGGGTCCCCAATCTCAGAACCCCAGAAAACCTCTTGAAAGCACAAAGGAGAAGAATAAGGATCCTCCCATATCCATAGTTAAGAGGGGTACCCCCTATTTCGGCACAAACTGAAAGAGAGGTTACCAGAAAGGCAGCTGCTCCTTATTCTCCTTCTCCTAAGATCAGTGCCCCGGCACAAGCTCATGTAAATAGAACTGAACCTACCATCATTCCCTTCTTATACTGCTTTTGATATTGTTGATCATGCAAAGAGAACCAAAATTCAAATGTCAGAAGCAGAATACCTTCAGTCAAATCCTGAATAGTTTGAAAAGCTGGCCAAGTTTATCAGAAGTAAAGCGGCTATTCCATCACCTTCAAAAGGTCTCCTTCCAAATCCTACTCAACCCACACCTCAGAATAATCTGACCTCTGCTTCTTCCTCAGGAAAGATTGAACCATTTTATTTGTCTCTACTTATAAATGGGTTTAAACTCAACAATTGCATCATTGACTCAGGATCCTCTGATAATGTTATGCCCGCAAAAGTGGCCCATGCCCTTAGGCTTACTTTGACTAAGTCATATGGACGGTGCTATTCCATGGAAACTAAACAAGTCCCTCTGATTGGTCAAATCAAGGATGCACAGTTTGCATTTGTTGCTTTTCCTGAGAAGAGAGTGAAAATGACTATTCTGGTTGCCGACATTCCTGCAGGCTTACGGTATCCTCTTGGGTAGAGGATTTTTGTAAAGATGTCGGAGGAGAAATTAATATGGATTGGACTAAAGCCAAGATCCCAGTCAATGGGGTTCATCGGGTTCTTCATCCTGAGCCACAGGCGAAGTATTTGGTGACCAAATCAGATGATCCGAAAGCTCAGATCCTTTTCGAAGATGCTAGCTTTGGGAATTATTTCATGGCTTCAGAGATACCCATTGGAGATGTTGAAGAGGAAGATCCCAATGCTATTTGGACGCTCGAATTTGATGGTAGCTACTCAACCTATGGATCAGGTACTGGTGTTGTTCTCATATCTCCTAGCTCCGAGATTTTCCCATTAGCTTATAAGTTGCAATTTGATAATACTAACAACACGGCTGAATTATGGAAGCCCTGTTATTAGGATTAGAATTGGCCAGATAGAAGGGAATTAGAAATCTCAAGGTTTAGGGGGATGCGGAGCTGATTGTTAATCAGGTCAGGGGTATATATCAGGTAAAAAAATGATCGGTTGAGACATTACAGGAACAAAGTTTGGGATAGTATAGAATGCTTTGATGCATTTTCTATTAAGGTAGTTTTGAGAGATTATAATGACAAGGCTGATTCTTTGGCTGTGTCTGCATCTCTTCTTCTTCCTCATCCTCAGTTCAAGCAAGATACATACTCTATTGAGATTGTATATCGTTCCCAGTATCCCAGATAATGCAACTCATTGGCAAGTGTTCAATGATGATCAACAGGTGTTGGCTTTCCTAGAAAAGGATGACAATTTCAGTGAGTTATATTTTGTAGGTTCAGAATCAGCCTTCCGTGAAACTATTTCAGATCCATATCAGGAGGTTGATGGAGAATATATCCAGCTGAAAGGCAATAAGATACCCAAAAGGTTTGGTTTCTTTGGAGGGCTTGTTCGACAAACATGATCGCTTTATCCAAAACAAAAGGTAAGTTGAAGGATTTTCTTCCTCTGAAGTAGATCAAATCAATCTAGGTTCATCTGATCAACCTCGGATGGGTGAATATCGGTAAATGTTGTTCTCCTAAAGAGAAGGTAAAATTCACTTCACTTTTGAAGAAATACATCAATTTGATGGCCTGGTCTTATGCGGATTTGAAATCTTTCAAGCCCAAAGACGTACAGCACAGTATCCCTTTAAAACCTGATGTGAAGCCGTATAGACAGAAGCAAAGACATTACAATCGGAAGATTTCAGGGACTATCCTGGCAGAAATTCAGAAGATGTTAGATGCTAGAATTATTTGCCCAATCCATCATATGTGCCAAGGTGCACTTTTTTTCTCTGTCGACACTCTGTGTCATGTTTCACCATTCTGTGCGCGCCAAGGCGTAACTTTTTCTATGTCGACACTCTGTGTCATGCGCCATTTTCTTCTGTGCGCCAAGGCCTTGGGCAACTTTTTCTATGTCGACACTCTGTGTCATCACCATTTTTGTGCCCCAAGGTGGCGCATAACCTTTTCTATGTCAACACTCTTTGTCATGCAATTTCTTGCGCCAAGGCTTCAATAAATTCAGGGATTTGAGCTTCTTTGATTTCTATATTCTCTTGTTTGTCTATATCGACCCGGGGGGGAGATATTTACAACAATTTGGCGACTCAACAGGATCGCCTGCCTGATAGGTAGAAGATTAGTGGCCTTTTAGCAATCCATTGGGCATGGAGTCATAAGCAAGCCTGAAAACTGATCTGAACTTTGAAAAAAATCCCTTCTGAGCCACTTGAAACCCATTGAACTTGGAGTTGTCCTCACCAAAATGCCACTGAAATGAACTGTGCCAGAGCAAAACCAGCAACACCAAAAACTATGTACAAAACTGAAAATCATACATGCTCCAAATGGAACATGCAGAGTGTGCATAAGCACTTCTTTTGCTGAAAGAAAACCTACCTACTCTACTCTAACTGGAAACAGAGGTGAGCTAAACAAACCCTGCAATTGGTTGTGAGAAATAGCTTCCCTTTCTCAAAAGTGGCAGCCATGCAATTGATTTGGAGCTGATCATGGCTGTTAGGATGAGTGGGAAATCAACAAGAAGTTGGTCTTCCACCCAAATCATCAAGGTATCAGCTGAAGGAAAATTCAATACCTCTTTTAGTTGCTCTGCATTTGGATTGAAGAGGTATGACAGCTGATCCTTGGTACTTTGTAGCTCATCCTCATGCTCAGAAGCAAGCATGACTGGTTGTGATTTCTCCCTTGGCTCCAATGAATCCAAATACCTGATTGGGCATGGTATGGTCCTTTGATATGCCCATAGCTCTGATTTTCAACTCCAAAAATGGAGTCTCTCTTGTAGACCCTCCTGGGTGGATGGTGTGGAAAAATGGTGAAATTCTTTTGTCCTTTCTCTTCCTCCAATGAAGGACATGAAAGATTAAAATCTTCCAATCTTGGTTCCAAAGAGCTGCTATAAGATGCAGGCTGCTGCAAATGAAGCTCTCCTTCATGACAGCAGGCTCCTGGTGTTTGGAATGTGGATGATGAAAGAGAGACTTGATTTCAGATACTAAATTATACATTATCAGTCTGTGTATGTTTTATGTTGTGAAATTTGGTCTGTGTCTATTTGCATGACAAATATGTTTCACCACCCCTTTTGGTGCATCACCATCTTTAGTTAGTTTCAATTTTTGCACTCTACCCCTGTCTCCTTGCAAGTTAGAATAGGATTAGGATCTAAACCTCTGTAGTTTTGCAAAATATAGATCTAAATCAGAGGAGTTTGAGGAACTAGCCTCTAATCTGGAGATTCCTCTCTCAGTTTCACAAGTCCCCACGCTTGGAGAGAGGTTTCCATGTTGTGCAATCACACTGGATGCTAGAGTGATCAACCTGGAACCCTGATCTACATCCAGGGGTGCTGTGAGTCTACAACAACAGATACTTCATCTGGAAGTTAATATTTATGCCTGTAAATTAACGAAATATTTTTGTTCTATGTTTTGATATGTTTGCTTGTTGATGGCAGTGAGGATGTGTGATTTTGTATGACTTGTTCATGACTATATTTTTGATACTTTCAGGGAATATCTAGTTTGTTTAGATCTGGGATACACTTATTTTGGGTTCTTCCCCAAATGGTAAATATATCAAATACTTGTTTCTTCTATAGAACCTTATCGTGATGGAATTTGAATATGAAAGTATGCCTATGAATGTTTTGGTTCTGTTCTTTTGTGTTTAAATAATATCTTGTAAACCCAAGTTGGGATTGAGGTTTCTTTAAGTATATATTTTTGATCTTGGAAAGTTTACAAGGATTGTTGATCCTAAGTAAGTATTTTTTGATTAGAGAATATCCTTATGCTCTCTCTCTCTGACCTTCTTGTTTAGATAGTTACACCCTTATTAGGTGAACTAATATAGAAGCTAAGACTGGTAATATTCTCCTTCTTTAATTTTTTTTTGAGTTAATTAGAACTTTAAACCTTGTTGGGTTGTCCTGTGTAAGGAGGAACTCTTAATTTTGGTTTGTTTGAAGCTTTGAGATAAATATTAATGGTTTCATATTCTGGTGATCTAGTTACTTCTATTTTCCTATTTTGTAGTGAAGTATTCTTCATTTAATGGAATCTCTTTTAAGAGTTGTTTCCATATTTTGAGTTTGTGGAACTTGGAATTATGTGGTTGTATATTGGCATTATTTTATTTTTGTAGTTCATACTATCTTAGAACCTTGAGTTATCATGTCGTCTTCATAGCCGTGACTCTGTTGGGTATCTTGTAAGACATTCCTTTGTGTTGGTTGGAGTCTTTGGAAGTTATGAAATTATTTTTTTCATTCATTTTTATGATCCTTTCATTAAGATGAGTTCAACCTTTAAGATAAGACTAGGAATGATATAATTTTGGACTATTTTTGAAATTTTAGTTTTCATGTCCCTTTTCTTGAATTGGGAATGAATGATTTAAGTTGTGAGTTATTCATAATGATATCTCGTGCTTATTTTTGGTTTTTGAATCAATGAACATGTAGTTGTTGATGTATTAGGATTACATGGTGTTGTTATGACTACTACGTTTTATTTTGAAAACTTGTACCATGAGTTACTGGGTCTTGTTTCTTATAGATTAAACCTTTCTCACCTTTAGTGTTGGGACTTGTTCTTGATCAACCTATTTCTTAGACTCTGTGTTGAGCCTGAGATAGGTAAGAGTGTTTAATGGAATGATATTCAAGTTTATGTTTAATCTTTCAGTTATTATTCAGGTTGTTAAATTTGAATAACAAAACAATATACTTATTATAGAAAGCTAGTTATGTATATCTTTGTACTTCTTCTTGAAAAGTCAGAATAGGTTGAGTTGAAGAACTTAAGTTAGAACCTTGACTGAGAAGATAGGATTAGGATTGGAAATATGCATTTCTTCCCTATATAATACTATTGTTTAGATGACTAGAAGGTTGTAATGAGTTTATATGAGTGTAGGAGATAGAATTAATTATGTTGATTTAATTAGTTCTTATTCAAATTTTACTTCTTAGTGATTCTATGATCTTTCTTTCTTCTGCTTGATGTTAAAAGGAATGATAAACAGATCATACCAAACCAAGAACACAGATGCTAATCAAACACCATGATTAATAAGATGAAAGTAATTCACCAGGATAAATTTACATAAACCTTTGCAAATAAATGAGTAGCAATATCATATATTATTATGGAACTCAATGAAATATAATGAGAATGGGCCTTGCTTATATAGGAAAGGAATAAAAATCTAAGAACCAGTCAAGGTCATAGATTAAGCAATAAATCATGGAAAAAACTAGTCATCAAAGAATGAATCAAGTCCATAGATTTATGAGAGAACTAGAAATCAAGGATCTAGTCAATACCATAGATCTAGGAAAGAACTAGTCAATACCATAGATCAAGGAAAGAACTATACCTAACAACTAGATAATATCTCCTAATCATAAAATAAATAAAAAGAAATATCCACACACATAAGTGGGTGAGGATAAATACAATAAAGGTAAATAATGTACCTAGGTGAACATGAGGTAAGGTAAATACCTACTCTAACACCCCCCCCTCAAGTGAAGCTAGGGGCAAAAATAGAAGTGGTATGTCCACAGTATGAGTCCCGACAACTAGGCTTGATGAGGTACTCATGTACAATATATCCATGAAGAAATCTCGAACCAAAAGAAGGAAAAAATCTTGCTATAAGGAAAGAGAAAGAAGAAGAAGGAAGATGTTCTCACGAACACCCCCCAAGAACAACTTCCGAAACCCCAAGCATTCCACGCAACTCAAGGTAGCGAGGTGATGCAAAAGGCTTCGTAAAGATGTTTGCAACCTGCTGCTGAGTCGGAAGGTACTCCAAGCAAAGAACTTCATCCTGAATGTGTTGCCGAATGAAGTGGATGTGTATGTCAATATGCTTGGTCCGCTGGTGCTCAACTGGGTTGCGAGAAATGTGAATTGCACTTTGGTTGTCACACCAAAGTATAGTCGGTGAATCTTGTAGGAATCCAAACTCTGTCAATAATTGACGAAGCCAAAGAATTTGCTGACTCGCTGTAACTGCTGCCCTGTACTCTGCCTCTGAAAATGAAAGTGCAATAGCCTGTTGCTTTTTGCACGCCCAAGCAACTGGAGAAGAACCAAGATAGAAAAGATAGCCAAAAGTGGAACGCCTGTCATCAATAGAACCTGCCCAATCTGAATCTGTATACCCAACCAAGTAGAGCCCCTAGTGTAGTGTAGGCCAAAGTGGGAAGTGCCATGCAAATAGCACAAAATCCTTTTAGCAGCCTGCCAATGACTACTATGAGGAGAATGTGCAAACCGAGATACAAGCCCTACTGCAAATGAAATATCAGGGCGAGTATGGATCAAGTACATGAGACTTCTAATCAATTGCCTATACAATGTAGGATCCCAAAGTGGTGTGGTACATGTGGATGTAAGAGTAACTCCAAACTGAAAAGCAGATGGACTTGGCTTGCAATCAGCCATATCAAAGCGCCTAAGAAGATCATGGGTGTACTTTTGCTGACTCAAATGAATCCTTGAATCTGTCTGAGAAATCTGCAAACCAAGGAAATAATGCAAAAGCCCAAGATCTGTCATGTCAAACTGTGTAGAAAGAGCTCTTTGAATACTCTGAATGTGGGAAGAAGAGCTGCCAGTAAGTAATAGATCATCAACATACAAGACAAGTATCACAATATTCTCACCAACATGCTGGAGATACACTATATGATCGGAATGGCAACGAACAAAACCAGTAGATAAAAGAAAAGAATCCATCTTCTCATACCAAGCCCGAGGGGCTTGTTTGAGACCATAGAGAGACCTTCGGAGCCTACAAACAAGAGAAGAATCCTGAACAAATCCAGCCGGCTGCTCCATATATATTTCCTTTTGTAGATCTCCATGTAAGAAGGCACTCTTAACGTCCATCTGGTATGCGGGCCACCCCTGTGATATAGCAATAGCAAGTACAAGGCGTACATAATCCATCTTGGCAACGGGTGCAAAAGTCTCAGAGTAATCAATACCTTCGACTTGTGAAAAACCCTTTGCAACAAGACGAGCCTTATACTTGTCAAGGGACCCATTAACGGCATATTTGGTTCGGTATACCCACTTACACCTAACCATCTTTCTTCCTTTAGGAAGAGATACCAAATCCCATGTATGATTCTTCATCAAAGAAGAATACTCAGTTGTCATCGCATCATCCCACTCTGGTATCCCATGAGCCTTTGAAAAAGACTGGATCTTCAGAAACTGCCTGACACAAGTTCAGAACCTGTAGAATGTGCGTGATGATGCCTAGTGGGTGGAAGATCCTCTATGAAAGGTGCTGCCTCAGAAACTGTAGTACGAGCCCACTTAGACATAGTGACACCATCAGTGGGAATAGGATCCTCAATGACATCGATAACCTCCTCATCAATCTCCTCAAAGAAAGGATCCTCAAGATAAGATGAAGAAGAAGGAATGGAACAAGATGAAGAATCATGAGGAGTGAAACGCTCATCAAATTGAACATGTGTTCGAAAAAGAACATCATGTGTATCAAGATCTAAAAGACAATAAGCTCTCATGTCCTCACAATACCCTACAAAGATCAAGGGTTTACTCTTCTTATCCAAAGCTTTCCTTTTCTTCTTTGGCACAAATGCCCAAACATGGCTCCTAAAGACTCGAAAAAATGAGACATCTGGCTTAGTGTTGAATCAAGCTTCCTTTGGAGTCAAATGGTCAAGTGCTCTGTGTGGTCTGCGATTCTAAATATAGTTAGCACAATTAACTGCTTCTGCCCAATAGATAGGAGGTATATCTCTAGAATGCATCATACAGTTAGCCATTTCCTTCAAAGTTCTATTCTTCCTTTCTGCTAATCCATTTTGTTGTGGAGTATGAGGAACAAAATGTTGGTGAATAATGCCTTTGAGTTTCCAAAAATTTAGAAAACTCATTGCTGAAGTACTCCCCCCCCATTATCAGTGCGAAGGTTCTTTATGCTACTAGAAGATTGTTTCTCGACCAAAGCCTTGAAGACTTTGAAGTGTGAAAAAACATCACTTTTGTACTTGAGAAAATAAACCCAAGTACGCCTCGAGAAATTATCAATAAATGTAAGTGCATACTTAGCTCCATTGAAAGATGGGGTAGGAAAAACCATCAAGTCACTATGCACAAGCTCAAGTGGTGAAGAAGTTCTCTTAGACAAATTCTTAGGAAAAAGGATCTTGGTGTTGTTTCCCTAATGCACAACCATGACAAACTCCCTCAAGACAAGAAACTCTAGGAAGACCATCTACCATACCATGAGTGCTCAACTCCTTCAAATATCTGTAATTGAGATGTCCAAATCTTTCATGCCAAAGCTTACTCTCTGAATCTGAATGAGAAACCAATCCTGTCCCTATAGAAGAAGTGTTATCAAAACCCTCAAAGTGATATACTCTAGAACTATGATCAACAATACCCTGAGCAACAAGTGAATAAGGCTCCGACAAAGTTCTTACTTCTGCCCCATGTGGTGTAAAAGTCACTGTTTTTCCTTTACCAAAATGACAAATTTGATATACAGAAAGCAAATTTGTAGTGATGTTAGGAACATATAGTGCATCTTGGATACTGCCACCATCAAGTTGTATATCACCTTTTCTCTCAACAGAAAGAAAGGAAGAATCTCCAAACTCAATTTTGGAAGTAGAACTCAAACCTAGAGACACAAAAGACTCCTTGGAAGAAGTTATGTGATGAGAGGCACCAGAATCTATAACCCAATTGTTTACAAGTTGAGACTGAGATCTTCCAACAACATTAAGTGCTTTTCCATGCTGATTAGAAGGAGGTGGAGTGGAGATAGAAATTTTGTGTTTCTTGACTGCATCCTCTAAGGCTTGCATTCGCTTATAACACCTATTTTTCTCCATGATTACTACCCCCACAAAAAGAGCATGAACGGCTAGACTTATTCTTGGATTTAGAAGACTCCTTGGGTTTTGAGTTGTTTTGTTTGGGTTTAGGAGCATTTTGAGATGGAGAAGGTGTGGATTTGGTTTTATTGTTTGGTTTTCTCTTGCCCTTAGGATTAGATGCAACTAATGCCTTTGGAGAGGTGGAAGACTCAAGGTGAGATAATTTAAATTCTTCCCTAGTAAGTCTTTCACAAAATGTTTCTAAGTTAGGCATTTTGAAGGTGTCGCCTAAGGCATCCATGCTAGAGAAAAAGGTAGAAGCAAAAATTTGGAATGGTCCTCTCAACTTGGATAGAATCAAGTAAACACACTCTTCATCATTTTTATCTCTTTCACTCCCCTTCAACTGTGTCAACAAATGCTTGAACTTGGTAAGATAGTTTATAATTGTTGGAAAATCTTCAGGATTAAGAGCGGTGATCTCAATTGCAAGTTGCATGCCTCTCATATGATCCACCTTACCAAATAAATCCTCCAATTTCTCCCATATTTTGAAAGGAGAGTCTCACTTTTCCAAATGAAATAAAATACAGTCACTTACATAAGTTACTATCAAACCTATACACTCATCAAATTTGCACTGGTACTGAAATTTCTCATATTCTCTAGTGAACACTGGTTGTTCTGAAAAAGTTAAAGCCCATAATCCTTTCCGCTTAATTATTGTTTCTATTCTTGGTTTCCATGTGTGGTAATTATGTGTTAATGACTCAACATGATCTAATACAGAAGTAGATAAAGATGCCATCCTCAAAAAATCACCAAAAGAAATGCAAGAACCAAGCAATGCAACAAGACCCTCAAACAATGCAACAAGAGCCCCCCAGATTTTGGTACTTTATAATGAGTGCGTGTTATAATATGACACTTTATAATTAAAGTGCGATTATCAAAATAAATATTTCCAATGGAAAGAGCATAAAAAACTATGCACTTTTGCGAAAAACAACACTCAAAACCGAGTTACCAATCAAAAAATACAAGTTTTTCAATATTATGCTCTACTATTTATTTTAGTTTCCACTAAAATAGAATAAAATACTCTTGCCTTCACCACACAAATAAAATAAAAGGGGGTCTGCGGATTTTCCCGAAATAGCAAAAAAGTGCGCCGTCGCCCGTGGACCCTTGCCAAAAAAGGAAAGAAACGTCTTTGCCGAAACCGTTTGTTGCACGTAACTGAGAATGGTAGAACTGCAGAAATTAAAACCCAGATCGGTTCTCAAGAAACCCAGCAAAACCTAATTTTTTTTTTCTAGATTTCCTTTTCCGTACGGCGTGAACCCCGAGGCGCATCCAGTATGTTTCTCTGCACAACCAAAAAAACCAAAAAAACAACTACCTCCCGGAATGGTCGAGTTTACAACCGATGTTAGGGTTTTGCTGCCTTCCGAATCCAATGGAAGCCTCTATTTTGCATAAAAATGCACGCAACAACAAAATACGAGAAAATCCTAAATATGAATATATAAAGAATTTATTTGCAAAATAAAACTTATAGACGGATGTCAATAGCAATTTCCTACTCTGATATCATACAAGGAACAATCACCAGATCGTGCCAAGCCAAGAATACAGATGTTAATCAAACATCACGATTAATAAGATGAAAGTAATTCACCAGAATAACTTTACATAAACCTTTGCAAACAAATGAGCAACAATATCATATATTATTATGGAACTCAATGAAATACAATGAGAATGGGCTTTGCTTATATAGGCAAGGAATAAGAATCTAAGAACCAGTCAAGGTCGTAGATCAAGCCATAAATCATGGAAAGAACTAGTCATCAAAGAACTAGTCAAGTCCATAGATTTATGAGAGAACTAGACATCAAGGATCTAGTCAATACCATAGATCTAGGAAATAACTAGTCAATACCATAGATCAAGGAAAGAACTATACTTAACAACTAAAGAATATCTCCTAATATCTAAATAAATAATAAGAAATATCCACACACATAAGTGGGTGAGGATAAATACAATAAAGGTAAATAATGTACCTAGGTGAACATGAGCTAAGGTAAATACCTACTCTAACATCCTTATCCTAGCTTAAGCTCTAGATCAAATTCCCACTCTCTCTGATTCTCGTGCTTCTAGTTAAGCTCCAATTCTCTCTTCTCAAGATCTTGACCCTTCTATTTGTTGGGATCATCAATTGGTGAAAAGATTTTGGTTTACAGGTAACAAGTCCTCGTTGTGCCTATGCATGTGGCAATTGCCCAAAGAAAATGGATCTGGCTTGAAGAAAGTAGATCGGTTTGTAAAAGGCAGATCGAAAAACCAGGTGATGTGACTGTAAGTAGGCGATGAGAATCCTCTAAGTGATTGCACAGGGGCACAATCACGCACCGCGCATAGGGTAGTGCACAAGGTTTCATAAAATATTGCTTCGAAAGGCATTGCGCAGGACTTCCTTCCTTTGTTGCACAAAAATTTTGAACCTTCATGAAAGTCCCTTAATGAGTAACTGCACAGAGCTCAAGATCTTCATGGTTCCACTGCATAAGCCTAAGACATTTGCACACAACTTAGCAAAGAAAAGTCCATTATTGAATAAACAAAATGAAAAGCGCAATGATGCACAAGGCTGCATTAAGATTCTTATTTCTACTCTCAAGTATTTTGGTGATCCAAGATTGCCTATAAACCTGAATGATCCTCCACTTATGCATCATGTCTTATATAAATATAACCTTACTATTCTATAGGATCATATTACATATAGTTTTTTGTAACAAACATCCTTGACCACACAATGAATAGGAAAAAAAACAATTGAAGAAGCATTGGCGTAGGGGCACATTCATAGTGTTGTAGTAACAACTATCTAATAATCAATCAAATATGGAGCAAATTAAAACTTGAGGGATCATGAATTTGAAGAAGCACCAACTAGAGAGAATGAACTCAAAATATACTTAAGTTCTATCTAGTATATTGTTCTAGATTTCAGGACTATAAATTTATAATCCTATCTGAAATGCCAATTTAATAAAATATATGATATAGGCCTTAGCCACCACCTTTCTTAATCATCACTGTCTTATAGAAAACCAAAATAGGGTCGAGCAGAGAAAAAAATGATATAAAACACCAAAATTTGCACTTTTAAACCCACTTTCTATCTTTCGTGTTGTTGGCAAGTTTATTTGTCAGACTTGCTACTACTCATCATGTTTTTGAGTGATTACTTGACCAAATCTTGATAGGGGAGTCATAGGCGAGTTACTTAGTTGGCTTTCCTGACACACAAGTACTTGTGACATGGTCAAGTACTCTTGCCGAGTTTTTGTACTATGGTTCCAATTCTCATGATGCCAAATCAAAACCAACAACTTAAACATGGCGCCAACCTCTGCATAACAATTGCAAAATAAATTTTCTATCTTCCCTTGGCATCTATTCATTTCCTAATTTATACAAATTGTACTAAAAAATGTATTGCTTGCTTGTGAGAGACAAAGCAACACAGTTTTACATTTCTAGAAATTTGCATTGCACAGAACTTTCATATGACCATTATTCTGATTCTTATATCCAAGATTGTACTTATTGTGTGCAAGAATGGTTCTGTTGGCTAGATTTTATACATAGCTAAAACCTAGGCAGTCATGAGATAAATCTCCCTCATTTACCGATGAGGCTCCCGTGTAAGATTTTTGTTAATTATGGATCCTAGTAACTATCTGTGGATTTTACTTTAACTGCAAAGCTCATGAACCATAGCTAAGCAATTCTGCAGCAAGTAAGCAGTTGTAAAGAAATATTTGTAGGAGGGGGAATAGTTGAATACGAGAAGAAGGAAAATATGTGTAATCCAACCAATAGTTTATAGAGTTGGTCTCATACACAGATAAAATAAACAAATAGATCTCACAATACAAAATCAAAGGAAAGGAAAGCTTCTAATCTAAATCTTAGACAATGCAAAGTTTATCTAAAGATCTACACAGAAGTAAGAAGCCAATGCACCGTTGACACAAAGTTCTCTGGAAATCCACTTGTTTAATTCCTTAGCTTTCAGAAAAGATATCAAGAGTTTTAGCACAAAGTCTAGAACTCAAGAATGCTGATTACAAATTCTGATCCTCTAACTCGTAGGTTCTTCTTCTATTTATGGTGTATAGAAAGAAATTTCAAATAAGAAAGCAATAACTGAACTGACACATGCGAAAGCTATAAAGAAAACAATTGACAATCTTTCCCCTGAAATTTCTCTCTACATGACATGCATCTGAAGACTAAATCAAAGCTTTGCATGTCTGCCACCTATTCTCAATTAAAGAGCTTTTCAGATAACTAAAAGTAATGGCTTTTAACCAATTACTTTAGTTTTACAATTTTGTCCAAGAAAATAACAATAAGAGAGGAAAGGGAAGAAAGAAAATATGCCGGCCGTCATACTCTACATTTTTCTTTGTTATGAAACTAAATATACTTGTCAAACAAGTGACTCAATGTCTTCCCATTTGCCTTAGCAACCGTTTCTTTCTCAGTTTTAAATTGCAACAATCCTCTGAGAAGTTGTTGAATATACAAGGTATGAAGTCATTTTGAAGTTGAATGTCCGCCTCACACTTCGGAGTTGCTCACTGATGATCTCCGCCCAATTAATTATTGAATCAACTTTGTTGGTCTCAATGGTTCTCACAAAGGCATATATCCATGAGCGGAAGTTATTGGTATTAGCTTCCCCATTTATCCTGCAAAGCAATTTGGTGATATCATTAACTTCCTGCACAAGATTGGATCGTGGAAGAGTCCTTGGGAATTTTGATGGTGCTCTAGGCTTCTTCATGTATCTGTTGTTCCTTATACCCAAGCAATCTGCTTTATGCTTTTCCCATCTATTACTAGCATCCTGCATGCTAATTGCAATCACCACTGGCTATGTTGGAAGCTTAAGGCAATAATTAATGAATTGTGCATCCAACCTGATTATTGTCTTCCCTGCAACATCTTGGACTGTCCTAGAAAGAGTATGATAAGACCTTGCACACTCGATAACAAACTCGGGCAATTGAGTTGTGATCGGAAATGCTAAAGTTTGAATAATCCCGCTACTTTTTATTGCTCGCATAAGGGATCATCTTTCGGTGGCTTTGGATCTGTCAATCAAATCAGTGATAGGTTCAGGGCCCATGTTTGTATCATTGATTTCAGTAAGCCTGGAAACAATGCATGATTCTGCTGACCCTTCTCTTTCATCATGCTTTATCATGCCTGGAATAATCTTTGTTTGAGTTCTTTTTCTTTTATTTTTGCTAGAAGATCCTGCAATTGGATCAATTTGTGCAGATCCTATAATTCCTTCTGATTCGGAAGATATTTTCAATGTATCTGACATTGATTTTGACTTCTTTTCACCAATATGAGCACCTGTGATGAATACCTGCAAATGATTCAGACAAATATGGAGTCCATGGCATGAATGCTTAATTTCTATTACCAAAATTTGCTTATAAAACTTGCTGCCCTAAAATTTGAGACTTTGTTTGCATGCCAAACAAGCTAATATATTATTTAATTCACCTGGGCACTTATACCAACATGCAGATGCTCTGAATAATAAAAAGAAAGCTTCTCCAACCCTAGGTGCCAAAACTGGAAGCTTCCCAGCAATGAAAAATATGCTTTAATGCAAATCACTCCTTCCCTTGGCGCCAAAACTCTCCAGGGCAGTATGCTCCATCAAAAAGAATTAATTGTCTCCTCCTTATGGCGTCCCATGCTTATATAGATAACTGCATGCTATATATAAAAATTGCTTCTTCCTATTTTTGACAATTATTAATAATAAGTTATTTTTTTTCTCTCAATTTGGGCACCCAAGTTTGCATGTTTTAGCTTGCTTTTCCATGTAATTCTTTTATTTATTTTTAGCATGCTTCTTTGTCTTCTCTTTGGCTTTCCTTCATACTTTGACTTTCTTCCTATTTTTGGCGCCAACTTTAGCTAGGAATAATAAAAATAAATATCATTAAATGCATTCACTTATGCCAAGGTGGGTTGCACTTTTTGGCTAGAAGACATGCTAAAAATAAGAAGGCAAAACAATGGGAATTTTTACCCTTCCGGGCAGCTCCAAAAATTCCATCTTTCACTTAAGTGATTTGTTTTTAATGATGGTAAAAAGCAACCTTCCAGGAAGGCTTAAAATTCCCATTGGTATCTTAAAACCTTCTTTCCAAAAAGTGCGACTTGCATGGGTGAATAAAACTTCCTTGATGGGAATTCTTACCCTTCTTGGCAGCCCCAAAATTCCCATTGGTACTTTAAGTGATTTATCTTTCATAATAGGAAAAAACAACCTTTCAAGAAGGCTCCAAATTCCCACCTTCCTTCTGCCACCAAAATTCCCATTGGCACTTAAGTGATTTGACTTTAATGATGAGAAAAAATAACCTTCCAGGAAGGCTTAAAATTCCGATCTTCCTTCCACCAGCAAAATCCCCATTGGAATCTTAAAAATTTCCTTCCAAAAGTGCGACTAACATGGAAGAATCTTATTTCACTTACATCCTTCTTTATTTGTAAGAAATTAACACTCCATGATTAATTCTTCCCTTGACTGAGGCCATGGATGAATTCTAAAACTTCTAGGAAATAAATAGGCTATACAAAATGAAAAAATGGATCAAGGGGAATTTAACAGGAAGACTGTGGAGAAAACATAAAAGAAATAAATAAAAATGAAAATGTTTCCAGAAGTTGCAGATTATTGCTTTTTAAATAACCTTTTGGATAGCTAGTTTGTAAAAAACCTTCCTTGGTGAATACCCTAGTGAGAGACGAGTATAATGGCATGACAATATTCAACAGGGTTCAACTACAACACAATTTATTTTAAACGGAACTTTATTTATTTAATAAATAATTAAATAAAATTCTCTCAGACAAAACTGATGGAGGAATACAACGAGTTTTTGCATGTGGGTATTTGTCAAATTTTTCTTCTATGATTCTTTAGGAATACTTTAACATAATGGAGAAAACTACATGAAGTAAAAAAAAAATGATCCGTTACTTTGAAAAGAACGGTTTTTTTAAAAAAAAGGGGGTAGTATGAGATTTTAGGGTGAAATCCTAGGGACACCAGTCGGCTCCATCTATGGAAATATTTACCTCTATCAAAATGAAAACAGTAAATATGAGATCTCATCATCTTTGGTTTCATATCTTGTCCATTGGGATTGGTGTCAAGAAACAAAATAAAACACAACAAAAAAACACAAGAAAAAGAAAAGAAAAACAACCAAAATTTTATTTATATACATACAGGTTTTACCTTGTTCTCTCAATTCTTGAAAAGCTTCAAATGTTTCCCATTGAAAGGAAATGAAAGTTCAATTTCATCTTGATGAGAAAGTATGAAGCTATCAATTCTAGAAATCCTTTTTATTATGAAAGGTCCTTTCCACAACGAATTAAATTTTCCATACATGTCGTTTGGTTTGCTTCTTTTATCCCATAGGAGGACCCAATCACCAATCTCAAAATTTATTTCTCTAGAATTTTTTTCAAAGATTACCTTCTCTTTCCTCTGGTATTTTGATAGCCTATCTGCTATTTGAACTTGTACTTCACATAAATTTAGTAAGATACATGATTATTTTGTCAATAGAATCTGTGAACATAACATCTTCCAGAGCTTTGGAAAGTTGTAAAGCAGGAAGTTCTAATGTAAGAGGAAAATCTGCATCTCTTACATAGATCAAATGAAAACAGGACATGCCTATAGCTTTCTTAGAGGTGATCCTGTCGGTCCATAATGCATCAAATAAATTCTAATTGCAAGTTCTTTGATTTTTGATTACCAATTTCCGCACATTTGTTACCTTATTTTTATTACTTGATTAAGCTTGGACATTCCCTTGTGGGTAGTAATTGGAGGAATGTACCAACTAGATTCCATGCGTGTAGCAAATTTAACCATATCCTCAAAAGATAAATTGGGATAATTTTCTGTTACTATTTTTTTGGGTGCGCCAAACCTTATTACAATATTTTCCTTTATAAAATTACACACCTCAGTGGAAGTGGCATTTTTAACGGGAAAGGATTTTACCCACTTACTATGTAACATTCCCATTTTAAGACTTTAGAAAAAATAGAATTTTTTTTATCCATAATGTTCTTTGTTCTAAATTAACATAATTTAGAACACACATTCTAATGCCAATCCATCCTATAAAAAAAACCATATGCAGTTGTAATGACTCAGTATTAAACCTATCTCCCATGTTAACTCAATACTGTGTATACAATGTATACTTGGTTCTTTTACCATTTTAGGGGTACCTAAGTGTTCTATCTAAGAGGCCTATTTGAATATATGCTACCAATATTGATCTAAACCCTACTTCTTAAACCAGATGAAACAGGACAACACAACCAACAACTTGTGATACTTTGGCCAAAGTTTTAAAAGATGTTTATCATGTTTACATTCTTTGATGACATACTCATCAAATGGAATAAGTCCCTCACCACACTTTTTCTATTATTTGGAGTGGTTTTTTTCATGACTCTTGTCATTCACATTTGATTCAATATTTCATACTAGACAAGGGCATCAACATGCACTAGTGTGGAAGACTACTCATGGTGACTAAGGGTACATATACATACTCAATCGAAGTAAATCGATTAGGTGTGTCTAGTTATCCTAAGTCAACAGGAGTTGACCTTGACACTAGATCATGTTCATATCCCTGTATAGGATAAAACTGTGATCCAGTCTTACAATTATGTCAATCAAGTTAAAAAAAATGAGTGGGGTATTAAGACATATCAATTGCATCATAGTATCCTATAATGAACTTTATCATTACGTAGGTACTACATTGCAGTTGATGTGTACCAACATCCAACAAATTTTCCTCAGTTGGACTGTCATACCTTAGATTATAAGATTATTAACCCATTAATCATTGTCTTAGGATTAATTACATCAATCCTTAAAGATTCAACTAGGTCATTTATCCTATAAGGTCACAAGTTGAAAATGCATGTGATGTAGCTATGCAAGTAGAGTTATAGAAGAAGAATTCTTAATTAGTGTATCCGAATTATGTTCCTCTAATAAGCCGGATCTAATTTTTAAGATGAAATACAAGATACATAAAAATATCTTTGAGAATAGATATATTGTTTTTACAATAATGAATATTACATTCCAGTAAATATCATACCATCTTAGACTCATCCTATGGCCTAAGAAGTACATTCATCATAAATAATTCCATACAAACAGTTAAGAATGACTTAATCACTATAAAAAATAAAAGTAATTTTCGGTTGAAGTATCCTAAAAGTCATGAGTTATTTTTTTGTATTTAATTCAAGGTAGTATTCAAAAAAACATCATACAAACCTCATCAACCATATATTTGATTACTTCCAACTGTCTAAGAGAACAAGCTATATTTCACTAATCGTTATTATTCTAGAAAAGAGAAGATTAGTTGAAGTTTAGAACTTACACAAGGCTCAATAGTTTCTCACAACATATCATAACTATAAATCATTACTTTAAGGTTAATAAAACATTAAGACATTTCCCAAAGTTAAAAAGTGATATAAGATGAGCAGCCCAAAGAAGGAACAACAACAACACCCAAGTAAACAATTTCTCTAACCTAAGATTAATGAGGAAATGAGTGAGATTGCAGTCTCCTCATCTATCAAGACTCAACTAAAGGATTATTATTATTTTTTGAAAATAATAACGTAAAGATACAGAACATATTTTTGTATGAGTGACACACATAAAGTGAAGAAATAATTAAGGAAAGCTCACTTACGATAAAAAAATATCTTAATAGAGGTTCAACACAGTCTAGAATTGGATGAATATATAAAACCACGAAAAGGAATGAAAACCAAAACATCCAACCATTACCTTTGGTATTTTCAAGAAAGACAAGTCCTAAAGAATTTTTTTATTAATAGATTAATGAATCAATTCATTTCCTAGCAATCGAGAAAGGAAAAGATAAAAATAGATCTAATCCGAAAAAGAGCTCCAAATGAACTCAAAACCATTTAACAAGAAGCCATATTAAGCATTCACACTACCTCCAAAATAAGAGTCAAACATTCACCAAGAATTTAGAAAATATACCTCAGATCCAAAGATATGTTACAGAGCTCAAAAATTCCAAAGTGGGTTTGAGAGAGTATGAAAAATACACAACAGAACAAAATTGAATCACTCAAATATACATTCCTATATACTTTCAACGAAATTAGAAAATACAACAATACGATACCCAAAATAGATTTTTGGATTTTAAAACGAATTGGGTATTCCTCTAATATCCTACGATCTCAAAGAAATTTGAAATAGAATAATGGTTCCCAATGCCGTTATCAAACAACCAAACACAGTATCAAACATGTTATAGTTCCCAAAATAGTTGGCAATGTCTACATAAGGAATCCTTCAAAATTATTTTTAGTAAAATAGAAAGAGGACATATAAGTTGAAATCTAAGGATTTCTACATAGCCAAGCTAATGTTTAACACATGTAAATCTTAGCATAAGTTTTTCCTCAATCGAGAACAAATGATGGTATTCAAAGTCTGCAACAATAATAAAATCAAATGAAAACACCAAATCATCAAGTCTCTAACATAAGTCTTGATACTTAACAAGTTGTTCTATATTTAAGACTTCTAACAATGATAATAAGGAAAATATTCAAGCAATAATCTTCAGATTCTATCCAACCAAGACACATATATTGCAAAACAATCCTACAGTCAAAAGATCACTTAATAGAGAACAACTCCATTTCAGGCCATTGTTATAAGGATTCAAGCATAAGAAAGATTACCCAAAAGTATGAAAATGATACTCCTAGATCTCATTTTCCAACTATCATACCAAAATCAATAATGCATCAAAAGAAATAAAACAAAAACACCATTGAAGAAAATAATAAGAAATCATAAAATTAGAACCAGAAGATTTCCACAAAGAGCAGACTTATTTTTATGAAGCATTTAAGTAAAAGAAAAGACTTAATGGATATGGCCTGTGATGCATGATAGAGCTCCGATCTTCACTTTTTCATAGAAAATATTCAAGAAAAGCTTTGATTTCTTTCCACAAAATGCCAACCAACTCCTCAAATCTTCTCTACTTCATCTTTTAACTCCACTGTGCTATTTTCATATTCAAATGCCATACAAGGTAAAACATTCATGCAAGGATTCAAATGGATGATTTTAATAGAAAAATAACATGTAGAGCTAAAGATCGAAAAAGACCAAATGACTAAAAAATCCGAAACCCCTCTTCTTTCCATATTCCTCCTTCCTAGGAGGTTTTTCACGATTTCTAACAAAATTAAATGCCAAATAGGACTGACAGTCCTTCCACATATCCTGCCACCACCATCTTGTATGTGGTCATATCTAAATTCAAAAATTCATGCAAATAGAACTTTGGCGGAGGTGCAAACTCACCCTCCCTATCAAATTTTCATGCATTCACAAAATTTGAAAAATTCAAAGAGATAAACATGCCTTTAATTCCTCATAGATTCCTAGAGGTTGGTGCCACCGACCTTACCCCTTGTTCATTTCATCCCACAAGCCCCCTTTTTTGGTTAGCCAACATTAGGTTAAGTTCAACATTAGTCTAGGAACTAACTTAGGTCCTTAGGTAATGTTTAAAGTTCAGTCTAGGTCCTTTAATTGTTAACTTCCCATATAAATAAAAGAACATAGCAACTTAGGATAGGTTACCACTTTAGGATAGGGTTGCTAGTTTAAGAACATAAATTTAATTAGGTTCCTTAGTATAAGGAAATAATTACATCCCAATCTTACCAAATAAGAATTAGATCACCCTCTAAGATCACTTATGAATCAGGGACTAACAAAGATCATTCGATTTCGAGACAGCTAGAATTTAGAGGTCACATGATCTATCTAGCTTGATGAATATGAACACAAGGTCAATAATTATAAGCATACCTTGGATCAATAAAATTGATCCAAGATATTGTTGTTCTAAATCCAAAAATTATGAAAACTGAAGCAAAAATTCGAGTGCAACCAAAACTATAAATTAGTTTAACTGAATCAATTTTCTTATTTACCAAGAAGTGAATTATTCAACATAAGAAAAGATGAATTACTTAATTTTCTATCCAGCATAAACATGGAAAAATTGTACCTATTTTAGAAAATAACATATTATCTATAAAAACTATGATTTCATAGTTCATAAGAGTACACCATCTTAAGACAAGAATCACATATCAACATTTACAACTCCCAAAATAGAAGTCATCATAGATATCAACCATGTTAAACATGGTACATACCTCCCTCCTAAAAAACACCATCATCTTGATGATTAACTTATTCCAAATTCTCAAACAAGAAAAATAATCCTAATTATAGTTCTTTCACCCATAAGTTCACAAACAAAAACTAGATTTTGAGAGTTTCCAATTTCCATAATTTGTTACAACATTAAATAGTTGTTTCAGTACTAATGAATATAGTACCTACCCAAAACTGATAGAATTATTGATAAGTTGAAAATGAAGTTTTTAATTTTTATCAATCAACAAAATTAATTCTATTCAAATAAATGAGGAAAAACAATTTTCATGTCCTCAAAATTTTCCCATGTTGCACTTTCTTCATTAAACTGGTCCCACTAAACCTTGCATTGACTAATTTCATGATTTTGTAAGTGCAACTGGTGAGTTTCCAGCACTCTTATGGGTTCAACCACGATTATTCTTAGGTCTTGGACCTGCAAGGAATCCTAATTTAACACGTGTGATAAATCTAAAATGTCTTTCTTAAGAAAAGAAATATGGAAAACATCATGCATTTGTGACAAAACAGGGGGTAATGCTAAATGATAAGCTATAGGATTGATTACTTCAACAATCTCAAAAGGTCCCACATAACGAGGTGATAATTTGGCTATCATGCTAAAGGTTATAGAAATATTTTTTGGCTTGATCTGTAAAAATACCTTTTCACCAAGTTCAAATTTTTTATCAATCCTTTTACAATCTGCATAACTTTATTTCCTATCTGCTGCTTCTTTTAAATGTTCATGGGTCATTTTAACTTCTTGTTCCATTTCGTTAAGTATTTCAGGTCCAATTACCTCTTTGTCTTCAATGTTAACCCAACTAACTACGGTTATGCTTTTCCTTCCATATAATTCTTTGAAAGGTGCCATTTTCAAATAGGCATGATATGTATTATTGTAAGAAAAGTCAACTAATGGAAGGTATTCTTCCCATTTGTACTGCTGATCCATGTAGTACACTCATAAGATATCTTTCAAAACATGATTAACTCTTTTAGTTTGACCATTTGTTTTTGGATGGTATGCAGAACTAAATTTTAGTTTTGTCCCTAAGGCTACATTAAGCGTTCACCAAAATCAAGATGTCATTCTAGGGTCTCTATCATATATAATCAATTTAGGTACTCCATGTAATCTAAAAATTTCATTTACAAATATTTTTTCTAACATAGGTGAATCATCCTTAAGATTACTATCAATAAAATGTGCTACTTTTGTCAATTTATCAACAACTAAAATAATATCATGTTTATTTCTTGACATTAGCAGCCCCTAAACAAAATCCATGTTAATTATCTACCACTTATATTGTAGTATGTTATGAGGATACAATAAAATAGCTGGGTGCATAAACTCTTCCTTAACATGCTAACATTCCAAGCAGTGTGTCATAAAACCAGTTATGTCTTTCTTCATCCTTTTCTAAAAATATTGTTATTTTATATTAACAAGCATTTTCATAATACATGGATGTCCCAAGTAAGGTGAATTATTAAATTCCATCATCAAATTTTTCCTTAACTCATTTCCAGAGGGTACATGTACCCGCTTATCATATCTCAAGATTCCTTCACTATCGAAGTAAAAACCTTTATATATTACGTCATTTGGATCTGCAGCAAGTGTTGTTTTTACCCGCTGAAAATAAAAATCAGATTCCATGATACTTTTTACCTCATGTTTAAACCGAGTTCTCAAAGTTATAAGTGTAGAAATATGTTTCCTACAACCTAGTGCATCTGCTAATCCATTTTCTTTTCCTTTTATGTAACTTATGTCAAAATCATATTGTGACAAAAACTCTAACCATCTTCATTGTCTTGCATTCAGATTTGGATAAGTGAAAATATAATTCAACCCAATATGACTAGTATTTAATTAAAAATGTCTTCCTAAAAGATAATGTCTCTATAATTGAAGTGCATGAACTATGAAAAAAATATCTAGGTCATGGGGAGAATAATTTAACTCATCTAACTATATTTTTCTGCTCTCATATGCTATAACATGTTCATTTGGTAACAGAATACCTCTAAGTCCTTCTCTAGAAGTATTTGTAACTACTGTGAAGTTTCCATTTAGATTAGGTATAGCCAAAATAGGTGCAGATGTTAATTGATCCTTAATATTTTTAAATGTTGATTCACATTCTTCACTACACACTAATTTATTATCTTTCTTTTGCAATGAAGTTATCGGTGCAACAAATTTTGAAAAGTACTTAACAAATTTTATATAGTAACCATCAAGCCCCATGAAGCTTCTGACTTCATGTATATTCTTAGGTGTAGGCCACTCAGTTATTATAACTATATTTCATGGATCAACTATTATTCCATCTTTACTTATGACATTTCCTAGATAATACACTTCTATCTCATAGAAAGAACATTTGGAAAACTTACCATATAATCTTATTTTTCTTAAGATTTCAAGTACTATTTTCAAATGCTCATGATGCTCATCAATGCTTTTTGAATAGATAAGAATATCATCAAAGAATACAAGTAAAATATTTTCCAGGTATTCTTGAAAGATATTATTCATAAAATTCATAAAATCTGTAGGTGCATTTATCAAACCAAAAGGTAAAACTGTAAATTCATAGTATCCATACCTTTTCCTAAAATATGTTTTATGAATATCTTTGTCTTTGATTCTTAACTGATGATACCCAAAATGAAGATCTATCTTAGAATATATTGATGTATCATGCATCTGATCAAACAAATAATCAATTCTAGGAAGTGGATATATTCTTTTGATTGTTTCTTTGTTTAGCATCTTATAATCAATACACGGTCTAAATGTTCCATATTTATTTTTCACAAAAATTACGGGTGTTCCCCAAGGTGAGACACTTGATCTTATCAAACCCTTAGGAAATAGTTATTGTAACTGTGCCTTAAGCTCTACTAGTTCAATGTTAGTCATTTGATACAGTGCCTTAGAAATAGGCTCGGTTCTTGTTTTGATTTCAATCGTGAAATCAAACTCCCGTTTGGGAAGAAGACCAGGTAGTTCTTCCAGAAACACATCACTGAAATCTCTTAACAATGGATTATTTTGCAAGAAATCACTATCCACTTTAGTTGTTTTGGAAATTTTTACTGCATACAAGGTGCAACCTTTATTTTTGGTTTGTTTAAGTTGTATAGCTAACTAATTCCTAACTGAAATTTCTTGTTTTATCCCTTGAATGTCTATTGTTTTTCTACAGATCATCAAGACAAATAATGTGTTTATAAAAATAGTTTACTTTTGCCTTATGTTCAATAAGCCAGTTAACACCTATTATAACCTCATAAGACCCCAAAGGATAAACATATAGATCAACTTCAGTGGAAAAGCTAGGCAAGTCTAGGATTGCTCTAAAAAGACACTTACTAACTGTGTGGACAACATTGTTTCCATAATGTATAAACCAAGATTTTTCCATTTTTATAGCTTTTATTTTAACTTTTGAAGCTAATTTACTAGAAATAAAGCATTCAGTAGCTCCAGTATCAAAAATTATAGTAACATGCATACCAAATAACTTACCTGGCACTTATATAAGTGTCACTTACTTTTTAACTTGTTTATCTTTTACTATAGCATGTATCTTATGCCACTAATTACTGTCCTCCTTCCTTAGAGGGAGCTGATTTACGTAATGATCCTTGCCAAAGTTTTAGCATCCCCCTACATGTCCTCTTTTAGGCTCAAATTTATTTCCAACCTTGAAATTTTTGTTCTATCCTCCATAGGACTTTTGTCCATTATTATTGTTCTTAACGAAATTGTTTTGTACATTTGCAATAGGTTTATTTGTTGTTTTTTTCTTACTGTTAAGAAATTATTTTTGGTACCAAAATTCTTCCATGCCCACTTTTTGGGTGCAAGAGATGAATAAAAAGTACAAATTTTCTTTCTATTTTCTTCCTTATGGGCAAAAAATACTTTTTATTCCTACCGAATGGAATTTTCTACAATCCCTTACATGGTGGTTGGGATGTGAACATCCACCTCACCCCCTATGATAGGTTTTAATCCCATAATAAATTTATGTATCCTGAACATCTCATCAATTTGATACTGAGGTACATACTTAAGAAGTTTAGTGAACCTCTCCCAGTACTCTGTTATAATTAAATTTCCCTTAATTAAATTTTGAAATTCAGTCATCTTCTGATCATATTAAAGTTTTGGCAGCTAGTGTTGCCTAAAATAATTCTTAAATTGATCCCAAGTGATGTTTGTTTTGTCAATGTTTAGTTTAGCCTTACGAATGTCCCACCAAGAAGATGCCTCATGGGAAAGATGATAATCTCCCCATACTACTTTAGTTTCCTTCGAGAAGTTCCTTATTATAAAGTACCTCTCCATTTCACTAAGCTAGTTCTCAGCTCCATCCCCCAATGTAGTGCCATCAAAAATTGGTGGACATATCCTTTTTATGTCATTTGTGAGTTCAACTGCTAATCTTTCCTTTTTATTTTCAGGATGATTAGGTATATTTGTATTAGCATTTGCAACATTATTATTATCAATGCCTAAATTTATAGCATTGGCTTTGTCAACATGCGGTGGCTGATTATTATTAATAGCATATTCTTCCTCCTCATTACCCATAAGTTTCTATTTAAGTACAACCAGACGATCTCTTGTGTCTAACAAGGGAGCAAGAATATCGTCAATTTTTTGGGCGGTAGCTTCCTCTCCACATGGAGTGGGTTATTTTCAGCATCTACCCTTGTTCTAACCATTTTTTGTTAACAAGAAAATTAAGTTTTTATCAGATTATGGACTCAATAGGTCCAAGAGATACAACCTTAAGCTCTGATACCAAGACGTAACATTCCCATTTTAAGAATTTAGAAATAAGGGATTTTTTTAATCCATAAGGTTCTCTGTTCTAAATTAACATAATTTAGAACACACATTCCAATGCTAATCCATCTCATAATAGAAAACCATATGTAGCTGTAAATGACTCGGTGAAACACCGATCTCTCATTTCATGACTCGGTATTAAACCGATCTCTCATGTTAACTCAATAATGTGTATACAATGTATACTTGGTTCTTTTACCCTTTTAGGGGTACCCAAGTGTTGTGTTTAAGAGGAATATCTAAATATCTATTACTGATATTCATCTGAAATCCCACTTCTTAAACAAGGTGACATAGGACAACGCAACCAACAACTTGTGATACTTTGGCATAAGATTTTAAGCATGTTTATCATGTTTACATTCCTTGATGACATACTCGCCAAATGGAATAAGTCCCTCACCACACTTGTTCTATTATCTAGAGTGGTCTTTCTTGACTCTTGTCAGTCCAATCTGATTCAAGGTTTCATACTAGACAAGGGTCATCAACATGCACTAGTGTGGAAGACTACTCATGGTGACTAAGGGTACATAGACATACTCAATCAACGTAAATCAATTGCGTGTGTCTAGTTATCCTAAGTCAACAGGAGTTGACCTCGACACTAGATCATGTTCCTATCATTGTATAGGATAGAACCATGATCCAATCTCATTTTTATGTTAATCAAGTTAAACAAACTGAGTGGGGTGTTGAGACATATCAACTGCATCATAGTATCATGTAATGTCCCATTTCATTAAGAAGGTACTACATTGTAGTTGATGTGTACCAACATCGAATAGAGTTTCCTCAACTGGATTGGCATACCTTAGATAATAAGTTTAATAACCTATTAATCATTGTCTTAGGATCAATTACAACAACACTTAAAGATTCAACTAGGTCATTTAACCTATAAGGTTACAAGTTGAAACTACATGTGAGGTAGGTATACAGGTAAAATCTGCTTCCTAACCATTTGATTACATGATTAAGTTTGTCTTTAAATGAAACATCTTGCATTATATCATGACATGATTGATCTTGAAGTTATGAAAGTGTGTTAATTGATTCCTTACTTATTTCATCTCTAGATTAAATAAGTTCCTTATAAACCTTTATTTTAGACTTCATGGAGATGAAGTCTAAATTCCATTTAATTCCTTTCCAAGCATTCCAAATTTTAATTAATGAATTTTTCCTAAGGAAGTACACATTCAATCATTTACTTACAACATTCATAACACTTTAACAAGATCTTAAGTTATGTTTCAATGATTAATTTCATGGGAAGTATCATTTTTCCCTATAATATGGACTAATGTCCATTTATGAAATAGATTACATATGTTTGAATACATCCATAATTCATACATATATATCTATGTAATTCAAACATATTCCTTTTATATTGCTTAAGGTCCTACTTATGAGTGTCAACTTATAAGTTGCATCTCTGTTTAAGAGAATAAAAAAAATAACATTTCAGATCCCCCCAACCATTCCATAACATTTAAGTATAAAAATTTCCCTCCTTCATTAGGATAATACTTAATAATACATCCCCCATTCATGATAAGAAAGTATTGCAATAAAGTATTATTTAACAATAAATCACATCTTTTATTCATCAAGAAGGAGTGATACATTCATTGAATCCATAAGTATTTCAGAGATTACAAGTGTCATATCAGTAATTTAAAAATAGTTTCATTACAACTTTCTTTACCAACAAAGTACATAAGTAATGATGCCACATAATCATCATAATAAAGGTACATTTTTCTTAGTAAAACATATGTAACTTTCTATATGTCTTTCTCCTTTCATCTTTTATGAAATCCATCTGCAAAATTGTTAGCACAAGTCAGTTCATTTGAAATGAGCATGATAAGCACTATAACATTAAAACGTTGTGCTTTTATCTAACTATTTCATAAAAAGAACTCTGTTGTTTATGAAACAGTTCCAAAACACAATCAAGATAAAACAAAAGACTTTTCTCTAAAAGATGACATCTAAGAAGGAGAGATGAGTATAAAGTTTCTAATGCATAAAAAGGGGTTAATTAATCAACATATCAACCCTAAAATTTCCATCATAAAATATTATCAACATGCAAGAAATAAAATAGTAGAGTTAAAGAAGAAAAATTATTATTTCATGTATTTGAATTAAGTTCCTCTAATCAGCCAGATCTAATTTTTAAGAAGAAATACAATATACATAAAACTATATTTCAAAATAGATATATTTTTTGTACGATAATGAATATTGTATTCCAAATAAATATCATACCATATAAAATGCATCCTATGGCCTAGGAAGTACATTTATCATAAATAATTCCATATAAACAGTTAAGGATGACTTAATCACTATAAACAATCAAAGTAAATTTTGATTGAAGCATCCTAAAAGTCCAGAGTTCTTTTTTTGTATTTAATTCAAGGTAGTAGTCAAAATAACATCATACAGACCTTATCAACCATATTTTGATTGCTTCTAATAGTCTAAGAGAACAATTTATCTTTCAAATTCACACACCAGTTTAATCTAATCATTATTATTCCAGAAAAAAAGCATACTAGTTGAAGTTCAGAACTTACACAAGACTCAATACTTTTTCACGACATATCATAACTCTAAATCATTACTTTAAGGTCAATAAAACACTAAGACCTTTCCCAAAGTTAAAAAGTGATATAAGCTGAGCAACCCAAAGAAGGAACAACAATGATACCCAGGTAAATAATTTCCCCCAACCTAATATTAACAAGGAAATGAGTGAGATTTGCAGTCTCCTCATCTATCCAGACTAAAACTGAAGGATAGTTATACATTTATTTATGTAAAGAATAACATAAAGATACAACACAAATTTCCATATGAGTGATGCACATAAAGTGCAGAAAAAATTAAGGAAAGCTCACTTATGATAAAAAAAAATATCTTAATCGAGGTTCAACATAGTCCAAAATTAGATGAATATATAGAACCAAGAAAATAAATTTCTCCAAAACATCCAATGTATCACCTACCATTGATCATCTATCAAGAGATTAATGAATTGATTATACATAACAATGCCTGGAGTAAAATAAAAATATTTAATCCTAAAACCATCTAAATAACTGCAAAACCATGGCCAATTTGAGGTAAATTAAAGCATTGTAGCTACCTCCAAAATAATAGTCAAACATTCAGCCAACAATTCAAAAAATCTAAAGTTAGATCCAAATTGATTACGGAGCTATTATTATAGGAAATGGATCTAAGAATCTATAAAAATCTATAATAGAAAAATTTAGATTGTTAAAAAATATATAAAATCTAGTAACTTTCAACAAAGTAACCAGAAATTTGACAACAATACGATACCCAGCCAAGGCTCTTCAAAGGTGGATGAATTACTGGTAAAAAATCTCAAAAATTTACTCCAGTCCAAATCAAAATAACTTAGGTTCGAATGTATTAGTGTCAAGAACCAGACACAACATTCAAACATATTATACTTCCCATCAACAACTTGATTGCAAGCCTTCTTCAAAGAATTATTTTACTACACAGATAGATCTTAAATGCTCCATATACAAGTTAATAATCTAAGGATTTCTAAATAGACCTTATAAGAAAAGTATCCTAAATCACCTTCTCTAATGCCTTTCATAAAGTAACTATGCAACATATTTTAGGTTAACTAAGTAGATCTTTCAAAGTTTATTAACATGTAATTTAATTACATACGAGAATTCAATACCCAACTCTATTTATTGACTTAATTAATTTAATTAACATATCACAATCATACACACCTCACCAAGCTCACCTCACATATGACAGGATCCAGTCACGAATGCAACTTTTCAAATCATTTTGCACATAGGAACATCCTACACCTTAAAGGCTAAGACTTATTGGCATAGTAGCTAATTAACACGATAAGATCCCTCTCTAACATAGTTCGAGATTTATGGTGTGACAGAAAATCATTTTTTCCATGACACAACTAAAAGCTGGAAATTGATGGTGGAGAGGGATCTCATCATGTTAGGAAACTATGCCAACACCCTCCCACACGATAGCCGGGTATACAACCCAAATCGGCACTAATCAACCCAACATTAGGAGGCACCATATAACATCTTGGTAACCTTTTCCGGGAGTTCACCACATCGCCACACTACTCTAGGGCTGGAGCAAAAAGATTCCTAGCTCTGAAACCAAAGATTTGCTGTCACACTAAAAGCTCGAACTGATGGTGGAGAGGGATCTCATCAAGTTAATCATGCTATTATGACAACATAACTGAGTCATGATGTTAAGAGATCTTAACAACTCAAAGATTCAAAAAAAAAAAAAACAATTAGAAAAAGGAAAGCCGATATACACCTATCATATACCCAAATTTTAATCAAAGGGTTGGTTAACCAGCTTCACATTTTTAAGAGGATAAAAAAATGAAGAACCCATATCTTCCCATCTATGTCGATAACCAAATCACCTACAACATGTTAAGGAGGAAGTCACAACCAATTCTCAAATCAAATTCTCAACGGACACTCATGTCAGATACCTAAGAAAAACAAAAGAGAACGCATGGTCTTTGAGTACTAGATCCATCATGGAAAAACCACTTAGATTCACCAGTTCTTATCTAAAATACACATTAACCCAGAATTGGTTCTAAACTAAAAAAAACAAACTAGGTAGAAAGGATGTTGGTAACAAGACACTCAATAAGTCCTACCAATACCAGATCTCCTATGAAATATATCATCCCATTACACGAATTAAAACCAATAAAAAAAAACTTGTTTCAATTCCAAATAACTCAGTTATGAAAAAAGGGAGAACAACCCAAAATGAGTTTGCTAGATCTAGTCTCCACAGAACTACAAACATCCAAAAGGAGGTAATTAAGCCATTTGAGCAACCTCCCTTAAAAGGGGTTTAAACATCCATCTATAATTTAGGAATACTTACCTAGATTCAAACATATCCGTGTAATTTCCAAAAGCCCAATGTGGGTTTATGCATCATATAGCAACCCACTGACATATATTGTTTAACTCTTTCTTATGGTCTTGTTGTGTATTTTAGGTAGTTCCTCCTCGCCAAAATGAATCTCTCACAACCAACATTAAATCAAGAATTCGGAATGCACATAACAACCTTCAAATCAACCATCACAATAGATATCACTCCTTGGCCAACACCCTTATATTTTTCATCTAAAAATCCTTTTAAAAAATGTGAAATAATTTCTACATAGCCATGCTAATGTTTACCACATACAACTCTTAGCATAAGTTTTTCCTCAATTGAGAACAAATGATGGTCTTAAAAGTCTGCAATAACAAGAAAATAAAATGTAAACACAAGATCGTCAAGTCCTTAACACAAGTCTTGATACTTAACAATGTAATGCCAAATATGGACGACTTCTAAGCTAGATTTCCAATGACGATAGTAAATTTCAAGCAAGTTAAGATCTACAGATTTCCATCAAACCAAGACAACTTTTATTGTATAATTAAACATCCACATAATTTTTCAATCAGACAATAGAACCACATCAGACTTGTTTCAATAGCAAGAAGGTTCGAATCTACAAACAATGACTAGTATTAGTATCAAAATTCACACTTCCAGATTCATTTTTGTCAACCAATGAAGAACCAATAGGATCTAAAGAAAAAAACAAAAACATCATTGAAGAAAATAGTAAGCAATCATAAAATCAAAACCAAAAGATTTCCACAAAGAGAAAAGTTGTTTCTATGAAGCATTTAAGTAAAAGAAAAGACTTAATGGATAAGGCCTATCATGCCTGATAGAGCTCTTGTCTTCACATTTTTGCAGAAAATATTCAATTAGAGCTTTTATTCCTTTCCATGAAACACCAACCAACTCCTCAAACCTTCTTTACTTCATCTTATAACTCCACAGTGTTATTTTCATCTTCAAATGCCATGCAAGGTAAAACATTCATGCAAGGATTCAATAGAGGGTTTGAAGAGAAAAACCACAGGCAAATCTAAAGCTCGAAAAAGACCAAATGACCACAAAAAAATAAAACCCCTCTTCTTTCCATATTCCTCCTTCCTAGGAGGTTTCTCTCCATTTCAAAAATATTAAATTCCAAATAGGAATGACAATCCTTCTACATCTCCCGTCACCTCCATCTTGCATGTGGCCATATCTAAATTTAAATTTCCATGCAAAAATCACTTTGGTGGAGGTGCCAACTCACCCTCCCTATCAAATTTCATGCATTCGCCAAATTTGGCCAAACTTCAAAGAGTTTTTAATGTCCACAAATGCCTCATAAATACCTTTAAGGTTGGTGTCACCAAATTTACCTTTGTTCATGTTGTCCCATAGGCCCCTTTAGGTTAGCCAACATTAGGTTAGGTTCAACATTAGTCTAGGAACCAACTTAGGTCCTTAGGTAATGTTTAAAGTTTAGTCTAGGTCCTTTAATTATTAACATCCCATCCTAATATAAAAGAACATAGTAGCTTAGGATAGGTTACCACTTTAGGATATGGTTACCAATTTAGGAACATTAATTTAATTAGGTTCCTTAGTCTATAAAAATAATTTCATCCCAAACATACCAAAGAAGAATTAGATTACCATCCAAGATCACATATAAAGAAGGAAGCAACAAATATCATCTAACTTTGAGACAACTAGAATTCAGAGATCACATGATCTGTCTAGCTTGGTCAATATGAATACAAGGTCACGAATTAGAATCATACCCCAAATCAATGAAATTGATCCAAGGTATTGTTCTTGTGCATCCAAAATTTATGAAAACTGAAGCACAAGTTCGAGTGGAACAAAAACTATGAATTAGTTTAACTGAATCAATTTTCTTATTTCCCAAGCACTGAATTATTCAGCATAAGAAAATATCAATTACTTCATTTTCTATTTAGCATAAACATTGTAAAATTGTACCTATTGCAGCAAATACCATATTATCCATAGAAAATATGATTTTATAGTTCATAAGAGTACACCGTCTTAAGACAAGAATCACATATCAACATTTGTAACTCCCAGAATAGAAGTCATAGATATCAACCATGTCAGAGGTTTTATATACTAAAATAATCAGTAGTTGTCAAAATGTAATGATTTCCAAAACTAGAAGTTGGGTTGAGCTTGCCAATAAGATCCATGCCCCATTTCTAGAAAGGATCTTCAATTATAACCAGTTTTAAAGGCAATACAAGAAATTTTATACGTCCAACAAAATGTTGGCACGCTTGCCATTTGGATACCCATTCTGTAGTATCTTGAAAAAGTTTGGGCCAGTAATACCTATCTTAGAGGATTTTATGTGCAGTGACTCGGGATGAGAAACGACCACCACAAGAAATATTATAAAATTACTTTAATATTTGATCCCGTTGCACTTTATCCACACATCTGAGGAATAAAACATCAATCCCTTTTTTATACAGCCCATTATTCTAAAGAACAAAGTCTTTGGACTTCAATTTAATCGTACAATTTTCCTTGCAAGATAGATGATATGGGAATTCCCTATAGGTTATGAAATAGGAAAAATTATTATACCATTCATCTATCAGATCTATAAAGAAGATGATAGGAAAAATTTCACCTTCCTCCGACTCATTCATCTTTGTCTTAGTCATTAACTCACATAAGTCTCTTCCTAGAACTAGCTTTGTAGGCATAATATCCAAGTCATATTATTGTACCTTTTTTACCCATGTTCCTATTAATAACTCTAGTTCTTGTTGTGTTAGAATATACTTTACTACAGTATCTGAAATAATAAATAAAGTATGTGAGGAAATGATATAATACCTAAATTCCTTGCATGCTTTCACAACTACATATGCATGTTTTTCCATAGGAGTATACTTCAAATTTTAAACCTTTAAACACATACTCATGAAATCAATAGGAGCTTCTACATCCTCTTGATTTTTCTACATCAGAATTGCTGACATTGCATGTTCAGAGGAATAACAATAAAGAATAAATTCTTTAATGAAATCTATTGATAACAAGATTGTTGCTTTGGATAAAGCCATCTTGATCTTCTCGAATGATTCCTTTCCTTCATTGTTCCACTTGAAATATTGTGTTTTCTTAATCATATTTTAAATATGATGAGTTAGTTCATAAAATTCAGGGACAAATCTCCTAAGAAAATTAACCTTAACAAAGAAGGAATGAAATCCTTTTTAGAGTATGGAAATGGAAAATTTTGAATGGATTTCACCCGCTCAAGATCTATTTTCATTCCTTATTTTGAAACAATGTTCCCTAACAACTTTCCTTCTAATACTTACAACACTAGATGGAGACATCTTGATCTGAAATGTAATCATCCCTTACTTTAGAAATGATTGTCAGATCGTCAAGGTAAACCACTATGATTTTGTCTTTGAGATGAGAAAATTCCAGATCCATAGCTCTCTGAAATGTGGATATGGAATAAATTAACCCGAAATTCAACGACTGCACATCGGAAGAAGATATTTCTCCATATTTTTTATTCTTTTTTAGCATTTGATCATGCTTATTGAACATATCTTCAAGAGATACTAACCATTTAGGAATTTTATTTCCTGTAAGTTGAATGCTCTCTTGACCACCTTCAATATTTGAATCATCTTCACATATTGTGCTCTGTCTCAGAAGTGAAATGCTTCCTTTATAGTATATATCTTCAAAGTTGTCTTGTTACTGGAGAAAAGTAGCAATCTTCTTATCATCATTGAAGACCTACCATTGTTGAACATTATCAAGCACCTTTTGACGAAAAATCATTTCCACTTTGTAATCACCTTATCTGAAGAGTGCAGGTGGTTGATCTGGATTCAATAGGGCTGTAGTACCTGCCAGTGAATTAGCTCTTGAGTTTTGATCTCTAGGGATATAAGAAACTTTAGAAGCTGTAAAATCCAAAGTAGTTAAATAGACTCAGTCTCTATAAAGTCATAGTTTATCATTTTTAACCTGATAAAGACCATGTATCTACTTGACAATTAACTCAGCATCCCCTCTTGCATGTAGCAATTTAATTCCCATTGTTCTGGCTTTCTCCATTCCTAACAACAGTGCTTCATATTTTTCCATGTTGTTAGTATTCTCAAACATTAATTTAAAGGAATGTGTATGTACCTTTACTTCAAGAGAAATAAGCACAACTCCTACACCAGATCCAAGTGAACAATAGCTACCGTCAAACTATAGAGTCCAAACTTTGTTGTCCAATTGATGTGGCTCCTTAGTTATGGGCTGGGCTTCTTATTTATCCAACTCTAGGTAGTAGACCCCGTCCTATGATTCTTGGAAAAGGATTTGAGATCTAGTGTCTTCAAATTTTTAGACTGTATACTTGGAATTCTTCTTTGGTTCTAGATTTTGGTTAACTCCTTTAATTGGGATATGTGTGCAAAACCAATCCATATTAACCTCACCTCCTAATTCCTTACAGAATTTTTTACTTAATAACATGCCATAAGATACTGGAATATCTGCCATCGAGATTGTCATCTTCAATCTTTTATCTGGAAGAATGCAAGCACTGCATGTGCATATTTTATCTATCCAATGAGAGGTACTTGTCTTTCCATTGAGTAACATCTTCCAATGGTCTTCATCAGTGTGAGACCCAAAGCATCAGCGGCTTTGGAAGGCATAAAATTATCGGAAGCTCTATAATCTAGAATGTGACTACTCAAAGTGTAACCATTGATAAGTAATTAAACATATAATGGTTCAATCCTTTCAGAAGTAGCTAGAGAAGAATTTGCAAAATTATTCAAAGGAGGAGCATTTTTTGGGTTAGATAAGATGTCTCATGAAGCATTGTTCAGTGAACTGTTAGGACCATTACTCTGTACATATTTCACCAATATGCTCAATTAATCGGGAAAAGCCCTCAAGTACTTGGCTTCTGACATTTGAATCTTAGTCTTCTTTATATGGTCAATAATATCGAAAGAGGGAATCACAATACCTTGACTTACTTTAGTTGTTTTTCCATTTGTCCTTTGTTGCTGGTTAGAGGTACTTACATGTTTGTCTCTTGGAGCTAAAGAAGAAGGAATTGGGATGCCTCTTTTCAAAATGGTAACATCTTCCCTTCCTCTCCTCTTCCCACTTGAGGAGGCTTCTGCATTTTGACATGTTTGAGACCTTGTGAACACCGAAAATGTATGACCATCACTATCTTCAAAATATTTGTAATAGCTTTCATCAGATTCATATTCTAGGTAGTTAATGTTGGATTCGTCAGCGGGATCAAAAAAGTATTCTTCGTTAAGTGAGTCATCAACAACATGATCTTCTTCATTTGTTTCCAAGTTGTTCCTTGTAGCAGCTTCAATTGACAACCTTTGTGGTGCAGCAGTAAGTCTGTTTTGATTTTTATTTTGACCATTAAAAGTCCAAGAAGGAACCAGTATTGAAGGAGTTGCATTTAGTTATTTGCTTCTTGATTTGTAGCATATCATTGGCTAAATTTTGTATCAAAGGATCAGAATTATTTTTTGAATAAGTTCCATCAACTTTATGGGCTGATTTGTTTTATCTTACCAACCATAATAAAGTCATCCTCAACTTCAATTACAACATTTTGTGCCTCTAGAAGATTCACAGGTCTTGCCCTCCGCAGATGATATCAAACTTCAAGCAGCAAAGCATTTATAAAAAGGTCTTTTAATTTTCATTACTAAGCGCAACAAAAGTGGGGATTTTATATAAAATCCTTTGGAACTTAGCAATAAATTCCCTCATGTTCTTGTGTGGTTCTTTTTTTAACTACGTCATATGGGGTGATTAGTGTACTAGTGTCTTCTAAAGGTTTAAACCTTTTTAGAAATTATTCTCCCATGGACACCTAGTTTCTTATAGTCTCAGGAGCTAATCGATAGAACCATCCTCCGGCCAAATCATGTAGAGTCTCAATGAAAAGTTTGATTGAAACATCCTCATGCTCTACTACAAGTACTCCACAAGATATGAAGAATGCTGACAAGTGATCATCTGGGTTTTTCTTTTCATCTCCAAAGAATTTTGGGAAATTATTTCTTGATCCTTTAGGTAACTCATGCATGGGAGGAGTCAAATTCAGAGACCCAAAAGCTGACCCCCATCGGACTTGATTCTGATTTTGCATGATGAATAGAGCACATCTTCTTTGAGAGTAGACTTGATACATAATTTTAGCTTCCAGATTATGTTGAAGATGATCTGGATCTGTGAGGAGTTTGCACTCTTCTTCCTAGTGAAAGACTGGATCTACAGATCCTGACTTGAGGAGGATGATTGAAATTAAACCATTCCTACAATCTATAAAAATGGTCAATCCTTCCTTTAGCCTTACTGGATTAGGTGAATGGGAAATCAACAAGGTTAAGATTTCAATATGTATGGGAACTAGCAAGATAAGCTCAGGTCTACTAAAAGGTTGTTGTTCCCCAACGGAGTCACCAAAAACTGTTGGCTAGATATTATGCATAGCTAAAACCTAAGCATTCATGAGATAAATCTCTCTCATTTACTTGTGAGGCTTCCGTGTAAGATTTCTATCAATTATGTATTTTAATAACTATATGTGGCTTCTACTTTAACTACGATGCCCATGAACCATAGCTAAGAAATTATGCAACAAGTCAGCAGTTGTAAATAAATATTTTTAGGAAGGGGGATAGTTTAATATGAAAATAAGGAGAAAAAGATGTGTAATCCAACCAATAGTTTACAGAGCTGGTCTCATACACATAGATAAAATAAATAGATCTCACAATACATAATCAAAGGAAATGAAAGCTTCTAATCTAAATCTTAGACAATGCAAAGTTAATCTAAAGATCTACATAGAAGTAAGAAGCCAATGTATTGTTGACACAAAGTTCTCCAGAAATCCGCCTCTTTTTAATTCCTTAGCTTCCAGAAAAGATATCAAGTGTTTCAGCACAAAGTCTAAAACTCAAGAATGTTGATTAAAAATTCTCATCCTCTAACCCATAGGTTCTTCTTCTACTTATATTGTACATAAGGAAATTACAAATAGGAAAGCAATAACTAAACTGACAGATGCGGAAGCTATAAAGAAAACAACTAGCAATCTTTTCCAGGAAATTTCTCTCCACATGACATGCATCTGGAGACTAAATCAAAGCTTTGCATGTCTGCCACCTATTCTCAACTAAGGACTTTTTCAGATAACTAGAAGTAATGGCTTTTAACCAATTACTTTAGTTTTACAATGTTTTACTAGAAAATAAGAATAAGAGAGGGAAGGGAAGAAGAGAGAAAACATGTCATGACCGTCCTACTCTATGTTTTTTCTTTGTTCTAAAACTGAATATACTTGTCAAACATGTGACTCAGTGTCTTCCGATCTGGCTTAGCAACCATTTCTTTCTCATTTTTAAACTTCAGCAATCCTCTAGAAAAAGCAATAGTGTTATCCTTTACCTTCTCCAAACCAGGTCCATACCCCTCAATATTTGCATGAATATTTATGAGTCTGCCAATTAAATCTAACGTGAAAGGCATGATGGATTCATCAATATTCTTCCTTAAATTCCTCATGGGAAGTAGGAAACTCATCTAGAATGTTCTCGGGTACTTCCCCCATCTCATTTTCCAACAACTACATCCTTTTCAGCATAAGCTTGAGGATCTCCATGCGGAAGGAAACTAATATCTCTAACTGCTTCCCTTTTTCTATCATTTAGTCAGGTACAATTTTCTCTGCAATTAGCACATCCTCTGGAAATGAATGTATCTTAGCTAAGGTATCTAGATTACTTTCAACAACTATGTTCTCATCTTATATCCTTAACATTAGTTCCTTTAGTTGAGATAATTCCTTGTGCATATTCTCCAAGCCAACGGGTATACCCTTGAACTGCTCTAAATCTTGGTGAATAATTTTCTCTTTCCATTGAGCAATAGCTTTGATCTGGTTCCCTGCATCTTCAATATCTTCAACCAAATGGTTACATACATGTTCATGCACTTGTAGACACCTATAATTTATCCTGAACAATTTAAATACTTAAATTGTTCTAATCATCCCCTTTCCCGCAAATTGGTGACATATCGTCAATAGTGCTCATCTTCTCTGTTATCATCATTAATTAATTACATAGCGGCAATTAATTAAGTCTTCTATTCAACAAATACCCTAATTAACGACCTTCCATTAATTAATCCTTCCTTCTATCTAAACTAATTAATTATTATTAATTAATTTCTTCCTCTTTCATTAAACAAATAAATCTTTATTTAGTTGATTTAATTCCATTCTATAGTCTAAATCATGTTAATATTCCTCCAAAAAGCTTTTACAAGTTTACACACCTATTAGATTAATCACTTTGGTTAATTAATAAACCCCCTTTATCCACATGAGTCGCTAAAGGACAAATTAAACTCTCCTAAAGTTAACTTAACCCTTTCTAAACCCCCTTATCCACAACTAACTCAACATCTCTATTATCCCACATACAAAGAGGATGTAGATATTCCTCTATCCATTGGGCTATATAAAGAGCCCTCCTCCTACCTTTACACTTACACATATTCCTTGAGAAACAAAAGTGAAGCATATAGCAAATACACTATAGCCATTTTATTATCTTGGAGCATTCTTCATTGGAGAGGCTAGCTACTTTCATTTCTTGTATTCATCCATCCAAGTTTTGAAGTCATATGGGGATATGTCAAATGGTCTTGTAGCCATGGACTGACAAGACTCCATTCTTGAAAACCTTGGGATTCAAACATACAATTAAACCTTTGATTGTTAAGGATCTAAGTAAGTTCATTTCATTTTTAGCATTCAATAGAGATAGAGATTAATGGATTAACATGTTAGTTTGAATATTTGTTCATGTTCTAATGCAAGGATGTTAGTAGATTAGTTTTTCTTAAGCTCTAATCATGATGGTGCATTAAATTTGATTTAGTTTGGTTATAGGACTACTAGGTGTTACTTCTAACTTTCTTAACTTTGCTAAATTAAACCATGCACACAACACTAACACGTGATAAGAAGAAGGTTTGGAAACTTATTGATGATATCACATAACTGCAAAATCTTCATCTGAAGCATGTCTTTTTCTACCTTCTCCTTGTCAAGTTTAAGGAATAAAGCATTTATCAATGTCTGTGTACCTTTCTTTAATCCTTCCATGGTGATTTTCCCTAATGGTACTTTGATCATCGATATGTCTGCAGCAGTTAGCTCTCCCTTTTGTTTCCCTTCAGCTGGAACTGAAAATTCGATGAACTTCTTCCCTGATTCTTCAATAATCAACCCCAAAGTTATTTTAGCAACTTTAGGCCTTTTTCCTCTACCTCCTAAGCTCATAAGCAACTATAAGTCTTCCTATTTCAAGTTGATTTCTTCTCTAGCCTCTAGAACTATCTATAGAGCCAACCAATATGAGAAGTTATTCTTTGGGGAATGAGAAGTCACTGAATGTTATCATCTTATGCTCCAATCCTTGCATGCAAGATATCCATCTCCACAGTGTATGTGTCTAGAGATCTTCTGTATTGAAGTCCAAGTCTTATCTCCAATTCACCACAGTGTTTTTACCATCTTTTGGAATCCAAATACAATGCTCTTTTGAACTCTGCCATTTGTGCTTTCAACTTCTTTGCATGGAGAAATGAAGATCTAGGTAGCTGAGGAAAAATACGAATGATGTTGGATTCAAAACGTTTCTGGAATAATAACATTTGTTTGAGGTCCTAGAGCTGCGGAAGTGATGTGAGTTGATGTTGGAGAAGCTTCGTCTTAAAGTAACACTGGTATAATGGATGTAGTCTTGCCTTTTTCTGGTACCTGAGACTTCTTGTACACTTTGAGATTTTATGGCCTTCTACTACTCTCTGTTAGGAATAAGAGATAACATATGTGGAATAATCACTTACAGAATCGCAACAATAGAAATTAATATGCAGAAAATATTACAAATCTCAAATAAAAGTGCAGGATAAATAACACAACACAAAGAGACAAGATTTAACGTGGTTCCACCCATTTGAATTTTGGGCTACGTCCACCAAGAATCACTTTCTTAGATTTTATTACAAGCCTCCACTTTCTCAATACAATACCCAGATCCGTTTGGAGCTATGCTCAACAAACTCTACATAATTCACACCTGAATTTAAAACACATCTGTAATACATTTTCTTGTCTATGTATCATATGCATAAGATCATATAAATAGACAATTGCTTAAGCAATTTAATACAAAACCGTGGGTATCAAAACCATGGGCAAAAACGGTGGGTATCAAAACAATGGGTACCGAAAAACCATGGTCCCAAAAACAGCCCATAACGGTTACCCATTGCCCATGGGTTAATAAACCATCCATGAAAATTTTCTTCGAGGGCTTCACCCCTTGACCCACTCATCAGCGAGCGGGACTGCCGTAAAAATACCCAAGTGTAACACATAGAAGGTGTACCACACTCTAACATGAAAATAGGCTCCACAAACATAACACTCTTCCCTTCATGTTTTCTCTTGTTGGAATCCCCTGCAGTAAAATTCCGTGTGATTTGGTTCATTAAAGCCTCATCTAAGCAATACCCCTTTGTTAAGAACCAATTTGAGGTGTTAACTAGGATTGCGGAAGATCTCTCCTCAATCATGTGACAACTACCCACCCTCTCCTGAAGAGAAGCTCTATCTCCTCCCATTTGATGATATGTATAAGGACCACATGCCCATCATATGAGAGATTTGCAAGCATCTGTGCTAAACCATAGTCAGAAATTTGTTGCATTGATAACCTACTGAAATCTCCCTTTCTGACTTAGTATTCACTCATACACTTCATCCAAAAGTCTTCAAGTGAAGGAACATGTGAGTAATCTTGGGATAATGTCCTCTTTGCTATCCCATATGGGTTAAATCTCATTCGTGCTAGGAATAACTCATGCTCATATGTAGAAAACATTTTTGTTTCAATTCCTCTAGCTTTATGCGGTGCTTCGGCAACTATAATGACCCACTGTGACTGGAAAGCTACCTGTAGACTTGTGTCATTTTAACTTTAATTCATGAAACTCTTCGAGCTGCCTACACAAATCCATGATGACCCACTTATCACTTGGGTATCTTGGCAACTTAACTCGTTCTCCGAAGAAACCACTAACCCTAAGATATGTGAAGTCTACAAACTGGATGAAGATACAACCATGCTGGGAGACAACTTGCCAAGATTATTTTCTCACTTTTCTTGTCTTCAGATCACTATTTAACTTGTAAATGAATCCGTAGAAGAATCCATCATTGACCACCCTGAAAATTTTGTAGCATTCATAAATAGGATCTTTTGACAATATGCCTCATCTATCCAGTTTGGAAAATATCCCCTGAGAAGCTATTGAATATACAAGGTATGAAGTCATTTTGAATTTGAATGTCCACCTCACACTTTGAAGTTTCTCGTTGATGTTGTCACTAATGATCTCTACCCAATTAATCATCAAATCAGCTCTATTGATCTTAATGGTTCTCATAAAGGCATACATCCATGAGCGGAAGTTATTGGTATTAGCTTCCCCATTTATCCTGCAAAGCAATTTGGTGATATCATCAACTTCTTGCACAAGATTGGATTGTGGAAGAGTCCTTGGGAATTTCAATGGTGCTCTGGGCTTCTTCATATATCTATTGTTCATTATACCCACACAATCTGCTTTATGATTTTCCATCTATTACCAAGATCATGCATGCTAATTGCAATCACCACTAGTTGTGATGGAAGCTTAAGGCACTTATTAATGAATTGTGCATCCAACCTGATTATTTTCTTTCTTGCAACATCTCGTACTATCCTAGAAAGAGGATGAGAATACCTTGCACATTCCATAACAAAATCAGGAAATTGAGTTGTGACCAGAAATGCTAAAGCTTGAATAATTCCGCTACTTTTTATTGCCCGCATGAGGAAGATCTTTCGGTGGCTTTGGATATGTCAATCAAATCAATGATAGGTTCATGGCCCATGTATCCATATCATTGATTTTTGTAAGCCTGGAAATAATGCATGATTGTGTTGACCCTTCTCTTTCATCATTCTTGGAATAATCTTTATCTAAGTTCATTTTCTTGTTTTTTTGCCAGAAGATCCTGCACTTGGATCAATTTGTGTAGATCTTTTGATACCTTCTGATTCAGAAGATATATTCAATGTATATGACATTGATTCTGACTTCTTTTCAACAATATGAGTACCTGTGATGAATACATGCAAATGATTCATACAAATATGGAGTCCATGGTATGAATGCTTGATTTCTATCACCAAAATATGCTTATAAATTTTATTTCCCTAAAATTTGAGACTTTGTTTGCATGCCAAGACAATCTAAAATATTATTTAATTCACCTGGGCACTTATACCAACATGCAAATGCTCTGAATAATAGAAAGAAAACTTCTCCAACCTTAGGTGCCAGAACTGGAAGCTTCTCCGCAATGAAAAATATTTTTTAATGAAAATCACTCCTTCCCTTGGTGCCAAAATTCTCTAGGGTTGCATGCTCCATAAAAAATAATTAATTGTATCCTCCTTATGGCGTTCCATGCTTATATAGATAACAACATGGTATATTTAATAATTGCTTCTTCGTATTTTTGGCAATTATTAAAAATAAGTTATGCTCTTTCTATCAATTTAGGCACCCAAGTTTGCATGCTTTAGTTTGCTTTTCCATGTAGTTATTTTATTTATTTTTATCATGCTTCTTTGTCTTCTCTTTGGATTTCCTTCATGCTTTGACTTTCTTCCTATTTTTGGCGCCAATTTTAGCTAGGAATAAATAAAATAAAAAATTAATTAAAGCATGTATTTATGCCAAGGCGGGTCACATTTTTTGACTTAGAGACATGCTAAAAATACGAAGGCAACGCAATGGGAATTTTTACCCTTTCAGGCAGCTCGAGAAATCTTATATTTCACTTAAGTGATTTATCTTTAATGATGGGAAAAAACAACCTTCCAAGAAGGCTTAAAATTCCCATCTTCCTTCCACCCAAAATTCTCATTGCCAGCTTTAAACCTTCTTTCCAAAAAGTGTGACTTGCATGAAAAGAGCTTATTTCTTAAAATGTGACTTGCATGGGTGAATAAAACTCCCTTTATGGGAATTCTTACCCTTCCTAGCAGCCCTAAAATTCTTATTTTTCACTTAAGTGATTTGTCTTTAATGATGGGAAAAATCAACCTTCCAGGAAGGCTTAAAATTCTCATCTTCGTTCCACCACCAAAATTATAATTGGTAGCTTAAGTTATTTAACTTTCATAATGGGAAAAAACAACCTTAGCAAAAGACTTAAAACTCCAACCTTCCTTCCACTACCAAAATTCCCACTGGTAGCTTAAGTGATTTAACTTTCATAATGGAAAAAAATAACCTTCCCGTAAGGCTTAAAATTCCCACCTTCCTTCCACTACCAAAATTCCCATTGGCAGCTTAAAACCTCTCCTTCCAAAAAGTACGAATTGCATCCTATAAGTTTATTTCATAAAGTGTGACTTGCATCCTTCCTTCTTTGTCAAAAATTAGCACTCCATGATTAACTTCTTCCTTTTTTTGAGGCCATGGCTGACTTCCAAAACTTCCAAGCAATTAAACAAGCTATACAAAATTAATGAATAGATCAAGGGGAATTTAATAGACAGACTGTGAAGAAAACTAAAAAAAACAAAAAGAAATAAATAAAAACAAAAAATGTTGCCAGAAGTTGCAAACAATTTCACTTCTAAATAACTAGCTAGTTAGTAAAAACTCATACCTGGTGAATACTCTACTAAGAGGTGGAAATACTGGTGTGTAAATCTTCAGCAGGGTTCAATTGCGGCATGATTTATTTATTTAATAAATAATTAAATAAAATTCTCTCAAACAAAACCTGACAAAGGAATAAAACGAGTTTTAGCATGTGAGTATTTTTTGAAATAGGCTTATATGATTCTCTAGTAATACTTTAACGTAATGGAGATAACTACAAGAAATAAAAATACAAAACGACCTGCTACTTTGAAAATAATAATTTTTTTAAAAATAGGTATGTTATTAAAAAAAATCTCCTAGTTATCTGGATAACTTATATTTTCATTCTGACCTTGATGTTTCCCATTTCAGGTTACATGCACTCAAGAATGTTCTTTTGACACCTTGGCATAGTTACATCACTTCTGCGTGTCCTTGCACACCTTCCTGCTCCCTTTGCATTCCTCTATCTCCTTCCATTTTTTCCCTTCCCGCGTGCCTCACACTTTCTTCTATCAACTAAGTCATTTACCCCTTGCACACCGCACCCATTACTTTGTAATAGTTGTGCCTTCACCATACATTATCTTCTCACCTATTTTCCTCATTTTCCCCACGTGCATCACACGCAATTTCTTTTTCCCCTTTCATATTTCTTCCCGCGCATCTTTCTTCTGTGCATGCCCTTATGCCTTCTCTTGTGCCAGTCACTGTACCATGTCATCTTATGTCAGACTTGAGTGTGCTACATGTAACCTATCAGAGCACACCAACAAGGTGCCAAATTTGGACAACTAACCAGTATATGACACATGGTAGAAAAGACAAAATAAATGAATAGTTGGCCATTTCCTTAAGTCAATTTGCATGCACTACGTGTTTTGTGTGAGACTACAGCTCTAACATATTCTGACAGTCGTATCTTTTATTACAAATCTCATATCGGCATGGGCATGGACTTGTCAGAGAACTGCTGACACAAGCTACATGTTGGACTTTTCAAATTCAAATATAGGTGGGATTTTTTAGGTGAAAAATAGGGAAACATCTCTCAAGTCATAAATACACACATCCAATCAACCTCAACCAACAGATTTCATCAGATATTTCCTTCTTCCTTCTTCCACATGCCAAAAAGACATGGGGAAACACATATGATATCCTTGCAGGTGGATTTGTAGGCATTTATCACTTTTTGTTGGTGGTTGAATATTTGAATCCATAGTTTCCCTCCCTTTCTCTTTCTCTTCTCTCCTTCTTCTATAAATAACAGAGTTCTGCTTTGTAAAAAAGGATCCATCCATGTTTTAATGGCACCATGCCAAAATGGTGGCTGAATTCCCACGAGTCTCAAAATTTTGCATGGTCTCTTCAATGTATTCTCACCTCCTATTGTGAATGTAAAGTACTGTGTGTCCCTTAAGTAATAAAATCGTGTGTTGTGGACCTCTTGTCTTCCCTCTCTTATTTTCATTACATCTCGCCTCTCTATTTGCATTTTCTGGAATGTTGTGCATACTCCTATGCTTACATTCCCCATGTTCATGTGTTCTACACACCGGAAGCCTGAGCCCGTATGTTGATCTGTGGCACATGCCATCTGTCCTCTTCTACCGCACCTGCTCCGTTCCTTCACTACTCGTGAACAGAGATCAACCCTTTCCTTTTGGCACTATTGCCTTCCCTATCTTAGGATTTTCTCCTTTCTGCACAAACTTTTATCCCTGGTCCCTTGTCATGTTTAGTCTAGGATTTGCATTCAACATTAGGAGTATCAGTAGCATTAGAGGTAGGTAGAAGAACCAGATCTCTCTGGAGATCCACCCCAAGTGCTCAAGGTCCCACAACTTGGTGGTGGTTCCCTTATGGTCTCAAACACCTTAGCCCTTACAAAATCCAAGACGCGGGTGAAAGTTTGAGCTACCAGTAATTTATGGCATGCCCGGTGGGACCAGAGTGAAGAGATTTTCATATTTATCTCAAAAAGTTTGATGTGTTATTGTTGAGATCCATCCTTTGGTGGAATTTTTTTCAACACATCTTACGACTCCACTAATTCAATGCACCCATTATCTCATGTGCAGACCAATCTTCCCTCATTCTTCCATTCATTTCTACTTTTTCCATCATTCCACATTACTCTTTTTGAACTTTTGTAATCATGACTTATTTCCCGCTAGGGAATTCTCATTTGCAGCACTAGAACTATTTTAATCCATCCCCACAGTTTCAAAATCCTCCTCCAAATCAGTTTTATAAGCCCCATTATTCTGAAAATGCATACAACCCACTTTTTTCTAACCAAAATGTTTATGAATAACATGTTTATGCAAATGATGGTGGAAAATCCTTGGTCAACGCTGATTTTGAGAGGAAGGTGCAAGAGATGGAGATGGACATGATGCAGCTCAGAGTCAAGTACTCTATCAAAGTATCTGAAGTTGGCTACAAGGTCCCTTGTCCATAGGTCGTCCATGTACAAGGCTGGTTTAGCACCTAGTAGAAGCTACACTTCATCACTGAGATGTTGCCTCAGATTATAGAGTGGGTGGAAGAAATGGAGGCTCAAAAATCTAGTGTGTAGAAACCCTACCAATGGGGTAACCCTACACTACCATCTTATAGTCCTCCCACTCCTCCATGACAACCTACATAATCTTAGCCTGCTTTGCATGTTCCTAGCTTCTTTCATGCTTCCCCCATTGAGAATTCCATCCATTCTTCCTCACTTTCATCTCACCTTCATTTCTCTTCCATTCCCCTTCCTACATGCACCTCTATCCATTCAACATATGCACCCTTTATCCCCTCTACACCTATCCTTCCATCTTCTTTTGAGTCCCGTATGTCTAGCTATACCAAAAATTAATAGCTCCCAACCAATGTGTCTCTCCTAACCAATTTCATCATGTTCAATGACTATAGAACAATTGAAGAATGGTGTGACTCATGCGACTCTGACTGAGAAGAGGAAATCATATAGGAACCTATTCCAAAGGAAAATCAAATAGCTCTAGAGGGCGCAGTTCTAGAGGAGACCGAGTTACTTGTAGAGGAAAAACCATACATGCCCCAACTTTGTGCACCCCAGCCTGCAAGCACTCCCCTTCAGGAGGAAAATTTGTAAGAAAATATCATCTATGGGATTGAGCTTCAAAGTAATGGGCAAACCACAAGGATCATACTGTGCCTAATCAAATATCTTGCTAGCCTAGATCCAAAAACAGAGTTGCCAATGGTCATGCTCATTTTAGAGCATGAGGTAGAGCTTCAATGCACCAAAGGTCAATAGTAACCCCTCCTGGATCTAAGTACAGAAAACCTCCAAGAGGTTTATGTTATGATTTTAGATACTTTGAGGAGGGTGAAACACCATCTACAAAGTGGTTTTTCACTCTTGTTTCTGACCATGTTCAATGCCAAATCAATTACATGGTCATAATTTGTGAGGAAGGGAAGCTACTTCAACCTGCCTAAAAAAGGTTTTACTTGAGAACCCCTTGCCTCTAGTTAGTTTAGGTTTTCTTTGAGTAACACAAGTTCCCGCGCACAGTCTACATATTTTATTTGGGACATGTATGATTTTCAACATATGTACATAATGTTGTAATTTTGTTTCAACATGCTCCCTTTGGTTCCTTCCTTTCCTGTTGCACTCGCAAACCACATTTGTTCCTTCCTAGGATGACCATCCAATTTTTACAGAGGCAGTTCCAATGGTTAGTGCATAAATTTCACTCTCATCAATCCAATTTAGAATATCTTCACATGAGAGAAACAATTTAGTTCAAAGTTCAGACAAAGCTTCAAGTGACTTCAAGAATGTTCTTCAAGTTGTAGATCAGATCTTCAAGATTAGCACTTGACTCCATGCCCAATGGAATTCAAGGCTACTAGTCTCTTCATCTAGCAAGTAGATGGCCCCTTAAAGTCAACAAAATGGTTATCCAAATAACTCTCCTTGTTATCTAGATAACTTATATTTTCATTATGACTCTGGTGTTTCAAATTTTAGGTTACGCGCACTCAAGATTGTTCTTTTGACACCTTGGCATAGTTACATCCCTTCTGTGTGCCCTTGCACACCTTCCTACTCCCTTTGCATTCCTCTATCTCCTTCCATTTTTCCCTTCCTGCATGCCTCACACTTTCTTCTATCAACTAAGTCCTTGTCCCATCACGTACCACACCCATTACTTTGTAATAGTTTCACCTTCACCATACATTCTCTACTCGCTTGTTTTCCTCATTTTACCCATGCCCGTCACACGTGCTTTCATTTGCATTTTTCTACTTTCCCCTGGCACTGCTTTCTTCTATGCAAACCCTTGCACCTTCTCCTGAGCCAGTCATTGTGCCATGTCAACTTCTGTCAGACTTAAGTGTGCTGCACACAAACTATCAGAGCATGCTAATAGGGTGCCAAATCTAGAAAACCAACCAGTGTATGAAACATGGCAAAAAATAAAAAATAAATGAATAGTTGTCCATTTCCTTTGGTCAATCTACATGCGCCATGTGTTTTACGTGAGCCAATGATTCTTACATCTTCTGAAAATCATATATTTTTCTATAAAGCTCAGTCTGGCATGTGCCTAGACTTGTAAGAGAATTACTTACACAAGCTACACATTGGACTTTTCAAATTCAAATATAGGTGGGGTTTGTAAGGTGAAAATAAGGAAACATCTCTCAAGTCATAAATGCACACATCCAATCAACCCCAACCACCAAATTTCATCAGATCTTTCCTTCTTCCTTCTTCCACATGCCAAATAGACATGGGGAAATGCATTTGATAGCCTTGTAAGTAGATTTACAGGCATTTATTGCTGGTTTTTGGTGGTTGAAGATTTGAATCCAAGTTTCCCTCCCTTTCTCCTTCTTCTATAAATAACAAAGTTCTGATTTGTAAAAAGGGATCCCTCCTTGTTGTAACGGAACCATGCCAAAATGGTGGCCAACTTCCCATGGGTCTCAAACCTTGGCATGGTCTCTACAATGTATTCTCACCTCCTGTTGTGAATGTAAAAGACTATGCATCCCTTAAGCAATAAAATAATGTTTTGTGGAACTCTTGTCTTCCCTCTCTCATTTTCATTGCATCTCGCCTCTCTATTTACATTTTCTAGTATTTTGTACACACTCCTATGCTAGCATTCCCCATGTTCATGTGCTGCACATACCAGAAGGTTGAGCCTGCATGTTGATCTGTGGCACACGTTGTCTGCCCTCTTCTACCATTCCCGCTCTATTCCTTCACCGCTCGTGGAGAGAGATCGACCCTTTCCTTCTGGTGCTATCACCTTCCTTAGCTTAGTATTTTCCCCTTTCTATACATTCTTCTATCCCTGGTCCCTTGGCATGTTTATTCTAGGATTTTCATTCAACATTAGGAGTAGCAGTAGCATTAGAGGTAGGTAGAGGAATTGACCTTCTCCAGAAATCTACCCCAAGAATGCAAGGTCCCACATCTTGGGGGAGGTTCCACTATGGTCTCAAACACCTCAAACCTTCTGAGATCTAAGACGTTGGTACACGTTTGAGAAACCAACAAGGTAGTCCTAGATTTCAGGGTGAAATCTTGGGGACACTAGCTTCTGTGCATCAAGTACAATAGTACGTTGCAGTAAGGACCTATTTATGTCTATCACTGGATGGAGGATTAATGATTCCAATGAAATATAATCCCCATTAAATAAAGGGTTTGTCCACTTGAATTTGATGCAGTGGAAGAGCTTCCAACTTCTACTTCCCGATGAAAAGGGCACATTCCTTGTACTTACTTACCCATAGATGGGAATCTTTGAACAAATTCGGCCAATAGTAACTGGCTTGCATGATCTTGGTAGTAGTTGTTCATGTAGAATAATGTCCTCTAGATAGGCCATTGTGAAACTCTTATAGTATCTTACTTACCTGTTCCTTTCCCACGTGTCAAAGGAGAACACCATTCAAATCCTTTCAAAAGAGAACATTATCAACTAGAACATATGGAATAGACTAAAGGTGGAAGGTCCATATTTTAATTTTATCCATGTTCACATGATATACTCCTAAGAAAAGGAAACTCTTCATTTTTGATAACCATTCAACTTGATCATTACCTTCATTAGTGTTTAGGAGCATCACGTCCTCATCACCTTTTGATTCTATGTCTGCAGTAAGTTTTTGACACAAACCTTTACCTCATACAAGTTTGGTAACTTTGATATGTATGTCATACTCCATAACCTTCGTGATCCATCCAACACACTTTTCATTCATCTATTTTTTTAGCAAAAAGTCTTTGAAACCTGGATGAGACACCATCAGATGAATTTTTTTGTTGGACAACATGTGCTTGAATATTTTCAAAACTCGAATAACCGCACAAGATTTTTTTTCAACAAATGAATATTTGAGCTCATAGTATTTGAGGGATTGACTAAACAAAGCAATTGGTTGTTCCATTAGATCCTTATTTTTCTAGGTGAGGATACTTGAAATGCTCTCTTCACTTGCAAAAGCATAAAGAATAAAATATCTATCAAACCTGGGATTCACCCATTTGGGAGATTGAGAAATGTCTATTTTTATGGCTTCAAAGCTCTCCCTTCCTTCGTTTGTCCATGAGAATGGCATTTTATTATTTAGCATGATTGTCAGTGGTTTAGCCAATGCTACAAATTAAGGGATTAATCTTTGCACGAAGTTTATGGTTCCCAGAAAACTTTGGAGACCCTTCTTATGACTTGGGAGAGATAAAGACATAATCGAACAGATACTGGTTAGATCGATAAAAATTTCTTCCTCTGAAACAACATGCCCTAATAACTTTCCTTCATGCTCTACAAAAATACATTTCTTAGCATTGAGTGAAACCTCAAATTCCCTACACCTTAGGAAAACCTTCCTTAGATGCGTGATGTGGCCTTCTACATGCTTAGAGTATACAATTATGTCATCAAGGTAAACCAAGATGATATTGTTGATTAGTCCCTTAAATTCCATGTCCACGGCTCTTTGGAAAGTAGCCACAACATTGGACAATCTGAATGGAATATTTTTGTAAGTGTATGTGCCCCACTTGGTAGTGAAATCCATTTTGAATTGATCGAATTCTTAGAATAGAATTTTATTGTAACCTGAATATCCATCGAGAAAATAAAATCTTTGACCAGCTGCCACTATTTGAAGGATTTTATTCATTGATGGAAGAGGATAATGATCTTTCAACGAGGCATGGTTTAAATCCTTGAAATCCACGCATAGCTGAATTTCTCCATTCTTCTTCCTTACAGGACTAAATTGGCTACCCAAGAGGAATGCTTGATAGGAAAAATTATATAGGCCTCAATGATTTTGGTTAGCTCCTTTCTCATTAGTGGCTCAATTTTGGGATTAATTGGTCTTTGTTTCTGATGAACTGGTTTGACATTATGATCCAGTTCGATGGTATCTTGTGCTATACCTGGGTCAAAACCATGCAGGTCTTTGTAGCTCCACACAAATATGTTTTGATACTCTTGACAAAGTTTGATGAAATATTTTTTTTCTTCAGGAGTGCATACTTTTCCGATATTTAGAATATTTTCATTTTCTACCTCGAATTCCTCAAAATCTTCTTCTTTGACCACCATATTAGAGATTTGTCTTTTGGCTTAATCGTTTGATTGAAGATGGATTCTAGTGTAACTAATATTTTTGGTATCTTGTTTTTTTCAATTGTTTGATTTGATCACCATATGCTTCTTGCAACATTAGTTGACCTTTCGTAGCAAACTCCCTCTTATAGAAATAGAACAATTTATTTGTCACTATCGAACACTTTCTAGCTACTCACATTATTAGGGACTGCAGGTCAAAGCACCATTTTGATAGATTACTTCCCTTCTTTCATGATATCAACAAGTATGTCGTATTATGAACCAATCATAGCAAGCCTATCAACATCTTGATTTTGATTTCTAGGAACTATGTGGATCCCAAAATATTTGAAATCACCAATAAAATCCCAAACTCGGTTCTTGTATGATCTTAAAAGATCATTTTTAGATGCACTGTGTGTCATCACTTGATGAACAACTAACCCAATTTCTCTAAAAAAGTTAGGGCTTTGATTCCCTTCTTTTGGGCTAGCTGAATTCCTTACACAAGGGCCTCGTATTTAGCAACATTGTTAATGTAACTTAATTATAACCAAAAAGATGAGAAGTAGTTATCTCTTTCTAGAGAAATTAGCATAACACCAACACCGGATCCATTCTTACTCCTCAAGGCATCGAAGAACAATCGCCACAATCTTTCAAAATTTATTTTTGTTTTGACAAGTTGTGGTATGATCGTACCTTCTTCATGAATGCAGTACGTACCCAATCCCATCTCTTCCAAAAGTAGAAAACTAGATTTTTCCTCTACTAATATATCATCGTAGGGATCATACTGATGATCTCCACTCACTTCATCCAACACAATATCAGGGAATTATTCCACAAGATTTTTTTGTTCATGATAAACATTTTATTCTTCTGGATCACCGATGGTATGATTCCCATTTACAAGACTAGCAATGTAGGGTTCTACATGATTATGGTATATTGGCTCCACCCTTATAATCAATTTCGTTTCACATCGAGTCTTGAGAATCATATGTGACTAATTATCTGATAGATAACCACCCATCTTGGTAGTGAGATATCATGATAGGTAAATGGTGAAGAGAGGAGGAAGATTGATGACTCATGTCTTGTATGAATGAAAAATTGGGACATGAATAGATAGTAAGTTGGAGTCTTTTGATGACTCTGACAGTCTGAAATGTTGTACCATCTAACTGAAAAAATCATCTAGAGAGTGGTGTATACTATATTTCTAACATGTCTACATTTTTTTGGCATAACTGAGCTACTGACACTATAATCGATCATGTAATTATGTACCAAATGATAGCCAATGATCAAGGAAATATAGAATGGTGATGGTTTGTTTTCCTTAGGAATAATTTTCCCTTATGTTTGACACAAAATCATAGCATTTGTTTTCCCACAACCCAATGATCTCTTGGTTGTACAAAAACTATTTAGAGCCTCTAGAAAAAAGTTCCTTTGAGAAGGAATTGAGAGTGTGTCCCACATAGTAACACTCAGGTTGGTCTTCTTCATTTGTTCTAAAATACTATAGGGAATTGTTCCTTATTTGCTAACATTTCTTTAGGTGTTGGAATCCTATGGAAAGTTTGTGTTGGGTACCATGATGCCTGAATAACCTTGTTTCCTTGCAGCTTGGTTAACATGCATTTATGGCATTTTTTTCCCGCATCTTTATCAACCACTGCTTGTGACTGAGGCTATGAAGTGGATACTTGATCAAATTTGGATTGTTGAGATTCCATTTCTCTCTTTTTAGAATGAGTTTTTTCCATCACTGATGAGAAATCTATATTCAACCCGTAAAAATCTTCTTCTTACCAATTTAGCAAAGTGATTTCTTCAGGTACCTGTGGTCGATCTGTTATTTCCTACGTAGATGAATTTTTTTTTGGATCTGGAGGGGAAGATACAATTTGAACCATAAAGGCCTAGCTAAGAACTCCATTAGGAAAAATATTTTTATTGTGGGGTTGAGAAAAAGGATAGCACCATTCGTAGTCTTGAACTAGATTATTTTGGATAGGTACAAGGGCTCTGTAAGTGCTACCAACAAGAGGATTCCTAAACTTTAGAAGCCTGACATTTACAGCTTGACCTATAGTTTGATTTTTAAGCTGATTTTTCCCCTGAAAAGGAGGACGGTTATCCTAATACTATAGAGTTTGTAGCTGCTATGGATGATTATATTGAAATGTTTTCCTCTTGAGTGTAATAAGCTTGTTCCCAATAGTTTATAGTAGTGGCTTGACTTCAAATAGATCATTTAAAGGGGCGAGGGTGAGTGAGATAGTTTCTTGGAAGCTTTTGGTATAGGAGTGAGATAGTTTCTTGGAAGCTTTTGGTATAGGAGAAATGGTAGGTTGAGTGTTTGTAAGATCTAGCGAAAATGACATTAGTGGTTATGGAGCTATCTTTCCAACCTAAATCAAGGAATTTTGTACTCTTATGGAAACTTTGTAGGCATCAGGTAGTGTAGTCCCTTCCATGGACTGGATCATAAATTATACATCACTAATCAAGGCTCACAAATAGTACAAGAATGTATTATTTGGAGAAGGCTTTATGAGTTCCATAATCCTATTCCAAGTCCTTTGGAATCATAAGTTGAAATCACTCATGTATTCTTAAGGAGATCTCTTCATGGTGGTTAGTTATTTAAAGAGAAACAGGTGATCACTGTTGTCTTATAATTTTCTACAGATATTCTCACCCAACTCATCCCAAGTGGTTATAGTTCTAGCCTCTAACCCACAAAACTATTGAAGTGCTTTTCCCTTGAAAGAAGAAGCAATAATTCTAACTGTAAAGTTGTCCTCTATGATATTATGTATTACACAAATGGTGGCTACATCAATAATATGTTCCATTGGAATAAAGTGAGTTTCCCTTATGTAGAAGGGTAAAATCTTAAGTTCCATAATAGTTATAGGGCCATGTTGAGCCAACAAAAGAGTATTTCTTGTATTGAAATGGGAAAAACTTAGTTCCTTGCCATAACAACAAGAGGTTGATTATTCCTGGGTGTAGGAAATCTTCCGTAAGGAGGAGTTGAATGAACCCAATGAGGTGATGTTGAGATACCTCTTCTCCTTCTCCTTAGAGGAGACAAGGATAGTTCAATATGATGATAATTTACTTACTTTGAATAAGCTATTGTCTAAATTATTCAAATAAGTTGATGCACTAAGATTTGAAATCTAAAAATATAGAGTCTTTATTTACTTTGATTTATGCAAGTGAGAAGAGAAGTAATAACTCTTTGTCCCATCAGGCATGCTAAAAATAGTTATTGCCAAATCATTGCACCCTCCAAATGGCTAGAATGTGAACAAAAAATTTGGTGTGATTGGGTAACATGGAATCACCTCTCAAACTGTGGGACTTGGGATCGAGGTAATCCTCCAGAGAAGGTCAGATTCCTTTTCCTAAACTAAGTGTTAGACTACTCCTAGTGAAATAAAATGGTTATATAGGCATATGATAAGATTTTCATGGGATTTAGAGAAAGAGATTTGTAAGAAATGAAACTATACTAGGGATGATGATGCACAAAATAAAGGGTGTTGCGAGAATCATGAATGGTTAATTTGAATAGGGTGGCTTGTAGCAAAATAGAACTTCACCTACTGTAACTTTGAAAGGGTAATCATAATACCACAAAATAAGGAGCATGTGTTCCAATTGTTAAAACTCAATCAAAAAAACAATATATCAATATTCCAGTGAAGAAGGATGAAATTAAGAAGGGGGAATAACCACCACAACTCAACTACATGCATAAATCCACCACTTGATTAGCACAGAACTCTAAGAACCTGCAATAGAAACTTAAACTTGTACAGTGTATCTGTAAGCATGAGAAAGGCATAAAGAAATATGTGAAATGATTAAAAAGACTAATGGTAGTCACAAAACATAAAATGTTATTACTTTAACAACATGAATAATGCATCATTACATTCAGAAGAGGAAATGGTTGCCATTACAGTCTTGGAAAGGAGGCTTGAAAGTTCCCCAATCCACAAAGTTAACATGCAGAAGAGAGAGGATTCTTGAAAAATACACACTTGTATAAGATGTCTAACTTTTCCAACTTGTGTCACACATCAAATTTCTGTAACCAATGTGTAACCACCTTAGAATGAGCTTCTCCTTTACATTTATAGAAAATACATGTGAGACAAAAGAGGAACAAGCCATAAATTCCTTCCTAAAATGAAGGCAAATGATGGTCAACATTAATTACAAAGTTGGTTGAACCACTTAAGAACCCCATCATGTGTCATAAATGAAAGGTTTGAATCAATATTCTTATTTAATTAAAATAATATTTAAGTAAAATATTTTAATAATAATAATAATAATAAATATCATTATTAAAATATTTTAATAAAAATATTAATTATATTATTATTAAAATAATATCAATCTAATGAAAAATTTAGGTGGAACCCCCTTAGGACTGGTTTGCATCTAGAAAGGGGAGTCCATGAGAAATGGTTAAAAAGAACCCAACTCAGTGGTTGGACTCGTCGAGATAACTCACTGATTTGGTCATCGAGTTATCCTCTATGTTCCTGACAAACACTCCTCATTGAGTAACTTTCTTGGCTCGACTCTTCCAATGATTGATCTACTTAGCTCTAACTCATTGAATGAGCTCATAGTCGAGATTGAATTTCACGAGCTCACCTTGCCATGTCGAGATCCTCCCACATTTTTTTGTCTCGGGCACTCTCTCCAACTAAATTTCAGCAACTTGATCTCCCTATGCATGTGAACCTTCCAACCAAGCTCCACATTTGTTTGGCTAAATCACGTGCTTGGCCAGACTCATCTCTTGAGCTTTCTTAATGCACAGCTCACCACTGAGTGACTTGAGATTCATTCTACCTTCTTCGGTCTAACCATCCTAGGATCTCTTGATGTCATGAATGGTCCACTGAACTCAGCCATCATCTAAGCTCGGCTTTGACTCATAATTGACTCGGCCATTCCAAAATGTCTCAGGCTCCATCAATTTTTGAGTTATGAGAGCTATATTCTGACGAGCTCAAAAAGCATATTTTACTTTTGATAACTCGGGCCAACTTGTTCTTGATTCCCATTGGGTAAGATCTTCCTATTCACTTCATTGATATCCCTTTCTCTGTCCCATTCTACATGAAGCTTGAATGCTTTCATCTTACAAGATTTACACACAAATAGAGCCCTTACACAACTACCTCAGTATTTTTTTATTGTTTGGCCACCGAGTTAGTTTCTCTAAACCCTCAACTAAGCTCCTCTTTACATCCATCTTCCAAGTTTTACGTCTCTCCATCGAGCCACTAAGTCACTTTCTCAGCCTTGATGAGTTTGTGCATTCATCCCCAATGACCATATTTCTCAGCTCGATGATCATAATGTCTACATTCAGGCTCATCTCTCACTCTGAAATTAGTGATGAATCATTCATAGGTCCTACATGTCTTGACCTGGCCTTCCACCGACTTAGATAAATTTGGTGGACAAATCGAGCCATCTAAGCTCATGTTGGGCATGTCTTGATTTCCTTAATTTTGGTTATATGGAGGACTTGGTCATCTTGAACACATCGAGCTGACAACATTCGCTGAGTTACTCAGGGAGTACCTATTGTGGGAGGTAAATAATTTCCTGACAACTCGGTCTTCTTCCATGAACAGGTTCCTGGAAACTTGGCCAAAATATTCCAACCTTCCCCATTGGCTATGGATCTCAGAGCCCCAAACTGTGAAACTTTAATGATGAATTTTACCCATCTCATGATGGTTTGTCATGGCATTATATCCACCATGGCTGCAAGTGCCCCTCGAAATCCCCTTGGTTGACATGCTTTTCCACTTTTCACTACACTTGTTGGCATGACCCCTCAGACGAACCAGAGCTCTTCTTGACTTTTCCTAAACACATTTACTCTCCATTTACGCCCTCATCGGAATTCAGATGTCATTTTATTAACACCCAATATGTTGACTGAGATATTTTAACTCAACTACTAGGGCTTGCCATCTCCTTGTGTGGCTTGGTTCCTTGATCCATTTCTCATTACTTCCATGACCATTCTCTTAACTAAGAAAAATTCATAACTTATTTTGAGATCGAGTTAACTCCATATTGTGAGCTCCCTAATTCATTGTATAGGATTAATGTAATTCAGCCTTCCTTTTTCCATCATTCAAACCATCCTACTTGTATCATGCTGAGCTTCATATGACTCCATATGTGAGCTCATTGAGTTCCTCTCTAGTGACATGCATGCATTCTGACTCAGCCATCGCCTATGTGTTTATAATTACCCAACTCATGACTCATTACCCACTATAAATACTTTTTCATCTAAACATGCATGGTTTTGGATGAATAAGTATTTAATAATTCAAAAAAATCACTCGAAATTTCATAGCTATTAGTCTCTAGCGACCGAGCTATTCTCCAAATGCTAGGTTAACATTTGTTCTCTTGTTGTGACTTAATCAAAGTAGTCAAATTTTTGAATCCCCTTCTCCATGTACCAAGATCCCTTCACTTTTTTGAGTCGCTCACTATTAGAGTCCATGTCAATGAGTTGATGACTCCCTACTCAAATGACCATGAGCTATTGATTCAAACTCCAATTTTTCCTTACAAGAACTACTTTCTCACCAAGGTCAGACCACTCAAGCTCACTATGTTAGCTCATGACGTGCATTGAAACTTCTTGATCTTGACTGGTCCATCAAAAAAACTTGACGTTTATTCCTTATCATGCCATTGAATTGAATCAGATGAATATCCAACAATGACACTTTCCTTGAAGCATGACCCTATCTTTGATCTTATATTTTCCTCAACTCCATTCAAACCGAGTATCAATTGAGCCACTAGCCTCAACCCATGCGACTCCTATGTCATTTCACTTAAAAATATGTGACGATTGGTCATGTGCATGGCTCACTGAGCCATGAAAGAGTTTTTTCAATTCTACTTGACCTCTATTTAAATCATCTTGCACGAGCTAAAATTGAGCTCAGTTCCATTTAAACTGACCCCCAACTTATTTTTTAATCAAAATTTGATTCTCTTTTCTACTTCTTCAAAATAGGGAGTCATGGGAACATAATAAAAAACCCTCCTAGAATTGATTGATTGATTTGGATCACTTTTACACACATTTAGTGAAAGTGGGCTCCTAAGAATGATTTAGTCACCCAAAGAAGAATCTGAGTCTTGAAAAGCCAATAAGGGAAGAGTAATATTAGAAAACCAAGAACCCTTCTGAAACACTATTAGTACTTCTCGAACGTAAAATTAACTTGAAATGTCCCATAATGTCTCATGAAGGCCTTTTCTAGTATTGGCGTACAATCAGCTCCCATTGTCCAATTTTTCCCCAAGGAGCAAAATTGGATAACACATTTGTGCCTATATAGTGTTGAAAAATAAATTTTTTCCTGTTCAAAGCATCCCCACATTGGTTCATCCTTTGTTTGTCTTTGCATGGCCTTGATTATAACTCTACAATTCCTCTAATATCATATCAATGGTATCCATGGTTTTTTCAACCCACCTCTTTTTTGTCTTTATCTTCTACCTAACATCTTTCCAAACCTCTACTCTGATTTTAGCCAAGTCTTTAATTGCATGCCTTAGCACTTGAGATCACATTCAATCCACCAAACATCAAGTCCTCTGCTTATTTTTTTGGTCCCTTTGATTGTGGTAGCTGCTTTGTACAACACGTGGAGACCTCGTGTATCTTCAGGGATTCTCCTTTCCTTTCTATTTTTTAAAATATGTGCCTGGGTGACATGTGCACGCACATGAGATATTCTTCTTTATCTTGACTTTTCATCCCACTCGGGATACCTTACCACACTTTAGCCTCGTGGTTGATTCTCTTTTCTTGAACTCCCCTGATTCTTTTTACCTTCTAAAAAATATGCAGAAGGGACACATGGATACCTTCCAAATCTAGTTCCATAATTAGGATAAATTGAGTCTCACAAAATACAAAAGAACATGAAAAGGAAAAAGGGGACAAGGCGACAAAAGTGGTGGGCATCGGAGATATTTTTTGCACTTCACACTCCATTAACTTACTGTCAAAAATATAACATTGGCCTGATTCATGGTTGATTTTTCACATGTATTTTATGGGGCAACATGAGTATTATGTTCCTTGAATGAAAAATAGGATCCATGCCCTAAACATAAGGTTTTCATTCACATTCAATACAAATATATATTTTAATCATACATTTTCTATATGGGCGAACCAATCAGCGAATATTTTTCGAAGGAATATATCAGACAAAGGGTGAGATCAAATAGAGCACCAACACAAGGTATTGGATTCTTCAAAGGTGGGAGTCCCTAGGATTGTATTTATGTAGTCAACATTGAGCTTGGAAATTATTTGACCTTGAGGGTCCTTAATTCCCTTGGTTTCTGGGTCAAAGCTTAAGGAAAAGGCAAGGAAAGTTTTAGTGCACTGAATAGAGAGGGGAATACTAGTAGCAAAGGTAATTCCACTATTTTTAATGCATTAGGAAATGATGGTGAGAGTATCTTCAAAAATATGGGCCCATAAATCATCTAAATCCAGGTGTGTGACATCACTATCTCCAATATTGGGTATAGAGGTCTCTAGGGAAGTAATATGCTCATACCCTTTGTAGTGGAACTTCATTGTGGAGATGTGAGAGAAAAATCAAGGAGAATGGAGGCTCAACATGGGTTTTCTGAGGAATTTGGAGGAGAGTATTAAAAAACACAAATTACCACCGAATTAAACCAAGAGTGTATGGAATGAATCACCTTCAGTATGAAAAGAATAAATTTACTTTGAATATTCAAATTTTGACCAAAAAATTGCTAATTATAGTAAAAAATGTCTTCCTAGGGTGTAGGAGCAAGGTGAGTAGTGAAAATTCAAAAATTGATTTGTAATAGTTAAAATGATTAAATAAATGTCTCAAATTTACCTTTTATAGGAAAACAGTTCAAAAAATGGGTTAATTTGAGAGTCACATCAAAATATAGGAGCGAGTTAGATTTTAGGAACTCTTTTAATCAATTTCCTTAGTAATGAGGATATGATGAGGATGTAGGGAATAGAGGGTGTGAGGGAATAATTTCCAAAAGTTCCAAAAGTTTCTGTGAAACCCACAATACAAGTAAATTTGGTGAGTTACAGAAAGTGTGAGCTTTCAGGGAATGTAGAGCCATATGGAATGAGTTCCACCCAATTTACAAGTGTCTACATAACTAGGAAACATAAGGCTTGTGGGTGAAAAGGAAGTGTAGAGAATAATAAGCACAAAGGAACAAGTTCCTTATGTTTCCAAAAATCCACATTGTTTGCAACACGAAGGAATCTAATGAATTCTGGGGAATTCAAGGTTACGGGGAATGGGGGGTTCTAGGGAACAGTTCCATTTGATTAAATAATTTATGTAAAACTTTTGAAATGTAAAACTTGTGGGCCAAAGAGTAATGCAGAGGAAAATAAAATGTAGGGAACAAAGTTTGTAGGAGAACAGGCTCCTCAAGTTCTAATTTTTACTAAAACACTTGCAAACAAATGAATAACAAAGCCATGTAGGAAATAATAAGATGCAGGGAATGATGGGCTCGATGGAACTAGTTCCACTGGGAATGAAAAAATATGTAAAATACTGATACTAAATGCATTGCAGGTAGAATGAGAATGCGGGGAACAAAGGGAATGGAGAAATTGTTCCTCCTATTCCGTCAAATCCTATAACTTCTGCAAATCACTAAGAAAAACAAATTGGCTCAAAATAATGTAACTGTTGAATCTTTATTACTCCTTAGAATTCGACAAGGAAAAATATGTCAAGGAAAAGGGGTCACTTAGCCAAAAATTAAAAAAAAAAATAAAATTCCACATTTTGCGTGAGTGACAACAATATGCACTCATTCTTATTTGATTTTTTATAAATACATGATCCTTTTTTTCAAATTCATCCATGAATTAACCATTTTCAATAGTTTTGGTAAGTTACAACGTAGGAAATTCAATTGTTATTGATAACTCAACATCCAACTCATATACCGAGTGAGAATAATACATTACAAAGGATATTTTTGGTGTTATACAATCAGCTCATAAGGCATCATATAACCTCTTGTACCAGCTCCTTTATTATTCATCAACCACATTCCTTAATATAGTCTTCAAGTTTTTATTAGTTGACTCTACTTGTCCATTTACTTATGGGTAAGAATCAAAATAATGAGAAATTGAAATGCCATACTTGTAATATAATTCAATTATTTTGTAAGATGATAAATTTGAAGTGTTATCTATAACAATATTGTGAGGCACTCCAAAATGAACTAAGATGTTCTCCTTGATGATATCACAAAAAACTTCAGAATTTTTTCTCTTCACAGGAATTACTTCTACCCAATTCATGAAATAATTTTTTGTCAGAACATGAGTATGTCCCAAAATAGATTTAGGATCAATAGCACTGATAAAATCAAGTCCCCATTGTTGAAATGGTTCTTTAATCACAATAGGTTTTAGTGGTAGATTATCTAGTTTGGTCCTTCCCACAAATGTTTGACACACTTCACACTTAGAAACCCATTTGGTTGCATATTTGAGAAGAGATAGTCAGTAGTAACCTCCACAGAGGATCTTGTAAGCATTCACGGGGGAAAAAAATCCCACCACAAGCTTGATCATGATAAGAATTCAACAACCTATTTTGTTTGTTCTCTATCCACACATCTCAAAAAATGACCATTAGTTCCTTTTCAGAAAAGAGAGTTATCCTACCATACATATATTACTTCTTTTAGTTTGACTGATATCTTCTCCTTAGCACTGAGGTGTAAAAGACATTCATTATATATCAGAAAATTAGCAAAATTGGAATACCATTCATACGTGGAATTAGATTAAAAAATAGTTGGCATTCCCTTGGGGTTTTCATCACTTAAATCCTTTCACCCACCTTCCACTATCAACTATAAAGGACCTCATCCTCACACCAGATTGGTTGGTTTGAAGTCAATTTCATATTATTACTTTTTGGAAATTCATTTTCCTATCTTGGAACCAAGTTTTTGTTGTGGAAAAATGGAGTTGACAACTAGATCACAAACAAAAATGGTAGAATGAGACTTAAGAATATAAATTCTATTTTTTTACTTCTTTGACAACAAATAAGGTATTTTTTTACATTTGGGAATACTTGATTTCATGTGGATTCAAACCCTATCTCATGAAGGTAATACGTGCTTATAATTATTTGTTGTTTTTCTAGACCAATATTGCATAAATATTGTAGTTAGATGCATAGAAAAAAATGATAAAATCTTTCTCAAATTCTGTCAATACAGGAATAGGAATTTTTGTATCTTCATTTATCTCATTAAAGGATTTATTTCCCTCTGAACTCCAATTAAAATATTTTTTTCCCTTCATCGTTTCAGCAATATGTTAGGTTAATTCATCAAAATTTGGGATAAATATATGGAGAAAGTTAATTTTTCCATAGAACAAGTGAACCCTCTTATTTTGGTCGAAAAAGATACCTTTTGAATTTTTAGTACTATATCTAAGTCAATCTTGATCTTGTGATTTGAAAAAATGTAACCAAGGAGTTTCCCTTCCATTACCTCGAACATAGAATTTTTAAGGTTGAGATATATACCATGATATTTGCATTTTTGTAGAAAATTTTTGAGGTGCTGAAAATGATCCTTCATATCCTTGAAGAAAACTATGAGGTCATCAAGATAAACAAAAATATGTTTATTTTTAGATATTCAAAGGATAGGTGCATTTCTCTCTGAAAATTGGCTTTGACATTGATGATTCCAAAAGGAATTTTCTTTAAATAAAAATTCCACCATGGAGTAGTAAAGGTTGTTTTATGTTGATCTTGAACATCAACCTCAATCTAGTTATAACATGAGAAGCCATCAAGAATGGATAACATCTTTGAGCTAGTTACTTCTTTTAGGATCTGTTCCATGATGGGAAGAGGGTATTTTTCCTTTAGGAAAACTTGATTCAAGTTGAAAAAATAAACAAAAAACCTTATTTCTCCACTTTTCTTCCTTATTGGGACAATGTTTGAAATCCAAATAGAATAATGAATGGGGAAAATAATATTAACATTTAACATTTTTTAAATTTCATTATAAATTGTTCCAACAATTTTAGGATTGTATCATCTTTATTTCTATATGAAAGGTTGAGTACCCGGCTTCAGCGGAATGTAGTTTTACATTTCTTTTGGCTTGAAAGTTTTTAGATATTCATAGGAATATGCCAATACATTAGTATAATTTTTTAAAAATTTCACTAATTTCTTCTTCTCTTAAGTAGAGAAACACTTACAAGTGTTACAAAATTTAGGATTTTCATCATTTCCTAAATTTATATTTTCACATTCCGATGATTGGTTGATGTCTTTTGATACTTTACTTTTGATAAAACAATCATGTTTGTCAAAAATATATTCCCAAGTAACCAATAATTTTTATATTTTATGTACCTTTAATTTAATACATCCATTTTGATCACCTTCATATTTCAATCCCTTTTTCATTAATGAATGACAATGACTACCTATACCCAACTCACTTCCCTCAAAATACAATAGGGTGAAGTTATCTTTTAAATCAAGGAAGGAAATGAGGTGTTGACCATCATTGAAAACTTGTCAGTTTTCTACATTATCAAGAACACTAGGACTAAAGATCATTTCAATAGTGGATTTTCTTTGATGAAAATATAAATGGGGCACTAATAAAGAACCTGAGACTACTAAGGAATATACTCTTGAATTAATTTCTATCGATACAACATTGATTGAAAAAAAATCAAAGAACTCAATTAAGTCCCATACAGTATTCCTGCAATGTTTTATCCTTTCATTTCTAACATGGAAAATCCTTAAACCTACTTCACTATGATTTCAGCATCACCTTGTGCTCGAATATTCTTGATTTCCATTTTTATAACATTAAAAAAATTAGAAGAGCTTCATACTCAGAGGTATTATTGGTATTTGAGAATTGTAATTTATATGAGAATTGGTATGTTTTACTAGAAGGTAAGATGAGTACTACCCCCACACTTGAACTAGTAGAAAAAATACCATCAAAATAAAGTATGTAAATTTTATTTGAATAAAATTGAATAACCTGTAGGGAATCCAATCATGAATTAGAAATAATCATATAATTTTCATGACCAATATCTTGATGTAAAAATTCTACTCTAGGTTTATCTATTTTTTAAATAGTATAGTTTACTTGTCTTTCATGCAGTAGTTTATTCATTTATATTTTTTACTAGAATAAAATAATTAGAACATTCCATTTAGATTTTTATCCCATATATTTGGAAAAATATATACTCAAAATCATTCCATAAGAATCCAGAATATTATAAACTAGGATTGTAGTTTTGCCTCTTTAATCTAGAGAAGCTACGAAGGATACATGGGAATATTTTATCCTTCCTACTATAGTCGCTTCTTTATTTTCCATGGAATATCATGAGAATTTTTTTTTTAAAGAATTATACCAAGTTCATGAGCCACTTGTGTAGGAATAACATTATCAAATGCACCAAAATTAATGAAACAATTAATTAATTTATGTTCTGCTTATTGGTGAAATAAGTTTTTGTAGTGCATTATTAGTTTTCACCAAAAATCATAGGGATAAGCCCCTAATTCTTGTGTATTGGGAGTATATCATTATTTAATGTAAACTAATTAAATATTTGGGTTGACTGTTAGGCCAGATATCACAAAAAAATACTCCACTAAACTTGTGGAACAATACTTATATAGTGTATAAGGGAGGGATTTTATTTGAGGAGAGGTAAAGGGGAGTAGGAGGAATAAGGATAGAGGGTTAATGTTGTGATTAGGAAATATAATATTATTGATAATAATAACCATATTAAATCTACATTTAATTATAAGAATGCAAAAATATAAGCAGTCAAAAATACTAACAAACTAGAGACACGAAGTTTTATAAATTCATTAATAAAGGACACCAAGTTCCTTATTTGTTATATAAGATCAGCATGCTTGCAAATTTTGAGATTAGGGAGGATAGAGGAATAGATATAAGGAAATAGATTAAATATAGGTTTTATTTCTTGATGTAGTGGTGATACAAAGCTCAACACAATTTAAAAATCCATAATTTCCAACCCCTCTGGAATGGAGAATCCATTCCAATTTATAACATTCAAATGAAACTTCCTCTCCCTCCCCATATTAATTTTCATCTCACCACTATTTGTGACTTTTCACATTATCTTAGGAATGAAATTAATTACTTTCCTTATTATTTAAAAGGGATGTTTACAATGCAACATTAAGTCACTTAAGTGAATAAGATGAAATAGTGAAAAAGTACATTATTAAAGAAGAAATAGAACATGGAGAGATAAGAAAGAAGAAAGAGAAGGTTAATCAATCTGATGAAGATGAAGCATCCTCAAATGAAGAACTTACTTACTTGTAGCACTGTGAGATGGAAAAATTCTAGGGCATCGAACAAGTGTTAAGAAACGTTGTTATGAGATCTGAATTGTGATGAGAACATGATGATATTTTCTATCCAAAAGGTAGGAGTTAGGATAAGAGGACCACATCCTTATTCATATATGCATTCATAGTTCACCTTCATGGTCAGAAATAAACTCGATGATGCTCAAATCGTTTTATGATTGGTTGTCACTCATTAAAATTCATCTTGTAGATGAAAGGTTTCTTCCCTGAGTGAAATTATTTTCCTATGACTCCCTATTGGACTTAAATGATGTGAATGTGTGTGCTTCCTCATTTGAGGTTTGAACACACTACCAGGTTATGGATGAGTGTTTAAAAACACTACTAAGTGAATTAAAACATGTATAATTGAGGTAGTTTCCCATTCTTACAAACATAGTACTCCAAATAAAAATCATTCATTTTCCCCTCTTGGCTCAAGAATCCTCTTTAAATGGATTCATTTTTAGGATGCCCATACACATTCTTACTAATATGATTTTTATGGGAATAGATAAATTTTTTATCCTAAAAACATGATGATCCTAGGTACTTTGGTAGCTTAACTAGCTCATCATGACTTTTTCCTTGAAGAGATTTAAACATAATGGAAGAATCAAGATATGATGATAATTAATTCACTTCTTGAGCTTCATGTTTCAAATTTGTGACAAATATGTAACCAAATATGAAATAAATTAGGATATCCCCACAACATTTTTCTCAATTGATCCTCATGGAAATAGGTTTCCTCCTCCAGATAGAAAGATTGGCCTTTGAATGAAGCTTGAAGGAATGTCTTAGAATGGGTTCCATGTTATTGAATTCCAAACTACATTGAAACACTGACAATTTCACCTCCTTGAATTGCACAATGTGAGAACATTACAAATCATTACTTAATTTTTTAAAAACACTTTCATGAGATATGCATTTTTTGTGAGATTAAGATGATTACCAACATCACTCATGGTGATCTTTCCCTATCATTCTCTTGATGTCCATTTCATTGATGGCTTGAATTTTAATGTTATTCATTTCACCCATTTTCTAGGTGAATATATTTCACACACAATAATTTAATCAAATTTATTCTTTATCATAGTGTGATTCAAGTGGTGGTTCTTATTGTTGGAAAGAGAACTAGTAAAAAGATCAGAGTTAGAATAATAGCTTCACCTCCCTTCTCATGGCTCATTTGATCTTTAATCTCACCTTGATGATGAATACATTTCCTTTTTGAATGAATTTAACCTTTATTACTCCCTTCTTCCACAATTGGGATGGTTGGAACCACCTAACTCCTTTCATCAAACTATGTCATGCAGAAATCACCTATGGACTGGTGCTTTAAGATTATTTGGGGGGTTTCTTTTCTTGTCTAGACCATGAGATAAGTTCTTGGAATTATAATGGTTGAAAAAATCAATGAATTAGGTATAATGGGAGTTTCCACAACTTCAAGATCAATTAAAATAATTTATCTTTTAGCAGGTCCTATGTAGGACTCTTTTTAGTAAGTTTTCACAGTTTTCAACCTCTTAATATCTAATGTTTGTTTAGAGTGTTACAGATGCTAAGAATTCATAATTTGTGAAATTTTAATATTTATATATATACCCAGCCATGTAAAATTTATATTTTATAAATGGAATTTTATGGTGTCAGGTTGTAATGAATTTTTTTTTCAGAAGTTTCTTCTTTACTCCAAGACTCTCAGATCCAATTTTTAAGGTTTTTCGTCTAACAGAACTTCATATAATCAAAAAGGCATTTTGAAACATTTTTATGCTATAAAATATTTGTAAATTAATGGAGGTAAGAAGGATATCCAAAATGGTATGGATGTTTAAATTGTTAAATTTTTGATGGGATAAGTTAACAAAATCTCTACATCATTTTGACCTTTTCATGACTATGACAACTTGTCTAGAGTGAAGGAGATCAAAGTGGGGGAAGGGGGTAAAAATTTGGTGTCCCCCTTATCTCCCTTGTCCCCTGCATGAAAATAGGGACAACATTAAGGAAAATATGTGACCTATGATTAAGCAGGCGCCTAAATTTTGTTTCTCGATGGCCAGAAGAGTGATTCTAGGTGATTAAGGATTGACAAAGTTGAGTTAGGTCACAATTTTGAGTCCCCATTGTCCATTTAGGGAAAAATGGGATGGAGGGGATGACATGGTTTCTAAAGAGTGATCTATGTGAGAGGTTTTCACAATATTTTTCCCCCTTATCTCCCTTACATCATGGGGGATAAAGGGGTCAGAGGGGAAAACTAGGAGGAAAAAGTGCAACTTTGAAGCAGACATGGAGGAGAGTGGATCACAATTTGGTGTAAATTTTCCCTTTTCCTATGGGGGATATAGGGGAAAAAATGGTGTCCAAAGTGTTAATTTTCCATTTTGGAAAAGAATACTTTGTCTTACATATCCAAATTGAGACACCTAAACTGATATTTTCACCCTAGAAGCATATGAAATTGTTTTGGGATCAAAACTAATATGATTTTGAAATAAAATAACAGCATAAGATCATTGTAAATAACATTAGGTTCTAAATAGTTCTTCATTTTAAAACTTATGTCTTATTTTTTATTTGATCGAGAGGGGGAGTTGTAACATTTTGAGCTATCTTAGGCAATATTTGATCCTTGGACAAAATTTCATGTTTTCATAGTGTATAGGATTCCAAGAGATTTATAATAATTCTTTTTTCCCTCTTGATTCCCTTTGTACCTTCCAAAATTATCCATAGAAGGCATACTTTATCATTTTAATCTTTCATTCCTTACACCCATAATTTCCTGTTGTTCAACAAATTGTTCCTGGATCAAATTTTTTTACTTAAATTTCCTAAATTGCCTTAAATACCTTCAATGTTCTACAAAATCATCCTCATATGCTTTATATTTTCCCTGAATTCTTCTAGAGGGTGTTTAATTAGTTGCAGATAGCCATAAATTACCTTTTCTAGGACTCCAAAGATATTTCTCTTTCATAGATCTCAATGAGTTCATATATCATGTTAGGAACTTTTACCTACACATTGAAACAAAATCAATAATATTATTAACACTTTTATCCTTTATTGGGTGAGGATTGAAATAATGGCATGATGGTGATAGGAAGGAAGCATAATGAGTGGGAAAAAAATTTTCAATTATGGGATTTTTTATTATTATTGGAAAAAGGTTTTTCGACTGGGATCTCACCCAGAATACAAGGGGTCCCAATCTCAGATATACAATAAGAAGCAATACAAAAGGAAAAATAACAATGAAGGAAAATAACCAGTAGGAAACATTAGTTGTTGTAGCTAAACCACAACAAAAAAACAACCAAACTACATATAAACCACATCATTACTATAGCAAAACTAGAAACCAAGATACAAAAAGATATAAACAATGAAATCCATTGTAGTGGAAAAACCCTAGTACTTGTTTCATGATCTTGGTAACATTATTTTTTATATTCTCTAATTTGTCTCTGATGTATTTTAAAGTAGTATCATTCTTATATTTTTTTCCCCTTGCTATTTTTAGCACATGAATAATGTAAGTAAGAATGTCCATATTACCTTTTAGGATGGAAAATATGTCACACTGTCTACTCTTGATTATGTCATGTTATTTTTCAACAAGGTAAATCCTTTTTTCTAATTCCTCCAACACCTGATTATCCTTACTGCCACTTTCTATTATAATTTTTAAACCCCCAAATTTATCATTTAACACACCACATTCCTTCCTCATCCAAATAAGCTTATCATTGTGTAGGTCCAGATAATTTATCATGCTTCATGTATGATATTTGTTAAAGCTTCCAGTCTGTATTTTGTTATTTTCTTGTCTCTTTTATCATATGGCCAATAAACTAAGAGCAGCATTACCCTCTCTAAGAGGGGAAACATGAGGATTAGGAACACTGATATGGTTGATATTATCCCTCTTGCTATGAAGGGAACTGTCAAAAGGTGGGGGACGGGGTATTTTAGTAGGTGTAGAGGGTGGGGTAGGAGGGTCAAGAACAATGTTCACAATAACACTGTCAAAGTAATTGTATAACATAAGTATGACAACATAATGTAGAGGAAGGGCTCTTTTCCCTAGAAAAATGAATTTCACATATTTTTCAAGGGAGTGAAGTAAGTAGAAGGAAAATTTAACAACCACATTCCTCCTAAAATGATTAAGAAACACCAAATGGAAGAAATGGGTGACTTTGTACCGACCATCAAGAATGAGATATTTCATAATAACTATACTCACCTTGTTGTAGGGTTTCAGTAGAGACTCCCTCAAGAAGCCACTTTTGACATGCGTGAGGATTTCCTCTTCCTCTAAAAATTTTATCTCCTCTTCTTTCCTATCATAAGTATTTTTAAAAAACCTTATTCTTGTTGGCGTAGTAGCTGGTTTACATGATGAGATCCCTCTCCACCACTAGTTTGAGCTTTTGGTGTGATGGTAAATTATACAAGGTATCAGAGCCAGGCAGTTAAGCATGTCCAACTTGTAGTAGTACTAGGATCGGTCACCTCCTAAGAAGTCTCGATGTTGTTGCATCCTAATGATATTGGAATTTATTGGGTGTATACGTGGTGGGCCCAGAGCTTGTATGGTTTCGTTTGGATCCATCGTGTGGGGGGTATCATCGTAGGAGCTGGTTTACATGATAAGATCCCTCTCCATAATTAGTTTGAGATTTTGGCATGATGTAAAATCATACAATACCTTTTAGATGGAGTCTGATAATACCCGATATCATCTCTTCAGTGATAATAAATTCCCTATTTTTGTATCTCACCCTTCTATCTTTCTATCTATTCAAAAAATGCTAAGACATATGAATATCATGCCCTCTCACCACATTCATGATGTGATTAAATCCCACTTTATTCACGATTTCGTATAGTTTGGAATCCTCTTTCCATTGCACATTTCTGACAGGATCGAACCTAAAAATATCTCCCCCATATTGTTGTGGTAAACCCTAGAATTACTATGTGAAGGAGTGCATGTCGAAGGAGTCTGGTCAGAAATAAAAATAATCTTCATAAAGAGTTTGAAAGAATGAGATAACACCCATATAACCTATGCATTAAACCTGTGAATTCCTTCTTTTTTTGAAAATAATTTTTTTGGACATTAAGTGGTAAAGAATTAAAGTTATGCCACATGGTTTAATTATGGGAAAGAACCCCCACATCAGAAAGAGATTCATCAAGATTATTACCTTCACTATATGTATGATTTAAGGAGAAAATAGAGGAGGACTCAGAAAGGTGTATAGATTATTCAATGAAATTTTTTATAGTCCAACTAGATTTGGACTTACCATTAAGACAATTAATGACATTCATATAATCACCTTCTATAACCAAATTCAAAAAATAAATTGAAGAGGAAATTCTAGTACCCCAAAGTGTTATTAATGCTTCCACAAAGTGATTGGTACTCATGCCCATAGGTCCAGAAAAAGTAGCTATAAAATGATCTCCTTGTCTATGAATACACCCCCACTTCCAGAGTATCCAGCGTTTCCCTTAGAGGCCCCATCAAAGTTAATTTTAAAGAATCTAGAAATAGGAGGGGACCAACTAACAAGATTTCTGTAAAAAATTAGATATGAAATGTTTTTAATAAATAAAGAGACATTCCACTTTTTAAGAATATTTGACTCCTCTTTTCTCTGGCTAAGATTATTTTTAGCATAAATATTGAAATATCCTACTTAATACCATCCAAGTGTTGATTTTTTTATTGAAGGTAAAATAGGGTTAAGGGAACCCTACCTTGTACAAGATAATAAGTTCCAAAAACTGAGAAATGAGGCCAAGGGTATAGAAATTGAAGGCCAGTTAGAGAAAAACCATAAGGAAACTAAGAGCTAACATAATCAATACTAACTTATTTGAAAGTAACAACAAAAGAAACTAACTTCATAGAAAAATATAAATACAACCTATAGGAGAAAAAAAAGGTATTAATTCATTCTTTTATCAAGTCTCCCATAGTCTACATACAACTGTTCCACTCTTTAACTAGTCTAACAATGGTTGCCTTCCAATATTCATAATCAGGTTTAGGAATTTCCATTATGGCCACAATTTCATCCTTCTTCAACTTCTTAGCTTCTTATATGGTATGAATCATATCAGCTAAGAGCTTCAAGTATTGAATAGTTCTCTTCACATTCAGAAGATGGACATTCTTGATTTGCATGATGATTTCCTTCATTTTTAACATTTCTTTCTCCATGAAGATACATCTTTCATTAGCATTTTTAAGGTCTTTACTGAACAATATATCAATGAGTTTGTACACTTTCTCTTAGAGATCCCTCAAGTCTATGGACACCATATTGATCTTTTTCCTGTTGATGTAAGTATCTAAGTGATAGTTTTCAAATAATTTAAAAACGAAATTAGATTTCATCACAAAATCTTGGGCCGAGAACAACTTTTTCTGAGAAACTTTGAGGGCATGAAGGATCTCAATAGCCTCATCGGTGTTGTGGGAGAAATTGTCAAGGGTATATTCCTTTTCCATCCTTAAAGGAGGGACAACCATCTGTTCTTCTAGCTCATCCAAAATTTCTAGGTTATCAACAACATTAAAATATTTAGTAGTCACCCCCTTATTTGTAAATATATTAGCCACACGGTTTCCTTCCTAGTATATATGTTTGAAAGATATAGAAGTGAAGGAAGAAGTTATACTTTTAGAGATCTTTATGAAGACTTATATAGATAGAGAAATTCATTTTGTGCCCTTCATGCAAGAGATTATATTTATAGAATCACCTTACACAATCAAGGAATTAAAACCTCTCTCTTCTACTAGTTTAACTCCCAAAAACATAGTTGCTGCCTCTTCCACATGGTTCATTGTATACCCAAATTAAAGAAGAAGGCAAAATTTTTTTTACCTTTGGAATCCTAAAAAATACAACCTCCACATGCCTTCCTGGGATTCCCTTTAGCTGCTCCATCAGAATTTAGTTTTATAAAACCTTCTAGAGGAAGACTACATTTAATTCCTTCTCTTGTATTACTTTTTGTAGGTTGAGTGGTGCATGGGAGAAAAAAATTACTCAAAATATGTTTTTCTCTTTCCATTATTTCTATTTCTTTATTTTTAAGCATAGAAAAATTGTTCTTAATATCTTGTATACATCTTTTAGAAATAAGCTTATTTGATAGACTATTTTCTTTGAAAATTCTTCTATTTATTTCTTTCTAAACTTCCCACTAGATGTGTCCAAGGCTCATTGTAACATCCACTTTTTGTCACTTCACATCTTAGGGAATTTTTTTTTCTTACTTTATGTATTTGATTTAAATACCCATATATTTAAATCCAACATAAATCTTAATGTAATCCATTTCTGATAGCTGTCATAAACCACGTGTAGCTACATGAGAATATACAGATCCTAATTGATCCCCCTCAACACTCTTTATGAGACAATACATCAAATGTATCATTTGGTCTTTCCTTTTTTAGGATATGGAAATTAAGCGAACATATCTAAGTTTCTACCTAGGTTCTGCCAAGGAATCCCACTAGGCATGACTCAACTTATATCTTGGTGAAATAACGATAGTGTAATTAGTGCTTACAATAATTTGTGGAAAGTTTTAGAGTCATGTATGTTGTGCTCGGTTCCATGATGACAAACTTTCCATTTTGAACTTTTCATCTCACCTTAATCACTTATCCAGTTACATGAATCTGTAATCAATGGTGTTGTGAAAATATCCAAGTCTTTTACAAGGTACAATCCAGATTTACCTACAAGAAGACGTACCTCTATGCCATCTAAGGATGTTTATGGGAAGGTAAGTGTCTATGTAAGGATTTTCATCATTACTAAACCAATTCTCTTCCCATAGCCATCACAAGTTGGCATCAGGGTACATATCCATGAGGTTCAAAATGTCTTTGTAACTTTAACAAATATTTTACTTAATGCAATACCTTTCCATAATTTAGGGTCTTGATGAGGAAAATTAATACAATTATTAAGTAAAAATATCCAAATAGTGACTACTGTCATTATTGAGATATAACTATGTAACATACATAGTGAGTTGACCCACCAAGGGTCCTAAATTGGAACATTGTATCTTATTGTTTCAAGGTATTAATTAAATCATGACAAGTTATCCTAGGTATCATGACACTTCCACCTCAAATAATTCATACCTAAGATCCTATCTTAAGTTGATCCACAGATATTTAATTGTCCAATATCGATTAATCACCTTACTAAATGTCATGCCAATAATATCCTTAAGTGGAGATCGAAATGAAATTTTATTTAAGTTTAGAATTACAGATTTAATTTTGTCTTAAGCTTAATCAATTAATTCTATGTTTCTTATTAATGCAGTTATATATCATGCCACTAATTTATTTATATCACTACATGGCAGCAATAATACCATGTCTCTATATTTCTCATTAGTAGAGATGGTCCATTTACACATATCTAAATGTTTAGGTATGAATAATACCTTTATCGAGTATCATATACTATTAATGTTAGTCAACATTTCATCATAAACACATAAATTTTCTTTATTTTTCCGCTTAATTAAAATTATTCAATTGTACATGTTTTTATTATGTCATTCATTGTCATCTAGCATAAAAATTTATTCTATAAGTATGAAATTAAGTTTCATCACTTAAAGACTTATTCAACCTTAAAAGTGTGATTCCTTTATTTCCATTGAAGGACATATAATCTTATTCATAAGTTCAAAATGATTCATTACAGTATAGCCCTTATAAGGGAAATAATATCATTTCCATACTAACTTAAAATTACAATTCAACAATTCCAAGATAAGGTTTACTATGTCATTCTTATAAGATCAGTTTATATTTAAGCTCATTTGACTGATGGACTCTATGTATAGTGCTTCACTTAATCAACATACAAGTTATATAGTATTCATTAAGTCCTTTTATATTTAACTTATAAACACTTAAGAAGTAATATTATAAGTGAAATAATCACACTGAATTTCAAATTCACAAAATTCATCAATTCACAAAGATCAACATAATCATATATCCATTTCTATTTCATTCTGTTAAAATAACAACAACATAAATTCACTTTTTTGAAAATCAACAAGTTTTCCAATGATTTCAAAAATAAGGCTCTAGGCCTTCCATGTTTTACAAGAAAAACTACTTCAATAAAATTATACAATAATCATGTAATTTTACTTCATAAAATATAAATATAACTTCTTAAAACTCTTTCTTCTTTTATCTTTCATGAAATCCATTTGTAAAATTGAGGGAGAAGGGAGCATTGGCAATAGCCAGCTTGATGAAATATACAAAAAACTGACCTCCCTAGACTCCCGCCTTGGGAAAACGAAGACTAGGCATAAGTATAATATTGCAGCATTCAGGGCCATAGAGGAATTCATCGAAGGTCATGCAAGAAGTGTTTCGCATCTCAGCGGTGTCCCGATGACTCTTTGGGGCAATGAGAAAGAGAGTAAAAGAACCAGAGAGGAGCTCGATAAGACGGATGCTGCTCATATGACCACGCTGGGTATGTACCATGCTTGGAAAAAAGTGAAGATCAGTATTGATCAAGCGGCCAAGAAGTAGTCCAGTTTTACTACTGCTTCTTGGCTGTAGGCTTGCTGTTTTGTTGCCGTTGTTTTGCTGTTAAGTCTCGTTTGTGTTGCTGTTTCTAGGCTTCGGTGTTCTTTGCTGTAACTTTTGTGCTTTGATACAGCTTCTCTGCTCCTCTCTCTTATTCAGGCTTCTAGGCCTCCTTTTGTACACAAGGGTATAGTCCCTTTCAAAAAACTATTTACCAATATTAAAAAAAAACAATCAAGATAAATGAAACTATAAAAGAAGTCAATTTTAGTCATACACTTTGTCACTAATAATTTCAATCACTTAAGGTACACCATGAACATTTGAATAAATATTATTCACAAAATATAAGTAAAAGACTAATATGATTTCCGTCATGCAATCCCATACTTGCATGCTTGAAATCATTTACTCAAAAATTTATTAATCATACTTAGCTAAGTATCACAGTCAGAAATAGTAATCAATAAATGTCATATTCAACTAAAGAAGGTTAATATCCATAAGTTACAACCTTACAACCACATAAGAATGATTGAAACTTATGTATCATCCATTTAATTTAGACAACTTATTCTATAAATAATAAACCATCAAGCCATTCCAAGTTCATTATCGTAGTAAAGATAGTTTACAAACACTACTCAACATAATAGTCAATAGAATTCACAACATTTCTCAACATAACAGTTAATAGAATTCAAAACATCATCCTATGTTTAGTTTAGGACTAAACAATAATATCAAGAATAATGTTGGTTTCTCATACATGCACCCACATCTTGGACTCTCGAAAAAACATGAATTTTTATGAGGTTATTTTACCAGGGAATTGTGTAAATAAATATTTGATCATCTAAGATAAAATATAGGTGGATCAATCTAGGATTCAAGCTAAGGGGGGTTTTGATATGTAATAAAGAAATTTTGAAAGGGACAAAAACCTTTTACACAAAAAAATATAAGGTAATAAATTATTGTTTAAAACAAACTTTAAACTATCAAGGAAACCAAGACTACAACCCACTATTCAATCAACTGCAACCACATGGCATTTCATCCATTGGAAAGAAGGGACTACAAGAACTAATTTCACCCAAAACCATGGAATTTCCTACTGAGTCTAACACTCTAATATTACCCTCTTTTTATTTTTATTTTATGGTGATGCACTAGATTACAACCATCCTCTTCCTCTTATTTCTCTCCCTTTATTTTTGAATCATATTTTTTATAATCCATACATTTCAAGAATTACTCTTACTTAGGATCATCCCAAAAGGATAGTACATTAAGATTCCCTAAATCGACTGGAAGTAGATGTTTTTATTCCTAGGTACACAATCTAGACAATATCCTTTTTCGGTGTTATGTTTCATGTTCCTATTACCAAGAAATGAGGTTATAACCTCCTTGTCCAACTTTCCCTATTCTCCATCCTCTCCTTCATGCTCATATTTGAAAATTCTTAGAAATCATCACATGGGACCTTGTAGAAATTAAGGGAAGGAAATACGGTAAATGGCGGGATCAAACCATCCCATGACCAAAATGGGCCCCTTTTGAAACCGGACGAATGGAGGGCTAGCACATGTCTGAGGGCAGCCTTTATATTTCAATTTTGAAGTTGTGTTGGGCTAACACATGGCTGATTCCAAGGCTCACTTAGTTTCTTCATGTTTTGGATAAGTCTTTTGCTTGACAGGGTCATATATCTAAACGGGGACACACGATATCCTGGTGCTTGTTTGGAAAACCTCTCCCCAATTTTTGTCTTGAATTAGCACCATGCTGACACTTGGCACCCTCTAATGACCTATCTCAATGATTTTACTATTCAACCCCGACCTTTTCCTTTCATAAAACTGGACCCATGGAGGCTCCACGCTCATTTAGAAACCTGCTCAAGATTTTGCCTTTGAAGGAGTGTCAGGTTGACACATGAAATATTTCACATGCACTTGGAATTTTAAATGGCCACTCTTACCTTTGAGATGCTCCAAGATAACTCGAAATTAGGTGAATGCGTGGAAGGAGGGTGCAAGGGAGAGGTGGAAGAAAGAGGCGAAGAGGGGTGCGCGCTATGCGCGCGAGGAGACGATGAGAAAGCGCACAAAAGGGAAACAGAGGGGAGGTGCAGAGGAGCGTGTGTGAGAGGAAGGAATACTTACATAAGGAAAGTATGAAAACAAGACATAGGAATTCAACTAAAGGAAACCATGTGAAGGAAGAAAGAAAAGAGGATGCACAAAAGAACTGAGTCTGGGTAAGCGCACAAGAGGAATGTCAGGGACTTAGCTAATTAGAAGGTAATTTTTTAGAGGTGAGTGTAAGGAGTGCATGATAGGATATGAGAGAAACCGGGTGTATAGGAGGAAGGCACATGACGGAAAATGGAAGGAGATAGAAGAATGCAAAAAGGAGCAGGAAGGTGTATAAGGGCATGCAGAGGAACTACATCTGTGCCAAGGTGTGAAAAGAACAATCTTGAGTGTGTGCAGCCTAAAATATGAAATGGTGTTAGGATGAAAATATACTTTATCATCACATAATTAAGTAACTGTTGGTTTCTCAAATGTGCATCCATGTCTCAGATCTCTAAAAAGGGCCGAGGTGTCTAAGACCACAAGGGAACCATCCCCAAGTTGTGGGACCTTGCACACATAGGATGGATCTCTAAGAAGGTCGGTTCCTCTACCTACCTCTAATGCTATTGCTACTCCTAGTACTGAAAGAAAATCCTAGACTAAACATGCTAAGGGATAAGGGATAGAAGGATGTGTAGAAAGGGGAAATCCTAAGCTAAGGAAGGTGATAATGCCAGAAGGAAAGGGTTGATCTCTCTCCACGAGAGGTGAAGGAGACAAAGAGGGAGCGGGAGAAGAGGGAGGACTTTGTATGCCACAAATCAACACATGGGATCTACCTTCCAATGCATGCAACACATGAATGTGGGGAATGCAAGCACATGAGTACACAAAGCATGCCAGAAAACACAAATAGAGAAGTGAGATGCAATGAAAATGAGAGAGGGAAGACAAGAGTTCCACAAAACAAAATTTTATTGCTTAAGGAATGGATAGTCATTTATATTCACAGAAGGAGGTGAGAAAACACTGGAGAGACCACACCAAGGTCTGAGACCCATAGGAAGTTGGCCACCATTTTGGCATGGTGCCGTTACAACAAGGAGGGATGGTTTTACAAAGTATAACTCTGCTATTTATAAAAGAAGAAGGAGAGAAGAGAAGGAGAAAGGGAGGGAAAATTAGATTCAAATATTCAACCACCAATAACCAGCGATAAATTCATGCAAATCCATCCCAAATATATCATGTCTGCATCAATTACTTGTTCGGTGCCTCAAAGGATGAGGAATGACATATTAGATCAAATCATATCTGGTTGTTGGGGGCAAATAGATCCTGCATTAATGGAACGAAGACATTTATTTATTTTTCCCCACCTAACCTCTCCAAAATTAAAGTTTCAGATCTCCATGGCATAGACGAGGCCGAGATATTTCCATCAGTCAAAAGATATGCAAATTTAAAATTTGAATCAGGTTCGTACAAAATGGTGGGAACCAATAACCAAAACGGGCCCCCATTTGAAACTGGACACATGGAGGGATAACACATGTCTGAGGGCAACCTTTGTATTTCACTTTTGAAGTTTCCTCAGGCTGATACGTGGCTGTTTTAGCGGATTGCTTAGTTTCTTCATGTTTTTACTAAATCTTTTACTTGGCAGGGTCATATATCTGACCAGGGACACATGATAACCGCACGGTTTTTTGGAAACCCTCTCCCTAATTTTTCTCTTGAATTAGCATCGTGCTGACACTTGGCACCCTCTGCTAGCCTATTTTAATGCTTTGACTATTCAACCCCAACCATGTCCATTTATAAAACCAGATGTGTAGAGGCTCCACACTTATTTAGAAACCCTCTCAGGATTTTACCTTTGAAGGAGTGTCGGGTTGACATGTGGAATATTCCATAGGAACTTGGAATTTTCAACAGCCGCTCTTACCTTTGAGATGTGCCGAGATGACTAGAAAGAAGGTGAATGATGAGGCCATAAATTGGCCATAAATTACCATTATTTTGTCCTTCCAAGTTACCTTTGAATGTGGATTTAAATGTAATCTAGGAACTTATAGTTTGATTAAGATAGAGTATAGGATATATATCTTGTTCATTCTTTAGAAATATTTTTTTATCTATCTTGTTGACTAATCCTATTGATTATTTGGGAAAAGATGCAAAGTCTTGTGTATGCAGGCCATAAAGGAAAGATAATGCTAGTATTGGGAAAAGTGTAATTGATCATGAATAATACATTTAAAATCAAATATGATTTCATATTCAGATTCCTCTCAAAAAATTATGCAAGTTTAAAACAAGAATCATCTTGATCTGAGGTCGCATGAAAAAGTTATAGTTGTTTCAAGTTAGTTATGAAACTCACAGAGTTAGTTCTGGAAATTATAGGTTTATTTTTAGAACTCACAGGTTTAGTTCTAGAAATCATATATTTAGTTCCAGAACTTGTATCAATTGAATGACATTTAGTTCTGGAACTTGTAGATTTAGTTCCAGAACTTGCATAAAAGGAATGAAAGTTTTAGTTCCAAAACTTGCATCAATAGAATGAAAATTTTTGAGGGATTATGAAAACTCAGAGATTCCAATGGGAAATATGAGAGAGTTTTTTGTTCATAGTAATATTTTTAACAAAAACCTCATTCAAATTTGCTACAAGTTTTACCAATGAAGAGAGATCTAACTTTTAGTGAGCTGCAGTTCAAGGGAAAGTGTATCAGACGAGCACTAAAATTTCCATAAACAGAAACATAAAAAGTAAAATGAAAAATATGAGAGAGGTTTTTGTTCATAGAAATGTGTTAAAAAAAAAATTCATTCATATTTGTTACAAGTTTTACTAATGAAGAGAGATATAACTTTTAGTGAGTTGCAGTCTGAGGAAACGTTTATCAGACAAGCACTAAAAGTTCCATAAACAGAAACAGAAAAGTCAAATGGAAAATATGAGAGAGTTTTTTGTTCATAGTAATGTGTTTAACAAAAACCTCATTTATATTTTTTACAGGATTTACTAATGAATAGATGTATAAATTTTAGTGAGTTGTAGTCTGAGGAAACTTGTATCAGACGAACACTAAAATTTTCATAAACAAAAATAGAAAATTCAAATGGAAAATATGAGAGATAGTTTTATTCATAGAAATTTGTTTAAAAAAAACCTCATTCATATTTTCTATAGGTTTTACCAATCAATAGAAATCTAACTTTTAGTGAACTGCAGTTTAAGGAAAAAGCGTATCAAACAAGCGTCAAAAGTTCCACAATAAAAAACAACAAACTCAAATGGAAAATTTGGGAAAGGCATTTGGTCAAAATCATATCCAAAAAAATGATTTTGACTAGAAAATGAGATATCTAGAAAATGAAGAATATATTCTATCCAACTGGCAGATAGGATCAATTAATAGCTGGAACAATCCCGGGAATAGCATTGATAGATCTTTGATTAAATGGCATCCTCTTGATCTAAATTGGTATAAGTTGAACTTTGATGGGGCTTCTAAAGGAAACCCTAGGATTGCGGCAGGGGGAGGAGTGATACGGGATCATAAAGGCAATCTGATAGCTGCGTATGCTGGTAAAATGGGAATTCAAACTAATCATTTTGCCGAAGCTCTATTTACTCTTTAGGGTCTGAGAATTGCCCAGACATAAAATATTCAGACGCTCATTATTGAAGGAGACTCCCTAAATATCATTAATCTTTTTAAACAGTGCTCATCTCCAAGTTAGAGCATCAAGGATTTTATTGCAGAGTCCATAAGTATTAGTCATACTTTCAATAACATCAGGATCATGCATACCTACAGGGAGGGTAATAAATTGGCAGATGTGCTGGCAAATTATGGCATTAATGTTAACTTTACGGTTTGGGACAATAATAGCATCCCTAAATAGCTTCAAAACAACATTTAGGTGGATCTCCATACGCAAGCAATATCTAGAAATGAGTTATGATTTTTGGGTGTGCATCAAATTCAAATATACTCCCACACGTGTTGATTTAAAGTATTGGTTTATGCAAATCACGTCTAAAAATCAAGATAGTGTGAATCATATGGGGAATTTCAAGTGGAGATACACGGATTTGAAAATCATGCATACGGGATGCATTGAGACTGTTAAAAGGTGGATTCAAACCTCCACGGAAACTGAAGGTGGCGATAAAGTGATTGATGACAAGGAGCGGGCTATTCTCACATGCGTTTTTCAGCAAGCTCAGATCAGCAGACACGCAACCGATCGTGGGAAAAGCAACGAATCTCATTTCCAATATTGTGTAGATTACTATAGCAAAAAGTGGACTTTCTTTAGAGATCAGTTAGGAATTTGTTACAATCAGTTCAGAGCAGAGAAGATGGGGGGTCCTCCTTGTTAAATTGAGCCTAGTGTGGACCCAGACTGGAAAGATAATATTGAGCTGTGGAAAATTCTTAGCAAGGGTGGCATAACAAACTTCATAGAAAAGGTTCAGGGGCATGATCAAAGAATTTCTGTGTGTTTTGCAAAGGATTGGAAGGAGAGGACAGTGGAATATGGGGGGCAGAAGGTCTTAATCAATGAAGAACTTATTGCTGAAGCGACCGACCTTGGCTTGGAGGGCTTTCGATTCTTCAATAAAAGGGTCGATAAAGATGCTGAAGAGAGGAGATTTGTTAAGGGAGAGGAGAAGCTGACCTACATAACATCAGGCTTACTTGTTAGCTCGATCCCTCTGCCTTATGATGAAATAACCCGCATGATGATACGGTTCATCTCCTTAGAAGGAAGGTTTGTCACTGTTCCTGCGAAACACCTTATTTTTCTTAATCACTTTCGTAGGGATTGTTTGGTTTGTTTCCCCCATTACTTGCTGAAATCTCTTGAACGCTCCATTCTAGAGTTTCAAAAGAATTCCCGGCCAGTTCTTTTGCACCAAGGGCTGATTTTTTTGCTGCACAAATGTTGTCTCCTCAAGTTTCCCGGTCTTCCATCCTCCCCTAGCTCAATTCCCCCTCTGCTGGGCTCTACTGCTGCCAGCCCCGTTTCTCCTTTCTCTGCCCTCGCCACCACTGCTGTCACCCCCTGCCGGCCATTCAGGATTCTTCTCCCATTCCCCCTTCTGTTGCTCCTGCCCCCCACTTAGCCTCTTCCTCATGGAGACTGGTTACCAGGGCTTCTAGGAAGCTTAACCTTGAAACTCTTACTGTGGAGAAGGGTTCTCATGAATTTGAAATTGCTCATGACCTCCTGAATATCAGTAGTGCGAGCCCCCAGGAAGTACAATTGGAAAGCCCTTCAAGAAGGTTGGAAGCCTTAGAGGCTGATATGAAACTGTTGAAGGATGAAGTTAAAAACTTGGCAAAATAGAAAGGAAAGAGGAAGAAGGAGGAGGAGGAGGATGTTGACAGTAGCCAAATTGAGGATATCTATCAGAAACTGCACTCCTTAGACTCCCGTTTAGGGAAGGCCAAAACTCGCCATGATTACAACATAGCCATCTTTAGGGTGATTGAGGAGTTCATTGAGAAACATGTCAAAAGTGTCTCCAACCTAAGCGGAGTTCCGACAACTCTTTGGGGTAATGATAAGGAAAGTAAGAAGACTATGGAGCAGCTGGATTATAATGACGCTGCCCACATGAAAACTTTGGGTATGTTCAAATCCTAGAAGAATATCAAAACCATCATTGACAAAGCTACTAAAAAGTAGTTGTAGATGCTTCTGCTATCCTTGTTTTTTTTTTTTTTTTTTTTTTTGCGGACCCTTTACTGCTTTTTTGCAGTAATTTTGTTGTTTTGTTTTGTCTTGGTAGCCATTTTTTGGCTACTTTTAACTTCATTGTAACATTTGGATTCTGATCCTTTTCTCTCTGGTTCTCTTGCTTATTCTAGCTTCTAGGCCTTCTTTTGTGAACAAGGGTATAGTCCCTTTCAAAAAACTATTTGCCAATAATAAAAAAAAAATCATATTTTGATGAAAAATCTCCTTCCAATAATTTAGAAGAATAAAATTATTATGATTCTTATTACCAAAAAGCAAGAAGAATATTTGGGAGCAAATCTTCCTAAAATAAGCAAGATAAGATTTGACTTCAATAATATATCTCTCTCTCCATATTTTGTGGAGATGGAGATATTAGTTGTTAGGATTGGAATAAAGATAAGATCAGATTGTATTTCCTAAAATAAGGAGTTGGTTGGATGCATGAATTATAAATGCAACCTTCCACACTGAGATATGTAATTTTATTTCTTCCAAGAAATAAAGATTTGTTATTTCCTCTCAAACATTATGTAGTTTTAAAATTGGAAGTATGATTTAAATCTTGTTCCAAGAAATGAGTTGGTCACTCATTTCAAGGAAGATGGATCTGTGTATTTATGTTTATGTTTATTCATTTTTCTGTAATTCATTTTGTTGTATTGTTTTTATTTTTGTATTGTGAAAATTCATTCTATTGTGAACCTGCAGGTGTTTCGTTTAATTATGTTTATTTCCATGGTGTCCCTAGATTTCACTCGGAAATATGAGACTACCCCATGTAAAAAAATTCCTAATTTTAAAATAATGGGTCGTTTTATGTTTTTATTGCTAGAAATTGTCTATATTGTGTCAAGATATTCCCAGAGAGTCATATTAGCCAATTTCACCAAATACCTAGATGCCCAAAATCCTTATATTCTGTCACTGAGGTTTGCCTGCAAGAAATTTGTATTTAATTTTTCTAAGCCTAGTTTGAGGCAAATTGTGCTCTAGTTTAACCCTGTTGTGGTCTTACATGTCAATATTCCCATATACTAGTAGGGTTTTAACTAGGAATGAATCCTGGGCTTTATCTATGACTTCTGGCGATGTTTTACGTTTTTGGTGTTTACCCATTTTGTTTTCTATGAAATTTCTCTAGGTCAATTCCTTTACTAGTTTAATCTGATTCCTTTCCTAGAGTATCTAGAGATCATCTATGGACATTATTCTAGAAGGAATTTTCCACAGGAGGTCTGGTTCTCTTTGAAAAGACGAAGTCATGCACGAAAAAGCTTCTTCTGAGCAGTTCACATTTTCAGGGAAAGGAAGGTTTTTAAGCTACAATGGGATTTTTGGTGGTATTAGACAGGTGGGAATTTTTTACCTACCTAGTAGGGTACTTTTTCCCATGGAAGCAATGCCACTTAAGTCACAATGGGAAAATTAGAGGCAACAGGCAGATGGAAATTTCCTACCTACCTTGTAGGGTGAAATTCCCATTGTGAAATTTAAAAAAATCATTTAAGGCATTGATGGGATTTTCTTACCTACCTTGTAGGGTAAATAATCCCATTATGAAAGTCAAACATCTTAAGTGGATCATGGGATTTTTGGAGCTGCATTGCAGGGTGAATAATCCCATTGAAAATTAGCTTTTAAAAATAGAAATGGGCTATGTCAAAAAGTGCAACCCATATTGAAGAGGGATAATCCTTTTTTAAGTATTAATTGACATAATTAATTCCTATTTTTAGTGGATGAGATCAAAACACACTGTGAACCTTAAGTGGACTGGAATTGGTGAGTTAAAGTTAAATAAATTTAATTTATTTAATGGCAGCCATGAACATGCTCAAAATAGGCACCCTAGTTGAAAAGAAAAGCATGTTAATTAATTAATTAATTGCCAGGAATAGGAGGGGCAATTATTAATTATAGAATGGTGAATTTTATATAAGCATAGGTTTCTATAAGGATGAAGTAATTAATTCTTTAGCAAGAAAGTGCAGCCCAGACAAATTTGGCACCCATTTAAGGAGGAATTTTGCACAGAAGAAGGTGTTTTTACTGTTGGAAGTCTTCAAAGTTTGGCACCTAGGTTTAAAGGAGCTTGATTTGTGTTTGATTAATTTTTTGCATAGTGGTACAGGTTCTCAGGTGAAGTTGGTAAAATTTATGCTTTCTTTGCATGTAAATAGAATATCAAATTTTGGGGCAGCAGGCTTGATATATGCAGATTTTTATAATTAAAATCAAGTGTCCATGTTCCAGTTGTCATATTTTTTTGAATTAATTACAGGAATTCATTACAGGTGATTTTATAAGATAAAGGGAGATTAAATCAATGTCCAATACATTGAACATATCCTCTGAATCTAAATAAATATCCAGATCTGCACCAGTTGTAAAGAATTCTGGCTAAATAAAGAGAAAAATAATTTCTTAGACAAACAAAAATTCAGCCATGGCAAAGCGGGATGAAAAAGAAAGCACAACAGAGTCATGTATCACTTCTAAGTTTTCTAACATTGGAGATACAAATCTAGGTCTAGAACCTCTTTCCGAATTGATTGATAGATATAGAGCTGGAAATACTTCCCACATGCATGTAGTCAAAAGCAGTGGAATCATTCAAGCTGCAGTATCTCCATTCATATCCTAGTTGCTAGAATTCGTCATGGAGTGTGCTAGGTCTTACCATCCATTATCCAGATCAGTCTGAGATGTTGCGGGGAAGACAATAATTTAGCAAGATGCATAGTTCACCAATTATTTCCTGAATATTCCAGCATGAAAGGTGGTGACTACTATTAGCATACATGATGGTGGCAACAGATGGGAAAAGCATAAAGTTGACTGCGTGGGCATAATGAACAACATATACATGAAGAAGCCTAGATCTCCTTCCAAGTTCCCAAGAACTCTTCCACTATCTAATTTGTTACAAGAGGTTATTTATATTGCCAAATTGTTATGCAAGATATATGGTGAAGTGAACACTCACAACTTCCACGCATGGATATATGCTTTCATTAGGACCATTGAAATCAACAAAGTAGATTCAATAATCAATTGGTTAGAAATCATTAGTGACAACATTGGTGAGAAGCTCCGGAATGTGAGGCATACTTACAGCTTCAAAATGACTTCGTATTTGGTTTATGCAAAAGCTTCAGAGGTGTCTTCTCCAAGCTAGATAGATGTGATGTTCTTTCCAAGGACCATATTTTTTAGTGCTACCAACAACTTACTATACCCACATGTAATAAAGATTACAAGGTGATCAACGATGGATTCTTCTATGGATTCATTTGTAGGCTGGATGACGATCTAAAGGTCAATAAGGTGAGAAAGGAAGCATGGGAAGCTATGTCCAGGATTAGCAGTATCTTCATCTAGTTTGTGGATTTTACATACCTCAGGGTCACTAGCTTTTTGGGAGAACCAGTTAAGTTACCCAGATACCCGAGAGATAGATTGGTCATCATGGAGTTGAGAAGACAACTCATAGAGACGCTTGACCTAAAATCAAAATGATACAAGTCTACAGGCTTCTTCCTAATCACCGTGGGCCATTATAGATGCCAAAGCATTCATAAGGCCTGAGTAATTGAAGCAGAGATGTTCTCTAAGTACGAGCAAGAGTTCTTCCTATCACGGCTGAACTTTGATCCATTTGGAGTAGCAAGGAAGACAATCTCTTAGGATTACACACATGTGCCTTCATTGGAAGATTTCTAGATGAAGTTCAGAAACGAGTATGAGGTTAAAAAGAAAGATTTTAGTAGGTTATCATTGCAACAAGTGTTTCTCTTTGGATTAGCACAGATACTTGTGGATCTTAAGGATGATGGTCCTATGTTACTTGACACATACCATCGGATGGGAGGAGATAGAGATGTATTTTAGGAGAGCATAGGTGGCTGCCATATGATCAAGGAAAGGTCTGCTACCATTTTGGTCAATACTTCAAACTGGTTTCTGACGAAGGGATATTGCCTTGATGAAGCATTAATGACTCAAATCATGGGAAACTTTGGCACAAGAGATTCCCTCAAGAGGAAGCATGAAGGAGAAATCAGTAGAAGGCCTGAAAATATTAAAGTGCATAGAAGGTCTCATTTGAAAGATAAGATCACTTCTACTCCTTTGGTGCTAGTTCTAAATTCTCTAGCATCAAATACTTCATGACTGTCACACCTCAACAAGATAGTGCCATTCCTCTATTGAATCAAGAAACATTCATCTTTTCTCCTCAGCTAATTCATTCAGCACCTCTTCCTGAAGAAATGTTGAAGCTGTAAATGGAAAAATTTGAAAGAGCCTTGTCTTTGGATAGTTCAGAGGATGGTAGCCACAACACTGTAGCAGTTTTAGATGGAGAGGAACCAGAGCGTGAGATAGTGTCACACTCAAAAAATTCTCATTCTCTGAGAAGTAATTTCTCAGAATGGTTGGCTTCGCAGTTGGTTACAGAGGCTAGAGAGGAAATCAACTTGGAGGAACATGACTTGTAGTTGCTCCTGAATCTAGGTAGAAAAGACATAAAACCTAAAGTTGCTAAGGTAAATTCAAGGTTGATCATTGAAGATTTGGGGCAGAAGGAAAGAAGAATGATGAGCTCATGGAAGAAGATATAATAGTAACCAAAGTACCCATAGGTCAAGCCACCTTAGAAGGATTGAAGTAGGACACGCAGACATTGATAGATGATCTATTCCTTTGGCTTGACAAAGAAAAGGTAGAGAAATTTGAACTTCACAAGTAGGTATCTTAGTTGTGTGAGATCATTGCCAAGGTTACTAAATCTTCCACTCAGCCCATTTTAGCACAAAATAAGGTGAGTGATCATCCGATGAAGGAAGTGGAAAATACAAGTAACTAGGTTAAAGCTATCGATGAATGGAAAATTATGATCATTCATCAAGCTTCTGTACAACTCGAAGAGGTGTCAGCCCACCTAAAGGTTATGCAATATGTATGAGATCAGCTAAAGAAACTAGTAATAAGCATGATAGATATGAACATAGTTGCTAAGAGTAACATGAGTACTTTGACTGAAATAAATAAGCTATCGAGAGAGGTGTTGGTTGCAGAATGGATTGTTCCTGATGGATCAGTTGATAAGGGGAAGTATCTTGAGTTTGCAGTATCTTTCCTTTTGGAGATCTATAGAATTATGCTGAAAAGGATGCAGACACTTGAGAGTATGGCATCATCTTTACTAGATAATCTCATTGCTTTCACTAATGAGGAAGTGGTTGGGAACATTACTTCATACACAAGGACCATTCCTAGAAAAGTGCCTAATTATCTAGAAGGATCTCTTCTGATGTTACAAGGGAGAATTGATGGAGCTGTTAGGCCTTTCATGATGAATTCCATCAGTAAACTGGTGGCATTGTAGTTAGATATTGAGAAGTTTGGGCCTAGCTTGGAGGATGTGGAAACATGTATCAGGGTATTAAATAAAGGCTTTCTATAATTCAAGATAGAAAAGGAAGTTGTGGCTAAGACATATGGGAAGATGTTGAATTACATGTTTGACAAGTATATTCAGTATAAAAACAAAAAGAATACGTAGATGTTACAGCTAGCGTGTCTTTCTTCTTCTATTTTCCACATTCCCGGATGTAATTATAAAACTTTAAAGTTATTGGTTTTGAAACCATTACTTTAAGTTATGTGGAACGATTCTATTAGTTAAGTGACATATGTTTATAACACTGAATATGGACCTGGATGCATGTCACTTGAAGAGGAATTAGAGGGGGATGATTTCCAGATGTTATCTTTACTTTTTGTTTATGTTTCAGTTTAATTGAGTTTCACATTTGTATTTTCCCTTCTACATTCTATAAGTAGAAGAAGAACCTTCGAGTTAATGATCAGAATTTGTAAGAAGCATTATTGTATTCTAGACTTTGTGCTGAAATCCCTAATAGCTATTTGAAGCAAAGGAATAGATTTCTGAAGAACTGTGTGTCACGGTGCATTTTGTTTCTAGCTTTTTATCTCAAATCTACTTATAAGCTTTGGATTATTTTAGATTTAAATATGAATTTGCCTTTACTTATAATTCCATGTGTTAATATCAATTAGTTCTGTCTATGTGCATGCAATCAACTCTGTAATTTATTATTGGGTTACATGTCTTCCCTATTTCTTCCCTGTGTTTCTATTGTTTCCTCCTTCTTTAGATATTTCCTTTCTTTAACAGCTGCTTACTTGCTGAAAACTATACAACTATGGTTCATGAGCTGCATGGTTAAAGTAAAACTCCAAAATAGATACTAGCATATTATATTGACAAATCATACATGGGAGCCTCACTGGTAAATGAGGGAGATTTATCTCATGGCTGCCTATGTTTTCAGCTATGCAGGAAATCTAGCCAACATTCCAATTCAAGAAATTTCAATTTATGTAAGTGTGTTTAACATTATGCAAGTGTGTTTCAATTCCTGCAAGTTTGATTTCCTTCATGCAAGTGTGATTTATTTTATGCAAACTTTATTTTTGCAAGTGTTGCTTTCAATTTTTGCAAGTGTGATTTATTGTATGTAAGTTTGGTTTGTGTTTAAAGGAGTTTCTTTCCAAGATCTTCTTCTCTTAATACATACAGCCATTGGACACTAGCCTTGGATTAACATTATTAATGGAAAGGATTGGCGACCCTCATAAGTGAACATATAGAAGGAGGGTGCAAGGGAGAGTGGAATAAAGAGGTGAAAAGGGGCACGCGTTATGCACATAGGGAGATGAAGAGCAAGCACATGAAAGGGAAATAGAGGGAGACACAAAGGAGTGCACACAAGAGGAAGGCATACTTGCAGAAGGCAAGTATGAAAATAAGATGTAGGAATTCAACTAAAGGAAAGAATGCAGAGGAAGAAAGAAAAGAGGATGCATGAAAGAACTGATCCTGGGTAAGCCTGCAAGAGGAATGCAAGTGACTTAGCTGATTGGAAGGTAAGTCTGTAGAGGTGTGCGCAAGGAGTGCACAATGGGATAGGAGATAAAGCAGGCGTGTAGGAGGAAGACGTAAGAGGGAAAATGGAAGGATATAGAAGAATGCAAAAAGGAGCAGGAAGGCACGCAAGGGCACATAGAGGAATTGCATCTGTGCCAAGGTGTCAAAAGAAAAATATTGAGTGTGCACAACCTGAAATAGGAAACACCAGAGTCAAGATGAAAATATAAGTTATCAAAATAACTAATATATTTATTTGATAACAAATACTTAATAAAATAGTAATATATTCAAGTGTTAAAACTTAGGGGAGAGAGAATAGATCATAACATAATGATAATCAACAATCAATCAAGGATAAAATATGTGCAGTAAGCTACAAAGTCAACACTTACACTAACTATGTAAGTTGTTATGAATAGAGAATTCATTTGTAACATATATAAGATTTATTGAAATAGTAAACACAAATCAACAACACATTGATGTTATCAAACATATCTAGGAATCTCAAACACTACAAGAATCTCATAGTCCCTAAGAGGACAAATAAAATTACTGTCATATACAAAGAGAATTTGAGATAAACATGATTGAAATTAATCTATTAATCCTAACTAGACATTCATTATCCTATGTATTATCTCATACAAAGTTGAAATGAAAGTAATCCATTATTCTGTAGCGAGTCAAGGAATCTACTCGAATATCAACCTTATCTCCTAACTCATCCTGTTGAATAAGGTTTAGAGTATACCGAACTCCAATAATGACACAATCTAATGTAATCAACTAGGTTCAATTCAAATATCAAGGAATCACCATAAACCCTAACGGAAATGGATTACAGTTCGATATGAATAACAAGGTCAAGCTTTGGGGTGAAATAGAATAATACACGATCCTAAATGGATTTGTACTTTATCACAAAACTAGTCAAGACTTGGAACATTCATATGGACTAAGTTTTACTGAAAAAACTAGTCGTCATCTCCCATAAGAGGAGAAGTTTATAGATGAAACATTAAGACCTAAAATGGGTTTTGTCTCTAAATCGAGTCTTACACAGTCTCCAACTAAAACCATAGAGTATGGTTGATAAGACCAAATCAAAATCCTATACATTATCAAAAAATAAACCTTACACCCTTCAATTCAAACCCAATTAAGAAACAATTTAAGTTTCAAGCATAAGTATAAACCCCACAACTAAATCATTCTCAAAAATACATATAAGAAATGAAGAATACACTTTTCCATCCAAATACAAAATCCAAAAGCCAAGACACACTCTATCTTAGTCAACACTAATTCACAGTCATACTTAATGACCCATAGTAAATTACTCAAAATATAAAAGTAGTTTCAGATAATATTAAACAACACAACAAAATGATCATCTAGATTTATGGAATCGGTCCATATCTAATTCCTTAATCCATCTTGCAACTGTCTAGATGATTATTTCACTTACAATGTTTGATGTCCATTAAACCTACATCATAGAGTTTACATCCACGTAGTGGAATGAAAAAATAACTAAGCTAAGCATAGTGATGTGATTAAGGATCTCTCAAATCAAACACAACCAAATAGTATATCTCATACGTTATGATACATAAGTACCCCCTTTAAGGAGACAAGTTAAACACTTCTATGACAACAAGGTTCCAAGATCCTAAATGGATCTGTAACATCAATTCCATGACATATTTTAAGGTAAACAAGATCTTTAGATACAACCCAGTCGAGGTATAGAGATCGTCCAAAATGGACTAAAAAAAAAACCTAAATTCTAGTAGCCATCTCCCTTAAAGGAGAGAAGTTTATAACTAAAAAACAGTAAGTCCTAGAAAAGGTAATGACTCATATTCGATTCTTTCATGGTGTCTAACACCAAAATCACAGAGTATGCTCGAAAAGACCAAATCAACAAGCATGTACAATGCTAATTAATTATGCAATGAAAACAAACATAACCAATTTGTTGCAAACACAAATTGACAAGAAATAAATTTCATAAGATTTAATCTAGTAAAAATGGGTTCAAACAGATAAACAATGCTTTCATTAAACACCAAAGACATTATTTCTTCATGGGTATCATCCATGTAACATTTAACTTAAATGCATGTGAGAAAACAATTAAGTTTCAAACAAAAATACAAACCCAACAACCAAATCATCCTCGATTTATTCCACTAATCGTTCACAGACATGTAATTCGATAGAGATCGATTTAATCGATTCAGAGAACACAATCAACATTATTCAGGAATAAAATAATAGATACAAAACATAATGCATAACCTATGAAAATCACAAACTCAGAACTCAAAATATGACTCCATATGAAGAGCATAGTTGTTTTCATGAAATAGTTAAATAAATCACAATATTATAATGAGTTAGAGCCTATCATGCCTATGACGCCTATCATTTCTTTCCTTGTTAATTTCCTAATATTCTTCAGAAAATCCCAAATCTTGAAGACAATTCCATCATCAAACAAAACCTAACATTTTTCACAATATTTACTGAATATGGGAGGCACTATTTCCAATCAACTCATAATTTCTTAAAACATGCAACATCTCAAGACAACTAGTCCCATATTGTATTGCATGTAGAGCTTCTGAGATTGAGAAAATATCGCAATAGAATGAAAGAACTAAACAACACTATTTCCTCAAACCAACTTTGCATGCCTTGAGGTTGGTGAAAAACATTTAATGTGATTTACTGTATACGTACAGTGCATATTTCCCAAAAACTATAATCAATCTATATTTATCATGCACTCGAACCGCTTGAAATTCCATCGCCAAACATTTAGTTACCTTGCTTATTGTGCATGCCAATTTGAAACTTGGTTTTACCAAAGGTGACGGTGCTCACCCATTAAAGTCACATTTAATTTTCTATGTACCCATATGGGTTGGTGCCATTTTCATATCCATATTCTAACCTTCCAATACCATGCCACTAACGATTAGGTCCTTATGTTAGGTCTTAGGTTTAAAACTTAGGATATTTTAAATAGGTTTAGGATCCCCTTAAATAAATGTATCAACCTTAGCTTAGGTTAGTAATGTTTAATTAAATAAATTTGGATATAGTTAGGTCCCTTAGTTCTTAGTCATCACCTAAGCTTATTTTAGCTTAGGCCTTCAATACATCAAGATAGTTGAACATTATAAATCAAATAGACATGTAATCAAGAAGTATAATGAATATAGAGTATAAGTCACGTTGGTAACACAAATGTGAGCTTAAAATTGTTAAGCCTGAAAATATAATAAGTCAGAAAACATTAAGAGTGAAATTTTGATTCATCTAATCAATATTGAATAATAAAGACGATAAATGAGAATTCCTTGGATCAATGAAATCATAGGACATGAATAATAATAATGAAAATTAAATAACTTAACTAGTTACCTGATAATTCTGATGTCCCCATAGGCTAAATCACCTAGTGAACTTCAAAAAATAATTAATTGAATACTAAATGATACATCCACATAGGTACATCCTTTCCTAAAACATGATAAAAACAATTTTTTTAAAAAGACAACTAATATCATTCAAGGAAACAAAACAAAACAATTCCAAAGAGCATATAAGTCTAGAACTCAATCAATGTCAAGTTTTCCAAATCTAATCAAAGAAGAAAGTAAGATATCAATCAAAGCAGGGAATTACATACCTCCCCTCTAAAAAGCATCATTGTCCCAATGATTTATATCTCAACAGTCAAAAATGAGATATTCATTGATAGATTATATTGATAACCCTTTGAAGAAACTGTCTTCACTTTCATAAAAATTTAAAATTTTCAGATCTGTACTAAAATTTATCAACTGTAATAGATTTATTTTCAATAAAACTATCACTTAATCAAAGAAAAATGACAAAGTTTTTATCACCACTACCAATTATATCCCCTAATATCATTTGATATATACCAAAAATAGTCAAAATAACCTTGATTTTACATAAAATATATGGAAAACTCATATTTCAATCTTCCCACTAGCTTATTAAGTTGTTTTTTTTTTGTCACTTGATTGTCTTTATAGACCTTTGGCTTGTGCAATAACTAATTTTATTTAAAATGTACACAATGGTCTACCTTTTCCTTGCCTTAAATACTTGTTGCTTTCTCATATATGCTGGCATTTTATTGGCCTTTGCATCAATAATAATTAATTTAAGTTGGAATTGAATATGCGTATAAGGCAATATATCATAAGTCCACTAATATCAAATCATAATTTAAATTTTTGAGAAGATGGTAAACACCACCTATCTTACATTTACCAGACATATGTATGAAATTTAAGAAATGTTTCTTCCATACTTACAAAGAGAAGTCATATTTTTGGATTAGTTGTCAGCTATCCATTTGATACAAAAAAATCCATATTTTTTAGTTTTGTACTATACTAACATCAAGGAATCCTTCACAACTTCCCCAACATCCTGTTAGGGATACTTCTTCCTTTCCTTTGTTATCTGTCCTTGCAGCATGCATCATCAACCAATGCTTATTCATCTTCTTTAAAGGACAATGGTTGGCATAATTCCCATTACCACACATGAGACATCCTCCAATTGGTCCTGTTTGACTACATCTAATCTTGCTATTTGTAGTAGTATTGAGATTTTTCTTACAAGTTATTACAATAATTTTTTGTACATTTTTATTTATGGTAGAACACATTTTCATGATATGTATCTTCCACCATGTTTTCTTAGCATTCTGTGATGAAGAAAATTTAACACTCTTATGATTCTTCTCCTTTTTGTGAGTGGGAATGTCTCACAGATTTCATTTTATCCTACTAGCTTTTCCAAATATCTCCTTATAAGAAAAAGGTCCATGTTCATCCAATGTATCTCCCAATTTTGGGTTTAATTCATATTTGGGTTTTTAAGTCCAAAACTTGTCACCAATGGTCAGTTCAACATTCAAAAAAATCCCTTGTTGTTTGTTACTAAAAAATTCAAGTTTTTTTTCATTCAAATTATCATTTTCACACATCATCAGCTACTCCAAGACATCTATCTAGTTCTGAGTATATAGAAGGATTGTTAGAACTTTGTCCAAATTTTTCACCATTACACCTGCAACAAAATATGACCGAGTTATTTCTTCATGATACATCCTTATCAGATCCATTGTTATTATAAAAACAAAATAATTTTTTTAATTAGCGTAAGGACCTAATAATTCCAAGAGTTGCAACCTTCAGCTTTGATACTAAAATGTAACATCCACATTTTTTCACTTCACATCTTAGGGAAAAAAAAATCTTACTTTATGTATCTAATTTAAATACCCATATATTTAAATCCAACATAAACCTTAATGGAATCCATTTTTGATAACTATCATAAACCATGTGCAACTACATGAGAGTATACAGATCCTACTCGATCCCCCTCAATGCTCTTTAAGTTCCAATACATCAAATGTATCATTTGGTCTTTCCTTTTTTAGGATATGATAATTAAGTGAAGATATCTAAGTATCTACCTAGGTTCCTCCAAGGAATCCCACTAGGAATCTCTCAACTTAGATCTTGGTGAAATCATGACAATGTAAAAAGTAGTTTACACTACTTTTCAAAAAGTTTCAGATTCATGTATGCCATACTCAGTTCTGTGATGACACACTCACCATTGGGAACTTTTCATCTCACCTTAATCACTTATTTAGTTATATGAATATGGAATCAATGGTGTTGCAAACAACTATAAGTCTTATACAAGGTACAAATCTAGATTAACCTACAAGAGGATGTACCTCTATGTCATCCTATGATGCCTATGGGAAGGTAAGTATCTACGTAATGATTTACATCATTACTAAACTAATTATCTTCCCATAGCCATCATAATTTGACATCAGGGTATGTATCCATGAGGTTAAATCTGTCTTTTGAACTTTAACAAAGGTTGTACTTAATGTAATACCTTTCCACAATTCAAGGTCTTGATGAGGCAACTAAGTATAGTTACTAAGAAATATTATCCAAAAAGTGACTACCGTCATTATAGGGATACAGATGTATAACAGACGTAGTACGTTGACCCGCCAAGGGCCCTAAATTGGAACATTGTATCTTATTGTTTCAAAGTATTAATTAAATCATGACAGGTTAGCCTAGGTCTCACGACACTTTCACCTCGAATGAGTCGTACCTAAGGTCCTATCTCAAGTTGATCCAATGATATTTAACCCTCCAATAAGGATTAATTACCTTATTAAATATCATGCTAATAATATCCTTAAGTGGAGATCGAAATGATCTTTTATTTAAGTTTAGAGTTAAATATTTAATTTTGTCTTAAGCTTAATAAATTAAGCTTATGTTTCTTGTTAATGTAGTTATGTACTATGTCACTAATTTAGTTATATCACTACAAGACAACATTATTACCATGTCTCTATATTTCACATTAATAGAAATGGTGTATTTACACATAGATAATTTTTTTACGTATGAATCATATCTTTATCAAGTATCATATACTATTAATGTTAGTCAACATTTCATCATAAACACACAAATTTTCTTTATTTTCAGGTTAAATGAAAATTATTCAATCGTACATTATTTTGTTAGGTCATTCATTGTCATCTACAATAAGCACTCAGTTTGTAAGTATGAAATTAAGTTTCATCACTAAAATACTTATTCAACCTTATAAGTGTGCTTCCTTTCTTTCCATTTAAGGACATATAATCTATTCATAAGTTCATAATGATTCATTATAGTATAGCCCTTATAACGGACAAAATATCATTTCCATATGAACTTAAAATTACAATTCAACATTTCCAAGATAAGGTTTATTATATCATTCTTATAAGATCATTTTATCTTTAAGCTCATTTTACTAACGGACTTTATGTATAGTCCTTCACTTAATCGACATACAAGCTACATAGTATTCATAATTCCTTCTATATTTAACTTATAAACACTTAAGAAGTACTATTGTAAGTGAAATAATCACACTAAATTTCAAATTCACAACATCCATACATTTACAAAGATCAATATAGTCAAGGATCCATATATATTTCCTTTTGTTAAAATAACAACAACATAAATCCAGTCTTTAAAATTCAGAAATGTTTTCAAATGATTACAACAATAAGGCTCTAGGCCTTCCATATTTCCCAAGTAGAACTACTTCAAGAAACTTATACAATAATCATTTAATAATAGCATTTAACTTCATCAAATATATAGATGCAACTTCTTAACAGTATTTCTTCTTTTTTCACAAAATACATATGCAAAACTATTAACATGAGTTAGTTTACATGAGCTGAGCATGATAAGTACTAGCTCTTGAGAACAACATACTCTACTTAATAATTTCATGAAAAGAACTCTAATTTTTAATGAAATCATATTAAGGTTCAAAGAAATTAAAAAAATATTTCTTAAGCATGCTGAGAACAATCAAGATAAATGAAACCATAAAATAAGTCAAATTTAGTCATACACTTTGTTACAATTATTTTGTCACTAATGATTTCAGTCACTTAAGGTACAACATGAACATTTGAATCAATATTATTCACAAAATATAAGTACAAGAGTAACATGATTTCTGTCATGAAATCCCATACTTGCATGCCTGAAATCATTTACTCAACAATTTAATAATCATACTTAACTAAGTATCACAGTCAGTAATAGTAATCAATAAAATTCATAGTCAGCTAAAGAACATTAATATCCATAAGTTACAGTCTTATAACCCCATAATGATATGACCGAAACTTATGTATAATCCATCTAGTTTAGAAAACATATTCTATCAATAATAAACCATCAAGCCATTCCAAGTTCATTATCACAGTAAGGATAATTCACAAACATTGATCAACATAATAGTTAATAAAATTCACAACATTTCTCAATAAAATAGTCAATAGAATTCATAACATTTCTCATCATAATAGTCAATAGAATTCAACACATCACCTTATGTTCAGTTTAGGAATAAAAAATAATGTCAATAATACTTAATAAAATAGTAAGATATTGAAGTTTTAAACCTTAGGAGAGAGAGAAAATATCATAACCTCACGATAATCAACAATCAATCAAGGATAAAATTCTTGCAGTAAGCTACATAGTCAACACTTACACCGAATATGTAAGTTATTATGAATAGATAATTCATTTATAACATATATAAGATTTATTGAAATAGAAAAACTTAATAAACAACACAATGATGTTATCAAACATATCTTGGACTCTGAAACACTAAAATCATATCACAGTACCTAAGAGGAAGAATACAATTTCTATCATCTATAGAGAGAATTCGAGATTAACATAATTGACATTAATCCACCAAGCCCAACTTGACATTCATCATCTAATGTATTATTTCATACAAAGTTGAAATGAAAGTAATCTATTAACCCGCAGTGAGTCAAGGACTCTACTCAATTATCAACCTTATGTCCTAGCTCATCCTTTTGAATAAGGTTTAGATTATACTGAACTCCATTAATGACATAGTCTAATGTAATTGACAAGGTACAATTTGAATATCAAGGAATCACCATAACCCCTAAGGAAAATGGACTACAGTTCGATATGAGTAACAAAGTCAAGATTCAAGGTGAACTAGAATAATACAATATCCTACATGGACCTGGACTTAATCACAAAACCAGTCAACACTCAAAACATCCATATGGAATCATTTCAAATCACAAAACTAGTCATCGTCTCCCATAAGAGGAGAAGTTCATAGCTTAAAATGTTAAGACCCAAAATGGGGTTTGAATCTAAATTGATTCTTACATAGTATCCAATTAAAATCACAGAGTATGGTCGACAAGACCAAATCAAAATCCTATAGAGTATCAAAAAATAAACCATGCATCCTTTAATTGTAACCCAAATAAGAAAAAAATTAATTTTCAATCACAAGTATAAACCCCACGACCAAATCATTCTCAGACATACATATCAGAAATGGAGAATACACTATTCCAGCCAAATGCAAAACCCAAACTCCAAGGTACTCTCTGTCTCAGTCAACACTAATTCACAGTCATAATTAATGACCCATAATCGATTATTTTAAATATAAAAGTAGTTTCAAATAATATTAAACAACAAAAAAAAATGATCATCGAGACTTATGGAATCAATCCATGTCAACTTCCTTAATCCATCTTGTACTTGTCTAAAAGATTAGTTCACTTACTATGTTTGATATCCCTTTAACCTACAATGCAGAGTTTACATCCATGAAGTGGAATGAACAAATAACCATGCTAAGCATAGTCAGGTGCTTAAGGATATCTTGAATCAACCACAACCAAATACTATATCTCATACATTATGATAGTAAAGTACCACCTTTAAGGAGAAAATTTCAACACTTCTATGACCAAAATGTTCTAAGATCCTAATCGGGTTTATAAAATCAATTCCACGACATAGTTTAAGGTACACAAGAGATTTATATAAAACCCAGTAGAGGTATAGATATCATCTAAAATGGACTCAAAACCAAACCTAAATTCCATTCACCATCTCCCTTAAAGGAGAGGAGTTTATAACTTAAAAACAATAAGTCCTAGAAAAGGTAATGACTCTTATTTGAGTCTTACAAGGTGTCTAACACCAAAATCAAATAGTTTGGTTGAAAAGACCAAATCAACAGGCCTGTACAGTGTCAATTAACTATGCAATGAAAATAAACACACCTAATTTTTTGTAAACCAAAATCGGCAAAAAAAATGACAAAAATATTTCATAAGATTTAATTAAGTAAAGATGGGTTTGAACAGATAAATAATGCTTTCATTAAACACCAAAGATATTATTTTTTTGTGGGTATCATCCTTGTAACCTTTAACTAAAACTAAGGTGAGAAAACAATTAAGTTTTAAAAAAAATACAAACCCAACAACTAGATCATCCTTGGTTTATTCCATTAATCAATAAAATACATTGATTTTGATATAATTGATTCAGAGAACAAAATAAACATTATTCAAGAATAAAAAATAAGATACAAAACATAAAGCAAAACCCATGAAAATCACAAATCCAGAACCCAAAATATAAGTCCATATGAAGAGAAACATTTTTTGCATGAAATAGTTAAACAAAGCACAAAATTGTAATGAGTTATAGCTTATCATGCCTGTGATGCCTATCCTTTCCTTCCTTGTTAAGTTCCCAAGATTCTTCTGAAAATACCAAGTCTTGAAGTTGATTACATCATCAAATAAAACCTAACATTCTTCACAATATTTGTTGAATCTAAGAGACACTATGTCCCATCAACTTATAGTTTCTTAAAACATGCAACATCTCAAAACAACCAGTCCCATATTTCCTTGCATACATAGCTTTTGAGATCTTGAAAATATCACAATAGAATGTAACAACTACACCATAAACCACCTTATTTCCTCAAACTGACTTTTCATGCCCTGAGATTTGTGGTAAAAATTTAATGTGATTTAGTGCATGTGTACAATGCATATTTCCCACCAACTATAATCGATCCATATTTAGCATGCACTCTAACTACTTAAAATTCCATCGCCAAACATTTATTTACCTTGCTTATTGTGCATGCCAAGTTTAAAATTTGGTTTTCCAAAGGTGGCAGTGCTTACCCATTAATATCACATTTAATTCACAAATTACCCATATGGGTTGGCGACATTTTCATATGCATATTCTAAGCTTTCAATACCATTCCACCCACAGTTAAGTCCTTAGGTTAGGTCTTAGGTTTAGAAGTTAGGGTATTTTAAATTTTTAGGGTCCCCTTACAGAAATGTATCAACCTTATCTTAGGTTAGTAATGTTTAATCAAATACATTTGGATATAATTAGGTCCCTTAGTTCTTACTCATCGCCTAAGGTTAGTTTAGATTAGGAATTTAATACATCATGATAGCCTAACATTATAAATCAAATCAAAATGGAATCAGATAGTATAATGAATATAGAGTATAATTCATGTTGGTAACACAAATGTGAGCTTAAAATTGTTAAGCGTGAACATACAATAAGTCAGAAAGCATTACGATCCCAATTATAATTTATCTAATCAATATCCAATAATAAAGATGATCAAGGAGAATGCCTTGGATCATTAAAATTGATCTAAGGTATTATCCCTTATTGAATCTTTCACAATATAATCATAGGACATGAATAATAATGACTAAACTTAAATAACTTAACCAGTTACCTGATAATCCTGATGTCCCCACGGGATGAGATCACCTAGTGAACTTCAAAAAATTGTTAAGTGAATACTAAATGATAAATCCACATAGGTACATCCTTTCCAAAAACATGATCAAAACCAGATTTTTAAAAATACAACTAATGTCATTCAAGAAAATAGGACCAAACAAGTCCAAATAGCACATCAGTTTAGAACTTAGTCAATGTAATGTTTTCCAACTCCAATCAAAGAAGAAATTAAGATATCAATCAAATTGGGGCATTACACTCATGATCAAGAGAATCTTTAGGACTTGGATTTTGAAAGGGAAACACCATTGGACACAAGAATATTTGACCTCATTAGAGATAACCCAATTAACAAAGAACAAAGATAGAATAAGTATTAGAACTTGGAGAGAGAAAGTACATTCCATAAACAAAGGATTGACCATTTCCAAATTATTTTCACACAAGAAACACCTATTCACCATGTGGAAACATCTTTTAGTAAGGTTGTCAATAATTATAATCTTATTATTCATGGTAAGCCAGTTGAATGTGTTGACCTTAATAATGATGTTCTTGTTTCATATTTTTCCAACTAATACATCCTCCTCACTAACCTCTCCCTAAAAAAATTGAGCATAAGTATATTTGACTAAGAATAAACCATTTCATTCCTTGTGCCAAACTAATTTTTCTCGATCATTTTTTGTGTAGGAAAACTAGTTATGTAGGAAGTCTTTAAAGTTTTCCATTTCACTTGTGAGGTCTCGTCTATCCAGCTCCATTTTTTTCCAAGTCTTAAAACTCCCTTCTTTTGACAAGTAGTTACTAACCATCCTCCCATATTTCACTTCCAAAAACTTAGATATTAGAGGGATTTTATCTTCTAACTTAAAGTTTCCTGCTCATTTGTATTTCCAGAACAAAATTTTCATACCATCTCCTATTTTCCATCTGCAGCCTCTTTCCACAATTTCCTTTTCCCAATTTATGGCTTTTCAAATACTTGAACCAATTAAAGAGGTAGGTTTAAATATCCATATCTCATCATTGGCATCCTCCCAATATTTATTTTTTAATATTTTTCTCCAAGTCCCTTCTTCACTAAGTAGTCTTCATCCAATTTTTTCTAATAAGGATTTAATCATTTTAATATTGTCTCTTAGACCTAGACCACCCATCTTTTTTGGTTTGTACACTCTTCTCCAAGCCACCAGATGAATATGATCTTTACTTTCAGTTCCTCTTCATAGAATTTTTTTTTGAATAATTTCAAGTTTTTAAGCGATCTTTGAAGAAAGCTGATAAAGGGACATCATGTACACCGGGAGAATTTGAAGGGAAATTTTAAGAAGAGTGATTTTCCTAGCTTGTGATAGAATATTTTCTTTCCACCCTTCCAATTTCTTTTCAAAACTTTTGATAAGGAAGTTCCATTCCCCACTAAGAGGTCTCTTACCTCCTAAAGGCATACCGAAATAGAAGGAAAGAAAGGATTTGATATCACATCCAAGAATTTTAGAAATATTCTTTCTCCTAACCATCCATAGTATTTAGGAAATAAATGGAATTTTTTCTAGTTTCCAAGCTGCCCTAAAACCTCCATTTAGTCATCTAATAATGATTTTAAATATTTTACTTCAGGTATCACAGTTTCTCCAACAAGTATCGTGTCATCAACAAAATGTTGGTGTGAGCCATTATCCACTCCCCCAGTAGGAGATATACCTTTGATTCTACCAATATGAGCTTCAAAATTGAGTCTCTTAGTAAACGTAGACACAAAAATTAGGTCACAACCCTCTAAGCCCCTTCTAATTAATTAACTGACACACACACACACACCTAACCATGGCCCCTTCCACACATTAGTATTAATTTGATTACCCATATTAAAATTAATCCTTATTCCACCTCACATCACCACTTCACCTAGCCACCTCATCTCTCCACTTCATCCTAGACCTATTTCGAGCTCATTAATTAACCAAGACCAAGTCCCCACTCCCCTTAACCAACTAGGAATTATTCTATCCATAATGTTAATGGCCTATTATCCCTCTAACTACTCTCCCACTCCATTTATCTCCATTCCACACTTTTGATCTGGAACTAAAATATCAATCATGCCAAATTTAGGAGGAATCAGGGTATTTTTAGAAGATATGACCTTTTCTCCCTAACCAAAGCTAGTTATTCCTCAACCACTGCCAGTTACCTAGCCATTGTTGGTTACCTTAAATAGGATTTCCAAATTCTTTGTTCAGGTTCTGAATTTGGTTTCTTGGCTCTTGAGACCTTACATCCTAACTCTCAAGCTTTCCAATGATCTTGCAACATACAAAAGGCATTTACAACATTCAGAAACCACACCATTCTTTAACAAATTGATCTAGAGCTCTAATGCACTAATAGGGAAACATTGTACCCTCATGCCATTGCTACATTCATTTGGGTCCACCTTCTTCTACAACCATCATCTCGTCATGCTATTCATCTCCATGTCACAAGTACATTCTTTCTTTGTCATTCGTGTTGATAGATTAGTTATTTATTAGTTATCTACTTCTTTCCAACTTTTGTCACACCTGAATCTCTTCCACAACACCTCCATCCAACCATTTTCCCAAAGATACTTCATACCTTTCCCAAACCCTCATCTTATCATCCCTATGTGTCCTTGAAAATCCCACGACATCCTCTAAGCCCTCCCAAATCTTTTTGTAATCACAGAGAGCTCCCATCAACTTTGTTTCAATATTTTCATCCCATTTCCCCTACTGACACCGATCACCCAACTAGCGTTGGTTCATTTTTAGTACTAACATTGGTCACTTAACTGATACCGGTCTCTGTGAATCATAATTTCCTCCAAACTAGGAACCTAATTTACCTATCAAAAACCTCAAAAAAATTCTCATAACCTCACCCAGACCTCTGCAACACTGTCAATCATACCTACAGACCTTGAACCATCAACCACCTTCTTTAGATTTAGTCTTATATGCCTTTATTAGACTATATTTGATTTACTATTCTTGTGTAGGATACCTAAACTATACAGCTACAATAGGTCTCTTTATTTCCTATTTTTTATTAGAATTAAATTTTTTTTAAATGTGGATTATAATAGCCTTCTAGGAAGCACCATGCTTCTCGGATCTAGCTTCCACTAGGAAATCCACCAACCAATATTTTTAATCCTATTTTTTGGTCTTGTGTTCTATTTCAGGTCCTTCCTCCTAGCTAAAGGGAAGATCTTCAGAATCAGTTTGGTCCAAATTCAAAGCACGCACATATTCTTCGACTATCTATATGTATTCCTCCTTGATTTTACCTCTTATATGTTTTATCTCAACTCCATGTTTTATCTCTAGACCCACGATGACCATTTTCAACAAGTGTAAAGATGAAATGACTGTTACGAGATTGTGATCATGCATCAACGCGCAGGAGATCAACCAGCGCATTCTAAGGTTGGTTTTCTTAACTTTTATGTTTTCAAACCTAAAATGTAAAAATGTTAAAAAGTTTACCTAGGGGGGATCATTTTCAAAATTTATTGTCTTAAATGAGTCTCTAGGGGGAACCCATGTGGCAGTCTTTTATTTCATTCGAAATGGTATTATTTTTGTGTTTTTGAGCATTTTCTAGGGTTAAAGACGTATTTGGGAAAATGGTCCATGATCTCTGCCGTAAGCAGGGCAGTGGTCCTAGAACTGCCACCCTGCACTGGGTAGCGGTTCTAAACAGAATGACCAAAATGCGTGCTAACTTGATTTTTTTTGGATTTTTGATGTTTTGTCATGTTTTTGGCGAGCTTATTATTTGATATACGTTACTAACTTTCTCTTTTTCTGTGTTTTGGTTGATGCAGAAGGAGGAGTATATCTATTGGATTTGCGAGAGGGAGTATGATTAGCCCTCGAGGATTTTGGATCAGTTGACTCAGGCTGAGATGGACACTCTCCAGAGGGAAGGGATTTGGAGGATTACATGGGTATCGTATGTCACTCCTACTAATCACATACTTTGTGACTTGTTTTCTTATTGGGAAGCAAACAAGAACACTTTCTATTTTCTAGGTCTCTCGGGTGAGTGGACCATCACCCTGGAGGATGCATACCCCATTCTTGGGATCCCAATACTTGGGAGGAGATCAACCTTGAAGACACCAAGATCTAGATCTGAGATCACTCAGTGGGCCACATACATGGGGGATGCAGTGATCTCTTCTTGTTCAAAGAAGGGGATTAGGGTATGATATATTGCCAATGCTCCTATTCCTATCATTCTTAGAGTCATCAGAGGCATCTTATCCTCTCGATTGATCAGGGATAAGGGAGATGAAATGCTACTTTACTTCTGAGATCCTATTATTATAAAGATCAAGGAGCATGGCCATATATACGCATGGGGAGCATACATTCTAGGGACTACCTATCATGACCTATACAGGTATTAAGGTTATAGGGGCAGTCAGTGAGCCATCCCATGCTGGTTATGAGCTAGGTCTATGAGCACATCACCCCTTATGGAAGGGGAATACCAGTACGGGATTCGAGAGCCTTCAAGGCCACCTGGTGGATAGGGATGTTGGTTCTTTGGATGCCACATCATCTAGTGGCCTCTCTCACTATGGTAGACATGGTTGCTACACCCTACCAAGACATGGTAGGGTTATGGGGGTAAGAGGTGACTAAAGTGGTAGCTTTATCTTCCACATAATAGTTAGTTGATAGGATATGGACAGTTGAGATTCATCCATTTGGTCAAGTTTGTAGACACCTAAATTTGGTTACAATCCCCTTAACCCCTGATCGGATAACCAACTTAAACATGACCACCTAACCATGGCCCCCTTTTACCCCACATTAATAATTAATTTAATTTAATTAAATACCCATCCTTATAATATCCATTATTTAATTACCTTAATTGACCTAATTTCCACCTCATCTTGACACCTCATCCAGCCACCTCACTCTAGACCTATTCTTGGCATGTTTCCATAACTAACAATAAGTAAGTCTTACTTGCCTTAATGAGCTAAGATTTGGTCTAACCCTAAAATCAATCCCTAAAATCTCTCTAACCACACTCCTACTCATTAGAAGGGAATCTTCTGTTCTAATCCATGACAATAAACCAACTTGGCCTGAGAAATTAGAAAGATATGCCCCTTTTAGTAAACCTAGGAAATCCTGCCTTAACCGACAGTGGTCACCCCTAAACTGACACTGGTCAAGATGGAACCAACGTCGGTTAGCATTTATTCACCTAAGAAACATTATTTTTGGGTTGGCACATTCTGAGAGTAAGAAGATGAGAAGAGAGATGCATTTAAGTAGAACTATACTTTTTTCACGCACTTAGACATCCATCGCCAGCACCAAGATAGATCCAGAAGCATTGGCACTCACGGTAACATTCTGGGAAGAGTCACTATTACACCAAGCTCCATTCCATCAAATGATCATCACCACCTCCCAACCATTAGACCTACAACATTAGTAAGTGTTTTTATCATTAATCATTTCGATTCTTATTCTACTCATAGAGTTGTTACCATTTATGTTATCATTATTCTATTAGCATTCCCATCCCTCCATAGCCTTCTTTCTGAAAAAATCAAAAAATTCACCCACCCGTTTATCATATCACCTATCCTTTCCCTTCCACATCTTTGAGTGTTCTCCATATTCCCACAAACCTTTCCATCCCCTACATTAGCCCCATCTAACCTCACCTAGACTTTGCAATATTGTTTCATTAAATAACTGTCACCCTAATGTACTGATGCTAGTTACCCATAACTGTCACTGGTCTCCATTAACCATCATCAGTTATACCAAACTAACATCGGTCTCTATGTTTCATACCCTATACTAATAACAGAACCAAACAACCTTTTACCAAATAACCTAAACAACCCAGAACCTGAACCTGACTAGTACCAACACCTGACAACTACCTACCCTTCATATCTGACTATAACCAAGTATGTTATATTATATTTTCTTATTGTGCTTGAATGAGATACCTAAATCATATCAAATACAGTAGGAATTTACTTATTTCTCACATTAATTTGTTTTAAATAGTGTATTGACAACCATCTAGGAAGTATCATGCTTCCCGTAACTAGCATATGCTAAGCAGTCCACTGTCATATATTATTTAACTATTCTTTTATGGTCTTGTTTTCTATTTCAAGTAGCTCTTCCCAGCCAAAAGGAATCTCTCACAATCAACAATGGATAAAAAATTCAAAACATGCACAACAACCATCACCAACCCATTTAACAGGGTTTCCTCCTTAGCCCTTACCCTTATTTATTTCATCATTCAAAGTGTAAAGAAAATGGTGAAACATTTTGGCATGCCCAGTGGGACCTATTAGGGTTCTATTGCATTTTATTCAATCCTAGGTGAAAGTTGTGTGTTTTTTCCCTTTAAAAAGGTTTACATGTTAATATTTTTCTCTAGTAATATTCTCTTCTTTCTAATTGCTTTAAAAGAAAATTTTATATTGGTGCATTTAAAAAGGAATCATTCTTCTTTCTTACTTTATGCATTTAGTGAAAGAGCATACCCTCTCTTATTCATTATTTGCTTCATCAAACGTAACCTTTTCGATTTGGGCTTAAAATTGGTTGCATTACATTCTAATTTTTTTCATTCAGCTCACATTAAAATGAGGGAAACCTATATTGTGGAATTCATGCCCAGCTGATGGTTGAAACAAAGAATCGTAGAAATAACATTTTCTCTCTCTTTGTGTCCTACCGAACTTGCACAAAATTGAAATATACACATCTTTCTTAAATGACATCTTACCTAGGAACACCTATCCGTGATCACATGATCAGATTGGTAGGTACTCCCCATCTCGTTAACTCTGTCGAGTCATTATTTCAGAGGATGGCTTGCCCCGACCATAACATACATGAAACCTCTCTTTTTAGATATCCTTCTTCGTAGGAAGCCTTCCTCACTAAAAAATCTATTCTAAAATTCACTAGTCAATCTTCTAAATAGCATAATCTCAACACATTAAAAAAATCACTTACTAGGTACGTGTTTTTAGTGTTTGATTGACGTGCATTTTGAGGTGTGAGGATACACTTCTCCATTTTTCCATTCTATTGCCTTACTCACTCCACAATCACAGTTGGAGAATTCTAACTTCTTCTATGTCAGGACCTCATTACATCATCTCATGACCTCTGGGTTGATTATTTATCTCACTAAAATTCACAACAATCCATTTTTCTACATTTTCCATATTTCATAGTAACCGTCATCAGTTACCCCTCACCGACATTGGTTTTACTTAACCAACATCAGTTGTCTGTTATTTTGGGTTAAATTTTCTAAAGAACCCTGATCCCAGTTTTTTTGCTGTCAGAGTTCATGTGAGTCTTTGTACTCTCTCTACTCTAGTCAACAATCATCATACAACTTGTTCATCTAACCATCAACAATCTTTGATTCATTTGGTAAAATTGTTCCTATCTCACAGTAACTGACCTCGATTACCCCTTAATTGGCATCGGTCATCTCAACTGATATATTACCCAAATATACATATAGACACCTATTTTCTTCATTCTTATTGCTCCATGTGTCATCTGTAGGATACATAATCACCTGATATATACCCATTCACATGGTGTTGACTCGCAGTAAAGCCAACACTCTCATATTTCACGTGAGTTTTCAACCTCTCTCACCTATTCTTTCACCACCCTCTGTCCTGTCACCCATGGATCCAACCTTACCTAGCACCATTTCTGCAGGTGATGAGGAATTTGTATGACTCCTTAATCAGAATCCCGTGGCCTTACAGTTCTACCTTTCCCACTCTTCCACAAAAGAATCCTCGGGTCAATTGATATATGGTATGCCTATATCCATCTCTCCTTCCCTTATTCCCAATTCTACATCAGCCCCTAATAATGCGGCGTTACCCTCACTTGCTTCACCCCCATTAGTTTCACAGCTAGGACCCATATCTATCATGACCTTTGTGTCTACAGTATTACTCACACCTTTCATATCTGTTCTCCCCTCATCGACCACCTAAGCCATAACCTTTTCCACACCAATTATCTCACAAATACCCATTGTAACAGAACTGTCTGAGGTGTCGGTGACCCCTACTCCATTCCAGAATGTTGTCCTCTCCATCACACAAACACTTCCCCCAATCGCTACTAGATTCATGACAACCATCCCACCTACATACACATACTATCAACAACCCCCTATCTCATTTTTCACCAATTCTAGATACATACCCTCTGTGTCGGTCCCCTATTCTCAAACTCCATATTTAGCATCACCATATAATGGAATGTTGCCCATGTTATAGGTTCAATACTAGCCCCCTTATACCACAGGAGGAACCCTTCCTCCACAACCTACCAAAGACCTTATCAAATTGATGATGGAAAGGATGCAGATATTGGAAGCATCAGTTTCTGGCTCATGTAATTCTCTCACCTATGATGAAATCTGTAATGATCTCATTCATCTATAAATCCCTATTCTCTCATACCATGCACATAGGTAAATTCTAAAATTCAACTGTTTCAATAGTAAATAAGATCTACAGTAGCATTTGCATTCTTTCAAACATGGGTGTTACCTGATCGCCCATGATGACGCTTTAGTCTTACGAACCTTCCCAATGTACCTGACAGGACTTGCATTGGACTGGTATTGTGGGCTACCAAGACATTCCATCTACTAGTTTAATTAAGTATTCCAAGCCTTCCTAGATCACTTCTCCATCAACATTGTTAAGAAGGTTACCATGACTGATCTTTATTCCACATAACAGTATGATGATGATTCTATCCATGAATTTTTCACTTGTTGGCGTAGCCTAATTAACCAGCGCACATTTAAATTACCTCAAACTAAAATCATAGAGTTGTTTACTTGGGCTTGCGCAAGACACATCTCACCAACTCTGTAGGTGTAGAACTTTAGCAATTTTGACAAGGCATTCACCATGGCACAAAAATTGGAAATCTGTGCTATCGAAGAGAAGAAAATTCAAATTCGTAACAAGAACATCACATTCAAATCAAATGATGCTTCTTCATCTTCGAAACCCCAAAAAAACTATTCAAACCCCAAAGGATCTACCAATGCCATAGTTCTCAAGGCTGGTCCCCCTCATCAGTCAAACCCAGCCAAACCTCCTTTTAATCTCTCTCCCATCCACGATTTCCATTTTAGATGAGAACAACAAAAGTACACTTCGATAGGAGAATCTTACTCTTCTCTTTTGGAAAATCTTGTTAAGGTTAGTGTCATTACCCTTCCACCTATAAAACCACATACTGGTTTTGACCCTAAGCAACCCATGCGTGCATGGTATAAGGAAAATGACTTTTCCAACTATCATCGGGTCAAAGGTCATAGTGAAAATAAATGCATCACCTTCAAGAATATCATCCAAGAAATGTCAAACAATGAAGATCTAGTATTGGATATCCCGAATGCACCCGCTAACCAAAACCTACACATCTTCAAGAAGTCATTCCCTAAACATGCCCCATCTTCCAACCAAGCCAATGACACTTCAAACAATGATAGCAATGTCCACGAAGTCCATGCTATTTTCGATAACATACCATATGTTTCCCAATTACCCCATGTTCCTTCCATAGATGAAATATTAGCCCAATCTCCACTACCTACACAAGTGCTAATTTAATCTACTCCTTCACCAACAGGGGAACCCCCTTAATTTTCTCCATCACCCGTGGAAGATCCTATAATTAGCACGCCACCTTTGACCCCTCAAATTTTTGAGCGGTTGTCAGTGGAACCTCTCCTACTCATAGGAGATGCATGTCCACTACCTACTGTTGGTCCGAAAATCTGTCGCGTGGACAGATCTATGGATAGATGAGCCAACAGTGTGCAGGGCTTAGCCCCTCTTTGAGACAGCAAAGCGAAACTGGTTTATTGCTATTTCTACTAGCAGGAACCTATGCAAGTCTCACAGATTCTACCTTCGGGGGTTGGGATCTCATCCCAGTAGAGTGTTCCAGGCTGCGAAAAGAAAGGAATGAAAGAGGGAGAAGAGAAAGAACAGATCCGAAGGGAGAAAAGAAATGAATTCCAAAGCAAAAAGGTCAGAAGATTTATGTTTTTAGTTTGGTAGTAAACAGAGCCAAACCTACTTGCATAAATAAATAAAGCAATACTGATAAAAAAATGACGGAAAAGTAGATATGAATCCAACAGATTAAACACATACAGATCTAACGTAAGAAAGATCTAATTTATAACACAGCTATTGAGCACAAAGTCTGAATAATTGTATTATTGTTCTCTTCTGTTACAAGAAAGCTCAAAGTCTTTCTCTCCTCACTTCTATTTCTATCTAAAAGATGTTCACTTTTGAATACAACAAGTATTCCCATATTTATAGAAGATGAGGGAGAGAGAAGGCAAAATGGAGCCAACCACTTATTTACAAAGATATTTACAAAATATCTAAAAGTCATGTTGACTTTGACAACTTGGTGGATGACATCATCCCACGATGCAACATGGATGATGTCATCATTTGTATCAACACATTTTAGACATTTCAAAAAGAAAGTCGGAGAATAGAGAGAAGAAGAAGAAGAAGAAGAAGAAGAAGCTACTCATCATCATCATCCTACGGCCGAAAAGGGGTTGCCTGTTTCTGATGTTGCTCAGGAGATGATATGTGGAACTGAGCGCGGTATTCCAAAAACTTGCTAATCATCATCCCAAATTGATCCTGTGATGGATCCTTGTGCCGTTCACTGATTGCTTCGCAAGTCTCCCGCTCGTCTATGAGCTTTTCCGGGAGTTTGGAATAATCTTTCCCCGCCTTGATAAGGAACCCGATGAAGTCCCTATAGGCCAGTAGGTTGTTGATAGATTCAGTGTCGAATGTGACCTCTGGCCCTGTCCCTTGAGAAGCTATCTCCTTGAAAATCTGGATAGTGTCATCAGCTGATCTCAAGGTAAGGGAAGGAGTGAGCAACCCTGGAGTCATGGTGAGAACAACTTTCTCCATTTGATGCATTGCATCCAGGGCCTCTTCCTTTACCTTGTCTATCTTTTCCAGAATGAATTCTAGCTGATCTATCCGATAGTCCAGAGTGGACATATTTTTGTTGAGGGCCCTTGGATGGCCGAATACTCCGAACTTGACCAGATCTTCAACTGAACAGTCGAACATTTGCTGGAAGGTCTCGTGCTGGAGTCTAGAATGCTCTAACTCTTCTGATATCGGACTCGCTAATGCTTGGAGTTCCTTATTCACCTTTCCGATGTTTAGGTATAAACTGGTATACTCAGCGATTACTTTTTCACTATCCTTGAGGATTTGGCTCCTCCAAGCAGAAACGGCCATACCTTTCTCACCGATCTTTGAATACTCATTGATCTTCTCCTGACTGAGCAGGTCAGGAGTCTCGGCAGCAGTTGTGGGAGGTGCACTTCCCATCTTCTGTAAGGCTTGAAGCAGGTATTTGTTCTGCTCCTTCAGTAGCCTTTTCTCCTCTTTCGTTTCCTGAAGCTTTTTGCAAAGTGCATCAACTGCGGAAAGAGCTTCCCCCTAGAGACTTTCAGAGGATGTCCCCATTGTGACTTGGGTCACGGTGAAATATGTCGGAGACAGATCTTCTTTCTCTTTGAGGGGGTTGGGGTACGCTATTTCCATGACTCTCTCACCTGCAGCGCTCTTCGAGAAGCATGTAACCGGCTTCTGTTTCTTTGCTCCTTTAGCTGGAATGACCAAAAAGTCCATTGGAGTGATGGGGACTTTCCTCTTTTTTTGCCTCAGCTGTTGAGAGATCCAAGCTGGTCCTATAGAAGAAGGACCAGAGACAGAGAGGGAGGCAGTAACGGTAGAGGAGGGGAAAAACGTGGAGACACGTGGCAGCGGCATTGAAAGAATAGCCGAAGAAGTGTCCACGGGAGGAAGGGAAACCGCAACTGTAGAAGACATAGGAAGGGAAGGGGGCTCGGAGATGAGGGAAGAAATAGAGGAAGACAAATCAGCGAGGGAGGAGAAGATAGATGAAGAAGCAGGGGAAAGGGTAGAAGAAGGGGCAAAGGACACGACCAAAGGGGTGGTCATTTGAGTCACTCGAGGAGGGGAAGGAAGAGAAGAAGAAGGGATAGAAGGGACCTCTGAAGTTGTAGCGACGCCGACATCCTGGGTGGATGGGCATATAGGACTATCCTTTGTCAATTCTTCCTCCAGAGTTATAACCTGTTCTGGCTCTGAGGGAAGAGGACTTTCAGCGGCTTCTTCCTAAATGGTGTTAGTTTCACCTTCTGCACCTTTTCCTTTCAGCTGCTTCTTGGACCTTGGAGGTGCATTGCCCAATGGGGAAGTTGTGAAATCTACCCCTAGGTAGATTAGTCTGTACATGCGGCACCAATGCTCTGTTCTCCGCATAGTCTCCTTGACCCTCTCCTCAATTGTTTGAGGAGCCTTGTTCCTGTCAATGGTCGGGAAGGGCCAATTGTCCCCATCTATGTCATTATACACCTTATCTACTTCATCTTCCGTAGTCTGGAAGCCTTCGGGGACAATGGCCACTCCGTATTGGATGATTTCTACCAATGCTAAGTGAGAGTGATCCTTTCTTCTGAGTTCCGCCTCATGGAGAACATCAATGTAAATATCCTTAATTTGAGGGACATGGATCGGATCGAGCTTCACTTTTGGCAAGCAGCTTCTTGGGTCGAAGGTAGGCCTGGCTGGGAAGTCATGCTTCAAGTTGAGTAGCTCCAGCTCTGTGAACATTTCCTTTGCCTTATGGTGGGTGGAGCATGTGTATCGGCCCACTTTGAGGGGGAAAGGAGTTCCACCCTTCTTTCTTTTGAGGCACTTCTCATGGTATGTGACTAGCTGCCTTGATAGTTCTAGTAGAATCAGCTTAGGCCCAGCATACCTTGGTAGCCTGGTTGGCTCTCCCAAAAATTTGGCAGCCCTCAAATAGGTGAACGTGGGAAATTGGGTGAACAGGGCCCCCCATTTCTCTGTGACTGCCACTATGTTTTTGGTCGTCCGGCTATGAGTCATGTTTGGCCTTAGTAGGCAGATGACATGATAGAAGAATGCATCGTTAACTTTTGTGAAATGTTGGATGCTATTCTCCAGCCTCAGCTCTGGGTAGTAATCAAATATCTTGGCCTGAGGCCATACTCCACTTCGGTTCAGCCCCGGATAATCCCTTGCCGACGCTGCAGCGTAGACTACATAGGAGTTCATATGGAACACTCCTGTTGTGGTGAAATGTTGTAGCTGCTCAGAGATGGTGCTGCTTATTATTTCACCACAGCAAAAGCGTTGATCGGGTAAATTTTTATTCATTGTCTCCAAGTACCGCAGCATCCACTTATGGAAATAGTGGGCATCTGAAAGCCCGAAGACTCTGCTCAGGAAGGTGATAGTATCGCTGAGCTCCTCTGAGAAATCACTTCAGTGGATAGTCTATGGCCACCGGGTCACCACCTTCTTTTTCTTTAGGTAGACCTCATTCATCAACTGCATGCACTGGTCTTCGTTGTCTTCCCAGGCCTTGATGCATTCTCGTTGGCTAACAGCCACGAAGTTCCGGTGGTGAGGGATGCCGAGCATTATTTCAAAATGACGGGCAGTGAGGTTTATGACTACCTCGCCCTTGCTATTTTCGACACATCTTGTGTCTTTATTGTAACATTGGGCAATCACCATCATGAATTCGTTGTTGATAGCGCTGACGGGGATTCTTTCGGTGAAGTGCAGGGCACTGCCTATTAACTTGTCCATCCATGGACTTCTTGTAACTTTTTGAGTCCTAACCCAGAATTCCTCCATGTCAATGTGACCCAATTCTGAGTCTCTGACATCCATACTGCACTCAGCCTGTGATTCGGGCATCCTGACCCTCTGATATTTGTATTTCATCTCTTCTTCTGTCAGCTTAGCCTTTCCTCTTGGTTTGGTGGGTTTCTTGCTTGACGTAGACATGTGTTCTTTCGAACTCAGTTGCCTATCTGCATGAAGAAGAAGTGAGACCCAATCCACAAAAGTTGAATTAGTCATTTGATCTTCCATTGGAATGCTAGCAGAAGAAAGAGTTAGAGATTTTAAGGCTTAGGGCGCAGGGCGCATGAAAATTGCATGTTGCAGGCCAAATGGATAAGGCACACAAAAAAAGAGTGTTGCAGAGGTTATACTGGCGCCAAAGGCGCATGGCGCATGGATGTAGCAGATTGCATTTTATAGCAGGGCGCATGAATGGATCGTGTAACATGGACTTTTCGTGCACCAAAAGGGATATGGCGCGGCGCATAAAGGGTTTACAAAACATCATGTTACTGGCGATCGGGGGTGCGCCTGCGCCTTTATAGCTTTATATTTGTGCGAATAAGGCTTGTGTTGCATGGAAGCTAGGTGCACCCTTTGGCGCATGGAAACGGGATGTAACATGGATAAATGGTGCGCCAAAGGATTTTAAGGAGGCACAGGATTTATAGTTGTAGCATGCGAAAAAGGCGCGCTTTGAGGGCGCATGAATTCTAGATGTAGCAGGACAAAAGGCTGCGCCATTGGCACGGATTTCAATTATGCAACAAGGCGGATAGATGCGCCGAGGGGCGCAACTGTCTTAAGTGCAACAAGACGCGCCAGTGCGCCATAGAACTAAACTCTTTGCTCAAACCTTTTCATTCTTTCCTCCATTTCAAAGGTTGCTTGGACATATAAGGTTTCAGAGAAAAGTTTATCAGACCAAGCCATTTTCAAAACAACACCCCTTTACCAGCAGATCTGGAAAGAGGGAGGGAAGGGAGGAGGAAAAGAAGAAAATGAGACAGGACAGCACAGGGGAGGAGCTAGCTTAATCATAATCTCATTTTAAAACTAGCCAGCAAGCCAAAACACAGACCAAGAACACTCAAAGAACCGAAAGCACAAAACGGAGAAGAGGGAGAACCTCTCACCTTGGATATATAGCAAAAGTTTGGAGAGCGGGTCCACAGGGTGATGAAAACGACGGAGCAGAGGCTGACAAGTCCAGAACGATCACGTGCTTTGCAAAAGAATGAAAATGACGTTGGGCGCGCACGTATATTTATAGAAAAACTGGTCATCAATGCGCCAACCACTTTTGAAATGGCGCATGAAAGTTGCTGTTGACAGGAGAAAGCGTGCACCCTTTGGCGCACCAAAACTTTGTGTTGCAGTGAGATTATGTGCTCCGTTTGGCGCACCGAAAAGTGGAGCAACAAAAGTAATGTCAACAATAAGGCGCATGCACCTTGGCGCATGCAAAAGAGACTCAACATCCTTTGGTGCACCGAAAGACGTGCTAACATGGAAAACCATGCGCCAAAGGCTTTTAAGTGGGCGCACCAAAACTTTGTGTTGTAAGGAAAATCCATGCACCCAGCCAAAAAAGGCTCAAAAAGACTAAGTTCGAAAACTAGATTTCCCGGGAAGGGATTTTACAACGTTTCGAACTCGAAGGATCCCTAACTAGGGATCGAAACAAAATTTTCGGTATGGTTATCGGTAAAATTTCCCTTGTCAATTTTACGGGATAACAACTGGCTCTTTCTGGGGACTATCCCTAAGCGAACTCGGGGGTAGAGAATCCCAGATTTCATGTGCCTGTCCATTGGGTACGGAGTCAAAAACAAGGGGGACCGGAGGGAGAACAAAGGAAACACACAACCAACTGAAAGCAAACACACGATGAAAGCAAACACACAACAAAAATATAAACTGTACAAAGAAGAGAGCAAGCTCTACTTCCTGAAGATCTTGAGATGTTTCCCGCTATAGGGAAGCGGGAGTTCAACTCCATCCAGATATGAGAGATAGAAAATATTCTCTCCATTGAGTTGCTTGATTTTGAAGGGCCCTCTCCATAGGGAATCAAATTTTCCGTGCATGCCTTTTGGCTCTCTTCGCTTGTCCCACAAGAGGACAAGGTCTCCCACTTGAAAATTTCTCTGCTTGGCTTTCTTATCAAAAAGCCTCTTTACTTGATTCTGATGTTCAGTGATCCTGTCGACCACTCTTACTCTCTTTTCTTCAAGTTCTGCAAGATACATGATTCTCTTTTCTAGAGAATTCTGGAAAGTTTCATCTTTGATTACTCGTGCCAAGCGTAGAGCAGGAAGTTCAGCAGAAATGGGAAGTTCGGCATCAGTGCCATATAACACTTGAAAAGGTGACATGCCAAGAGATCTCTTGGGAGTAATGCGGTCCGCCCACAAAGCGTCGTACAAAGACTTGTGCCACATCCGCTGGTTTTCATCTACTAATTTCCGTATGATGGTCACCAAGTTCTTATTACTGGATTCCGCCTGACCATTTCCCTAAGGGTAATAATCCGAGGCATGCGCTAAAGTTATCCCATATTCATAGCAAAAACTAATAACTTCCCGCGAGGAGAAGTTAGAAGCATTATCAGCAATGATTTTTTTTGGAACGCCAAACCTGACAATGATATTTTCTTTGATAAAACTGCAAACCACCTCAGAAGTGGCATGCTTGATGGGTATGGCTTCCACCCACTTAGTGAAGTAATCTGTTGCTGTAAGGACATAGCTATGTCCGGCACTCGATTGAGGATTGAGTGCGCCAATAAAATCAATTCCCCATTGCCTGAATGGTTCATTGATAATGACCGGCCTTAGGGGAAGGGCAGCCAACTTGGGCTTGCCAACGAATTGCTGACAGGGTTCACACTTTGCCACCCAGGTAGCTGCATCTTGAAAGAGTGTCGGCCAATAGTACCTGGCTCGAATGATCTTGTGTGCTGTCACGGAAGAAGAAAAATGGCCTCCACAAGCTAAATTGTGAAAACTTTCCAGTAGTTTTACTTGCTGGGGCTTGTGAACACATTGCAGGAAGACACCGTTTATCCCACGCTTATATAAACCATCATCCCAGATGACATATTTAGCTGCCCTGAGCTTTATAGTGCGCTTCTCCTTTACGGTTAGGTGCATTGGGCATTCACCGTAGGTAAGGAAGGAAGCGATGTCGGAGTACCACTCATCACTAGTTGCAACAAATAAAACTTGAGGCAGAGAATCAGGTTCCTCTAGAGGGCTTTGCTCTTCGTCAGTACAGTCCTCTTTTCCTTTAGGGTTTTCTGAATCTTTGTTTTCAGCCATTAGCTAACACAGGCCCTTGCCCCTTACCAGTTTGGTTGGTTTAATATCCAGGTCATATTCCTGGACCTTTGCGATCCAATTCTCTCTCAAACTTCCTAACTCCTGCTGAGTTAGAATTGATTTCACCGCCGTGTCAGGGACCAGCACCACCCATATGCGAGTTTAGAATGTAATACCTGAAATTCTTCACTGCTTTGACAACGAAAAGGCATGCTTTTCCAATTGAGTCATCTTCAACTCGTGAGGCTTGAGGGGAGAACTCATGAATGCAATCGGGGATTCAATGTCTTCGGAATTCTTTTGCATTAATATTGCAGACACAGTATGTTCCGATGCGTAGCTATACATGATGAAGTCCTTGGAGAAGTCGGGACATACCAAGACTGGTGTATGAGCAACAGAGCTTTTATTTCTTCAAATGACCTTTTCCCTTCTTCACTCCATCTGAAAGTGGGTGATCCTTTCATCATGTTCAGTATGTGGCGAGTCTTTTCGGCAAAGTCAGGAACAAAACGCCTAAGAAAGTTCACCTTTCCGAAGAAAGAATGAACACCGGTCTTGCTTGTAGGCAGAGTAAGGCGCTGAATAGCTTTAACCCTTTTAATATCTATCTTCGTTCCTTCTTTGCTAACCACATGCCCTAGCAACTTCCCTTCCGTGACTCCAAAAACGGACTTTTTGGGATTTAGGGAAATTCCATGTTCTCGGCACCTGGCCAATACTTGCTCCAAGTGATCACAATGATCACTTCATTTTTTAGAGAACACGGTCAAGTCATCTAGATAAACTACAATGACTTTTCCCATCATACCTTTAAATGCAAAGTCCATGGCCCGTTGAAAAGTAGCACCTGCATTAGTAGGCCAAAAGGCATCCTGCTGTAGGCAAATGTACCCCAGGGAGTAGTGAATGTTGTTTTGAATTGATCTTCAGGCGAGACTTCAATCTGATTGTAGCCTGAAAAACCGTCAAGCATGGACAACATCTCTGATCCAGTTACTACTTGCAGAACTTGATCCATTATCAGAAGAGGGTAGTTGTCTTTCAGCAAAGCTTGATTCAAGTTTCGGAAGTCTATGCATATGCGTATCTCACCGTTTTTCTTGCGCACTGGCACAATATTCGCTACCCAAGTACTGTGATGGATAGGGAAGATGATTCTTGCATCCAACATCTTCTGAATTTCGGCCTGGATCGTGCCCGAAATCTGGATTATAATGCCTTTACTTCTGGTGAAAGGCTTTGACATCTTCTTTCAGTGGTATGTCATGTTGAACGTCCTTTGGCTTGAAGGACTTAGATCGGCATAGGACTATGCCAACACATCTATATATTTCTTCAGCAACTTGATGAATTTCCGCTTCTCTTCAGTTGTGCAACATTTGCCAATGTTTACAAATTGCGGGTGTGCCTCAGAACCTATATTGACTGGTTCTGTCTCTGGGGATGAGTCAGGACCATCTCACCTCTTCTTTTTCACAAAACGGTCATGCCTTGTCAAACCGGCACTTAAGATAAAACCAGGCCCTTCGGAGTTTCTAGAAAAAGGCGAACCGACACATCTGCGTCGAGATCACGTTCAAACAAGTACTGCATGACATAATGAAAGCAGATATGTGGGAAGCCGTGCTTTGAATTTCACTCCCGTCGAATTTAGGAAAATTCGTTCGGTTGCCGTGAGGGAGCGCGTGAACTGGATGTGGCAGTGTGAGAGGACCCATAGCAGTTCCCATGGTAACCGCCATTTGAAAGGCGGAAAAAGCCACACGAGCTGGGAGGGTGGTTCAACCGAGCAGCAAGACATCTACAAAGGGATGTAGATGCTCCTTGTAAAAGGACTTTTTCTTCGTGGAGGTGAGACACTCCTTGGATGACTGGCGAGCCGAGCTTAGCGCTGAAAATGTGCCGGTGGTTACGCTGAAATTGTGGCCTTTGAAGCAGATCAAAAGTAGGATCAACTTCTCCATGGGTTCGGGATCTCCTGCTGTTGCTAGAAAAGGTTCACTTGCCAGCGTACCTTCAGAATCTATGATGTTATGGCGCAGATTTAAACTTTATTTCTGGGTGTACTTGCTGATTTTTTGGTTTTTCTGATAAAAACCAGCAGCAGGTACTTTTCTAGATATTTAAAAACTATCCTCTTCAAAAAACCGATTGCGGTTAATGACAAAAAGTAGTGAGGATAACATGGCAGGGAAGAATAGCAGGCTGATTTTCAGATCTGATTTTTACTTTTTCAGAGGGTTTTAAACTTTTTTAGAAAACAGTCAAAAACTCAGATCTACGGAAAAATGCTAATTTTGATAAAAACTCAGCGAACTAAAGATCTGTAAACTAGGCCCGATCTATGGATCTCAGAAGAAAATTTTCAATTTCGGGCACTTTTGCAAATTTTTGGATTTTCAACAAAAAGTTCAGATTTGCAAACTGGCAGCGATTTTATTATTTTTCTAATTTTATATTATACCTCCACCATAGATCTGACAGATCTATCCGTTCCCCAGCGGAGTCGCCAAAAACTGTTGATCCGAAAATCTGTCGCGTGGACAGATCTATGGATAGACGAGCCAACAGTGTGCAGGGCTTAGCCCCTCTTTGAGACACCAAAGCAAAACTGGTTTATTGCTATTTCTACTAGCAGGAACCTATGCAAGTCTCACAGATTCTGCCTTTGGGGGTTGGGATCTCATCCCAGTAGAGTGTTCCAGTCTGCGAAAAGAAAGGAATGAAAGAGGGAGAAGACAAAGAACAGATCCGAAGGGAGAAAAGAAATGAATTCCAAAGCAGAAAGGTCAGAAGATTTATGTTTTTAGTTTGGTAGTAAACAGAGCCAAACCTACTTGCATAAATAAACAAAGCAATACTGATAAACAAATGACGGAAAAGTAGATATGAATCCAACAGATTAAACACATACAGATCTAACGTAAGAAAGATCTAATGTATAACACAGCTATTGAGCACAAAGTCTGAATAATTGTATTACTGTTCTCTTCTGTTACAAGAAAGCTCAAAGTCTTTCTCTCCTCACTTCTATTTCTATCTAAAAGATGTTCACTTTTGAATACAAGTATTCCCATATTTATAGAAGATGAGGGAGAGAGAAGGCAAAATGGAGCCAACCACTTATTTACAAAGATATTTACAAAATATCTAAAAGTCATGTTGACTTTGACAACTTGGTGGATGACATCATCCCATGATGCAACATGGATGATGTCATCATTTGTATCAACACATTTTAGACATTTCAAAAAGAAAGTCAGAGAATAGAGAGAAAAAGAAGAAGAAGAAGAAGAAGAAGAAGCTACTCATCATCATCATCCTGCGGCCAAAAAGGGGTTGCCTATTTCTGATGCTGCTCAGGAGATGATATGTGGAACTGAGCGCGGTATTCAAAAAACTTGCTAATCATCAGCCCAAATTGATCCTGTGATGGATCCTTGTGCCATTCACTGATTGCTTCGCAAGTCTCCCGATCGTCTATGAGCTTTTCCGGGAGTTTGGAATAATCTTTCCCCACCTCGATAAGGAACCCGATGAAGTCCCTATAGGCCAGTAGGTTGTTGATAGATTCAGTGTCGAATGTGACCTCTGGCCCTGTCCCTTGAGAAGCTATCTCCTTGAAAATCCAGATAGTGTCATCAGCTGATCTCAAGGTAAGGGAAGGAGTGAGTAACCCTGGAGTCATGGCGAGAACAACTTTCTCCATTTGATGCATTGCATCCAGGGCCTCTTCCTTTACCTTGTCTATCTTTTCCAGAATGAATTCTAGCTGATCTATCCGATAGTCCAGATTGGACATAGTTTTGTTGAGGGCCCTTGGATGGCCGAATACTCTGAACTTGACCAGATCTTCGACTGAACAGTTAAACATTTGCTGGAAGGTCTCGTGCTAGAGTCTAGCATGCTCTAACTCTTCTGATATCGGACTCGCTAATGCTTGGAGTTCCTTATTCGCCTTTCCGATGTTTAGGTATAAACTGGTATACTCGGCGATTACTCTTTCACTATCCTTGAGGATTTGGCTCCTCCAAGAAGAAACGGCCATACCTTGCTCACCGATCTTTAAATACTCATTGATCTTCTCCTGACTGAGCAGCTCAGGAGTCTCGGCGGCAGTTGTGGGAGGTGCACTTCCCATCTTCTGTAAGGCTTGAAGCAGGTATTTGTTCTGCTCCTTCAGTAGCCTTTTCTCCTCTTTCGTTTCCTGAAGCTTTTTGCAGAGTGCATCAACTGTGGAAAGAGCTTCCCCTGGAGACTTTCAGAGGATGTCCCCATTGTGACTTGGGTCACGGTGAAATCTGTCAGAGACAGATCTTCTTTCTCTTTGAGGGGGTTGGGGTACGCTATTTCCATGACTCTCTCACCTGCAGCGCTCTTCGAGAAGCGTGTAACTGGCTTCTGTTTCTTTGCTCCTTTAGCTGGAATGACCGAAAAGTCCATCAGAGCGATGGGGACTTTCCTCTTTTGTTGGCTCAGCTGCTGAGAGATCCAAGCTGGTCCTATAGAAGAAGGACCAGAGACAGAGAGGGAGGTAGTAACGGTAGAGGAGGGGAAAAACGTGGAGACACGCAGCGGCGGCATTGAAAGAATAGCCGAAGAAGTGTCCATGGGATGAAGGGAAACTGCAACTGTAGAAGACATAGGAAGGGAAGGGGGTTTGGAGATGAGGGAAGAAATAGAGGAAGACAAATCAGCAAGGGAGGAGAAGATAGATGAAGAAGCAGGGGAAAGGGTAGAAGAAGAGGCAGAGGACACGACCAAAGGGGTGGTCGTTTGAGTCACTCGAGGAGGGGAAGGAAGAGAAGAAGAAGGGATAGAAGGGACCTCTGAAGTTGTAGCGATGCCGAAATCCTGGGTGGATGGGCATATAGGACTATCCTCTGTCAATTCTTCCTCCAGAGTTATAACCTATTCTGGCTCTGAGGGAAGACGACTTTCAGGGGCTTCTTCCTGAATGGTGCTAGTTTCACCTTCTGCACATTTTCCTTTCAGCTGCTTCTTGGACCTTGGAGGTGCATTGCCCAACGGGGAAGTTGTGAAATCTACCCCTAGGTAGATTAGTTCGTTCATGCGGCACCAATGCTCTGTTCTCCGCATAGTCTCCTTGACCCTCTCCTTAATTGTTTGAGGAGCCTTGTTCCTGTCAATGGCCGGGAAGGGCCAATTATCCCCATCTGTGTCATTATACACCTTATCTACTTCATCTTCTGTAGTCTGGAAGCCTTCGGGGACAATGGCCACTCCGTATTGGATGATTTCCACCAATGCTAAGCGAGAGTGATCCTTTCTTCTGAGTTCCGCCTCATGGAGAACGTCAATGTAAATATCCTCAATTTGAGGGACATGGATCGGATCGAGCTTCGCTTTTGGCAGGCAGCTTCTTGGGTCGAAGGTAGGCCTGGCTGGGAAGTCATGCTTCAAGTTGAGTAGCTCCAGCTCTGTGAACATTTCCTTCACCTTATGGTGGGTGGAGCATGTGTATCGGCCCACTTTGAGGGGGAAAGAAGTTCCACCCTTCTTTCTTTTGAGGCACTTCTCATGGTATGTGACCAGCTGCCTTGACAATTCTAGTAGAATCAGCTTAGGCCCAGCATACCTTGGTAGCCTGGTTGGCTCTCCTAAAAAGTTGGCAGCCCTCAGATAGGTGAACATGGGAAATTGGGTGAACAGGGCCCCCCATTTCTCTGTGACTGCCACTATGTTTTTGGTCGTCTTGCTATGAGTCATGTTTGGCCTCAGTAGGCAGATGACATGATAGAAGAATGCATCGTTAACTTTTGTGAAATGTTGGATGCTATTCTCCAGCCTCAGCTCTCGGTAGTAATCAAATATCTTGGCCTAAGGCCATACTCCACTTCGGTTCAGCCCCGGATAATCCCTTGTCGACGCTGCAGCGTAGACTACATAGGAGTTCATATAGAACACTCCTGTTGTGGTGAAATGTTGTAGCTGCTCAGAGATGGTGCTACTTATTATTTCACCACAGCAAAAGCGTTGATCGGGTAAATTTTTATTCATTGTCTCCAAGTACCGCAGCATCCACTTATGGAAATAGTGGGCATCTGAAAGCCCGAAGACTCTGCTCAGGAAGGTGATAGTATCGCTGAGCTCCTCTAAGAAATCACTTCGGTGGATAGTCTGTGGCCACCGAGTCACCACCTTCTTGTTCTTTAGGTAGACCTCATTCATCAATTACATGCACTGGTCTTCGTTGTCTTCCCAGGCCTTGATGCATTCTCATTGGCTAACAGCCACGAAGTTCCGGTGGTGAGGGATGCCGAGCATTATTTCAAAATGACGGGCAGTGAGGTTTATGACTACCTCGCCCTTGCTATTTTCGACACATATTGTGTCTTTGTTGTAACATTGGGCAATCACCATCATGAATTCATTGTTGACAGCGCTGACGGGGATTCCTCCGGTGAAGTGCAGGGCACTGCCTATTAACTTGTCCATCCATGGACTTCTTGTAACTTTTTGAGTCCTAACCCAGAATTCCTCCATGTCAATGTGACCCAATTCTAAGTCTCTGACATCCATACTGCACTCAGCCTGTGATTCGGGCATCCTGACCCTCTGATATTTGTATTTCATCTCTTCTTCTGTCAGCTTAGCCTTTCCTCTTGGTTTGGTGGGTTTCTTGCTTGACGTAGACATGTGTTCTTTCGAACTCAGTTGCCGATCTGCATGAAGAAGAAGTGAGACCCAATCCACAAAAGTTGAATTAGTCATTTGATCTTCCATTGGAATTCTAGCAGAAGAAAGAGTTAGAGATTTTAAGGCTTAGGGCGCAGGGCGCATGAAAATTACATGTTGCAGGCCAAATGGATAAGGTGCACAGAAAAAGAGTGTTGCAGAGGTTATACTGGTGCCAAAGGCGCATGGCGCGTGGATTTAGTAGATTACATTTTATAGCAGGGTGCATGAATGGATCGTGTAACATGGACTTTTCGTGCGCCAAAAGGGATATGGCGCGGCGCATAAAGGGTTTACAATACATCATGTTACTGGCGATCAGGGGTGCACCCGCGCGTTTATTGCTTTATATTTGTGCGAATAAGGCTTGTGTTGCATGGAAGCTGGGTGCGCCATTTGGCACATGGAAACGGGATGTAACATGGATAAATGGTGTGCCAAAGGCTTTTAAGGAGGTGCGGGATTTATACTTGTAGCATGCGAAAAAGGCGCGCTTTGAGGGCGCATGAATTCTAGATGTAGCAGGACAAAAGGCTGCGCCATTGGCATGGAATTCAATTATGCAACAAGGCGGATAGATGCGCCGAGGGGCACAACTGTCTTAAGTGCAACAAGACGCGCCAGTGTGCCATAGAACTAAACTCTTTGCTCAAACCTTTTCATTCTTTCCTCCATTTCAAAGGTTGCTTGGACATATAAGGTTTCAAAGAAAAGTTTATCAGACCAAGCCATTTTCAAAACAACACCCCTTTACCAGCAGATCTGGAAAGAGGGAGGGAAGGGAGGAGGAAAAGAAGAAAATGAGATGGGACAGCATAGGGGAGGAGCTAGCTTAATCATAATCTCATTTTAAAACCGGCCAGCAAGCCAAAACACACACCAAGAACACTCAAAGAACCGAAAGCACAAAACGGAGAAGAGGGAGAACCTCTCACCTTGGATATATAGCAAAAGTTTGGAGAGCGGGTCCACAGGGCGATGAAAACGACGGAGCAGAGGCTGACAAGTCCAGAGCGATCACGTGCTTTGCAAAAGAATGAAAATGACGTTGGGCGCGCACGTATATTTATAGAAAAACTGGTCATCAATGCGCCAACCACTTTTGAAATGGCACATGAAAGTTGCTATCGACAGGAGAAAGCGTGCGCCCTTTGGTGCACCAAAACTTTGTGTTGCAGCGAGATTATGTGCTCCCTTTGGCACACCGAAAAGTGGAGCAACAAAAGTAATGTCAACAATAAGGCGCATGCGCCTTGGCACACGCAAAAGAGACTCAACATCCTTTGGCACACCGAAAGACGTGCTAACATGGAAAACCATGTGCCAAAGGCTTTTAAGTGGGCGCACCAAAACTTTGTGTTGCGAGGCAAATCCATGCGCCCAGCCAAAAAAGGCTCAAAAAGACTAAGTTCGAAAACTAGATTTCCCGGGAAGGGATTTTACAACGTTTCGAACTCGAAGGATCCCTAACTAGGGATCGAAAAAAAATTTTCGGTATGGTTATCGGTAAAATTTCCCTTGTCAATTTTACGGGATAACACCTACACCACCACAAGGAGATTCCACCTTGTCTGCACCATCCTCTCCTCTACCCATAGAGGATCATGTAGAAATACCATTGCCTTTGGATGACCATTCACCATTAGACCTTTAGGATCCTACTGATATGCTTTCGTCTCTCTTACCCATAAAGTCCAAGGCTAGCCATTTCCTTATGTCTCTAACACATTTTACAGAAATCATAAGTCAATCCATGTCATCCCCACTTACAACATGGCCATTTTCACGCTTGGTTAATCACCTGGACTATGTCGATAGAGCCTTACTTTGGGGACACCTTCTTCTTCTTGTTTCAACACAAATGTAGTTGTCACTCGCTGGCACCTCCACTATCTATCCAAAAGTGTTTCGAGTGATCAAACCAAACATAATCATGACTATTGCAACACCTTCCATGTCACCACCCATGGCCCAAATTACACCTCTACCCATAACCCACCATACATCTACACCCAAATACCTACCCTCGCCTATATCATCTGCCTTACCTAAACCAATCACTCACTTGGAGGTCATACCAACAGCTAGCCTTGCTCACCCACCCATCAAATTAGATTTAGCCACATCTTCCAAAAGTAACGCTAAACTTACCCTGGCCCCCCAAAATAAGATCCAATCTCCTAGATCTCATACACAAACCTCACCTACCACGCCCTTATCACCTTCACCTCTTCTATCCATCCTAGGACCTCACCCCTTGACCCTAGCCAAGAAACCCTCATCTAATGGTAAACTAAGAATGTAGAAACCCATTTCCCCATCAAATACCTCTAATATACCCAAGTGACTGACAAAACATGCACCCTCATCCATAACCCTCTTACCACCCATACCTCCACTACCGTCCATAACTTCTTCACTACCCATGACATTTTATTCTCTTTCACTCACGGCTCCTGCCCAACCTACACCACCCACATCCATAGTGTCTTAGTTGCCCCCATGGATAACCCATCCTCTTCCACTATTAGATTTTCCCTCCACATCTTGTACACCCATGCCATTTTTTCCCAAAAATATACACCCTAAAGTTAAAAATCTGCTATCCTCCAATAAGGTAGTTAAACCAAGCAAACCTTCCATCGCCATCTCTTCTACCATGCCCATACCCAAGAAGATGGGACCAACACCTAAGACCACACCACACACCAAACTAGTAGACCAACCCACTCCCCCTCCTATAAATTCTCTTCCACCACAATCAACCACACCTGTACCATAACCCACATTCACCTCCCATTGTGATCCACTAGCAGGATCCTATGCCAAAATCTTAACCAATCTCCTCAAAACTTTCATCATCACATTACCACCTCTTAGACCTTACAAACCACTCAAATCTAAAGCAAAAGGGTTTAATGAAACCAAAATTTACACCTACCATCGTGTGCCTAGACATGATGTAGAGAACTGTAAGGCTTTAAAAACTCCTCTTGTCCAATTGTGTCCTCCTGAATAAAATATTGATGATGATGATCTTCTTGATGAGGACCCCATTTCACCTTCACTAATTTCCATAGACCTTCTCTTATTACCTACTCAGCGACCAAAATCTCCACCCCTACAACTCTTTGATCCACCCCTGAGATTCGAGATCAACATAGTTTGTATAAGAGAGTTGGCCAAACCACCACAAAAATGCCAATGTACCTTACTCATTTCACAAGGATTGTATCCCCCACTAGGGTTTTGTCCCTCATGCCACTATACTTTCCATGACACACCCTCTTCATACACCTCCCCTTAGATTAACATGATCAATATTACCACCCGTGCTTAGGAAGACAAGGGAAAGGAAAAAGCAACTGACCCATCAACCAACTTAGTACCTAACATACCAGCCACACCCATACCCAAAGTCACCATTTGAGGTACTACATATCCTATTTCCCATGGGGTCACACATCACACAATGCTAAAAAAATACACCAATCCCCCCTCAAAATTTCCTTATATGACCTCATCACATTGTCAAGCCCTCATGGAGGTCCTTTAATCTATTGAAGTCTTACCAAATGACAACACACCCATAGCCTCCATCATTACTCCTCACAATGTAGCCTCTCTCACTAGGTCTTTGCCTTCCTCTACACCTCCACCCACTTGCCAAGTGGCCTTCCTCAGCTTTCCAGATGAAGAGATCGCTCCCTTCTAGTATGACAAACACGACCCCACTCTTTTCATCTCCATCTTTATCGATAATATATGCATACAATGTGTTATGATCAATGGTGGTGCTAGCATTAATATCATCTCCTCCCATGCATATGACAAAAAGCAGATACCTTCCAATTGCATGCATGGTAACCCAGTTATGTTACACTCCTTTAATGACACCATCACCTCTACCCTAGCTACCATTGTTCTCCATGTCCACATGGGCCCCTGTACTATCCTGAAATTTTTCTATGTCTTAGAGGGGGAGTTCCAGTATAATATGTTACTTGGACAACCTTGGATCTGCACCATGAATTATATCCCCTCAAATTTACACCACTTCATCAACTTTGAACACGAGGGACATAATTACACCATCCCTACCGACCCATCAGCTTTCAAGACATATAACATGTTATATCAGCCCAATGATGTGCTTGTACCATTCAAGGTATCCGCCACTATCACTACTTCACCTTCACCTACAATCCCATCCACCAAGACTACCACTACCTTGGCTATATCTAACCTTGATATCCTCAATGTAGTTGTAGCCTCTACCGCTGACGCACCTATTTCCCCATCATCTAGTGATCCATCTATCCCTGATACCCACATATTGACTACTGATCCCTTAGAAGATGTTTTTTAATTCCTCACTCTAGGGGAATACTGCCTATAAAATATCAACACCTTCCTTAGATCACAAGAGTATGAGAGTATGCGTCAACACCTGAGCTACGACATCCACATCGATGATGTTTTTCCTTATGGCCCTCCCCACCTTCACACCAACCTAACATATGGGGGACTTGATATTGCCACCTATAAACCCAAACCTCTATCCCAAGCCCAACCATTTTCTTCTAATCTACACTCCATCACTAACCACCACTTCACTCACACTTTCCTCCACTGGTGCACATAGAAAGGATTTGGCTTCAGCTTTTATAAACAAGGTTGCCATACTATCATTTCTTGTACCTCTCGTAAACACAATGATAGTAGTATCATATGTTTTTATGCTCCACCCTCCAAGAATTTTCATGTTGACCTTATCCAGGATGAGAAATATTCCTCCTCTCATTCACCCACATTACCATCTTCACCCATGGAGTCCATAGATCCTGAATCTATTCCTCCTAACTTTTTTTTTTCATAAATACCATTTCCTTGGGATTGCTGACCTATCAATGCGATGGCAAGGCTCCCTCTTCTCTCCCATTCTTGTATCTTGACATGATCGATGATAATACACCATCTATTAATGTTGTTCATTGTCAAGATGATGAGTCCATCCTCACCTACCTTGGTGTAGAAGACTCTTATATTCATTGGTCATTACCATCTAAGATGCAAACCATGTTGAACGAATTGACCATTGAAATAAAAATTAACACTTAGTATGACCCACACATTCTAAAGATCGGCCAATCCTTAGACACTACTGAACAAAAATCCTGTACCTCTTTCCTTCTGGACCATGGAAATGATTTTTACTGGTCTTATGCCAATATGCTCGATATAGAACCAAAAATCAGAGTCCACAATATCATAACCATCCCTCATTCCAATCCCATAAAACAAAAGTTGCGGAAAATGCATGCTCGCATTTCTCTTTTGGTCAAAGAATAAATTTAGTGCCTACTCTCAGTTTCCTTCATCCTACCTATTAACTATCCCCAATGGATTTATAACATCGTTCTTGTCACCAAGGTGACTGGGGGACTCTGCATCTACACAGACTTCCTTGACCTCAACCTAGCTTGTCCTAAAGATGACTTTCCCCTACCAAGCATTGACCAAATAGTTGATCTCACCACTGGCCATGAAATGCTATCGCTCATGGATGGTTTTTCAGGTGACAGTAAAATATTACTATCTCCAGAAGATCAACATAAGACTACCTTCATCACCCCTTAGGGAACCTTCTGTTATTGATTATTTCCTTTTGGGCTCAAAAATGCTGGTGCTACATATTAGTGAGCCATGACTTACATCTTCCATGACATCATGCATCACATATTGGAATATTATGTAGATGATCTGCTTTCCAAATCCAAACATCGAACCGAACACGTTTCCGTCCTTAAATTCATCATTGACTGCCTCATCAAGTATTATGTTCATATTCAACCAAAGATGTGCATCTTTATGGTACTTTCCAAAAAACTCTTGGGTTTCATCATTTCTTTGTGTGGCATAGAAGTCAATCCTGCTAAATTCAAGGCTATTCTAGAAATTCCTCCACCCACTAATCTCCATCAACTTCGAAGCCTACAAGATAAGATGCAATCTATTCATCATTTTATCTTGTAGATTTCTAACCATTATCAACCATTTCATCATCTTCTCAAGAAAGACATTTCATTCAAATGGAATGATGAATGCCATAAATCCTTTGAGGCCTTAAAACAATACATTCTTCAACCACCAGTATTCATTCCTCATAAGGAATGCCAGCCCTTTTACCTATATATTTCCACCACTGACCATTCTTTAGGTGCCATGCTCACTCATCATGATGACCAAAACTAAGAGCAAGTGGTTTATTACATAATTCGTACCCTTTTGGACTGTGAAACTACATACACCCACATCAAAAAAATATTCTTAGCCTTATTTTTCATCGCCACCAAGCTTCACCATTACCTACTCAATCACAAAACCTATTTCATTACTAATATTAACCCATTGCACTATATCTATGCCAAACCCTATCAACATCAACATGTCATGTAGTGGCTTATGCTTCTTGCTGACCTCAACCTCAAATTCGTTCATAAAAATTCCATTAAGGGCCAGGATATCGCTGATCAATTGGTTGATGCACCTATTTCTGGGAATCAACCATCTAACTTTGATTTCCTAGACGAGTCTATAGATACCCTTTCCCTAGATGAGCCCGCTTATCAAATGAAACTCTTCCTCGATGGCTCCAAGTGTCAGCATGGGGGTGGGGTTGGTGTTATCCTCATCCCCCTTGAGGGTGAACCTATGCCTTTGTCTTTAAAATTTGATTTTGATTGTACAAACAACATGGCTGAATACGAACCACTCGTATTGGGTCTCTAGGCTACAAATGCCTTAAATGTTAAGACAATCAATATCTTTGGTGATTCTCAGTTGGTCATAAACCAAGTAAACAGTATATACCAGTGTTGTAATGAAATCATTGAAAAGTATAAGCATGACATAGATATGCTTTTGACCACCTTTGACTATTATAACATTTCAAACCACCCCATGTTCTACCAATAAATTTTGTAGATACCATGGCCTGCTTGGCTTCTCAGATACTTGCTTCACCTGCATGACTCTAAAATATTTGTCACAATATAAAGGCTACAATCACCCTCTTATTTACCTTGTGAATTGTAATTCATTAGAGACCGTTTCCCATGACCCACGTGACCTTTGGTATAGGCAATATGCAGACTATTTTTCACTTTCCATTCTACCCATTGATGATCTCACTCGTAATGGACAACATGTATTTCTTAAAAGTGTCTCCCATTATGTCATCATGGGTGGTCTACTTTATAAGCATGGCTTTGATGATATTCTCTGTACGCTACCTTACAAGTTCTATGAAATTCCCTCCACCATTAAGGAATTCCTTAATGGAATTTACAAATGTCACTTTAGTGGCTTAGTCCAACCCTAAACACATTCTTCACCTAGGCTATTATTTGCCAACCCCAAACCACAACTGACTATTTTATTTATGTCAAATGTTGTGTAAAATGCCAACAATATGCTAATCTTCATCACACACCTGGTCACCCCTTACAGGTCACACGAGACCTTTGGCATTTATTCTCAATGGGGTTTGGATATTTTTTGTGAGATCAACACCCCATTCTTCCCAATACCACAAATGTATTATAACCGCTACTGAATATTACACTAAATGGGTAGAGGCCAATTCCCCTCATTTCTACAAAATTCCAATAAAATATGTGAATTCATCAACCATCATATCATTTTATCACTTTGATGTTCCTCACCGCCTCATCACTAATAATAAAAAATAATTCAAAAACAAAACCCTTACATAAACTATGTGATGCTTTTTGAATCCATCTCAAGTTTCTCGTCACCTTATTACCCTAAAAAACAATGGTCAAGCTCTGAATCCACCAATAAAACCTTGGAACAAAATTCTTATGAAGTTATTCAATAATACTGGGAAATATTTGAATACGCACATTCCTTTTTCCATTGTGGGCTTATCATACTAGGATTCACACTTTGACTGCTCCCACACCCTTTTCTTTGGTCTAAGGTACCGAGGGTTGTCCTACCTCTCGATGTCCATATTCCATTTCTCCACATCTCACTACAAGACATGCTTAACAAAGATGACTTTTTTCCTAGGATCATTTAGCACAACCTGAGTTATTAGACGAGCTTTATCTCTATGCTATTGACCATCTCCAAATATATTAAAAACGTATCAAATGTGCGTATGAAAAACATATTCATGAATGAAATTTTTAGGTCAATGACCTTGTCCTGAAGTAAAATAAATATGTAACCAAAGAGGAGAAAAGTAAACCAGGAAACTTTGCTCCTAATTGGCTTGGACCTTATATAGCTACCCATGCCTATGGATGAGGTGCTTATCATTTTGTCTTCAATAGAAGGTCAAGTTTAACCTAAGACCCTTAATTCCTTACATCTTCGAAAATTATATTCTTGATATCAATTCCTATATCACTTTCTGTCAGTTGTTCACTCGTGCTTTGAGCATTGCTCACATTCTATAATACCCATTTTTTGGATCCATGACTCAACAAGAATCATGTTATTACCCATCACCATTTTAACCTCATCTTCAATATGAGTACCACAACTCTACTCATTGTATGATTCTCATGGATAATTTTTATCTTCTTCAAGATGGAATCCCATGGTTGTTCATCACTCAAAACCACCTCTTTCATAGTTAATATTTGTGTGCTACGGTCTTGTATTCTAAAACAAGAACCTAATCTTCCTTTATAGTCTTATCCATGACTTAAATGTCCAAAAATAAAAAGGGATACAACTCCTTGTGTCAAACTTCCAGCAAAAGATGACTCCCTCAAATGGGACATATCTTCACTCTATTTCCACCACTATAAATAGACTGCTCCCTTGAAGGAAAACTATATAAGGTCATTACAAAAATGTAATAAAATATCCATAAGCTTCCCGCATCGATCAAATTCATGAAGACCTCTAAGAGATAATATACTCATCCCATATAGACTTCCCACATCAATCAATCTATTAAAAACCAAAAAACGAAGGAAAAAGATGAAATTTTTGTCATGGACTTGCCTATTCTTGATCTTGGGTTACTTGTTATAAAAGACATGTTGTCGTACACTAAGTTACACTACACCACCTATTCTCACCTCCTTTCCTTTTAGCATAATTTCCTCATTACTCAAGGGACTTACCGCAAACATGACATTTTGTGATTATGCAACTTTCCTCACCCTTAGAATGGTCCATTACGCAATAAGCCTTTAGGGTATTACAACTTCATAAGCCCCTCTTAGGTATGGTTGACTCATTAGGGTTCTTATCAATTAAGAAAAGCTCTTTTACCACCTCTTACCAAAATTCGCCTTCCTCATTACTTATTGATTATCCTATAAAGGACTAGCTCATCGACACCTATATTTAACAACCATTTAATAATGCCTATTACTTACATTCAACTGCCTGAACCTACACTCAATCATTTATATGACCTATATTCACCCATGCCTAAACACCCATCAATCCATTCCTTTCTTTCAACACAATCTTCCCTACCTTATGGGAGAACTACATCGGCCTAATCAGAATCCTTTTCAGACATGGACTATGTAGGTAGCACTCACCGAGGAAAAATGGGGCCCTTATAGGTTAGCTCATGGAAACTCTAGTACCCTAAGAAATTCTCCCTTTTTCCCTGAAAACTTTTCCTATTCACATTCTACCCTATTTAGTTTCCTTTCTATATCAATAAGTCTGAAATTAAACCACATAAGCAATAATTGCTAAACATCTTTACCATCATAATTTACACATTCATTTCAATCACATTTACCATTTCTCTACCATAATCATAAATTTTCCTATAAATCATCTTAACACAATCCATACCATCCAAAATTTCACAAATTAATTAATTATAAATTCAATTAACCATAACAACCGACTCAACCATGCCTAACCGACCTAACTCCACCATGCCTACATCAACCTAACCCCAATCATGCCTAAACTAACATGACTCAATCCATGCCTAGGTATTATGTAACATTGTACCATGTGTTTTGACATTCGAGTTTGAATCGGTAGAGTTTTTCATGCCTAAACTCCACATAGACTTGATGCCTATTGTATTGACTCGATCCATGCCTGACTGGCTCATGCCTAAAACTAATCTGACTCAATCCATTCCTATGACTGGACTCCATCCATGCCTATGACCTGTCTCCATCCATGTCCTAAGACTTGAACTCTATCACACCTAACTTACCTATTTCCCATCACATGTACAACATCATCATCGAAATTACATATACACATCATGCCATAAGCATCATCATCACCATATATATATAACTCATCAACATCTCTACCTGTTTACTCAAATATCTCTAATATATAATGTCTCCAATACAAATGTCTCAAGATCATCGATGCACAGGATAGTATCATGTACAAAACATCATTGGCACCTAGCGTAGGCTGGTACCATATACAAAACATCATGTGACGCACACAGGCCAATATCATATACAAAAGTTTCATTGGCACAAAATCTAGTTCCATATCACAAATAATCCCAATACTATCCAAAATGGTGATATCCACCAATCACCTTCTCATCAATATCTGTGCGATTGGTCTCTCAATCAACTCCTCTACTGCTCCTGTGTGGTTCCCCGCACCTGCCTAATCACCTATTATGGGCCTTAATCTAGTAGTTGATGGTCGCTCACCTAGATATAGCCTCCGTATACTGGTTGCCTCATCCTACTCCCACCTCTAGGATCACCGGTCCCCTGTGCTCTCCACACTATGAGTGTGGGATTCAGGTCCTCTCACTCACTAGGTCTTGTTGTGCTCAACGTACTCCATGAATATGAAGGGACATTTATCCCTAACTGACTACTAAATGATCATTGATAATACCTTGACTCACCCAGGGCATCCCTGAATCTCACCATGAGCACTATCTGTGGAGGTTCCATGGGTCTCACCGCAACCTATGTACTTTACCTTATCAATAAGGGTCTCTAACCCTATACCTATAGAGGATACCATGTGACCCTTTCCCTGAGCCTGTCCTAATTGGCTTGTGCTAGTGCCTACATAGTTACCCATGGGCCTATAAGGCCACAATGCTTATGCCTTTGTAGTGGCCAAGTAACCCTGCAACCTAATCACCTCTTCCTATAGGGTGGATACCTACTCCCCATCTCTGGCCCCCACCCTATTGATAGGTACCTACAGTCCTATAATGTTGTGAACCAGGCCTGAAGGGCCATCACTTGTGTCCTGTAACATTGACCACCTTTACCTGTGACCCCCATTAGTTGTCCCGACTAAACATGTAATCTTGTGCCATATACCCATGACCACCTAGTCACTTTAACATGTCCAATATGGACTACGAGCATGGCCACGTCATAGCATGATTCTCATGGTACTTGGTGTCACTTCTCAAAGCTGAGCTAACCCACCATGGTTTTTATCACTCAGTACACTCCAACATCATCAATGTGTCGGTCCATTGGTGCCTCCTATGGCCTTGTCTCCATACGAAAGGTCCTGTATGGGACATTGGCCTCTCCATAGTCATCCCTCCTATAATGTGGGAAGGGAGGTGGTACAAATCTTGCAATAGCCCAAACTGATCATCTGACCCTACCTACGGGTATCATCTCATGCTCTCTTGCATGATGCCCCTCTATCCATTGAACCAGCTGCAGCTGGTCTAGCTCCATGGCCATCTATCCATATGATGGAAAACCCATGTAGGGCCTCCAAATAATATCCACACCAGACAACCCCTCTAGAAAATGCCAATAATATGTTATATCATGTGTAGACTTCCTAGCAGCTCTACGTGCACTCCAGTAATCGGCACCCAGCACCTGTAACCCACTCAAACAAAACCTGAGATTAAATGCATCAACTCAGGGCATACCTAATGGCCTCACGTATACAATGTGCTCATATGCCCAACAGTGGAGAAGAAAGGTGCAACATAGGCTGAAATACTGTAATATCCTATATGCCCACAACTCCCTGTATAATTACACCAAGTATGGTGGTGTGAAATAATAGTGGGTCCTATCCTTCATCATGTCATGAGGGACCCCCATCAGTACCCATGGGAATCTCCCACCCTTTGTATCTGACAATGAAAAATAACACACTACCTCCATAATCAAAACTACTAGCCTCATCTCCTCTAGATGCGCTACATGCAGCTCACCAAAGCTTAGATTGGCACTCTAGTTACTCATCTCTGCCATACCCTTGCAAATAAAATTTAGCATCAACTCCTTGAAGGCCTCCGAGGATATAGAATAGACGTACTATCATACTATCTATAGGCATATGATCCGATATACATCCTTTAGGGTGACTGTTAGCTCACCCATCAACAAATGGAATGTGTTGGTCATTGTATCTCATCTATCGATAAGTGCGACCATAAGGCTAGGATCATGTACTATATTCGTATAACCTCCCATGCCTATTAAGCTGACATCAATCACATGCCTCCAATCACTAGCTATCGCACTCCCCCATACCTCCATGAATAGGGGCGATACTCAGTCTCTCATCCATAGCTTCTCTATGGCCTACATTCAACAAAACACAAACATTATTCAACTTTCCTTTAACCATCATTTCCCTCCACCCCAAACCTCACCCCTACTAACCTAAAACCCTTTTCCTATAAACCTCAACCCTTCAACCTAAACCCTAAACCCCAAACCCTAACCTAACCCCACCATGAACCTAAAACCCTTCCAACCTAAACCCTAAACCAAAAACCCCCACCCCTAACAAACCTACACCCTAAATTCACTAACCGAAATTGGTAACTGCTGACTGACACTAGTCCATGCTAAACCAACATTGGTTCTTCAATCCTGACCAATGTGTGTATATACAAACCAATGTCGGCCATACCTCTACTAGCATCAGTCACTATTACTTTTCCTAAATTCAAACCCCCAATTTTCTTCCCCCAATTTCTCCTAGACACCTACCCAAACTTTCCCCAAATCCCTCCCCAACCCTATTCATGCTACATATGTCTTTTTCCATTCCTTATCTCACCCATTTTAACCACCAAATTTACAAATCTTTACCCTACCCACCCCTTGACCCATATTCCCTTCTATATTTAAGAATAATACATAGATAATATTATCTCTTACCTCGTCTTGGCATCACCTTTGTGGTGGTATATTTGGCCGTTGTATTGGTGGTCCACCTGACCCCTCTCCTGCCTTTTCCATGCAACACCTCTATGTCTAACCTCTCCACCAATCCACTCACTCTGCCTAATCTCATGGGACCATCTACCTAACTCCTCTCCCCACCCAGATATCTCCACCTCACCTCGATATAGTCCTGCATACTTCTCTCACGACAAAGAACAAATCATTTAGTGCTTTATCATTTTCAAAAATTCAAACACGTGAAATGAATCTGTACTATACAAATTCTTCCTTTTTATATACCCACATCGACTTGAGTTGGTTATACCTAAACTCATTGGTTATGCCCTAGTAAACCATGGTCGGTTGTATCTAAACCAACATCAGTCTTGTGTTCTAGAAAACTGTGATCAGTTTTCCTAGACCGTCACCAGTTAAGTATGAGTGGCATTGGTTCCCTGTCATACTCTTATCAATACCCTTTCCCCATTTCTAACCAATATTTACCCTTCCCTTCCACCATTTGACTTTACCAACCCTTATAACAACATACCTCCAAGCCTACATTACCTATACCTATCCTTAATTGCATTTAGGGACTTGTTATTTTACCCGTACCTCAGACCTACCCATGTTGTGACATAGCTACCTAGACCCAAAAAATTGTTAGTGACTTGTGAACTCATGTGCTTGCTATACCTTGTGACACTATTACCCATGTTGTTTGACCTAATGACCTTACCTTTCCTATTGTCATGTTTTTTATCCTGACCCAACCTTTGGTGTACTAGAATATACCTAAACATTCCTGCACCTGACCTACATTGTGTTTTCGCACCATATCTTATGCCTTGGATACCAAAATCACTTCAACTTTGTTTAGATAAACCTATCAACCTTAGACGATGTAGATTTTGGAAGCTCTTCAACCTGGAATAGTGTCATATTTTATACCGTGTGCATGCATTGGACTACCATTACCTTTGACCCTATCCCATTTACTTATTTTCCTATTTTTGACCTCTACCCTTTTCAAAATTCGCCCACATCTACGCTTATTTTCCCTACATCCACCTTTTATCAAACCACTCACCACTTATGTCTTCCACCTCACCAGTTCCTTGTTTGAGGGGGATCACCTTCACCCACACATGGGGCACCCACTTCTTAATTTTTTCAGCATCGCCTACTAATACAAGCTACATGAAAAAAAGGGGAAAATGTAGAAACCTAAATTTGGTTACATTCCCCTTAGCCCTGATCGAATAACCAACTTAAAAATGACCACCTAACCATGGCCCCCTTTCACCCCACATTAATAATTAATTAAATTATTTTAATTAATTTAAATACCCATCCTCACAATATCCATTATTTTATTACCTTAATTGACCTAATTTCCACCTCACCTAGACACCTTATCCAGACACCTCACCCTAGACCTATTCTTTGCATGTTTCCATAACTAACAATAACTAAGTCTTGCTTTCCTTAATGACCTAAGATTTGGTGTAACCCTAAAATCAATCCCTACAATCTCTCTAACCACATTCCCACCCATTATAAGGAAATCTTCCATTATAATTCATGACAACAAACCAACTTGGCCTAAGAAATTATAAAGATCTACCCCTTTTAGTAAACCTAGGAAATCCTACCTTAACCGATGCTAGTCATCCCTAAATTGACACTGGTCAAGACAGAACCATCATCGGTTACCATTTATTCACTTAAGTAACCTTGTTATTGGGTTGGCACATTCTAAGAGCAAGAAGACAAGAAGAGAGTTGCATACAAGAAGAACCAGAGTCTTTTCTCACACCTAGACATCCATAGCCAACACCAAGACATATCCAGAAGAATTGGCACTCATGGTAAAATTTTGGGAAGCATAACTATCGCACCAAGCTCCATTCCATCAACCAATCATCATCACCACCCAACCATTAGAACTAAAACATTCGTAAGTGTTTTTATCATTAATAATTTCCATTCTTATTCTTCTCATAGAATTGTTACCATTTATGTTATCATTCTTCTATTAACATTGCCATCCCTCCAGAGCCTTTTTTATGAAAAACTCAAAAACCTCACCCACCCATTTATCAGATCATTTATCCTATCCCATTCACCTCTCTAAGTGTTCTCAGTATTCCCACAGACCTTATCATCTCCTTATTTAGCCCCATCTAACCTCACCTAGACTATAAAATAAGGTTTTCATTGAATTACTATCACCCTACTATACCAACACCGATTACCCATAACTGTCGTCAGTATCCCTTAACCATCATCAATTATATCCAACTGATATTAGTATTTGTGTTTCATACCCTATGCTAATAACAAAACCAAACAACCTTTTACCAAATAACCTAAATAACACAGAACTTGAACTTGACTAGTTCCAACACCCTGATAACTACCTACCCTTCAGATCTAACTATAACCTAGCATGTTATATTAGATTTGCTTATTATGCTTGAATGAGATACCTAAATCATATCAACTATAGTAAGAATTTACTTATTTCTCGCATGAAGTTATTATAAATAGTGGATTGATAGCCATCTAGAAAGTATCAAACTTCTCAGAACTAGCATACGCTAGGCAGTCCACTATCATTTATTATTTAACTATTCTTTTTTAGTCTTGTTTTCTATTTCAGGTAGTTCCTCCCAGCCAAAAGGAAGCTCTCACAATCAACACTAGATCGAGAAGTCAGAACACACGCAATAACCATCAACCAGCCCATTTAACATGTATAATTCCTTGGCCCTTACCCTCATATGTTTCTTCATTCAAAACGTAAAGAAAATGGTGAAACATGGTTCCTTAGTAGTTTGGCGTCCCTTATGTTGACATGCTTCCTCCAGCAGTACAAGTATACAAGACTATTCAGGGGGCCTGAAAGGGACCTAGAGGAGATCTTATATGGACAATGGTTACCCTAGGTGTGCCTTTTATAATTAGGCATGTGGTCCACTCCCGACGATAAGTTGGTGCTCCTTAAGCACCTTTACTCTAGATTGTAACCACTCCTACTCATAATGGAGAGAAGGATGAGCCAATTTATATAGACTTCAAGTCTGTGGAGTACAACGGAGAGGAGGATGAGCCAATTTATGTAGACTTTGAGTCTATGGAGTACACAGGAGATGAGACCGAGGAGGATTTGGTTGGAGAGGATATGGGGGAAGAGGGGTTAGGTGATGAGAATGGAGAGGAAGCCAACATAGAGGAGGAGAGTGATCTTGAGTAGCAAGACACTCAAGATATGCTGAGAGTGGCACGAGAGGGACCACCTCCTCAAGATGGAGGGGGAGATGATGAGTCCATGATGGGACAAAGTATCACCTCTAGCTTTGGGGAGGCCCCATAGCCACCACCACCTCCACCAGAAACCACTAACTGTACATGGATGCCTAGAGATCCGAGTATGTCGATACTCTTTTATTGACCTTGTTAGTTGGTATTTGTTTTTATTTTTATTTTGTAATTCTCTAACTCACCGTTTCTTCTTCTTTTCTTGCTTGCACTAACTTCACATAAATGTCAAGTGCTGATTTGACAGGTGTGCATGGACACCTTATTGATTCCTTTAGGGAAGACCTCAGATGAGTTGAATATTGATTCAAGCCAGCTACTAGTAGCCAATAGACACACTGATGTGTTTACGCCTGTCTAGAGGATAACAAAGGTGAGAACCTATCTTCTTACTTTTGTCGTTGGGTATTAGACAACTGAGAAACTAATGAGGTAGATCCATTCTCACAGTGAGACCATGGCCAATGGTTTCCACCACAAGAACTCACACCAGTCAGTTCATTCTCATTGTTGTCATAGCTGCAGCAAGAGTCTCAGACGTGACCTTGCACCATCCAAGGGATCCCAGAGGAATTAATAGGACACTAGGACTCTTATTGCTTTGTTGTAATTTTATTGAGCAGTATATGATTTTTTTTATATATTTTAGCCTCATTGAGAGTGTTTTGACCATGCCTAGTGCATGATGGCATTGCATACAAACTTGACTCACCATGATATGTACAAAATCTTATTTTTGGTTCAGTAATCTATTGTATTCAAGTTGACTTCCTTTTGGCTTATCTCACATGTGTACTCTACATGTTTATAATTTCCATATTTCTATGGTTTTCAAAATGTATGTAGTGGATATGAATGGTAACATAATGATTTCTTTTTTTTTGTAATTTATAATGCTGATATATGATAATGAAAACACATTCTAATGCTGAACTTTAGTTTCTTTAAAAAATATTTGGTACTTCACATTGTTTTGGAAAAACTTGGTTATACAGTGATATGATAAGTGAATGAACTTTCCCCACTCTTAACCCCACACAACCAGTAAGATGCAAGGGCCCAACACAAAGAGTCATAAAGGGCACACATTATGAATTTTGTTGAATGGTAATTATGATAGAAATAAAAGGCTTTGACAAAACCAAATTGGGACATTACAACCTCACTCTACTCAATTTAGCTTCATAGTTTAGAATGTGAATTACTTTCTAGATTATCTAGACTTAGATCTACAGATGGCCACTTGGTTGAAAAAAATTGGGTTTGAGGTTTTAAGCTCTTCTTGGAATTTTATACATCTAACTAACTTTATATTGATTTATGATTTCACAATATTTGAATGGACTATTTCTAACTTTAAATTTTGTCAAAAAGACCCCCTACACCTTTCCCCGTGCTACCAGTAGGAAGTATGAGATTATCACCATGGACAAGGAATAGGAAAGTAAGGGAATTTTTCTCCTTTCCCAACCCTACATCACTAGTAAGAGACACAAGCTCAACACCAAAGGTTCGTAAGGAAAAGAAATGTGTAAAATAAAATGTTTTGTGGATTTTCATTTGACTTATTTATCTAGGAAAAATGGCTAGAATGCTCTTTTTTGCAAAGAGATGTGACACCATGAAGCTTCTAGAACAGACTATAGGCAAGGAAACCTAACCTATAAGAAACCATAAGCAGAACCAAGTATGCAGGCCTTGCTATGGTTACTGTCAAAGTTTTGTCTTATCTTGTTTGAATTGATGCAATGATTCAAACACAATTAATGACACTGTGGAGATTTTTAGAGGTATGATTTGAATGTTTTATCAATGTTTTTAGAAATTTTTAGAAATTTTTATAATAATAAGTCCCTTGGTTAAAAATTTTATAGAATGAACTAGAAGATGAAAATGCAATGTACATGTAGTAATGTACATATGAAAATGGTAATGGATCATGCGTAATACCTCTTCAGGTGAAGATAATTCACATATTCACTTAACTCCTCACCCTCTAGTGTACACAAATGAAATGCCCCATTTTTGTAGTCTTATATTACTCAATATGGACCCAAGCACCTAGGTTTGAATTTCCTTCCTTCACCGGTATTTTTGTCTATTCAAATGTCAATTATCAAAAACAAATCTCCCTCATATATTTCATGCTCATATACTTTCTTATTTTATTGTCGAGCCATCCGGTTAGCGTAAATGTTATGTCTTTGTTCAACGTTGAGTCTAGCCTCATCAAAACTTTCTAGATGATATATTCATGCCTCTCGATAGCCTTCTTCTCCTAGAATTCCTTGCAATAATATACATAGACTAGTTATTTTAACTTCGAGTGCTAAAACCGATTCTACATCAAATACCAAAGAAAAGGGGGTTACCTCCATCAAAGTTCTTATTGATGTAATGAGATTACTAGTATAATTCAGATTATGAGCAGCAATATAACACCAAATAACATAATATTTTAGAATAATGATCTCAATATGCAATTGTAATGGCTTCGCCACTTTGATGGGGCAACCTCCAAACCATATAATAAGACTCAAATGCTCAAATGATAATGAACTACTACCTACAATCCTCTATATATACTATTCATAGGTTATGGCCATCACCCAGGCCAACCTATTAAGCATGAGAAAGTATAAATGATATAATCAAATTATATGGTAAGCCACAAGTCGGCTACTCATATCCTAATACAAGAAATAGGTTAAGGGCGTAGCATGCCCTTCTCCTTCAAACCAATGTTATCCTGAACGTTGAATAATCTTGGATGTTGCTGTAGAAAACCTTCATCCTCCCAGGTGGCATCTTCTATGCTCATATTATTCCACTTGACAAGATATTCCTTAATGTCTCTCATTCTTAGCCTCTTAGTATGTGTTTGCAGAATCTTCTCTGGCTCCAAAATGATTCTTCCTTCCTCGTCAAGTTCTGGTAACTCTGTCTGGGCTTCAAATTTCTGTCCAATAACCTTCTTCAGGCATGAAGCATGGAATACTGGGTATATGTGTGAAGATGGAGGAAACTCTAGTTTATAAGGAACACTGCCAATTTTCTGTAGAACCTGATAAGGGCAATAGTATTTAGGAGCAATTTTGTTGTCCTTTTTTTGTTGCTTTAGAGACATCTATTTATAAGGCCAGAGATTTAAAAAAACCCAATCACCAATTTCAAAATATCTTTCACTATGATGTTGATTTGCTTGTTGTTTCATCCTGTTTTGTGCTAATGCTAAATTCTCCTTCAAACTAGCCAAAACCTATTATTGATGTTGAATGTGTCCCTCAACATCTATGACCTTAGTTTGCACCCTGAAGGAGGAAGTGATAGAAGGTAGATGGTAACTAGATAATGCTAAAAATGGGGTCATTTGAAAAGATGTATGAAAAGCTGTGTTATACCACCATTATGTAAGTGGTAGCCATTTAATCCATCTTTCCTGTTTATTTGATACAAAACAACGTAGATACCCCTCTAAGCATTTGTTGACTACTTCCATTTACCCATTAGTTTGAGGATGATAAGATGAACTGTGAGCTAGCTAAGTACCCAAACATCAAAATAATTCCATCCAAAAATTACTTGTTAAAATAGGATCATGATCGCTTATAATTATCTTTAGGGTTCCATGTAGCCTTTGAATTGTCTCCAAAAAATAGCTGCAACTGTACTAGTTGTAAATTGATGTGATAGGGCACAAAAATGGGCATATTTTTTTAGCCTATCCACAATCACGAAAATAAAATTATTACCCTCTGAACAAGGAAATCTGATGATGAAATCCACGGAGACCTCCTCACATCTCTAGCTAGGAATTGGTAAGGGTTGCAATAGATTTGGTGTCTTAATTATTTCCCCTTTGTTTTGTTGGCACACTAAACACTCTGATACAAACGTTTGTACATCCCCCTTGAGTCCTTCCCATAAGAATTATCTTTTTATTCTATGATATGTCTTAAAAAACCCTGAGTGTCCTCCAATAGTCGAGGCATGTAGCTCTGCAATAATCTTATGCTTCAACTCAAAATCTTTACTCAAGTATAACCTGTCCTTGTACCATAGGACATTACCTTTCCACTCAAATTTGTTATATTTCATAGATTCTTGCTTGATATTATTTATTATATATTGTGTATCCTTGTCTTGATCCCATTACAATCTTACTTCATCCACCCAATCATCCGTCAACATGGACATTCCACATAGTAAGGCATCTGTGGATGTATCCATTCTGGACAATGCATCAGCTACTACATTTTCTTTACCCTTTTTGTATATGATTTCAAAATCATAACCCAACATTTTTGTTACCCACTTTTTTCTTCCTCAGATGATAAACTTTGCTCCAAAAAGTATTTAAGACTATCATGGTCAATTTTTACCTTGAAGTGTCTACCCATGAGATAGGGCCTCCATTTCTTGACCACATGAAGAATAGCCATCATTTCTTTCTCATAGACCAGTTTGAGCAGATCTTTTCCTTTGAATTAATGACTCCCAAATGTAATTGGTCTTCCTTATTGCATTATAACTACTCCCAATCCTGATCCTGAATCGTCAAATTAAACAATGAAGGTTTTTGAGAAGTTAGGAGTAGCCCAAATTGGGGTGCTATACAAGGCTTCCTTTAGCTACTCAAAGGATGTAGTGGATAAGTCTATCCAATGGAAGGCATCCTTCTTTAGCAATGCAGTGAGTGGGGTTGGTATTCTACCATATCCCCGCACAAAATATTTTGTAGTACCCTATTATTCCTATGTACCCATGAATATTTTTGAGAGTTTTGGGTCTTGGCCATTCCACCATAGCTTTGATCTTCTAAGAATAAAATTCCATGCCTTCATGGGATACAATGTGACCCAAGTACTCTACCTCTTGTACACCAATATAAAATTTAGATGGATTTTCATAGAGAGTATGTTTCTCCAAAACTTCCAACACATTGTTTACATGTTGTAAGTGTTCTTCCCATGTCTTACTATAAATCAATATGTCATCAAAGAAAACTAATACAAATTTTATTAAAAATGGCCTGAAAAATAGTGTTAATCAAGATTTAAAAGGTTGAAGGTGCATTTGTAAGACCAAAAGGCATTACCAAAAACTCATAATGGCCCTCATGAGTCTTGAAAGTTGTTTTATGAACATATTTCTCTTTTATTCTAATTTGATGGTACCTCAAACAAAGATATAATTTTGTGAAATAAATAGCACCATGTAATTCATCAAGTAAATCATCAATTACTGGAATAGGAAACTTATCTTTGATGGTATACTTGTTGAGTTCTCGGTAATCTGGACACATCCTCCATGTTTCATCCTTCTTACATACCATGACCATTGGGGAATAATAGGCACTCTGACTAGGCCTAATGATACTTGCCTTCAACATTTCCTAAACCATTTTCTCGATCTCACTTTTCTAGGAATATGGGTATCTGTATGGTCTGATGTTAGGTGTTTGGCTCCCTAGAATCAATTAAATGGCATGATCATGATCCCTAACTGGTGGTAGTCCCTTTGGAATTGCATAAGAAATAGATGAGTGAGCATCAACAATATTTTGAAGATCGGGTGGCATTGAAGACTCTATATTTTGTTCTTTTATGGAAAATAACTTTTCTATAAATCCATCTACTCCTTTTCTAAGAACCTTCTACATTTTATGAGAGATAATAATTTGTGGAGACTTAGCTACCATCCCATTCAATTGTATTTTCCTTCCATCTAAATGAAATTGCATGAATAATTCTTGGAAATTCATCTCTATAGTACCTAAGGTTGTGAGCCATTGGACACCCAAAACAATATCTGCCCCTCCCATAGAAATAACAAACATAGGTGAGTCTAACATGTAGTCTCCCATGGAAATCTTGATACTATGTAATTTTCCAGTGCACTTGATTATCTCACCATCTGCAATCATAACTTGCATTTCTAGAGTTGGGTAAATAAAACAATTAAGGCGGGTGGCTAACTTACTATCTATGAAGTTATGAGTACTTCCTGAGTCAATCAACACTGTCACCTTCTATTTTTTTAGATAGCCAGTAACCTTGAGTGTTTGAGGATTACTAATACCTAACAATGCATGGCAAGAAATTGTAGGTTGGTGATCCTCTACTTCCTCTTCTACTGGTTCCTCAACCTCTCCTTTAATTTCAGCATCCTCATCATCCTCATTACCTCCGTCTATATAGAAAAACTTCTTCTTAGCACATTTGTGTCCCGGTCCATATTTTATATCATAGTTAAATCATAATCCTTTTGCTCTCTTTTCTTCCATTTGTTGAGGAGTCAATCTAATTAGCCTAGAAAATGAAGGGGAAGAGATACTATGGTCATTGGTGTTAATGAAAGGTGGCCTCCTACTACAAAGAAATTTCTCCTCTACTCGACATTCCATGCTAATAGAATCATAAATCTTGATTGGACTAAACATACATACCTCATGCTCGATGTGGTCCTTAAGACCCCCAAGAAATAGGTCATTCAGATTCTCTTCTGGTATATTCTCCACCCTTAAGGATAGGTTCTGAAATTGATGCACATAATATTTAAATGATCATGTTTATCGTAAATTTGATAATTGACTAAAGTATTTCTCTAAAGCATTAGAACTATAGTGTAATTGCAACTCCTTGGTAAAAACTGTCCAAGTGACACCGAGACCATTCTTCTTCCTCTCAGCACATAACCATCGATACCAAATGAATTAGTCTAGTTTAAGATATAGGGATGCCAAGGTCACCTTTTTTCCTAATGGTGTTTGATGTAGCTCAAAGAAGTTCTCCATTTGATTTATCCAATTCAGGGGATCTTTACCATAAAATTTGTGCATATCCACTTTCGGCATCATGTTCCGTGGGTGTGAATAAGTTAGATTCTGATTGGGCTGGAAAAGTGATCCAACATGGTAATTTTGTCCATTATTTTGAACTGAAGATCCTCCTTGGTTAATATGGGATGGATTTGGGCCATACTGTTTACCCTTTACATGTTACATGATATCATCCAACTGATGATCTATTTGGGCTATGTCTCCTTTAGAGGCCAACTCAAATTATAAATTTCATATCTCATACTCAAGTTGGCTCACCTTATGATCAACTGAATTAAACCCTAGTGCTGAGGAATCTGTATTTACCCCTTCTAAATCCATCTATTCAATTACTATCTCATCTTTATCTAGGGTTTTACCCGAAGTAACCAGAATCTTTTTTCCTCTTGTGGAAGGCCCCACCATGATATCAAACCTTAAGGTTTAGGGTTTCGTTACAAATTCAGCCGAACATGAAGAAACATAGAGAAGATACTAATACTATTTTTTTATATCTTTCCAAAAATGCAAAGAAATTGAAAAAATTCAACAATTTGCACCATAGGGAATGATTTTATGAAAAAACCTAAATTTTTAGTAACTTATGCAAAATAAATCAAAAAAGTCTGAAATTTTCAAGGAACCTTACATTAAATGTTTAACAACTCTAGTAAAAAAATATCTTACCAATTAACTCTGGTTCAAAATATATTATGGAAATAGAAAATTAGGGTTTTGCCCTAATTTTGGCCCAGATCGCAGCTCTGATACCACTTGTAATGATATTAATAGTATAATTCATATTATGAGAAGAAATATAACACCAAATAACACAATATTTCAGAATAATGATCTCAATATGCAATTGTAATAGCTTTGCCACTTCGAGGGGGCAACCTCCAAACCATATAATAAGACTCAAATGCTCAAATGATAATGAACTACTACCTAAAATCCTCTATATATACTATTCATATGTTATGGCCATCACCCAAGCTGACCTATTAAGCATGAGAAAGTATAAATGATATAATAAAATGATATGGTAAGCCATAAGTCGGATACTCATATTCTTATACAAGCAATAGGTTAAGGGCATAGTAACTGATGTTTGATAGGCCCATAAGGACAGAAATTTATTTAAATTCCAATCTTATTTTTTCTCCTTGACATTCTTAAGGAGGATGGATTTCAATGTCTTTTTCATAGCCTCATCCTGTCCATTGGCCTAAGGATAATAAAGAAAATTTGTATGGTGATTTATCTTGAAGTTTTCACACAGTTCACGCACTTCATCATTTTTGAAGGATGTGTCATTATCTGAGATAATGAATTGTCAGACCTCATACCTATAAATAATTTGGTTCAGAATGAACTTTAGGATTACTGATCTAGGAACTGTGGTAAGTGGCATGGCTTCCACCCACTTAGTAAAGTACTATGTTGCCGTGATTATGAAGTTATGACCATTTGTTGATGAGGGAGAGAATTTCCCTATCAAATCTAGGCCCCATGTAGAAAAGGGCCATGGTGTTGCAATTGGTTACAGAGCTTGTGCCGGTATGTGGATCTCATGGGAGTACTCCTAACATTTAGGGAATTTGTGCACAAACTCTACCATGTCATGTTATAGCATGGGCCAAAAATAGCCCATCCAATGTATATTCCGAGAAGTGGCGTGGTCACCGAAGTCATCTCCACATACTACACTATGTGATTCATAAAGAATATTTTCAGATTCTTCTTCATCAATGCATCTTAGCAACATTCTATCAAAGGATATACAATAGAGAACTTGTTCCAAGATGACATACTTGGTGTTTATTATATGCAACCATCTTCTTTGTTGCAAGGTTTCCCCTTCTGGATATGTACGGTCCATTATGAAATTAATGATGTCAGTGTACCATGGAAACACATAAATGAGAGGCTTAGTTTCAACAAAATACACAGTCATTGGGAAAGTCTAAAATTACTAGATCACCTCCATCCAGTGGGTTTTCAGCTTACCAGTTTGTAATGATTTTTCCTTTGACAAATTTCTGATTAAAAAATGTTAACTCAAACTCACCCACCAGAGTTATGAAGTGTCCAATCTTCTTAGATAAGGATCCTTGCTTGAGAAATGTCCATAGGTGATCCAATTTAATGATAACCCTTGTTTCTTGGTTTAGCATGTAATGTCTTAAGTGCTTTATTGCAAAGACTATAGTAGGGAATTCCTTCTCTACTTATGTATAATGTGTCTCATAATCAAGCAATGTTTGACTAATGAAATATACTGGATGTTCTTTTTATCATCATCTTCTTGTGCTAGCATGTAGGCTAATGAGACATTTGTAGCTCGTGAATATAAGATCAAGGGGAAATCTAAACTAGGCAGCATGAGTGTGGAAGGAGACAATAAGAACCATTTAATTGAATCAAATGCATCATTGCATTCTTCCATCCAATCAATGCAGCAATCCATTTTTTTAAAAATGTTGATTGGGTGAATAGAAAAGGTCAAATTAGAGATAGACCTTCGGATTGCATTGTTTTTTCCAAGAAAATATATGATTCTAGACTCATCTGACGGTGGATTCATTTCTAGTATAGCTTGGATTTTAGCTAGGTCTACATCAATCCCTCGTGAAGATATTATGTATCCCAAAATCATGCCTCCTGTTACACCAAACACACATTTTTCTAGATTCAACATGATGCTGTATTTGATTAAGTGAGAAAGGATGATATGAATAACCTCTATGTGATCATAGGAATTTATTGCCTTATCCAGAAGGTCATCCATAATCTTATGTATAAGATCGTGAAATATATAAGTCATCACCTGTTGGTACATGGCACTAGTGTTCTTAATCTTGAAGGACATGAAAAAATAACAGTAGATTCCTCAAGGAGTTATGAACATAGTTTTGGCCTGATCCTCCTCAGATATTTTGATTTGATTGTACCCAAAAAACCCATCCATGAGAGACAACAACTCAAAACTAGTTGTGTCGATAATAACATTGATGGATGGTAATGGGAAATCATCTTTGGGACAAGCCTTTTTGGTATCTTGAAATTATATACAAATGCAGATCTTTCCATTCTTCATGAGAACGAGGATGATATTAGAAACCCACTTTGAGTAGTCAACTGTCTTGATGAACCCTACCTGGAGGAGTTTCATCACTTCTTCCTTTACCATGAGAGCCAGCTTTGGCTTCATGGGCCTTGAATTTTGCTTGATTGGCTTAACATCTGGCTTGGTGATGAGGTTGTGAACTTAAATGTGTTTAGTAATTCCCATCATTTCCTTGTAGCTTAATGTGAAATATTTTTGATGATCCTTGAGGATATGAGTATTTATTTCAACTTCCTCAGGAGTTAAAGAGGATCCCAGTTTTAATAATTATGGTTCCTCCTCTATCTTGATGTTTATATCGACTGTTCCCTCGATTAAGGAGGTAGTGACTTCCTCAATCTTAGGTGGGGCTGGAGGTAACTCTAAATCCCCCTCTTCTCCTACCTCATAAATTTTAAGTTCCTTCCTAGGGGAAGATTTAATCATGGGATTTCCAAAATAGGAAGAAGAGTGTGGAATTAGGGAAAGATCAACCTCGTGATGAGTAAGATGTAATTCTGCAAGAGTTCTTAGCTATCCTAGAGTTGATTTATCAATGTCAACATGATCTAAAATGATAGAATCACTCTCAGTTTCTATGTATGTCAACATTGGAGTTATCAAGGTTTTACAAACCAAAGGTTCAACACGAACTGAGACAGTGAAGTTTATATCTTCTAACTCACTTATTGTAGTAAAGTGAGAAGTGGAAGTTGTTATTGAGTCTACAAGGAGGTTCTCCTCTTGTGCAATTTCTTCTATCGATATGAAGTCAGACACCTTTGCTATATTTAGCACTGCTATTTTGCAAAGTTGTAGATGCTCCACTCTACTCTCATATACCTCAGATATCTAATTTGAAACAATTTTTGAATTACCTAGCACCCTGATATTAAGGGCACCCATTCTTTTGGCTACAATGAGACCAAATAGAAGCACTTTGTATTCATCCCTGTTATTTGTACATTCAAAGTTTAACTTGAAGGCAAAAGGTAGAATCCTTCCCTCATAAGAGGTAATAATTACACCTACCCCAATGCTAAAATGAAACTTAGCTCCATAAAAATGGAGAGTCCAATAGTTATTTGGAAAAATAGATGTTGGATCATCTTTTGCATCCTCTTCTTTGACCTCAGTTACTTCAACCATACAAACTTCATCTGCTGGAAGATAACCAAGTCCTAGGGTATGTCCCATACCCATAGAATTGAAAGGAAGGAGAATAGGTAAATCCTTCTCCAATATCTCAAAAATATTCATCGTGGTTCTTAATGACACTGTCTCTATAAAGACAATTTCATCTTTGAATGCCAGAATGCCTTGTATCAAACTCGTGACTTCTAATTGTGTTGTAGGAACCATATTTTCCTCGGGCACTGAGCTTGTGGGTTTATTTAACTGATTTATATGAAACTCAAAATTAGAAAGGACCCTTGGCCTCCTTTTCAAGTTAGCTAGATGTATGTCGAAGGGTTTTGGATCACCTTGTGCCACAAGTACCTTCCCTAAATGCAAGAACCTGAATTCCTCAACAAAGTGGAGGGAATCACCTTCACGCAATGAATCCAAGGATGACCAAGGATCATGTTATAGTTGGTTTCCTGATCTGTAATATAAAAATCAGTTAGAACTGTCTTAGGCCCGAGCATGACTAGAAACACTATAGTTCTGATCAACATTTCCTTGAGGTTTTCATAGCCTCTCAGCATATTTTGCATTGAAGAGCAATTGGTCTCTTCGTAACCCAAATTTTAAAGGAAAGAGAAGAGGACTATATTAACCACTTCCCTGTCATCAATCATTGCACACTTTACATAGTTTTTGTAAATCTAGACTTCTGAAAACAACATCAGATCACCTCTATAAGCTATTTTAGCATCTGTGGGCATCTTGTTGATGTCAAATATGAATCAAACATTTGTTTTAGGCTGCCCCAAAGGATAGACATAAAATTCCACATGGTTTATCTGCACCTTTGGAGGAGGGGTGACGTTAATCAAATGGCCAAGACCTAATGATTCTAATAGAGAAGATCTATGATCAGGGAAATTTTTTAACAGATCTAAGAAGGAAATGTGAGAGAAGGTCTTGTTTGATCACTGATCAAGTCATAATCTCCTACTGGATTTCCTAACATATTGTGAATGCCATCTCATATAGTTGGGTAGATTGGAATTGGCTGCGAAGAATAATCTTTGGTTCTAGGGGAAGTGTTAGTCTAAGGTTTAGTATCTAACTCCACCAATCCTATCATTTTTGTTTGTTGGTGACCATCCAATGGAGGTGCCACTTGAGGGTTTGATGAAGTTCAGGCTTTGTGATCATGGGTCCCTATTACAATACCTTTTTTTAAACCATTGGGATATATTCTACTATCCTTTGGACATGTGGGGATAGGATCATTAAAGATTTAGAGTGGTGTGTTCTATGGGGATGTTGGTCCCATGTAAGTGTTCTGAGTTGGCATTATTGGGTTTGCTAAGAACATGTCAACCAATAACTATCTTTGATCATCTGGAAAATGTTGTAAAAACTTGTTACAATCATGGCATGTTATTTCATCATGCCTGCAAACCCTATGGAAACTGTAATATAAATCAAGATCATAATATTGAGGCCTTTGGTTTGCACCTTGTTGTGGTATGAAATTATGATTATTGTTCAGCTGCTGATTGTTATAGTTAAAATTTGGGAACCCCTACCCTTGGTTTTGGAATTGGTTAGGATACCCACCTGGGTATTAGTTAGGGAGTTGGGTCTATGTTTAGCTTTATTGCTGAGGTTTTTGGTGTTGTTGAGGATGATTAAAATCTACAACATTGATCAAGGGCAAGAAGCTATTGTTTCTTTTATTATTTCCATTTTTGTTGTTATTGGTAGTATTTTTATTGGGAGTACTAACAACATTAGGATTATTGGACTGGTCAGTAACACCATCTGTCGTGACCCCATGGTTCTTATTAAGGGCCTTTGGTATTTGATTATTTCTTGTGTTATTGGAGTAACTGGGGTTATTTTGGTTAGGAGTGACTAACCTTCCATTTGCTCCATAGGTCTTATGACCACTGTCAATGGTTGCTTGGTCAATTCGAAGAGCACCTTCTAGCACTTCTTCATAGCTCCTTAGCGGGAAATTTTGAACATCTTACTCTATCTCCCTATTGAGGGAATGGAGGAATAATTATATCTAATCCATATTTATAGCACTTGCAGAGGAGTAGAGAACCTATCGCCACCTTTGAATGAAGTGGGTTGCAGACTCGTTGTCCTTTTATTTGATATGAAGGAATTCTCCAATTCCTGTTCTCAATAGTTTTTTCATATCAAAAGCCTTAATAAATTTTGATATGAGTTACTTAAAGGAGTGTATTAAAGCCTCAGGTATCCTATAGTATCAATCGAGAGAAATACCTTCTAGCGTCTTAGGGAAAATCTTCACAACAACTACATTGTATGCGAGCAACTCTCAAATGTCCATTGTGTAAGCTTTGATGTGAGCGTTAGGATCACCCTCCCCTTTGAACTTTGGAATATTAGGTAAGGGTCTTAGGAGCATGAATGTCTAGATGGAGAAGTATAGAGTCTCCTTAATATATTTAGAATAGGTCCCCATTACATACGTTTTAACCATTAAATATCCCTATTAGGGAAGTGGAAGTTGCATCGGTTGTTGAAAAGACATAGCATAAACATTGGTTGGGGCATATGGCATCACCCGTGGCTTCCCATATGGACCAAGGTAAATGTACATATCCCCTTGTGGTGATTTAGAATACATGTGTACGTAGGGAGGTTGACTGCTTTGATATGGATCTGGAGGCACAAAGCCAGGAAACGTTACATTTCTGGCCAGTATGGCATTTGAGAATGCACTTCTAGTTAGTTCTTGTTGTAGATATCCATATGTGGTGTGAGGGGACATACCAAAGGTTCTTGTCCCAATTAGAAAATATCTAAGGATTTGGGCACCAATATAGACTAGAGGATTCTGTAAAGTAAGTACTTACCCATAATTCTATAGATAGGGAGAATTTCTTGCTTGCCTTGAGTATGAATTTTGAGCATTTTGGGAAATCTTTAACTCTTTGAATATATCAAATAATTCCGAAATTACATCCCCCATTGATGGGATGGTGTTATTTTTTGGTTCTTGTCATTGAAATTTTGGAGGTTGTTGAGGGGTTTGGTATCCTGCTATGAATTGCTTACTCTGCTGCCACCCCTCATTGGCAATATTTTGGTTGGTGGAGGGGTAGTGTTATTGTTTTGGAAAATAACATCACTTTTACCTCAACTTATCGAAATATTAATTCATATTCTGGAAGTGTTGGTCACTCCTGGCATATCGTGATAAGTAATACTCATCTAGATGTGGGAGCTAGTTTGATTACATGATAATGGGTTGTCAAAAAAATATCCAAGGAGATGAACTTGCTTCCCTAGTGAAATTTATGTTGTTTGAACTTGATTTTTCATGAGGATATGTATGTGTGATTTGGTCAAGTTCCTCAGTACACATTGAGGAACCAACATTGATTCCCTCAAGAAGAGTATTTTGAGCAATTGAGCAGTTCTTTTCCCATGTTGAGAGTGAAGGTGATTTTTGTGGTATACCTATTTGGAAGTTATACATGTAAAAACCTAGAATGGGTTGATCATACTCATTGTATCCTAACATATTTGGAGGGTATTAAAATACCTGTAGAATAAATGATGGATGAAGAAAGTGGAAATGCTTAGAGACTAGCTCTTCACATTGGGTTCACCAATTTATATGAAAGAAAATCAACATGTGACCTTCTTCACACCCGAATTCCCGAGGTTGTGCTGAGACATCGAGTGTAGAATAGATGTGTATGTGTGTGTGGTGATGGTGGATAAGATAATGATGTAACCTTATATCTTTGGCACGTAATGTTGGGATCTGTAAGTCTAAGGCAAAAAATACTCTCCTAACTTAAAGTGGCATGATGGATCAATTTGATATAATAGCTTCTTGGAGACTCTTCTAAGATTGTATTCATTAGTTTTTGAACACGCAGAAAGTGACCTATGGGTGCCTCGTATAGATATACAGAAAAGGTGATGGAAGTAAGAACGAGAGGCGTAGTGAAACCATAGGGACTATGCACGATTTTCTGGTCCAATCCATAAATCCTTAGCTTGATCGACTATTATGTTCAATAATGAAAGCTCTGTGATGATATCCGATGGAAGTGGTGATGATGTAAATAATGATGCAAGAAAACCAGTGTTAATATCTAACTTGTTATTAGGCCCATTTGGTTAGGGAACCTGAGGAGCAAAATCAAAAAATCATGGAGGTTGTGGCCTTGTTATGGTCATGCAAGTAATCAAATCCTATTTCTAGGATTAGTCCAATAATCTTAGGCTTGATTAGCAGTGATGTTTAGTATGTTTAGTTTTTCTATTTTCTTAGAGAATGTAGCAGGTGTGTGTAGGACTATCAAATGTAAACTTGTATCGATGTTTTTTTATCAATTCTAGCTCGTTGGGTTGTGGGACCAAAGGATGGTCTTGGTAAAATAAACTAACTATCAAAGGAAATATAATCTATGTTTTTGGTGTTTTCACAATATATCAGAGAGAAAAAAGAAATTAAACTAATCTAGCAAAAGTAAATTTTTTTGATCTTTTCTATTTTTTAAACAATGCATTCTAATCTAATAAAAAAACTAAAGACAAGTAATTGGCCGGATGTATCTAGTTACTTGTGCAAATATATGAATCTAAATCTTAAAAAAAATAACCTAATTTTATGAAAACCCTTCAAACCCTACCTCAGAGGTGAAGAACAAATCATGACCCTAGAAGAGCTATTGTTCCCCACAACTTCCCTAGTAATGTCAAAGAGAAAAATTTCTAATGATTTTATCTACTTGTAATTTCATAATCAATTGAAATGAACAATTTTACTACTCTATTTGATATGTAATTGAAACTAATGATTCAAAATTGAAAATTTGGTGAATGAATCAAACAAACAATTAATTCTAACCTGGATAAACAAGAGATTTGTCAAATCTAGTTGTATATGTGTTTGTCCCCTTAGTTTATTCCTTTATTTCTTTGTGTTCATATGAGTCCAAGGAATTGGGAATGAAAGAACAAAATTAGAAGAAGACACTTGAGCAATGGTATCTTGAACGCATTTTGGTTGCAATGCAAGTAGAAGAGAGATAGCACAAGAGATATGAGATTTTATATGTAATTCCTAGTAGGATTGTGGCAACAATAATAGGTAAGATACACAAAAATTCTCAGCCTTTTGATTCAATAAAAGCATGGAATATATAAGATATGGGGTTGGGATGTGCTTTCATACACAAGGCAAGAAGATGCAGTTCCAACTAATGAAAGCACATGAAAAAATAGAAGAGGGAAGGAGAACCAAGCAATCAAAACTATTTTTAAACAAATCGGTGCACAAATGCATCCCAAAAGTGAAGTTAAGTGAATCATCGCATGTTAAAAAAATGCATGAAGGAATATAGAAAAATAGATTAGGACTACCACCCTGTGTAGGGTGGCCGTGACAAGAGTGCCACCCTACCTAGGCAATATTTTTAGAACCGACGCCTAGGCAGGGTGGCGGTCCTAGCACTAAAGGCCAAAACATGCACAAAAATAAAAGTGTGGAAAAGCTAAGTAAGGACATATAGGCTACAAATATACACTGCATATGGGTTTTTGAGCTTGAACACATTCTAAAATGACGTAAATCATCATTGGGGTTTTTTGTAACTGTATTCTGACAATTTAGCACGTGTAATTTTGGGTGCGTACAATCTCCTTACCTTATGACTCTATTTCTTTTGAAGAATCCGGTGGGATATCCATTGATAAGGATAAAAAACGTAGGTGGAAAAATTCAGCTAGACATGATTTTGCTAAAGTGATTGGTGAAATCAAACTTGTCAAGATTTTTATCTAGGAATTTCTTGAAGACTTTGTCAATAATTTTGTTCATATCAAGCTTGACTAGCATACCTTCCTTTTTAGCTTTCTATATTGAATGGATGGCTTCATGGAAAATAATGATCCCATCCTATATCACTCTTTCTTTGAAAAAACACCCTTGCTGCTGTGAGATAAGGCTCAGAAAAATGGGTTCAGTCTAGGTGAGATAGTTTTGGTGAAGACATTTTATGCTCGATATTTTCATTTTTTTATACTATAAATTTTACATGAAAATAGTTGGCTCTAGCTTAGGGGCATTGGAGTATAAGAGAATATAGATAACCTCAGTGATGGGTTGTTGTAATTTCCAATCATCTAACCAACATATTTAATTTTTGGTGTCATTCTAAAACCAAGACTTTGTCTTAGGATGTATGCATTGAAGTTGTATGTAACGTAGTTGTTGTGGTGCTTCTCTTTGGGGGGTTTCAATTGTTATTTCTCTCTCATTTCTATTCTACACTACGGAAATTAAATACTTTTATAAACTACTGAAATGAAAGACATAATTTTGGAAATGCATCTAATCTACTGAAATAATGTTTCTGTAATAAAAAAAATTTCAAAGGAAATGCTTAACTGAATTGAAATTCTCACACAAATTGAAATGATAGTAAGGAATTATACTAAAGCAAGGAAATGTAAAACTACATTCAAATAACCATTTTAATCAAAGTAATGAAACTTAAAATTATCATAAATAATGATCAAGCATGAAACATCAACCCTCCAATCTCCTTGGTCGAGTGGGCCCTTGATCTCCTTTGGGATTGAGGTACTTAAGACCAATGAATACTCAAAATGGCATATAGACTATATTTATTCAAATAAAATCATGAGAATGAAAGTAACTATCAATTGATAGATAAAATTGTATTGAAAACTAATATTACTACTCTCAATGAAACAATTTTAAGAAGGTGTCTTATAGAAACAATCAATTACATAACATACCACAATTGTACGTAACAAATTTAACCAATAACAACCTCATTAAATCTCAATAACATCTTGTAATATATCTAAAAACATGGTACTTGTTTGTAGGCTATTATGATAAAACCCTTCAGAATGGCATGGTGGAAAAAGACTCCATCTTCTTGACTATGACTTGCTCAAATTTGGTAGGGAATACACTTTATCAACTTGCACACATCATCACATTACTCAAAAAGGGAGTTAGTGGTAAATCTTATGGTCATTAGTTAACTCGAGACAAGATAAGGAAAATGCATCAATCTTACTGTTATCTAAATATCTCTCCTAGTGATTTGGGTAACTTGCATACACATTCTGGCTCTGATTTATTCATTGTAATATTACACATGCTCAAGATCACTTAGTGTATTTCCTTGGTTGTAGTTTCCCTATGTGCCCCTTTCCTTTCTCTCCTTCCACCTCTCCCTTGTGCCCACCTTTTGTGCATTCACCTTCTTCCTAATCAGTCTCTTCCATTCCCGCACGGCCCACACTTGCTTCTATCAGCTAATTCCTTGGCCCCTCGCACGCAGAGCCCATAGATTTGTAATAGTTTCACCTTAACCATGTGTTCTCTACTCACTAGTATGCTTCATTTCCCCACGTGCATCGCGTGTGCTTTGTCTGTACCTTCCTCTATTTCTCCATGCACCCTTCCCTCGTGCCCTTCTATACTAGGTCATATTTTGACATGCTTGAGTGTGTCACATGTAACCATTCAAGTGCAATAATAGGGAACCGAATCCTTGCAACAAATCAGCAAGTGACATGTGGTAGAAATAATAAATATTTGCATAGTTGGCCATCATTTCAGCCAATCCATGTGCGCCACATGTTTTGTGTGCACCGATGACTTTGAAATCTTCTGACAAACGTATATTTTTCTATAGAGCTCAGATCAGTGCACACCTTGACTTATTAGAGATCTGTTGACATTAGATATAGAGCCAAAAATTCAAATTCAAATTTTGGTGGGTCTAGTAGGTGAGAAATGGGAAAAAATCTTTCTAAACATTGATGAGAAGATCTTATTACTCCAACCACCCGATTTGGTATGATCCACCCTCCTTTTTCTTCAACATGCCAAATAGGCGTGGGGAAGCGTATTTCACATAAATCTAGGAGGATTTGTAGGAATTAAATGATTCTTGTTTGTGGTTATCTTTCAAATTCGTTTTCCCCCTCCTTCTTCCCTTCTTCCTCCATGGATTCATCTATAAATATAAGATCAAGGCTCATTTGTCATGTTGGACACTCTGGATCCTTACACATTTTGCTAAGGAATTCATATTTTATGTATTTTGAGTTGCAGATCTCTATGTTTGGATCTTTCATGTGGATATTGGCCTCCATCATTGTAGTAGCTATGTGCATTTTTGGAAGTAATAGAAGCATCATTTTGTGGATATTCTCTATCCTAATGTGTTTGCATTCCTTCTTCTTACCTTTTCTGTTGCATTGTGTGCTGGTTGTGATATTTCAAGTCCCTTGCAATTCCATATCTAATTGTGTTCCATGAGAATGATCTGGTGAATATGTTTTTCGATGTGCTACTCATGTCTAGCATATTTTCACACACTTCCCTTCATTCTCACTCAAAAATATAGTGTTCATCCCTCTTTTCTAGTGCTATCACCTTTTAGTGTAGATTCCTTTCATATTATTCTTCTATCTCTGGTCCCTTGGCATTATTATCTTATTTTCCCCTTTTCAGTAGTAGCAGTAGCAATAGTAGTAGAAATAGATAAAGGAATTGGCCTTCTCTGGAGTTCCATCCCAAGCTCGCAAAGTCCCATAACTTGAAGACAGTTCCATTTTGATCTCAAACACTTCATCCCTTCCGAGATCTAAGACACGGGTACATGTTTGAGCAACCAACCATTTCTGGCATGCTCGGTGGGACCAGCATTAAAAGATCAAATTTCATATCTCTAAGTTTTGATGTGTGGAATTCCTATTTCAGCCTTTGAAGGCTCATTTCAACACATCTGGTGACTCCCAAATATCTATGTTTTAACAGTCCTGAGTGCCTTTCATGAGAAGAGTGCATATAAAAAGAAGTGCAGTAGCTAATGATTCTTTTGAGTACCTCCAGCTATCCCTGAGAAAAGTTCATTCCAAAAATCCTGCGTGCACATCTCTATCTCTAGTGTGCCACAACAACTCAAATCCTCCTCAAAATAGATAGCCTCCGCACCCTGCAATGGAACATCAATAACCTCCTCCATTAAGAAAATTTACAAATTTTGCTGGAGGGAGTCCCTTACTTCTATCTATACAATATGATATGCCAAATGACATGCTTAAGAGTATTCCATACTTTACCAGTGAGAATCAAGTCACCCCTCAAGAGCATATCCAGGATATAGTGAATGTGTGTTCACTCTATCTGATCACACATGATGATGTAGACGTTAGGATACTTACAACCTCTTTCAAAGGTAAATCACTTCAATGGTACCAAGGCTTGAGACTTGGATCTATCACCACCTAGCATGAGCTGTGAACAACTCTTTGAAAACAACTCTTTGAAATTACTTTGAAGATAAGTCAGATCACCTATCTTTAGTGGAGAAACTGATAACAACAAGGAGGGTGCCCAATGAGTAGATGAATGATTTCAACATTAGATTTCTGAAGACATGGGATAGAATCCCTCTTATGGTACGACCTACAACCCAGCATGCTTTCTTGTATTATCTTAAGGCGCTCAACAATGAAATTTTAGTTATGATCCAATCTATGGGAGGTAGGAATTTACCAGCTGCTTATAGTATTGCAATAAGGGTAGAAAATAGTCTTATTTAGGTGGGAAATTTGGCTCCTAGATTTCCTATGCCCTTATTCCAAGAAATGTCACAAGGCACCCAACCTTATGTGGCCCCTATTCCTATCCCTGAGCAAAGCGTGTAGCAGGTTTCCTTAACATCCTATTCTCCATCGTGGAAAAAGGAATATGAAGAATTGAAGGCCTTGATTAGAAATTTATTAAATAAGGTCATATCATTAGAAAAATAACATGTGCAATCCTATAGTGGCAATTCCAATTAGGCGCATGGCCAAAGCAATCAGCCTTTATGGAATCAATATGGAAATCAAAGATATGTGCCCAACCAGTAGAATGATAGATGACATCCTAATGCACATATCCCCTTATAATTTGTTCCTCCCATGCCTTCTCTTAAAACACCCAGTGTGTGTCGTGTTCTTGTTCCAGTTCAGAACAATTTGGTACTAGAGTAAGAGTGGTGCTTCCCATATAACATGCCTCATAGTCAATTTCATTGTACCAATGCTACACGCGCTTAACCCTTTATGGTCCAGAATGCTTCAGTTTGTGAACCTTTAACAAGCACCCCTAAAGTAGATAACCAAGGACCAGAATATCCACCAAAAATAAATTTTATGTTCTTCGGTGTAGAGGACTTATATGTAATTAATCAAGCTGTAGAAGATACAAAAATACCATGCACCCAAGTTGCGGACAATACAAGATACAAGAAAATAATGTTTGAATTAGGCACACAGGTCACAATCCTAACAACGTAAGAAAATTCTTAGAACAAAGAATCATACAAGACCTCTTGTAGTAAAGGCACTCAAATCCCTATGTAGGAGGCCCCACAAAAATATCCTCCTAAAGTAGCACACACCCCTCCTTTGGTAGGCCAAGCCTTTGCTCTAGCTAAATTTCAGGCTTCCGTTCTTGAATAGTCAAGAAGGGATGTTGTTCCCAAAATGCACAAGATGGGGGGCCTTCCATTTAGCATTGTCAACCAGATGAAGATAACAAACATAAATGTCACAATGTGGGATGCCCTGACCATTCCATCTCAGCGGGATCTATTACATGAAGCTCTGGCGCAACTCCCACGCGTTGATCTAGTTATGCAGAAGCCATGTGCTTCTGTCAAAATCTTCCAAGAAGAGGAGAAACAAGTAAGTAAATTTTTTGAAACCCCACCCTTCTAGATGTCCTTGATTATAGGAAAACACCTAGTGCATAATTTCATGGTTGACTCAAGTGATAATACTTCTATTATGCCTAAGAAAATAGCCAATGTCTTGGGTCTGTAATATATTCCTTTGTCTAAAGGAGTCCTACAACCTGATGGCTCAATTGTAACTACCTTATGATTTATCAATAATATTGAGTTAACCTTTCATGCATGTCCAAGCCTAACAATCACTCAAGATGTTTTGATCATTGACCATCCTCCTTTGTTTTCCCTATGTCTATGAAGAGAATTTACTACTAGAGTGGGTGGTTACTAGTATTCTTATTGGTTTCATATGTTAATCAAGACAAGGTATGGTACCCGATTTAATATATTAGTTGAGCCTATATTTTCCTATCATGTAGAGTCATATGTCCCATCCTCTGTCAAAGCCAACTATTTGATCTAAGAAGAACAAGATTTAGTTCCTGAAGAGCAGTCTCTTCCACCCTCTATTCTAGACCTAGTGCTTGATGATGGTTAGAAAGACACCACAAGTTTGATCCCTATGTTGAAGAATTGGAATCCTATGAAACTAGGCTTGGTACTTATTTCATTCTACAAGAAGATGTTATTCTTCTATGTGTGCTCAAGAAAGACAAAGTTCAACGTGGTCTATGGAAGTTGTACTTTGAAGGATCTAGAAGTAGAAATGGCATGGGAGCAGGAGTGGTTCTCATTTCCACTAAGGATGAGAAATTTTTCTTTGTGTATAGGCTGCATTTTGTATGCTCTAACAATGTGGTAGAGTATTAAGCACTCGTGCATGGATTGCTCATTACTGAGAAGAATAAATTTAAGGTGTTGTAGATCTTTAGGGACACAAAATTTATTATCCACCAGGTTATGAACAAATGCCAAAAAAAAATAAAATTCTTAAAGATTATAAATACAGAGTGTGGGACCTCCTTGAGAGCTTTAATTCTCTTAATCTGTAGGTGGTTCTGTGCAGAATGAACAAGGAAGATGACTAGATGGCCGCACTAGGTTCAGATTTCTCTCATGCTGAGGACTTTATCAAAGGAAATACTCAGCACATCAAGATGGTGATCAAAACATCTATTCTGGATAACACCACCACCTAGCAAGTGTTTTAAAACAACACACAAATCATCCATTTTATCCAGAATGAAGCTAAATTTTCATCAAGTATGCAAGTTGACTTGCATGAAAGCTATGGTGACCAAGTGATATAGCTGAAGACAAATAAGTTTCCTAAAGTTCTTATCAGCTTAGAGAAAATATTTATCCCTCATGATGAGTTCAAGGATGAAGAAATGTCTATGAATGCTACACAAGAATATTTCTCCTCCATTACTATTGCACTCAAGAAAGAGATGATTCTTGGTAGGACTTATGCATGTAAAGAAAAATAGGCCTTCATATCTCTTTGTCAAAAATATAGTGATATTTTCTCATGGGAGTATGAAGACCTCAAAGGTTTTGATCCAAGTTTTTCTCAACAATCCATTGACCTTGATATTGGTATAAATCCCATTAGATAGAAGCAAGGACCAGTCAATCCAAAGATATAGCCCCTCATGAGAAAGGAATTATCAAAACTCGTTGACGTAAAAATTATGTTTCCTATTAAATACTCTACCTGGGTCACAAATCTAGTTCCGATGCACAAGAAGAATGGTGAGATCAGACTCTTTGTTGATTTCAGAGATTTGAGTAAGGCATCTCTAAAGGATCATTATCATTTTCCTTCAATAGAGTAGATTATGTAGACTATAACTGGTGCGTAAACATTCTCCATGCTTGATGTGTACTCAGGTTTCAACCAGATCCTGGTCAAGGAAGAGGATCAATTCAAAACAACATTTACAACCAAGTGGGGGACATATGCATATTATAAAATTCCCTTTGTCCTATCAAATGTGGGTGCCACATTTTAGTGTGCTATGGATGTTTCCTTTAAAGGATACAGTAATGAGTTCATCTTTGTTTACCTAGATGATATAATTATATTCTCAAAGCAGAGTGCAGGTCATATGACACACCTAAAAAAGCTATTTGAGAGATGTAGGGAATTTGGCGTGTCTTATAACCCCAAGAAGTGAAATTTTTCAGTGGCGTAGGGAAAGCTCTTGGGCTATGTGGTTTCAAAGGATGGCATCACAATTGATCCTGAGCATGTTTCAACCATTCTAGCTCTTTCCCTACCAGTGCACAAAAAGGCCCTACAATCCTTCCTTGGCAAGATCAATTTTGTTAGGTGTTTTATCCCTAACTTTGTAGGAATGGTTCAACCCATCACCTTGATGCTTAAGAAGGACAAGGCCTTCAGATGGAAAACAAAAGGAAGAGAAAGCTTCAACAAAATCAAGTAGGAAATTGTTTGCGTGCTAACACTTATCAATCCAGATTATTCAAAGAATTTCATAATTTTTGCTTATGGTGCTGGTGTGAGTCTGGCTGATGTCCAAACACAAGAAAATGAATAGGGGTTGGAATAACTAGTAGCCTTCTTCAGCAAAAAATGAATAGGGGTTGTAATAACTAGTAGCCTTCTTTAGCCAAATGCTGAAGGATTACAAACTAAAATATAGTCACACAGAGAAGCAGGTCTTCGCCATCATGCACACACTTAATAAATTCAAGATCATGCTTGCCACCAATCATATCAAGGTGTTAGTATCCCACTCTTCAGTCAAATACTTCATCATGGGAGAAGAAATAAGTGATAAAAGAGCATGATCGGTGACCAAAATCATGGAATATGATGTGAATATTAAGGCCACTAAGCTAGTGAAAGGTAATGCACTATGTAAGCAGATTGTTGAGGATGTGTGGAATGAACCTGAAGCTTCATTATTTCTATATGAATACATTCCACGTGTAAAACTTGAACAGAATACAGACCCTGGCGCATGTGAATGGATGAAGGACATGATCACATTCCTTTCTAAGGGTGCCTACCCTCCTGGTTTAAATAAATCAAAGAGAAGACATCTGAGGTTATAATTTTTCCCTTATGTGTTGATTGATGGACTTCTCTTCAAAATGAATCTTGATGGTGTGTTGTTAAGATGTATCAATGGCACATAGACTGAAAAAGTGTTAGCATAATTTCATAATGGATTCTTTGGTGGAAACTTTTCTTCCAAAACTACAGCAATAAAGATCATAATGGTAGGTATATTTTGGCCTACCCTGTTTGTAGATGCACACAAGTAGGTCATAAAAAGAAAGGAATGCACTTTATTTGTAGGAAAGAAAAGATTGGCAACACTTCCCCTCTGAACAATCAAAGTGGATCAACCTTTTGAACAATGGGGTCTCGACTTCATAGGAATGATCAATATTCCTTCAAGCATTAGACATAAATGGGTGTTGACAGTTACAGATTACTTCATCAGATGGACAGAAGTTTTTGCACTCAAAGAATCAACTGAGGCAGTCATCCTTGAATTTCTCAAAGGTATAGTCACAAGGTTTGGTGATCCTCAAACCATTATGTCTGATAATACAAAGGCCTTCCTTGGTGATAAAATCACTGATTGGTCTCTAAGTCTAGGAATTTACATGAAGACTTCTTCCAACTATTTCCCTCAGGAAAACAGTCTAGTAGAATAAAAAAACAAGAACCTAATCATAATCATGAAGCAAACAATGAACATGAGCTAAAGACAGTGGCATACAAAGATCTTGCGCGTACTATGGGAAGATAGAATCATATTTAAAAAGGAAATAGGAACTTCTCCTTTCAAATTTTTCTATGATAAGGAAGCTACCCTTCCTTTGACACTAGATCTGAATTCATTAATGCTTTCCTAGCAGTTGGAATTTTAAGGCACAGACCAAAGAGAAATTGGAATGGCAGAGCTAGTTAATCTTGAAGAACTCAAAAAATCTATCATGATTAAGCTAGAACAGCATCAACAAGCAACAAATAAATGGTTTGACAGAAAGGTTACACCTCAAAATTTCACAATTGGGGACTTGGTTCTAAAATGGGATGCTGAAAGAGATAAACCAGGGCACCATTCAAAGTTTGATGTAGTTTGGAGTCGACCATACATCATCAGTTCCTGCAAAGAGACTAAATCTTTCAAGTTAACTCATCTTGATGGAGACACACTACAAATCCCAATAAATGGGATCCATCTCAAACCGTTCCATTAACTTTTCTGCATCATGTTGTATATTTTATAGTAGTTTTAATTCCTCTAAGTGTGCTCCACACACATTTTTATTTGTACATAGTTCTTTCGTCTCACGTGCTTCCTGTGCATGCTCTTTTGTTGCTTCCAGAATGAAGAGCTTCTTTAAACAGTTGTAAGATTTTGAACAAAGTGAAGAAATGATTCTTAGGTGACTACAAGGACAGTTTCATGATTATGTAACAAAATCCATTCCCAATGGATGCTTCAGGGCACTGAACTCTTTCATCTAGCAGGAAGATGGCCCCCAAATTCACCAAAACTATTATCCAAATATCTCTCCTAGCGATTTGGGTAACTTACATACACATACTGGCTCTGAGTTATTCATTGCAATATTTTATGTGCTCAAGATCACTTGGCATATTCCCTTCATCACAGTTTCCTTGCACACTCCTTTTCTTTCTTTTCTTCCACCTCTCCCTTTTTCCCACCTTTCACACATTTAGATTCTTCCTAATCAGTCTCTTCCCTTCCCATGCTTCCCAAACTTGCTTCTATCAGCTAAGTCCTTGGCCCCTCGCATGCCATACCCATTAATTTGTAATAGTTGTGCCTTGACCATACATTCTCTACTCACCAATTTTCCTCACTTCCCCATGTGCATCGTGCACACTCCCTCTATGCCTTCCTCTATTTCTCCATGTGCCCTTCCCTTCCATCATTCTGTGCCAGGTCATCTTTTGAAATTCTTGAGTGTGCTACTTATAACCAGTCAAGTACGCTAATAGGGAACTAAATCCTTACAACAAATCAATAAGTGACACATGGTAGATAAGGAAAAATATTTTCACATTTGGCCATCATTTTAGCCTATCCATGTGTGCCACATATTTTTTGTGCATTGATGACTCTGACATCTTCTAACAGCCATATGTTTTTCTATAGAGCTTAGATCGGTGCATGCCTAAACTTTTCAGAGAGTTGCTAACATCATCTACAATGCCAAAAATTCAAATTCAAATTTTTGTGGGTCTGGTAGGAGAGAAATGGGAAAACATCATTTTGAACATTGATGAGAAGATATGATTACTCTAACCACCCAATTTGGTATGATTTTTCCTCCTTTTTATTCAACACGCTAAAAAGGCATGGGGAAGCATATTTCACAAATATTTAGGAGGATTTGCATGTATTGAATGATTCTTGTTGGTGGTTTTGTTTCAAATTCAGTTTTTCCCTCCTTCTTCCCTTCTTCCTCCATGGATTCATCTATAAATATAAGAGAAAGGCTCATTTGTTATGTTAGACACTCTGGATCTTATGCATTTTGGTAAGGACTTTATATTTTATATATTTTGAGTTGCAGACCTCTATGTTTGACTTTTGTATGTGGATATCATCCTCCTTCATCATTATAGCATCTCGGTGCATTTATGAAAGTAATAGAAGCATCCTTTTATGACTATTCTCTATCCTAACGTGTTTGCATTCCTTCTTCTTGCATTTTATTTTGTGTTATGTGTTGGTTGTGCTATTTTAGGTCCCTTTTAGTTCCATGATAATGATATGGTGAATACGTGTTTCATTGTGCTACTCATGCCTAGCATCCTTTCACGCACTTCCCTTCATTCTAGATATGAACAAATAGTGTTCATCCCTCTTTTCTGGTACTATCACCTTTTACTGTAACTTCCTTTAATGTTATTCTTCTATCCCTAGTCCCTTGGAATTATTATCTTAGTTTCCCCTTTTCAGCACTAGGAGTAGAAGTAACAGTAGAAATAGATAGAGGAAACGAACTTCTCCAGAGATCTGTCCTAAGCTCGTAAGGTCCCACAACTTGTGTATGGTTCCATTGTGGTCTCATACACCTCGAACTTTCCAAGATCTAAGATGTGGGTGCATGTTTGAGAAACTAACGCTTAATTAGGATACAACTATCTAAAACATCCCCCATGCATTAATTAACACATTTAGGAGTAAATCAATAGCCATATGGATGATATAATAAGTCAATTTATGAACTCATCATCTCCCCTGCACTGTACCTTTTGCATGTCCTCATGTAAACTCATCTCTATCCTACCCTTTGTCTAAGCTATTATGCTATATCATACTCCTCAAATTGGTCTACATATTTTTTATTTGTTCCTTTGCACCCCCGAGTTTCCAAGATAAAATCTGCCCATGTTTTAAAACTATCATGAGATTGGGAAACATTATTCTACCAAGTTTTCATGGAACTGAGAACAAGGGGAGGTCTTACTTGCATACCAACCCACTCATCACTGTATTATTTTATAACCTTTTCTACCAACTATCAAAGGATTGCTACAATTGAGTATCCTCTTCTCATAATCCAACTAAGGTTTTGAGGAGAAATCACTTCCCTTCTTTTCAACTATAATCTCAAAGTGTCCCACATTTTTTCACAAGCTTTCAGAGCTTCACTAAAATAATGTTGGCAATAAATCTCAAATTATTAAACACATTTGGATAATATCTCTGAAGTATTCTTTCCAATTCTAGATTGATAATATAGAGACCTAAAATCCTTTTTCATGGAGACATCATTGTGGTGGGTAGGCCTAATATAGAAACCAATAGTCTAGGTTGTTTGATAAGAAAATAAATTTTTTCTCACTGCATACAATCTGTTTCATAATTTATGATTGAAAATCCTTTAATTGGATCTCTCCCATAGAAAAAATGATAAATAAGGCAAGGACATTAGAAACCAACATGGTATAAAGGTAGAATTCACATAACAAATTTTTTATTTCTAGAGTACTTCCTTGATAAATTTCTAAAAAAAATTTGCCATCCAGAGCCACATGGGTATTTCCACAAAAAATACTTTTCAATTTCCATTCATAAAACTATTCTTAAAGAAATAGACTCTAAAATGAAGAGGGATTCCTAGAAACTAGAGGTTTGCAAGCAAGAGGACAAACATACTCAACAACTGATTCTAATTTCTTCTTAGCATTTGAATCTGATTCAAACTATTCTTTAATTTTCTTATTTTCTAGGACTAATTATTTATTCTAAAGAGACAGTTGGTCACAATGAGAGGAAAATTTATTCCATGCTTGCAACCCAATATTCTTTTACCTTTTTGAACTATCAACTTCTATTTTCAAGACAGTTATTTCTCTAACTTTCTCCATAGTTTTATGAAAAAATTCATTTTACATAGACAATTGAGTATCTTCAATACCTTTTAATTTATTATTCAAAGCATCAATTTCATCTTGATACTACTTTAGGAATTTATCTTCATGTGATTCTAGTTGACAAACCTCCATTGCAGTAGTTTTTGGATCTCTAATCTAGGTTTCTGGCACTACAGGTATTTTTGGAGATGCAAACATGGTTTCTGGAGCTTTAGCAATGTCTGGCATATCATTAGAGGGAATTGTTCTTTGGGAATGTTTGTCATAAATTCATCATCTTCCAATTGTTCACTAGGATCAGACGAAGTACCAACCTTGAAAATATTTTCCAAAATTGGGGTTGAACCCTTCATTAAAAAATATAGGTCAAGAAACTTCAGGTTTCTTTGATGTACAGACCTTCTTGGTCTTAATGACATAAAAAAATAGCCTAGTAGTATAGCCTTTTCCTTAGAAGGTTGAGGCACATATGGCTAGGTTTCCTTACTTGCAAATTCTTCCATATCGATATTTGAACACCAAGCACTTGATTCAAGCTTAGGCTGAACAGTGGGAGGTGGTTCTGAAGAAAAAGGTGTGGGAGCCTTTTTTATTTTCTTCTATTTATAACTTTCTCCTACACTTATCTTCTCTATCTTCCTCTTAGGCCTATAAAAATATTGATGTGTGCATAGTAACTAGATGAGCCCTGGGTTATTTAGGGAAGCTTTACCACCTCCATTCTTGTATTTTTGACCCACCTTAATGAATCCCTCTACAAGATATTATGGAAGATTAAATTTAAGCTTAGGGTTTTTCTGACCCTTCTTCAAATGAGTGAGAATTATCAATGTGTCACCCCCTAGCACCATTGGTTGTCCATCACAAATAAAATATCTATTCACCCATGTGGCAATTTACTTCCAATGACCCGAAAAACTCTCCTGCTTAATACCTTTTTAAATACTGTGGGGAGTGAGGATTATTCGAGAATAAATTTCCCTTCATCATGAAACAGTGGTATCAAATCCTTAAGCAGGGCATTAGTTAAAATTTTGAGACCAAAATATGGGAGATCGGATATTGTAGTAAGAATGTGGTTGTTTATCTCAATTCTCTTGCCTCCTATTCGAGAGCATGTCACCTCAAAATTCAATAGGAATTCATCAACTAAATATTCATCAAAACCCTCAAACTTCTGAATACATTCTAACCAACCTAAATCATGGAAGACTTGGGAGATGACAACATTTCCAAGGAGAGGCTCTGCAGACTTTGGTTTTGATTTCTTCTTCTACCCCATAGCTTATAATAGTCCAGGTGGAGTTAGAGAAAAATGGTGAAGGTTTATGTGAGGGAAACAAATAAATTGCATTAAACTTTGGTGGTGGAAATTTGAACTATATTTTGAGTTGCTGATGGCATTGAGTCAATGTAAGAATGGTAGAAAAAAAATATTGATAGTACTTAATTGGGATGAAAAGGTTAAATTCTTTGCACGGTTCCCATCCTATCATCATGAATTCTTATGCCACTTGTCATTCTTAGAAAAATGTGATACATTCTATTTATTTGTCCATTATTACTCTTTATCACCCACTTCATGTCATGAGATTTTATTTTACATCCTAAATAAATGCATTGGGAATGGGATTTTGATTTTACGTATTAAATAAATGTAATGGGGATTTATACAAAGTTAATATCTTTAGCAAGGGATTAATACACTTCACCTTGCCAGTTCATCTCTCTAGTGACCATTGGCGCTCCACTTGTAGAATTTGAAGAGTAATTTTGATTAATGGACATTTTAATAATTTACATCTCTAACCTTTATTGAAAGCATGAAATAAAACATATATTTTTTATTTTTATGATATAGGGGAAAGAGGATCAAAACTATGATCTTCTTCCTTTATTTGAATTTCCAAAACAAACTATTCATGGTGGGAAGAGCTGCAGTCTTCCACTGAATCAAATTCTTCACATAACATCATGTCCTTAGTGAAAGTTTCCTTATCTTGGGGTTGTTAATAAATATTTAGTCTATGTCCAATCACCAAAAATTTTATCTTGTCACCATCAATTGGTAACAATATCACAAATCCATTATCATAAAAAATCAATTTGACAAGGTCCAAACCATCTTGTTCTCAACTTTCCTTTGAATTGTTGATACTTTGAGTCAAATAGTAATCCCCGTTCTCCTTCATTGAACCTACTATTTTTGATATTAGCATCATGATAGGATTTTCTATGATGTTGAATAGTTTTAGTTTGTTGTTATGCCTCCATCCACATTTCATCAAGTTCATTCAACTACACAACTCTCTCATGTTGAGGTTCATCGATCTCAATCCCAATCTTCAAAGTTTTCCTCCAAGTCTATAATTCAAATTATATAAGAAGAAATGAATTCTTCCCATATACCAATTCATATGGAAAAAAAAATAGTGGTGGTTTTTCATGTGTTATTGTATGCCCAAACTAGTTCAGGAAGCCTTGGCACCTAATTCTTCCTATCTATATTGACAAATTTAGTTAAAATATTCCTCAAATCTCTTCTTGTGACTTCCACCTACCCATTAGATTGGGTTGGTATGGTGATGATTTCATATGATTTATTTGGTCGATCTTTAGGAAGCCTTCAATCGTGCTGGACACAAACTGAGTTCCTTAGTCAGATACAATGGCTTAGGGAGCTCCAAATCTTAGCATAATCTAGCTATATAAAAAGTAAGCTACAACATCCTCATTGGAAGATGTCAATGCTTTAACCTTGGCCAATTTTGAAACATAGTCAGTGCACACCAGGAGAAACTATTTTCTTTAGGATGGGGGGGTCAAAAGGCCCAATGAAATCAATTCCTCTCATCTCAAATGGCCCTAAGAGAAGCTTAGGATTGAGGATAATTTCAGTAGAAAACATAAACTTCCTCATCCGATGACATGCATCACATTTCCATACATACTTCTTGATAGATTTATGGAAAGAAGGCCAGTAATACATAGCTCGAGGGACCTTGTGGATTTTCCTCTTCACTGAGTAATTTCCTCCTTTAATTTTATCATTAAAATATCTCATTATGTCATACAATTCATCTTCTCAAACACACCTGCGAAGAACCATGTTAGGACAAAATTTTAAAAAAAAATCCATTACACCATTTGTAGGTAGCATTGTTTTTTATTAATCTTTTACATTATTTATTGGTAAAGTAAGGTAGAAACTTCCCTATAGTTAGATAGTTGGAAAGATAAAAAAACCATGTAGGATGTGTTGATACTACAAAAAAAAACTCATCCAGAAATTGAGCTTAGACTACCTCCTCTTCTCCTGAAACATTCAATGTCAAAATGAAGTTAGTAATAACATTGGCATTTTCGGGCTTATCAATAATAGCCAAGTTAAATTCTTGAAAAGTAAGTAACCACCTAATAATTTCCCCCCCTACTACTGGTTTATTCATAAAAAATCTTATGGATGAATGGTTAGTATACACAAAGATTTTATATCAAGTAATATAGTATCTAAATTTATTCAAAGAGTAAACAACATCTAGAAATTCCTTTTCTATAGTGGTGTAGTTTCTCTCTATGGGGGTTAGATTTTTGTTGATGAAATAGATGGCGTACATTTGGTGTTCCTCATCATTTTCTTGAAGAAAAATTCCCATTGATGTGTTAGAAGAATCAATGTGAATATAAAAAGGATGTCCACAATTGGGTCCTCTCAAAACTGGGGCATTGGTAAATTTCTCCCTTATAACTTAAAAATCTTGTTGACATTGAGGAGACAATTCAAAAACACAGTATTTTACCAAAAAATAAGAAATGGGTACAAAAATATTATAAAATCTTTTATGAATCGTACGTATTATCCTACATTTTAAGGAAAAGTTTGATATTAGTCTGATTTGTTGATGTAGGCAATTTAGTAATGAATTTTATCTTTTTAGGATCAACTTGGATACCTATAGCAGATATATGATGACCCAAGACAATTCCCCGATTAACCATTATTAAAAATTTGTCATGAATCAATGAGAGTTGGTTTTTCTCACATTTGTTTAACACTCTTTCAATATTACTTAGAGATTCTTCAAAAGTAGACCCATCTACAGTAAAATAATTCATATAAACTTCAACATAGTCATTTGTGAGGTCTACAAAAATAGCTAAAACTACTCTCTAAAAGTTTGCATGTGTATTACAAAGTCCAAATGGTAGAACTATGTATGCAAATGTACCCTAAGGACAAGTGAAGGTGGTCTTATCTTAATCAACAGGTGCTATAATGATTTTGTTATACCCATTGAACCCATCTAAGAAGGATAAGTGTTTCTTACTTCCCATATTGTCCAAAAATAGATCAATAAAGGGCAAGGGGAAGTAATATTTCTTAGTGGCTTTATTTTGCTCCCTACAATTTATACATATTATCCACTTACCATTCTTATTTGGAACTATAACAAGTGGTGATACCCACTGACTATCAAATATCAGGTAGATTAATCCTACCCTCAATAGTTTTTCTATTTAATTCTTGATAATGTCTCTAAGTGCCCGATTAATTCATTTTTGTGGTTTTCTAACTAGTTTAACATCCTCAGTGTAAATATGGTGAGTGCAGATGTTTGGATGAATCCATTTTATGTCATTATAATCCCAAGAAAAATATTTCAAATGATTCCTCAAGACATCTACAACCCTAGCCTCTTTGTTGTCCTCTAAACTGTTACCAATGGTAAATTCTTCTCCTATCTCAAAAATTACTTGTTTAGCATCTTTCAAAATAGTAATTTTTGTATCAAAAATAAAATATTTCAAGGGAAAAGTATGACGACGTAGCTTGTGAAAAATAGTCATGTTTTCAAGTGATACAACCTTGGCTAAAAGATAATGAAAATCGGTGGTTGTATGTTCTTCATGGTAATCATAGGTATCTTCATAATTTTCAATAGAAATGTCACTTACCAAGGTGATGTTATCCGCTGAGTTTAAAAAATTCATTTCCATAGCCACAATTTTGATTTCCGTAGCCACAATTATGGTTTTCATAGCCACACTATCATCTTCATCAGACATTGGGTATGGCTCCACAATTTATTCCATTTGATTTTTCATTGCAATGGTGGCTAGATAAGAAGAACTCATGCTGTTAGTATCCAAAAAATCTACCCAAACACATTCTTTGATTTTTGCCCATTTGAAGTAGTAATTTTTCCAGACCTACAGTCAATGTATGCATCAAGAGTTTCTAACCAGGGTCTTCGTAAGATGACTGAGTATCCTAACTTTTGAGCTTTAGGCTGTAAGACCATGAAATCTAAAGGATAATCCCAAGAGTAAACTGTGACCATAACATCCTCAATTACTCCATCTGGTACAACAATAGATTGATCTGCTAATTCAAGGATAGTATTATTTGGATGTAATCCTTTCAAGGACAACAGATTAAACATATATGTTGTTATGACATTGATGGAAACAAAAAGATACACCAAAACATTATATATTGACTGGCCATTCACAAAAATAGTAATGACTGGACTTCCAGGATCACCATATTTTGGTGAGAGAAGTTTTCTAGCTACAAGATCAATTAGATTTCCTTCTACTTTGACTATTTTTGGGTATTTCCTCTTCCTTCCTGGTGTCTTTATGAAATGGTTTCTAATGGTCTAGTTTAATTTGAGAATGTAACTTATTCATCTAAGGAGTGGGACCTCAATATTCATATTTTTCAACTCCTTAACTAATGTTGTTTCTTCCTCATTCTGAATTTCTTTTAATCTTTCTAGGAAAGGAGCAGGATGCATATTATTATCTTTCTCCTGATTGTTCCTAGTGAATCGTGTTTGTGTAACATTTCCAATTTACTCACTTTCTTAAAGTATCCTCTCACTTTCCTCTGGTATCCTCTCATTTTCCTCTGGTATTTCTGTGACATTTATGGGAGGGTTGTTCACTGTTCTTCTAGACCTCAGTTACACGTTATTAATGGCAATTACCTGCATTTTCTCACTCTACCCTACTTTGTTAATTGAAGTTGTTTGTTGATTTTTGGGGTTTGAGTCAAGATGGGCTTGAATTTTATTCTATGTTTCCTTCCCTTGTTGGTAATATTTTTTATGGTGGAGGCATTAAAGCTTGTTGTTGTTGTGTGAACCTCCTTGGCTGATTAGAATTCTTCTGGGGGCCCATTGTTTGTTTTTCCATGGTAGTGCCCATCCCTACTGATTTTAGGGAGGCATTAATGGTGGTGATTGTGGGTAAACCATCAAGTTTTGTGGTTTCCAATCAGGTTGTCCTCAAGTTTGTTGAGGAGCTTGATTTGGCCATGACATCATTCAAGGCTTTTGAGTAAGTCTAGGGGCATAAGAAAACTGATTATTTGACCTTTGAATGAAGTTTACCTTTGTATTTTATTGAGTTGTGGAATTTAATATTTATTTTAGCTGAGGTAGCAGAGTGCAATGGTTAGTATAATGGTTAGGTAAATCACAAATTAGGCACATGTTTGTGATATCCAATGGAAATTCTTTCAAAGGATATTTTTTCTTACATCTGGGACAATATGTGTCTAAAGGTTATTTTGTAACATTGTTCTTATTTTTCAGCCCATATATGGTTGAATTTAACTATGATAAGGTCTTTGTTTTCATAGTATCCATTTCCTCTAGAAGTTTTGAGGTGCCTAGGGAATTTTTGGTGTTTTCCTTCATCTTATACATCCACTTGTTCTAGAGTAGCTCCGACATAACTAAACAATCTGTGCCATGGAATGTTTATGTACATCACCTCCTCCCATGAGATGGAGGGAGTCTTTAGTTTTATCATAAATTCCTTTAAGAAAATCTGTCGTAGTGATTTCTGCATTCAATTCATAATCACTCCTTCTATGGACAAAGAGTAATTTGTCTATATAATCTTCCAAATTTTCATCTTCTTTTTACTTTATCTGAAAGAAATATTCCCTCCTATTTCTTCCGCTACAGTAGTCCTAGTATTTTTCCAAAAATGAAGTCTCCATCTATTCCCATGAATGAATGGAATTAGAGGGAAATCCCATAAGCCACCTCATGGCGGAGTCTTTGAGGGTGGAAGGAAAAAGTTTGAGTTTCTAGTTATCTATTTTGTAGTCATGTTTGGCAAAGGAATTTGAATTCAAACAAGAATTGGTATGGATATTTTTTGGACATTCCTCGAAAGATAGGGATAATGGATGGAGAAATCTTTTACTTAGGTGCATCCCCATCCTTATCTAAGAAAATGTAATAAATCAAGGTCCTACCCAAGGGTCGGTCATCATCATTTCCACTATCTCCCATTTCAGAAAGTTGCTAAGGTTCTAAATAATATGATGCGTACTATTTAGTATCACTCTTGGGAAATGTATTAGATTTAGTGTCACTCTCAATGTTCCCTACTTGTGCTCTAGTTGGAGATATTATGTGAATATTGTGAGGTATAAATCTCCCTTGAGCATCCTGTGACCTGTGCATAAATATTTATTGTGTAAGTAAGGCCTCAAACTCTTACTAGTTACATATCTTAACTTCACTAACACCTATAACATGTAATATGAATCAAACGACATGTTTTTCTTATGGTTTCCCTATAAACAGTGCCAAAAATGATGGGTCATTATAATTTCCAATTATTTAACCAACATATTAATTTTTTGGTGTCATTATAAAACCAGGGATACACCATAGGTTGTATGTAATGAAGTTGTATGGAACATAGTTATTGTGGTGGTTCTCTTTGGGGGTTTTCTTGTTATTTCTCTCTCATTTCTCTTTTACACTAAATAAAGTAAATATAGTTCTAAACTACTAAAAGGAAAGACAATATTCAAGAAATGCATCTAATCTATTGAAACAATATTGCTCTAATAAAAATGATTTCAAAATAAATGCTTAACTGAATTGAAATGATCACATGAATTAAGAAATATAATAAAGTAAGGAAATATAAAAAATACATTCAAATAACCATTTGAAGCAAAGTGTTGAAACTTAAATTTAGTAGGAATAACGATCAAGCATGAAACATAAAACCTCCAATCTCCTCAGTCGAGTGGGCCCTTGCTCTCCTCCGGGATTGAGGAACTTAACACCAATGAATACTCAAAACGGAATATAGATTATATTGATTTGAATAAGTTCAAAACATTCTCCATCATGATACTAAAAGTAACTATGGACTGATATATAAAACTATATTGAAAACTATTATTAATACTCTTTATGAAACAATTTCAATGTGTCTTATAGTTACAATTAGTTACATAACATTCCACAATTATAGGAAATGAATTTAACCAATAACAACCGCATTAAAGCTTAATGAAATCCTGTAATATAGCTAAAAATAAGGTCCTTTTCTATAGGCTATTATGAGAAAACCCTCTAGAATGGCATGGTGGAAATAGACTTTGTCTTCTTAACTATGACTTGGTCAAAAATGGAAGAGAATTTTCTTTATCAACCTACACACATCATCACATCACTCAAAAAGGAAGTTAGTGGGAATTCATACAGTCATTAGTTCACTTGAGATAAGTTAAGTAAAATGCATCAATCTTAATTAGGATACAATTATCTAGAACATCCCCCATGCATTAATTAACATATTTAGGAGCTAATCAATAGCCATATGGATTATATAATAAGTAAATTTATGCACTCATAACTTGGGTATGTCATGGGGTAGCATACAAGTATTTTTTTCATTGGATTAAAGAGTCACCACATTGAAAAAATAAAAAATTTACAAACATAACCAAGAAACAAACACAATCAACACACCATAGGGAAATAAAACATAAAATGTGAAGGAAAACAAAAAGAAATGAAAACCAAGAAAAAAAGTCCAATATCACCTATGTTACATGCAGGGGAAAACCTTCTTCTATTGTAGCACCAATTATTATTGATTTTCTACCCTTATATGTGTATCACTGAATGCATTTCATCCACAAATCTATTGATGGGATCACTAAAATATGACCCTTTTCTCAATTTATTGAGAATGTTTGCTTGATTGTTCTTGTATATGAGGGTCCTATTATTCATTCCATTTCCTTTTTTGTTTTGACATCTTATTTCCATCTTCTCATTTATTCCTAGGTTCATTCTAATTTTTTATCTTCCTTCAATTCCATGAGAGTGAGTCTTGATTATAATACACTTGTTATTTTCACATTGAGGCTTATGATATCTAATGAGAATTTGACCTTCACTTTTCATTTTCTTCATAAACACTTTTTCCATGAGTTGTTTCTTGACATGTATTTCAATATTTTTCAATAATATCATAAGCCTTATGACACTCCATGTTTCTCAATTGCTCCACATAACTATCCATTATATAATTTTTCTCATTTCTGATCCACTTCTCTATATGTTGTGGTGTGCACATTGCTTCATTATAATGGAAACATAATAAGAAAACTATTAGATATGAAAAATGAGAAACATAACCTTCTTCACCTTGGTAATTTTGAGCCTCAAAATATGGATTCATGGTGAAAGTATCATTTCCTTATGTATCCATGTATTAGTTAGCTTAGTAAAGAGAATAGAAACCAACAACTAATAGTTCCAAAACAAAGCTAAACTATACCTAGATCGTCATTCTAAGTAAAATATTCCTAACTCCATGCAACATACATAATGCAATGCAATACAAGAAAGTAAACAAGCTAACCTAACAGAGAAACATAATGCAATGTTTTTGTTATCAAGATTTGATTCTGACCCATGCGAATTAACAACAAGGGTTACAAGATAGTGTCCCAAGCAAGGATACATGAAAGGGAATAACAGAGGACACTTGGGTCCTATGAAAAGTAATTGTGCACTATGAAACAATACCAAGTAACTCATTGTTCCCCAGAGTATAGAAATAGTAAGAAAACTAGCTTTGTTAATGGAGGTAGAGAAAGATGATCCGCGAGTCACACACAAGAACACGTGAGAACTAAAGAGTGACATTTTGTAGGATGATTTTTTAATTAATTTTTATTTTTTTAGAAACATATTTGAATGTTTTTTATTTTAATTTTTTCTAAAATTATGTTTAGGAATACAAAAAAGTGTGGATGCCCCCAATGATAAATGGGATGTACAAGGGAAAAATGCCACGCGTATGCATCGAAAAGTGAATATCTGAAAATGCCCAATGATTAGATAGGATTATTCAAAGGCACACTCTTCAGACGTGGAAGGAGGATCAAGTCCAATATAAAACAAGTTCAATCATGAGGGAGCAAGGATGCCCCCAACGTAAACTGACCAAGAAACACATGAGAGAAAGGAAGTACAAAATTATCTTATTAAAAGGGGACAAAAGTGTTCACAAACATAGAAAATAGAAAGTATTATACACATAAATGTTATGAATGAATCCAAATAATAAAAATTATATGAAAACATTTATAAGGAGGTTGATGGAAAAGTGATTAGCCCAAGGCACAAATCGTGAGACAAAACATGCACTAAAGCATGAGTTTGAACAAGGTCCAAAACCAACACTTAGTAAAATACTAGTCCTGTTTACTCATCAAGATCCCGTGTATGAATGTGGAAATGAATTATATTTTAAAGGAAAGAGTTGATAGAAAACAAGTGAAGATACTAACCAATGTTTAGGAATGATTGATTTTGAAAGACTTTGTGAATGGAGGGTGGAAGGAGAGTCGTACATTGCTCCACTACCAACTAGGTGTCCATAGCCATGACAGAGATGCACTTGATTTGAATCACAACATTTCTCTACTTCTAGTCAAGTCTCCATAGCCCTAGTAGATATTATTGGAAATACCCCATATATATATTGGAATATATGAATTTGATTTATCTTTATAGCTTTTGCTTCTTTGATTGATTGATTTTGATTCGTGTTTTGTTTACTGAAAAACTTATTTCAGCTTTCTTGTTTGAAAAGGGGTTAAGAATGACTGATGGATTGATGAAAGGATGTGGAAGTAATTATGATGATGACATTAACTAGTGTCAACAAATACATCCAAAATTTCTTCACAACAAGTTTATTATATGAGAATTGTGATAAGATCTCTAATAGGCCAGTCATTCTCTAATTTATCAAGGTGATAAAATATCAAGGTTAAATAGATACCATAGAGATAAATGTAGCAAACGGTGTGCGAATAGGATAACCACAATAACATCGAAGGGATGACAATAATGGATGACTTGTAGAGGAATATGAAATAAAGTGAAGAAATAATATCCATCTATACACAATACCTGATTGCAATGTTGAATATTTGTACCTTTGATTTTGTTTTTGTAATGTTTTAATGTTTTCTCATTTTTTGTATTTTCGAATTATTTTGACTTTTTTCCAACTTTTTTTATGGCTTTTTTTGCAATATTGGGACTAACCATGTCACTCTACATGATAAAATCCGACAATGATGTGCATGATTTCCTTGATAGGGGAGACTAAGCATGTTTGTTTATCAACACTGATATTATCCCTTATCTCGATGATCGTGGTGAGCTCACACTAAACAAATTATTGTGATTTGTTTTGGAACATAGATTTCGTATGCGGGAGCTTGAGCTCCATATCCATAGGTTTCTACACTTTACACCATACTTGATGGGTGCATTGGTGTGCATTTTGTAATTAAGTTTGATTGTAGATTCTATGATCATTTGAGTTGTTGGGAGATTTGGATCTCCTCAAATTTTTGATCTTAGCTTGATAAAGAACCTATTATCGTCATGATGGGCGCCTTTTGATGTGAACACAAAAAATTTGATTCCTTATTATCGTATGCATAAGGGAACTTGTGATAATATGTTATTGTTGGTGTGTGTTGGGTTCAAAGGCCTAGACCTAGATTGTATGATCAAACTTATTCAAAGTGAAGAATGTTTCATGTCGATTTAGGTAGTATAACGTCAACCAACTAGACATTTCATAAGGATGGGAATTCTTGTGTGATTTTCCAAATGGGTTCTAAGGAAAACATGCATCATGATAACGCAATTTCAAAAATCTAATAAGGTTTGCACAAAAAGTTACGAGTGCAAGGAATATAAGGATCAAAAGGATTTTCCTTAGAAATATAAATGTATAAGTTGAATGATCGAAAGAAACAATCATCCAAGCTCAAAATGCCACTCAAACTTAAGGGATAAAAAATTACCTAAGAATAATGAATGATAAAGAATCAATTGATCAAATTTATTGTCCTAAATGGATAGGTCAAAATGATGAATAATCATAAGACACAATACAAAAGGTTTGTTCTAAACCAATCAATCAATGAAATTACTTCCTAAGTTGTTTTCCAGATTGTATTTTGACATTTAAAAATGATAAATGAAATGTCACAACTTATTTCAAGTTCAAGAATGAACAAGGAGTATGTAATAACAAAAGGTTATACGATTTCCAAAAAATATATACTTAAAAAAAGTTTAAATCCAAGCAAGACATAAATTCCAAAAAGTGGGGGTTACGAATATGAACAACGAAAAAATGTCACTAAGATACATTAAACAAACTTTACAAAAAATTAAGGTATTAGTATTAAAATAATAGTAGTATGATGTGCGAAAAAGTAACAACACCTTTCAAAATTGAGGTAATGTTGAAATCAAACCAAGGTTAAAGTATACTAAGGAATTGTTAATATGTGCATAGCATAACATTACAATCTAGACACTTAGGTTGAGTTTAGAAGAAACAAGATGTAAGTATCAAAATTTTTTCTATACGATACAAGAAACATCACACTTCAAAGGAGAATCAAGTGAAGAAACAAGCCTAACTACAATGGAGATCTTAACTTGGGCATCAAGATCAAATGGTTATCAATGATGTAAAAATACACCCACACACTTTAGATGTTTAACAACTCAGTTAAAAACATGGAAGAGCGTAAACAAACATACAATTGGTGAACACAAGTGATTGATAACAAAAGTATAGTTGTTCTTATTTTGATCAAAAAAGTTTCAAAATAAAAAATAAGTAGATCAAGTGGGGTTGAAAAGTGTTTGGACTCACTTCGGCATAGTTTTTCCTCACCTTACAGTGAGCAAAAAATAAGAAAAATTAATGTCAAATTTTTTTTGTGATGAATAATGTGTAGTTTGAACTTTAATGGACTCTCCCTTTGTTTGATAAATAATATTTTGACTCTAAGAAAGTTCTACCTTTGTGAAGGCTCTCATAATGATTAGTACAAATAAGTTAGCTCCAAGTCAAGATATCTTCCTAGGTGGTTCACTCAACTAGGTGTCACAAGTTATCAAAATGAAAGCGTGATTTTCTAAGGAGTTTCCCTTGGATTATCTCATATTTACTTTACTCCTTTCAAACATAGTGAGAAACAAATGTTTTCATCATGTGTTCTCACTAGGATCGTGATACATGTAACTTTGACTCCACCTATATAAGGTAAAACTAGTCAAGTAGGTGTACAAAGCACTTCTTGTTTCATCCACAAGGATCCCTCTCGTGTGGATCACCCCCATTGTCATATCTTAAGTCTTATGCCAAAGGGGTTATGTTCTAGTTAAATCATACATGACATACTATTATCTGAACCTACAAATATAGTGTGATTATTGTGGTGTGTTTTTAATATTTTAGACTTAATGTGGTTTAATCGTTCACCATTTAGTAACCTACAATCACATGTGTATCAGTATTTTTTTGTTTCAAACCTCCTTTCTTTAACAAGAAAATTAGATCGTGCACACAAAAGATTAGTAATTTTGCACAAGAAAAAAAATCATGAAAGAGGGTTTAAGTGTTGTTTTTAATTCCAAATATCACCTACAAGGTGTGAGGTAATAACATACACAATGCAAAAACCCAACTATAATAAGAAATGGAAAGCACTTTGCGAATTTAAATTGCAAGATAGTTCATTTTAACTAAGTCTGACATTCATTCGCTTAGTAAATAAGTGTAATGAGATGTTTAAATCATAACAAAGATATAGAAATATTTTTTGATTCTAAGATCACCTAAAAGGTACGAGGGAAGAGCATACGTGAATCTAATCTCATAAAAAAACAAATAACATCCATTAAATTTAAACAAACCAAGTTCACAAAAATCATGAAAATATTCCTTACAAAACAAGAGTTAAACTCAGATAAAACCTGCAAGTAATTAGTACATCAAGAACACAAGATTTTTCCAAATTTTTAAATAGACCCCAAATTTTTACTATGATTCTTGAGCTCAACTTTTATATGTACTTACCCCTATAGAAAAATGAAAATTATAGAGTAGAAAATGAAATCCGATGCTTCCAGAATGATGCATACCCTCAAGTTTTAGTGTGTACTCAAATTTTTTAGCGTGTACTCACTCCAATAGAAAAATTAAAATGATAGAGAATAACGTGAATGCATGCACTTCCAGAATGATGCATGCCCTTAAGTTTTAGTGTGTACTTGTAAGTTCTAGCATGTACTCACCCCTATAGAAAAGTCTCAATGACAGAGCAAATGGTGAATTCCTATCCTCAATTTTAATTGTGTACTTGCAATTTTTAGCGTGTACTCACAAGTTTTAGTGTGTACTCACAATTTTTAGTGTGTACTCACAATTTTAGTGTGTACTCTTAAGTTTTAGTGTTTATTCATAAGTTTTAGTGTGTACTCACAAGATTTAGTGGTGTAATCACAAGTTTTAGTGTGTACTTGTAAGTTTTAGTGTGTACTCACCCCTATAGAAAAATGACAATGATAGAGAAAACATAAATTCCTACCCTTAAGTTTTAGTTTGTACTCACAAGTTATAGTGTGCACTTGCAAGTTTTAGTGTGTACTCGTAAGTTTTAGTATGTACACACCCCTACAAATTTTACCTATGCATGTACCTATAGATGATGTACAAACACAAGAATTTGATGTATGAAACTCAAAAAGCTCTATTTTTTCCTAAATTTTCTCAAATCCAATGACAACCCCTCACAATAAACCCCATAAGAGAGACTCAATGTATATAAAGTTAGTTAAATAACGTAATAATCTTAACCTATTTTACATGTGCATGCTTGGGGTTAGAAAAAATTGAGGAAAACTAGTAAAACTCATGAAATCAAAGACACGATGAATCAAGTCTCACAGGGCATGTTAAATGTATCTGTGTATTAGTTAGCAAAGTAAAAATAATCAAAACTAACACCTAATAGTTCCAAAACAAATCTAAACTATATCTAGATCATCATATTAAGAGCTTAAAGAGAGTAAATATCAACACTATGCATTAGAACTTTGAAGGAAACTCAAACTAACATGCTAAACATTTATCCTCTACTTTTTGAAAGTTAAACAAAATGTGATATTTTGTGTGATCCCAAGGGTTTGAGAATTGATCTCAATCAATACTTGGATACAAGACCTCCTTGATCTTATCCATATAACTCAAAAGGCTTGGATGGATGAATGTTATATGAAAATACCTAACTCAACATTAGTGGAAGATGCTCAAAGATTAAAATGCGTATAGTTTATGTTATAAGCATGCAAAGCTATGTAAGAAGAAAGGTAGGAGGAGGGTTATTTATATAACCATGTGAGTTTAAGGAGCTTTGCATCCTTTTACATGTGGGATAATAACGAATCTAGGTTAGTTAGGATAAAGATACTTGAATTTTTCTTTAGAAGAGATTAATATTTCATTAGTGATCCATGGGAGTTGAGCGGGGTTTATTAATTGATCTAAAGTGATCAGCTAATAGGTAGATGTATCTTTTAAAAGCATTTGAGAAAAAAGCAACTATGATATATGTTGTTAAAGGATTTGAATTAAATAAGTTACGAGTAATTAATTAATTAATTGATTGAATAGAAGAGAGAATTAATTAATTAAGAGTAATTAATTAATATAGATAGAAATGAGTATTAATTAATGGACGGTCATTAATCACTATTTCGAGTGATAGAAGGTTTTAATTAATTAGTGTAATGTAATTAATTAATGGGGATAGAAGATAAAAGGTGCATTGTTAATGATGTGTTGTCAATTTGCAAGAAAGGGTGTAATTATAATAATTTAAGTATTTAAATTGCTTGATCCAAATTACAGGTGTCTACACCTTGAGTGGAGTCGACATTTAAAGACAAACATATTATTATTCATAAATTTCTTATTGAGAAGGTTTTCATCTTGAACAAAATCAACCTTGGGGGACTCAAGCACCATGTCATCAATATTTTCTTTATTTAGAAGGTATTCATCTTCTTAAAATAATAACGAACACAAGATTAGGTATGAAACATCAAAATCATCATTTTTCCACTCTTGACCATCAAACTCTTGGATTTTCATTTCCACAATGAAGTAATCCTCATTTTTTATTAGAGTCAAATTAAATAGGTCCAATAATATTTTCATATATGCATCCAGTATTTAAAGAGTCTTCCTCTCCTAATGGGAAAGAGAAAGCTTCATATTCACAATCATACTGATTGAACAAATCTTCATGATGAACCTTGAGAATATGATTTGAAACATTAGACTCACCTTCCAAGAAGTTTCTCTATGTCACTCTTTCTTATTCTTGATCTTCATTTCTTATCACCTCAAGATTAATTTGATGTATGTCCAAAATTTCATGACCTACGTCACTATCAAAAAGAGAATCTTCATCAACACTAAGTGGAAAGAATCCATTATCAAGTTCCACTTCCATTAGATCATCATGATATTTTCTGACTAGCTCTGTCACACCTTGGCATTCCTCCATGAATATGGGTAGCTCAACATATTCCTCTAAAGCTATGAAAAAAATATAATACCTTAAATATTGAAATAGGATATCCACCCTTTGGTCGTCTGGTCTTTTAATGGTTTATTTCATTTTCCTGATTAGAAGGATATTATTTATATTACCTTTGAATAGAATTGTGGCATGCAACCAATCCATCTATATATCTCTGCCAACGTTCCTATAAAATCTTTGTCTCAACAACATACCTAAGAGGGCATGTTTTCTATGACTATTTTCATTATGATCTTCCTATCAAGAAAATATGTAAATGTTACTTGATCATCCTTGACTTGGCCAACAAGAGGTACTTATTTGGTTTCCATGGGATAAAAATAAACAATAATGGGAGTGAGAAGGAGACAAAGAGATTTTAAAAATTTGCATGCATAACGTTAGCAGAGGCATTGGGCTGAATGATGTAATTATTTAGTTTATATTTATTCACTAACAAGGCAAGATAGAAAGGTTCTATCTTCCCAATGGTATAGGGTGATGGGTCATTGCAAATTCCAATCATTTAATCAAATTGTTCAAATGTTGATGTCATTATGAACCAGGGTTGTGTTAAATGTTGTATGTAGAGAAGGGGTGTGTAAATCAGTTCTATGGAAGTTCTCTCTTTTGGGGAGTTTGTTTAATTTTGTTTCTGTTACACTACTCATCTACAGAAAGAAAATACAGTTCTAAAATACTGAAATGAAAAACAAAATATAGAAAGTGTGTTTAATATATTGAAACAACATTACTGGAAGAAAATTATTTTCAAAGGAAATTCTCAATCATTTGAAATACTTACTTAAAGGAAATAACAATATGGAAATTTTTTGAAACAAGGAAATACACAACTGCATTCAAATAAAGATACAAAAATTTAAACTCAGCAAATATAAATATCATGCATAAAATAACAATCCTCTAATCTCCTCAGTCGAGTGAGCCCTTGATCTCCTTCAAGATTGAGGTTCTATTATCTTCGAATCAGAGCACCCTATGGTTTGTATAAGTGTCTGTGCTTGAGATCACAGGGTGATTAGATAACATGGGTGATATCTCTAAGTTGTGGGACTTGCTACTTGAGATAGACCTCTAGAGAAAGATGGTTCTTGCTCCTAAACTACCTGCCACAATCTACTCTAATGCAGGAAAAACTATCTAATCCTAATCTAACTTTCTAAAGGACTAGGGAGAGAGAGTGCATGAAAAAAAATCCTACACTAAAGTGGTGATACACCAGAAAAGGAGGGTGTGAGGGTAGTCTTCCAATGTGTGAAAAGTAGAAGAAAAATGCATACTAGAAGGGGTGATAACAGTTATCCACAGTTAGCAAATGCATTCACAAAAATATTTCATACATACACAATGATAATGAATCCATGTAGAGTGTAAGGTAGAAACAATATATTTTTAATGATTTTGAAGGGGCAAGAAGAATGCAAACAAACAAAACAGGGGAAGGAGTATCCACAAACTTGTATCTATTGCTTCATTGATATGCAAAATCTAATCTATTATAGAATAAGGGCATGGATCACAATGAAAGGAGTCCAATACAAGGGTTTGTAGCACATTATCTTCACAAAAATTTTAAAGAGTTTTGCTACAAAAAACTACCTCCTTTTATAAGGAGCCCAACACTCTAATTTATATATTTTTAAGAGGAGAGAGAGAGGGGGGAAAATGAAAATCCCAAAATCTGTCCTTTAACCACTTGAAAGATGTATTAAATGAAGTGAAATGATGTTATTTTTCTTGCAAAAGGCCTCCCATATTGTCCCATAACTTGCAGTAGTGAGAAATGTTAGGCCATGCTTCATTGAATGCATCTCAACTACCAAATAAAATCATTGTTTAGAACTGGGCACATTTTCTACAAAATCACCATAAATTATTCACCAAATTCTATATTTCTTGATTTTTATGCATTGGTATCAGAACCATGATTCCAACGGTACTAATTGTGTTCATTTTTGTTGAGAAATGCAAAATTTACGGCCTTCTGAGTATGGGCATCTATTTTGGGTTTGCCAGACATTTATGTCATTTAACGAGACTAAGCATTTAATTTACTAGAGATGAATATGTTTCTTTTATTTTCATATAGCTACCTCATAAAAATTAAGAAATCATTGTGCTCATTCTAGAAAGTCAAATTTCATGAAAATCAGAGCTCAGTGTCAAAATTTATGGTTGTTTGAAGTTTGGGATCTAATTTGCACTATTTTCCTGTACATGCAGACATATCGGCTATTTTGGGTCCTTTTGTCCCAATTGCCATGGAAAAACATCTCCGATCCACCCACAATCCTCCTTCATATTTGGATACTTCAGATTTTGGTGTCCTGCATGTCCTGCCATTGACTGGACAGTCAGGGCCGTTGACCTCCGCATTCGTCGCATCTCCCTTTGTGATTGGTTATTTTAGCATTTTGGCAAACTCATGTCCCAACGTCCCGCAGACCTCCCAAGCCAAATTTATCCAACTTTTCTGATTTGAACTACCTGTGGTGATTTTTTCCATGCGGGTCCTGGTTGTCCCAACATCCCATGTGTAGTCTGGGACATTTCGACCCAACTTAACCAATTTTCACTATTTTTGGCTATTTTAGGAAAATTGGGTTTTTGGGTCCCTACTGAAACTATGTGGCCTGGGACAAAAATATCCATTTTTTCTACATTTAACTAGAACAGGCCATTTTTTTGGATTTTTAACAATTTTTTCCATCTTCTTGTATTTTTTCTTAGACGGGGAAGATAGGGAAGAGCCAAAGGGACCTCTAGAACTAGATTTTTGGGCCTTGGACCAATTCTACTTTCTCCAGCATGAGGAAATTATGCAAGTTATCCAAATTACCTTAAGGGGTGAATTGGGATAATAGGTTCTTAACATGAATAGATACTCAAAATAGCATAGATTATATTACTTCGACCAAGTTTATCACATACTTCTAGAAACTAAAAATAGCTATCAATTGATATATTACTATACCAAAAAAATCTAACTAACTAGTAACAATTTATGGAGGTGTCTTATAGAAATGACTAAGTACAACAAGTGCCATGAATGTAGGAAACACACTAACTAATAAAAACGTCATAAATATTCGATGACACCCTATAATTTTGTTAAAACATGGGTCCTTCTTTGTAGGTTGTTATGAGTGAATCTTACCCAATGCCATAGTGACAAAGGACTCAGTCTCCACAGCTGTAATTAAAAAAAGTGGTAAAAATGTGACTTATCAACCTGCACATGTCATATAATCACTCAACAAGGTAGTTAGTAGGAGTTAAATTGATCATTTGTTTACATGAGACAAAAAAAGGAGAAATGTTAGGAATTTCAGGCATTAAGAGGGGGGGGGGTGAATCAGTGTTGATAAAATCTTACTCAATCAATTACCACTTCTTAAAATATATTACTATTCAACTTGATTGATTTTCATAAGCATGCATCATTAACCCAGAGAGATATGAAGTGAAGTAAACACACACATGTAAAAGAGGAGACTAGATATAATGTGGGAAACCATTTTAGGAAAAAAAAACACTCAAACCAATACACAAACTTGGACAATTCTCCTATATAGTGACAATGATTTCTTGATTGAGCTATAACTCAATCTGGAGCTACAACTCCAATAAATTAACCAAGTCACCACCCAATATTTGACAAGGTACAACCTATTTAGAAGCCACAACTCCAAAATTTAGCACAACACCCACTGACCTTTAGTAAGCTACAACTTACACAGAGGCTTCAACCTCCTGTAAATTAATCAGCCACAACAGATCTTCTATAGGCCACCACCCACAAGGAGGCTGCAACCCCCTAAGATCTAAGCAACAACTTAGACTATAATACACTTAGAATTTGATCATATAGATTCTATGTTACACATACAACTGATAATGATCACCTTGCTATTGCTCTCTTCATATACAAATATTCATTCTGATTTCTCTATCTCCTTATATATCTCTATAACAATCACTATATATTTGGTTTCTTTCATCAATATATCTTCATTATTTAGCAATGTATCCTTCCTCTTCTAGCTTATTAGGCATACCTTTCAATCTAGTCTTCTGTAAAATTTATTTATTTTTCTCTTCATGCAATCATCTCCATTGAATCTGGGATTTTGGTATTCTTCTCCAATTATTACTTCATTAGTGATCAAATATGATTTTTTTCCTTTTCTCTACACCTACAATGAACACTCTTTTTCTCAATTTGATCAACCTGATGATAATAATGAAATCTTGATTAAATAGACACACTCCAAATTTTTTGTTTTTTTTTTGTTTTTGTGTATTTTGAGCATGTATACAAGTCCCTTTGTAATTCACCATTTTTAACATTCCTTTATGCTTTAAAAAATTTATTTATTGCTTTGATTAGATGGATGATGAATTTCTTTTTCCAAAAAGTCCACCCACACGTAAATCTGATTTTTGGATCTCAAGTTATCTCCATTTTTAACACTCCTTTATGATTTAAAACATATATTTTTGCTTTAAATATAACCTATGGAATAAGAGATATCACTATTATATGATCCCTTTTTATAAAATCAAAATATGCAAAAAAATGAAATCACCATGAAACTGTTGCACAAAAGCACCACAAGACTTCCACATCACGAAAATGCCGCACAATAGTAAATTAACAAAAAATTAACAGAAAATTAACATTAAAATCCTAGTATCGCAACAAAAATCTTGTAACTATCTAAAAACCATGGAACATAACTAAAACATCTCATAGACTTTTAAGATACTAATTTCACATATGATTACACTTATTTGATCCTTTTCAAAAAAATTAACCATTTTCTTTATTGATCTGATAAATTAGATTTATTCTATATTGAAAAGGTTCATCCATTACATCACATATCCACACTACATTATTTCCTTGTATCGTGCCTTTGTTCTTTGATCCACGGATTTTGTGGTTTTCCGTGGATTTAAAAAAACTTGATTAAGTTCCTTAGAATCATCTTGATTATCCTGAATCATGTTTGACTTTTAGATGCCCAATTCACTTGCATAAAAATGTTGCACAACACTAAAACATTTTTTATCCTTAAATTCCATTATCATGCAATCACTTGGTGCAATCTTCTCCTCATGCTTTCTTGCATTTTTTTCTGAGACATAATTTTCTAACTCTGATATTACATGGAATCTCCTGGAACATCTCTTTGAGATGAAAGTACCAATAAAATTTTAGCTTATTCACTTATTCATAACTCTCTCTCCATTTCTCACCCTTTTTTCCATCAATGTCACTTGACATCAATGACAATGACCATGGTTCAACAATCTTCCCCTTTTTCATTGATGGAAATACACCAAGTAACCTGAAAGTTTGATAGAAATATAATTTTCAAAGAAGTTTCTTACTATAATATCTCCTCCTTTTACATCCAAGAAAAAGGGATGGATAATGAACATCATGAATAATGTGTAAATAAGATTGGTAACCAGAGTATTACCTTGAGAAGCTCTCTCTAGAACTGTGTTCCATATTATCTGATTCCCATTAGCAGTCAAAATAATCCACTTGATCACTAGTATCCCCCCCTTAGATGATGTTGTTCTTTTGAATAATAAATTTATCTCAGCTACATGATGTTCTCCACTCATATTATCTTGAGCTAGCATTTCACTTCTTGTCCATAGGCTCCCCCTAGGATTAACATTACTAACTTTCCACTAGAGTCTTGAATGTTTCCATCAATAATATTCTCAATTACCATGAAATTTTACTCTTCATCTCATTAGCCTCCCTATACCATACTCAACTTCAACTCTTTGTGTCAAATCAGCAACAAATCAGATCCATTTGACGTAATATACACTTCAAATGTGCTCCCGAGCTGATAAACCCCATGATGATCTTCAATACTTTAATTCATCTCTTTTCTTGCTCCAAATTCATGCTCACATCATCAAAGATGTCTCCATATCTAGCAGAAAAATTCATGAGTGAAGTACCTTGTTCTAACCTTATGTGTTGAACCTTATTTAATCTCAAAGATCTGAGCTCTACTTGTATCTTGTTCTTAACTCAACTACCAATTCATTGGTCTTAGATTTTATGAAGCTTCTTCAATGTTTAGCACTTATTTTTTACCTGCAGATTGCACTAATTTTCTTAGCCTTGTAGAATATCATCTTTCACCAACTCATTCATAGATACTCATCAACTCAACCTATAGATGTATCCTATCATGAGGCAATCTCCAAATGTATGTAATCATTTTATCATCACTAAAATATCATATCAATAGACTGTGGGGAAACAATATGAAAATATTGGAAGATCCACTCATACTTTGTACACACACGTGTACTTCACACATTTTACATTGAGGAATCATGAAAATGCATTTTGACACTTGAAACTTATGACTGGACATTTAAGACATCAAGATTCACACATGACCAACACATGTTATCATCATATTTTGACATTACTTGCATATTTTTTAAACTCATAGTGGATTTTGATAGAGGGTAGGATCTTATTTTAAGACTCAAAGCGTGATGATGAAAAATTAGTAGTATGAGGCACAATATCTCATAAAATTATGCTACCATTTAACCATGTGACTCATATTAAAACTCAAAACTTTTTTATTCAAATTTTCAATCAGTGTGCACATTGACTTAAGAGACTCTATTTGAAATACCTCTTGTTCGAAGGAAACATTTTCAATGTTAAGGAGACAAATGAATACTTTTGATAAAAGTAGAAATCAGCAACTACTGGCATAAACAACATTCTTGACCTTCTTTCTCAACTTCATCATGAGAAACTCTTGATTGGGAGACACAAGAAGATCTTATTGTGCTTCCTTTAGATTATGTATACCTTCTAGAATCATAGAGAAGGCATATTTTCCTATCATGTTTCATCATAACAAGAGAAATTAATCAAAATAACATGATGACTTAGTTCTATATTTCCTTCTCTTAGGTCTCTTACCACTCTTCTTGGTTGTATTCATTGATGTGAATTCAAACTCACTAGAGATATCAATCTCTGAATGTATTCCTGAGAGAGACACATGTTGCATTTATTCCAACACTACTTGAGGAAGGAGTTCTTCATTATTTTCATACAAATTTTCTACCTTCTATTTTGCTTTATCATCACTCATTACTATGATGGATTCCTAATTTTCCACTTCATTTTTCCAGGTTAATTTCTTTCCCTTCTTTTCTTCTAGTTTTTATTTCTTGATCCTATATACCCATTTCATTTATTTCTTTCTAGGGGCTATTTGAGGCTTGGATGAGTTTTTCTTATTTTCAAGATTCATCTTTACATTGAAAAAATTCCTTTCTTTCCATCTGAAGGTGTAGAACCTGTTGTTATTTTTAGGTTGATCAATTTGATAGAAATGCTTAGAGAAATGACCAAATTCATGACATGTATAAAAAATTATATGACTTCTCCTTTTGTATGAATGTGAATTTTCATTTCTAATTTGAATTAAGGGTTCCTCCAAACAATACCTAGAAATATGTCCTCTTTATTGACAGTTAAAACATATCCAATTCTTCTCATACTAAGATCTGTAATCTCTCCATGGATGATATTTGTCTACCTTAAGCCATTTGAAATTTCTAGTTCTATGTCCAAATCCATAGCATGAAAAACAATATCCATTACATTTTCTCTCATACCTGGATGCATTGGGCTTCCTAAATGACTTAGGATTTTCTCTATTAGTCTCCTTGGTTTGATTTTTGTTTGCTTGCATGTTGATACCATACTTGTCATCCACTATGTTCTCTAAACATATTTGGCAACACACATGACTTGTTTCATCCTTCACTTCTCTTTGTCTTGCTTGCACTAGTTCCTCTTTGAGATCATTCAAATTTGCATTTAATTTCAGACATTCTTTACTCTTGGCATGAACTGTAGCTTGACATATATCATTATATATTTTTCCAGACTTTCTTTGTGTGCTTTTCAAATCATAAGGCTTATTAGTATCTTGGTTTTTTTATTCACTTCCACTTGAAGTATCTTCATAGCTGAGCTGATTTTATCACATTCTTCAATTTTCTCCTTAAGATCCTTAGATATCAGTTTGAATTGTTTTTCAATATCCTCTACCTTTTTCTCATTTTTTTTTCCTTTTGAGCCAAAAATTATTCATGGTTTATAATTTTGTTTCTTGTTCAATCAAAAATGTTCTCAACTTGGTAACATATTCCTCCTTGAGTTTGAGAGAGTCTAGAACCTTTTTTGATTGAGAGACCTTATCTTTGCATTCTTGATCATCCTCTTGATTTTTCTTTCTCAATTTGTTCTCAAGAAGAGTGATGTGCTTCTCATAGGCACTGATGTATAATTTCAAATTCTTGTTTTTCTTCCTTGACTTATATAATTCATCAGGTGCACACTCTAATTCAAATTCTAGATTTACCTCTACTTCTTCATCATCTAAATCATGTCTAGATATGATAAAAATTTCCATTTCCATTTCCATCATCAACCTTTCTTTGTGAGATTCATCTTGAAACATTTTTTTTCACTGTGTTTTGATCTCAACATGCTTATGTCTTCAGGATCACCTCTAAGTTGTTAGGCCTAACTTTGGATAACCACTACTCTAATACCAATTGTTAGGAATTTCATGCATTGAGAAGGGGGTGAATTAGTGTTGATAAAATATTACTAAATCAATTACCACTTCTTCAAATCTATTACTATTAAACTGGATCAATTTTCATAATCATGCATCATTAACCAAGAGAGATATGAAGTGAAATAAACATACGCATAAAAGAGGATACCAAATATAGTGTGGGAAATCCTTCCAGGGAAAAAACCCACTAAAACTAATGCACTAACTTGGAAAATTATCCTGGATAGTTACAATTATTTCCTAATAGAGCTACAACTCAATCTGGAGCTACAACTTCAAGAAATTAACTAGGACACCATCTAGTCTTTGAGAATATCCAACCTGTCTTGAAGCCAAAACTCCCAAATCTAGTACAACACCCACTGACCTTTAGTAAGTTACAACTTACAAGGAGGCTTCAAACCCCTAGAATTTAATCATCCATAACACATATTTTATAGGCCACTACCCACAAGAAGGATGAAACCCCCTAATATCTAAGAAACAACTTAGACTGTAATACACTTAGAATTTGATCATCTAGATTCAATGCTGCACATAAAACTAATTATGATCACCTTTTTATTGCTCTCTTCATATACATATATTCATTCTAATTTCTTTGTCTTGTTTTCTATCTATGTACCAATCATTGTAGCTCTAGTTTCTTTCATCAATGGATCTTCATTATTCAATAATGCCTCTTTCCTCTTCTAACTTATTTAGGCATACCTTTTATCCATTTTTCTACAAATATTCTTTATTTTTGTCTTCATCCACTCATATCCTTTAAATATGGGATTCTGGTATTCTTCTCCAATTATCACTTCAATGGTTATTAAATATGGTTTGTGTCCTTGTATATGCACCTAAATATCACACTCTTTTTCTCAATTTTATTAACCAGATGATAATCATGAAATCTTGATTAAATAGGCACACTCCATCTTTTATTTTTTTTTTATTTTGTGTATTTTGATCATGTATACAGGTCCCTTTGTAAGTCTCCAATTTTAGCATTCCTTTTTTCTTTAAAAAATTGATTTATTACTTTCATTGTATGGAAGATGACTTTTCCTTTCTAAAAAGTCCACCCATGCACAAATCTGATTTTTGGATCTCAAATTATCTCCACTTTTGACAATCCTTTTTGGTTTAAAACATATATTTTTGATATAAAACTAACTTCTGGAATAAGGGATATCTCTATTATATGATCCATTTTTATAAAAGCCAAATATGAAGCAAAAATAAATCACAACGAAACTACCACACAAAAGCACCACAAGAATTCTACATCATGAAACTATCACACTATAGGAAATTACAAGAAAAATCCCACCTCAACAATATTAGTATCGCAGCAAAAATCATGTAATTATCTAGAAACCATGGAACATAACTGAAATGTTTCATAGAATTTGAAGATACTAGTTTCACATATGATTACACCTATTTGATCCTTTAAAAAAAAAAACCCATTTCCTTTATTGATCTCATAAATCAGATTTTTCCATATTGACAAGGTTCATTCACTGCATCACATATCCAAACTACATTATTTCCTTGTATTGTGGATTTTTTCTTTTATTTTCAAATTTTCTGGTTTTCCATGGCTTTGAAAAAACTTGATTAAGTTATTTAGAATCATCCCAATTATCCTGGATCTTTTTCGCTTTTTGGATGCCCAATTCACGTACCTAATAATGTTGTATAACAATGAAACATTTGTTATCTGTAAATTCCATTATCATGCAATCACCTAGTGCAATCTTCTCCTCATGCTATCATGTGCTACTTTCTGAGACATGTTTTCCTGACTCTAATCATCCATGGAATGTCCTAGAACTTCTCTGTGAGCTAACACTACCAATCAACCTTCAAATTCTTCACTTCTTCACAGCTCACTGTTCCCTGCTCACCTTTTTACCATCAATGCTACTTTACATCAATGACAATGACTAGGTTTCAACAAGAAATTCATCACTTCTACTTTGGATACAACTATTTAGAACATTATAATGCATTAATTGACATATTTAGGAGCAAGTCTATAGTTATATGGATGCTATAATAAGTCAATTCATGGAATCATCATCTCCCCTACACTTTACCTTTTACAATTCCTTGTGTAAAATTAACTGTGTCTTGAACTCTGACCAAGTTGGTGTTCCATATAATATTCCTTAAATTGGTCTGCATATTATTTTCTTGTACACTTAGATCCTTAGGTTTACAACATAACCTTAGTCTACGCCTTAAAACTGTCATGTGACTGTGGAACACTATTTTGCCAAGTGTTCATGGGACTCATAACCAAGGGAAGTCTAACTTGCATACTAACCCATTCTTCACTATAATCATTGTTTCCCTTTTCTGTCAATTGTCGAATGATCTCAACTAGTGCATCTCCTCTGCGCATACTCTAACTAAGATTTTGTGGAGAAATAACTTCTCTTATTTTTAATGGTAAGCTAAGAGAATACCATATTTTGTCACAGGCTGGCATATTCTTACCAAATTTCTTCTAAAAATAAGTTTCAAATTCTTTGACACACTATGCCAATATTTATGAAGTATTTTTAGCAATCCCAGCTTGATAATATAAAGATCTAAAATATTTCTTCATGAAAACATCATTATGGTGGGTAGGTCTAATATAAAAACTAATGGTCCTGGCCTCTTGATTAAAAAGATCTATTTGTTGTTCCCACACAATTTGATCCCTTATTAATGACTGGAAGTATTTCAATTGAAACTCTCCTAATGAAAATTTTATAAATAAATCAAGAACATTGGTAACCAACATATTGTGGAGATAAAATTCACATAATAAATTGTACACTTTAGGATTAAGACTTTGATAAATCTCCAAGAATGTTTTCCCATCTAGAGCCTCATAAGGTTCCCCACAAAACATTTTTTGTAAGTGTCAGGAATAAATCTATTCTTGAAGAAACCAACTATACACAAAATATGGTTTTATATAGGCTAAAAATTTTCAAAACTAAGGACAAACAAATTCAACAATTGATTCCAATTTATTCTTAGCATTTCAACTTGACTCAACCTCTTCTTTTATTTTCTTCTTTTCCTTGACCAACTCTTTATTTTGAAGAGACAATTGGGCAAAATGAGAGGAAAAATCATTCCATGCTTGCAAAAAATATTCTTTTTCCTCTTTAAACTATCAACTTCTACTTTTAAAACAGTTATTTCTTTAACTATCTCCACAGTTCTTTGTACTACAAATTCATTTTTCATAGAAAATTGGGTTTCTTCCATACCTTTCAATTTCTCTTGTAAAGTTTCAATTTCATTTTTGTACTACCTCAGGAACTCATCCCTTTATGAGTCAATGCATCCAATTTCTTGTGTAGTTGTTTCTGTTGATTCAGTCTGAATTTTCGGAGCTGCAGGAATATCTTTTGAAACTTCCACATGAACATCCAACACCTCAGTAGCATGGATTTACTCTACAAGAACCATTGATATGAGCTCATGATATTTCAATCATCCTCCAAGCATAGAAGAAGTACTAGCTTTAGAAATATCTTCCAAAACTGGGGTTGAACACTCATTAGACAATGCAGGATGAGAAATTTTAGTTTTCCTTGAGGAATAATACCTTCTTGTTATCAACGAAATAACATTAGGGGATTGTTAGACCCATGGAATATTGGCCAAGTATGAAGGCAGTTAGGTGCACAAGGTCCTAGTTATAAAAAGGCGTGCAAGGAAAAATCGTGCATGAGAAAGGTTTAACGAAGCACATAGCACGTACGACACATGAAAGGAGGTTGGGGACTTAGTTAATTTGAGCACCTAGGGAAGAACACGTGAAAATCATGATTGGTTGTGCATGTATAAGATTCCAACCTAGCGACGGGTTGGCCCCAATAGGGGCATGCCTTGGAATCTTCTAGAAGAACATCATGAGATAAAGTGGAAAGCTAAGGCCTGGAGAAGCATGCTCACATAAAGAACCACATTCAACACTTGGCACCAAATCTGAAGGCGCTAGAAGGTGATTTAGTAATGTAGGATAATTCTAAATACAAGTGCATGTGGAATAAAAGAGAAGACACTAGGAGTTTGATATACATGGTGAGTTTGAGATATAGTATGGGCGAAGCTCTACAGAATTGCTGTGAAGAATCTGTTAGTGGATAATTAATTCAAGAGATAATGTCTTGGGCATGAACTTGTAATTTTTTTCTTTTGATAGCATAGTTACACAAATCCAGTGATATGCATGACTATGGTCTACTCTCTATGACACTCTGTAATGAATCAATGAATGTAATGAGGTTACCGATATAATATATACGTGAATATCAATGGTTCTAATGCATATTTCTCTCTTATAAGTTCTCTTTCCTTTCATGCTATGAATGAATGCTTGTATAATTCTTTCTGTCATAATGCATGTTCTGGATTTTGTTAAAACTCTTGGTCTGAAGTGACTGTAAGGATCTAGAGGCCGTTCTGAGCCATATGGTCCTTTTATGTTTCAACCTCCCTCATGAAAACTCTTACACTAATCATAGATGATGTTTCCCATTAAACTCACATAAAAGAGATACTTGGTACCCACACGTGCCTCGAGTGAGTGCTTGGCTTTCACTAGGTGATAGACCGGTGCATATAGGATTCCTTACTTTTATGATGGGAGTAAAAATGAATACATCTTGGTTCCATAGCGAAGACCTCTTTTTGAAGCTGTAGTGGGATATAACATACATCATGATCTGTGTAGTGAGTAATGACAGAGCGGTTAACATTGGAAAATGTTGAATCATGGTTCAAGAGCACGGAGGATGAATTTTCTTAGAGATTTAGCACTGGACCTAAGCTTAATACACGTAGATGGGTAGAAGAGAACCTCTACCATGAGCTATATGAGACCTTCTTCTATTGCTTCCCAGTAGAACTATATGAATGGCTTTCAGCCTATGAGTCTAGATCAAGTTGGCTGTATAGATCACATGTGTGGACCAAAGAAGACTACCAAAGGTTGCAGGATGTAGATCTGACGTGGACCCATGTTGTAGATCATTGATGGAGAGGAGTACTGACTAGTTACACTCTGGATTATGCCATTTCCACATATTCTTGTCTAGAGGTTGCTGAGTTTGAATTTCTATGAGAACCTAGAGGAATGTTTCTACGTGTTATCCCTTTAGCTATAAAGATATTGATGGTTACCATGAGTTTAGAGGTGTTCCCAATGGCCGGCTAAACCATTTTGAGCACTGGGTAAGTGAGATTGGGTAGAGGAAGATGGTAGATATCATGATAGAGAAGGAGAGGGAAGAGAGACAGCTCAAGTATAGTGAAGCATGTGAAAGGGAGATTGCCAGATGATGTAAGGTTGTTAGTGTGATGGATCTATGGAGATAGATGTTGTGGGAAGGAGTTGAGGTTCACATGGAAGATGTGGAACCTGAGCATTCTGTGCTACCCCATCTTGGCAAACATGTAAGGGAGACCCCTTCAGCTTCTGATGAGAGTTCTTCACATGGAGAAAGGGGATTCGTTGGCACATATCTTAACCCACCCAGTGACCGAGCCTTGGTGTTTGGTTTTCCTGAACCAGGAAGAAGTGTTATTGACCTAGTTAATATTAGTGGAAGAGACATATCCATGCCTAAAAGTTACAATTTTACAGTTTCTTCTTCCATGGCTGTACATATTCCAGTATTTAGAGGAGTCTTTGGACAAGGAGAAAGTGCACAAGATTTCAGTCTTGCATCAAGGAGTAACATAGGACACAGTAGTGGGAGCAGGGAGCTATCATAGATCATTAGTGCACAGTTTAATGGGACCGTTGGGGGGCTTGGCACAGCTCCTATAGGCTCTGTTAGACCTAGTGGTTCTAGTGGATATGGTGGCTTTGGAGGCACAGGACCCAGTGGACCTGGTGGATCAGGCAGCAGAGGAAACACCAGAGGGAACCAAGGCTCTAGCTCAGGAGGACATGGACCCCAGCCACCACCTCAAGTATTATTTGAAATGTCTCTGCATTTACCAGATTACAAGGGCATTGAGGATGCTGCAGAACATGTCCATAAGTGTAAACTGCTATGGCGCGCGAAGGGTATCACTACCCTAGAATAGAAGGCTAGTCATTTTGCAACCATGTTGTAAGGGCGCACACATAGCTGGTTTAGGAAGTATGATCCTCATCAAATGGTGGTGGACTACACTGATTTATAGAATGTATTCTTGGCAGAGTTCCACATTCCTAAGTTTGAGCAAAAGAGCATCAATGCTTTAAAGGAGATTCAACAAGGAATGGCAGAGAGTGTGTGGGAGTATGATGTGCACTTTAAAACTCTCTTATCTAAATTATCATATGATATTCATCCTTCTCAGCATGCATAGTGGTTTGGTGGAGGATTGACCACCCCTTTTAGAAGGCCTTGTCTCATAAAACTTTTACAAACCCGCGCGAAGCATTAGAAGCTTCCCTACATGCCGAAGTTGTTGGTAGTATTGATACTGGCGTTAACCCATTCTTGGAGGATCATATTTCTACTATGGAAAAGTAGTTGGAAACATTATTTGGGAACTCATCCCATGAGACTCGTAGTGGTTTATGGTGCACAGATTGTGAAATAGAGGGACACGTTAAGGATAATTGCCCCTAGAGGAAGGTATTTGCAAGGATAGTAGATTGTGAAATTTGACATGGAGACCATGATGCAAGTAGATGTCCCTTATTGCAGCACGCGATCAGGAAGAATGTGTCTTGTTATTACAAAATTTACACCTCTACAACCCATGATACTAAGGACTGTAGGCTCATTGATTAGATCCATGAGGTCATTGATCATGGGGTGCACCAAACCAGCATTACCAGTGGTTCTAAAGGTGATGATCATCATTATAAGGAGCGTAAAGATGGAGGCATGCACAAAAGAGGTTTTCAAGGAGGATTCCATGGTCGAGGTAACTGCAGAGGAGGAAGGAGTGAGTTCCTGCATGGAACATGTTTCAATTGTGGATCTACAAAACATTACAAACGTGAGTGCTTGAACCTATTGCAGTGCTCATGGTGTGGAAAGAAGCATAAGTATGAGGAGTGCCTAAAATTATTTGAGCATATGAATTAGCCGCACTGGAAGGACAAGGGTGCTGCAATGGTTAGCATCAAGAAGGTAGACATACAACGGATGCCTCGGGTAACATGGGATGCAGGATTGGAACCTGTCTTAGTAACAACAAGGGTAGAAGCCACACACACAAGAGAGGTACCAAGATAGAAAACCCTAGTTTCAAGGGATGAGGTCATTCATGGAAAGTATCCAGACCTTGCACATCACAAGGAGATATATCAGGACACAATGGATGTTATTCAGAGCTTACAAGGGGAGATCTAATTTCTAAAAGAGAAATCCAAGAGGGAGGAACAAGGAAGGAGAGTCGAGGTGTAAAAGGATGACCTGGATGAGGTCAAGGAGGTGTGTAAAATGCTAAGGTAGAAGAATATCATTCCTCTGCTAGGATCCTAGTTGAGAGAGAAGGTACCATGTGCTGGAGAAAAGCGTGACAGATAGGTCTTGCATGTAAACCTTCCCCCTCACAACCTTGACTATGACAAGGAGATTATGGTGAATGCAGTTGTAGATGGATGCCTCCTCAGTAATATCCTCATTGACATAGGCGTAGAGGTTAATGTTCTAACTTTGGATGTATGGCATTAGATGGGAATACTTGCATTACAACCATCTTCGAATGTGATGTATATGGAAAACAAGAATAAGGGAATTCCCATCGGTGTCTTGAAGGATGCAGCTATCACTATCTAGGGAGCCAAGTTCACTATAGACTTTGAAGTCTTTGCACTCTCTGAGGTAGAAAATTTCCCATCACTACTTAGGAGCCCTTGGTATTACAAGAACAATTTGGACCTTTGATTCAACAAAGCGTACTGTTGTCACATTATCACAGCACCCCTGGAAGCAAATTAGGCTTCTAGGTTGATGTTTCAGGCATCCAGTGTGATTACACAACATGGAAACCTCTCTCCAAGTGTGGGACTTGTGAAACTGAGAGAGGAATCTCTAGATTAGAGGTTGGTTCCTCAAACTCCTCTGATTTAGATCTATATTTTGCACAACTACAGAGGTTCAGATCCTAATGCTACTCTAAATTGTAAGGAGACAGAGGACAGAGGTGCAAAAATTGAAACTAACTAAAGATGGTGATGCACCAAAAGGAGTGGTGAATATTTTTGTCATGCAAATAGACAAAAACCAAAGATTGCAGCATAAAACATACAAAAGCTGATAAGATATAATTTAGGATCTGAAATGAAGCAAATAATACAAACAAAGGACTGAAACCCATTCACAAAGCTTGCATTATCATTTCCAATGTCAAGACCACTGCATTACAACCTTAGAGAGGTAAAAAACTTGTTACAGTCTTTGAAGAGGTCTGATTCTTGCATCAATCACTTGCTGGAGGTGAAAGAAGAAGATTGCTATGCCAAAAATTGTTCCACCTTCTTAGAAATGAGCCAAATCTGGCTTTTGCATTGTATGGGTCGAGCCCCAGGAGAGAGAAAATGTACAAAACATGGGAGCCCATTCCTCATTGACTGTAAATGCATTAAAACAGGCATGGGGAACCTTACAAACCCATACCCTGCCATTTTTGACTGGATTGGAGGAGAATGTGACCCATTCTGCATTAAATTTGGTCGCTGAAATGTCATTTCTGGCCATGAACACACGTCAGAACTGTTTCTTAACTTTCTCTCTCTATACTAATTCAAAATTCAAAATTGACCCTGGAATCATGTATAGAATTTTATAAGCTTTCCAATGATATAAATAACGTGCAAATCCGAGCTCTGGATCGAAAGATATGGTGATCTGAAGATTTAGGGCACAAAACAGGCAAAAATGGGTTTTGAAATTTTTTCCCGCGCTCTGCCACCTGAACAACACGTGTCAGGTGCTGATTGGATGAGCAATTCTCACTCCTTCCCTTACCCGTGGGTTTTCCTTGAAAATTTTGACTTTTTGATGATTTTGGAACATTTTTCAATTTTTTTTCCCACGTCCCCGCCACTTGGGACACGTGGCATGATCTGGTTGGAGGACAGGGGCGTGGGGTCATCCTTTACCTTTTAATTTTTGGCCAAAAATTATCCAAATTCTCCAATTTCTCCCTAAGCTCCACACTCCCCCTCTCCTTTAGACACGTTTTCTCTTCTTATTGGCTCGGTCCAATGCTTCAAACCTTGCCCCTTTGAAATTTTGGACGTCTTCCCTTGTGACACATGGCATTACCTAATTCGTCCTCGGGCCTGCCAGCTTTTCACGTCCCTCACGTCCCTTTATCCCAGTTGTCCTGAACTGTCTAGGACAAATTCCTCCGATCCACCCGATTCAGGCTTCCCTGTCCCTCTTTTGGCTGATGACACATGGCGTAATTTGATTGGCTCTCGGCTCCTTTGGCTCCCCGCATCTGCCGCGTCCTTTTGTCCCAACTGTCCCAGTGCTAAAGTTCTCTATTTTGGCCGATCCAGGTGGTTCGTGTCCTTCACGTCCTCATGGCCCAAATTTCCTAGCCTTTTCCGCTCAGCAGTTAGTCGATTTTTCTTTTTTCCTTCGGCCGGTTCATGCCCTGATGTCCCAACTATCCCAAGGACCGCCTGGACTAGGACTTAGCTAATTTTCATGATTTTTTTTGGCCCAAGCTTGTTTTTTGCAGCTTTTTCACCCTTTTCTTAGAACTTGGTCTTTTCTTCTTAGACAGGAGAGTTAGAAAAAATCTGAGGGGACCCAAGAAACATGATTTTTTGCCTTGAATCAATCTATTTGCCTGGGACCGAAGAATTTAATGCATGTTATAAAAATTACCCTGGGGGGTGAATTTTGGATAACAATTTCGTGACTCAGCAGAGTTACCTACCTGCTAGGTGGAAGACACCAGTTGCCTGAAGCAGTCCATTGGGCATGGAGTCATCTAATATTATTTTTAGAACCCCTAACTGACTCAGAATGTGCAAGGAGGAAGATGGAATATCACCTGATGGGAGCAAGGACTGCAAAACATCTCCATGGACAGCAAGCTGTGCCAAAGCACTTAGGGAAAACAAAACTAACCTACAGTAAAACAATGTGCACGAGCACTTAGAGGAATGAAAATCTAATCTGATATTTACAAGGTAGTGAATTTCCCTCTAGAAGCAATGCTTGAGGTAGATTCCATTTACTGGAATCTGCAGTTCTTCACCATCCAATGAGGCCAATTGGTAAGCATTGTTGTTCTTACACTTCGTGACCATGTATGGGCCACTCCAAATGGCATCAAATTTTGAATGCCTTCCCGGTTTTGCTCTGTCCACATCCCATTTCAATACTAGATCTCCAACTCGGAAGGATCTATCCTTGGCCTTCCTATCAAAGGTCTTCTTGATCAATGTTTGATCCTTCTCCATTGCTTGGGATGCCTGATTTCTAATCTCTTGCAGCTCCATCAAATCTGCATACCTCACCTCCATGGGCTCAAATTCAAGAAACTCCAGCTGCTTCATGAGTTCCAATGTTGGCAACTCAAGTGACATGGGCAAGATTGCCTCTCTTCCATAGACAAGCCTGAATGGAGAGTTACCTGTGGATCTTTTGGGAGTTATCCTATCAGCCCATAAGGCTGATTTTAGTTTGGTATGCCAAGTCCTCTGATTCTCTTCAAGAGTCCTCCTGATGATCCTCAACAAGTTCTTGTTCATAGACTCGGCCTAGCCATTACCTTGAGGGTAATAGTTTGATGAAGTGCTTAGGTAGATACCGTTCTTGACAGCCCACTTAGTCACTTTAGATCCAATGAATGCTAATGCATTATCAGAGATTATTGTAGTAGGGACACCAAATCTAGTTGTTATCCCCTCATAAAAGTCTAAGATGCTAGACTCATTTGCCTCTTTGAGTGCTACTGCTTCTGTCCATTTGTGCCCTGGCTTGAATTGGGATTTATGACTCCAATGAAGTCCAAACCCCATTGCATGAATGGCTGATCAACTGAGATTGGATGTAATGGAAGGGCAGCAAGTCTCTCTTTCCCTGTGAAGAATGCACAATTCTTACACCTCTTAACCCATGCATAGCAATCACTAAATATTTTAGGCCAATAATAACCAGCCTTCATGATTTTTAGAGCTATCACTCTTGGTACAAAATGACCACTAGCTGGTCCACCATGGAAGTCTTCCAACACCCTTTGAATCTGATTTGTGCTTATGCACCTCAGCAGCACTCCATTCACATCTTTCTTGTACAAGACTCCATCAACAATGGCATACAGGACAGCCTGCAATATGAAGTGTCTCCTTTGGGTCTTATTCATCTCCAGAGGGCATAGGCCTATGCCTAGGAAGTGTATAATGCCTTGGGTCCAGAAAGGAGTGGGGGAAGCATTGTCTTCTTCTTGATTGCCACTTGGCTCATGGCTGTCCTGGACTGTCAAAACAACCTCTTCTTCATTGCATACTTCTTTTTGCTTCCCCAAAACCAGCTGCTCACACAATCCTTTCCCTCTTACCAGCTTGGCCATCTTGATCTCAATGTCATACTCCATGACACGGGTGATCCAACCTGCCCTTTTCTCATTCAAATCCTTGTTGAGGAGGAATTCCTTAACCCCAGCATGTGAGACCAGCAACTGGACCTTGTTGTTTGAGACTAAATACTTGAATTTCTTCAGGCTTATGATTACTACCAGCACATGCTTCTCAATAAAAGAGTATCTCACCTCATAGTCATCTAGGCTCTGGCTGAAGAAGGCAATTGGTTGTTCATCATTATCCTTGTTCTGCTATACCAAAATGGCAGAAATAGTGTCATTACCTCCAAATGCATAGAGGATGAAATCCTTGGAGAAGTCTAGGTTGATGAGAGTTGGTGCTTGAGAGATGGCTTCTTTGATTGCTTCAAAAATCTCCTTGCCTTTTTTTGTCCACTTGAAAGTCATGCTCTTCTTTAACATTTTGGTGATGGGCTTGACAAGGGCTACAAAATCTAGGACAAACCTCCGAACAAAGTTTATCCTCCCCAATAAACTCTGAAGGGCCTTCCTGTGGCTTGGCAATGGTAGTGCTCTTATGGCTTCAACCCTCTCTGGATCAATTGCTAATCGTTCCTTGGAGACAATATGGCCAAGGAGATTTCCTTCATGTGCAAGAAAGATGCACTTCTTAGGATTCAAAGACACTCCAAATCTCCTGCACCTTGTGAAGAATTGCCTCAAATGAGAGAGGTGGTCTGCTGCATTTTTGGAAAAAACAGTGATATCATCAAGGTAAATCAGCATCACATTGTTAATCAAACCTTTGAATGTCATGTCCATTGCCATTTGGAAGGTAGCAACAACTTTGGACAACCCAAATGGCATTTTCCTGTATGCAAAAGTTCCCCATTTGGTTGTGAAGGCTGTCTTAAACTGGTCCTCTTCCTTCACCATAATCTGATTGTAGCCTAAGTAGCCATCAAGTAGTGAGAACCTTTCTAAACCAGCTACAACTTGCAATATTTGCTCCATGGAAGGGAGTGGGTAATGGTCCTTCAGAGAGGCTCTATTCAAGTCTCTGAAGTCAACACACAGTCTGATCTCTCCACTTTTCTTTCTGACTGGAACTAAGTTGGCAACCCAACTAGAATGCTTGATTGGGAATATGATCCTTAACTCAATCAACTTATCCAATTCCTTCCTCATGAGGGGCTCCATGTGTGGATTAACTGGTCTTTATTTTTGCGTGACAGGCTTAGTATTTGGATCCAATTCGATGGTATGCTAAGCTAAGTTGGGATTGAAACCTTTCAAGTCTTCATAGCTCCAAGAAAACATGTCAGGTAACTCTTGACAAAGCTATATGAACTCATACCTTTCTTTTTCAGTTGTCATCCTCCCAATTTGCAATAGTTTGTTCTCTTATACCAAGATGGATACTGAATCTTCTCTCTTGACCTGAATGTTTGCTTTCTCCTTTCTAAACTGGTCATTGGGATTAAAAATGGACTCCAAAGTGATAAGTCCCTTGGGCAGCTTGTTAGTTCTCAACTGTACCACTTGGTCACCATACTGCTGCTCCAACTTTTCTTGATTCTTGGCTGAGAACTCAGCTTCTTCTTGCAAGAAATGGATGATTTACTAGTCATTTTCAAACACTTGCCAACTGACATTGTTATCCAGTACTGAAGGCCTCACAATCATGTAAATTTTTGGCTATACCTTGTCTTGTTGAATACTTTCCACAATGTCAAAGGTTGCCCCCACTGCTGCAAGCCTGTCAGCAACTTGATTCTCTTTCCTAGGAATGGATTTGATGCAAAAACCCTCAAAATCTTCCATGAGGTCCCACACCCTATTCTTGTAGCACTTGAGTAGATCATTCTTGGCAGCATGTTGTCCCTTGACCTGATTTACAATCAATTCATTGTCCCCAAAGACTTGCAAGTTCTTTATTTTCTTCTTTATTGCCCAATGCATCCCTTGCACCAAGGCTTCATATTCAGCAGTGTTATTAGAGCATGCAAACTGAAATCTAAAAGCTGAATAGTACTTTATTCCTTGAGGTGAAACAAGCATAGCTCCACCTCCTGCACCTTGTCTACTCCTTGATCCATCAAAAAACAGCTGCCATACCTCATTTTCATCTTTGTGGTTTGGCTTGGTGATGCTAGGAATAGGCTGATTTTCTTCATGTATGCAATAGACCCCTAGCTCAGATTCTTCCACTTCTTGATAAGGATCAAATGCATGTACCTTGTTTTCCCATTCATCAAGAGTTATATCTGGGATGCTTCCAACCTTAGTGTCAGCCTCATCAGTGCTTGGGTGATCCTCTTGATCAAATGCTGAGCAATTGGCATTAATCTGACTTGGGGTGTAAGGCTCAATGTGGAAGTTTGCAATAGGTTCTGACCTGATTGTAGCCTTGGTTCCATACCTCGTTCTGAACAACATGTGTGACTAATCAGTAGACAAATATCCTCCAATCTTGGCTGTGAATTCCCTTGACAAGCATAGGGCAAAGAGTGGTGGAAGGTCTATGACTGATACATCTTGTAAAAGAACAACATTTGGACATGCATGCAAGGTAAGACTTAAGTTTCTAATCACCCCAACTATTGTTACTGCATCCCATCTAGCTGCACTACCCCTTTTGATGTTGTTTCATACTAGAGCCCTAGCTGATCAGCTATCTGTTTAGGCATTACCGAGCTACTTGCCCCGGAGTCTATCATGTAATTGTGCACTAGCTGATTTCCAATGATTAATGAAACATAGAAAGGAGGGGGTTTCAACATTTTACCTTGCTGTCCTCCTTGATTTCCCTCAGGCTGGGCAGCATTTGTAAGCACTTTGTCTTTCATCTGAACCTACTGGTTCGAAGTTGGCCAGTCCTTCATGGCAGCTTGTAGAAGATCTCTTTGGCCTGGGATAGACAGGGATTCCCACATTGATATATTGACATTTGTCTTCTTCATTTGATCAATGATGTTAAATGGGGATGAAGTATACTTTTGTTGTCCCTTTGCTTGTACATTCACTCCTTGCACGTGGGCAACAATGACTGGTATTTGAGTTGGCCTAGGGGCTGTTCTTGGCTGCCCTTGTGCATTTACAATTGGATTTTGCTTGCCAACCATTTGTGGAGCCATGGAAGGTTGTGGATTGGTTGGGGCTAATGGCTGTTCTTCACCCAAATTCCTCCTTTTTGACATTGGCTGTAACACCTTGAGAAACTACCTGGTTCATGCCATAGAAATCTTCTACTTGCCAGTTTACCAATGTGGTGTCATTTGGGGCTGATTGTTGTTGGAATCTTTCTTGTTGTTGGTTGTTTCCTTGACTACCCTCACCCTCCACACCAGTAGTTGTCACCATTAGTGCTTGATTCAAAGCACCATTGAAGAACATGGATTGGTTATGAGGCTCATTGCAAGGAAAACACCAATCATACTCCTGAGCAATGTTGTTTTGTGTTGGCACCAATGCCTTAGAGGCAGATATGGCATTTGGATTGTAGGGCTGAAATGGTCTATTGGCAGGAGGCCTTGTTTGATTCATATTTGCAACTGGATTAGGTGGCCTTTGTGGTTGGTATGGCTACCTATTAGGCTGAGCTTGGGGTTGATAAGAAGGTCTAAAACCTTGGGCTTGTTGCCTCTTGAGAGTAACTAGCTCATTGCCTAGGTTTTACAATTTCTTCATGACTTCTTGAAGCTCATCTATGGCACTTGGAGATGAAGTGGAAGCTTCATTTGAACTCTGATTTCTAGGAGTGGGAGAAGGAGCCAAATTAGGTGCTTGATTGGTGTTCAGACTCTCTAAACTTGAAAACAATGGCATGGGAGGTCTAGGGGCAAGTTTTCCAGCTTGGATCAAACAATTTTCAGCCCTAATGGCAATGCTATAAGCCATAGGGATAGTTATGCCTCCCATGGACTGAATTAACATAGAAATATCAGAATTTAAAGCTTTGAGATAGTAGATAAAAGCACCTTCTATTGTTGGCCTGACTGCCACTAGAATTCTCTCCCAAGTCTTTTGAAATCTAAAGTTGAAATCGGTTAGCTGCTCATTGGGAGCTCTCTTGATGGTTGTCAGCTGCTCCAAAAGAGACAAGTTGTCTCCCTTTTCTCGAAATTTCTCATGAATTGCTATACACAGCTGATTCCAATTTGTGATAGAACCAGCTCCAAGGCTCCTAAACCATTGCAATGCTTTACCCTTGAATGAAGATGCCAGTAACTTGACAGCCACTTGCATCTCATTGATTTCATGAATTGCACAAAGGTTAGCACTATCTTTAACATGATCCCCTGGAGTAGTATGATTTTCTCCAGTGAAGTACGGAATGTTCTTCAAGGCTGCAATAGGAATTGGATGTTGTGAATTGAGGGCAAGTGGGCTGTTGCCTGTGAAGTTGACGTAGGGGTTGTTTTGTGCCATTCTAATTGGTCTTAAAACCCTTGTTGACTGAATGAAAGGCCTACTAGGTGGAGGAGTTGAGAGATTTCTATTTGGTGGATATGGAGACATTTTAATCCTTCTTCCTCTTTGCCTTCTTCTTGGAGATAATTGTAGGTATTCAAACAACACTTCTTCTTCTCCAACTCTTAACCTTGTGGTGATTCTTCTCATGAGTTTTCAGGCCTGCACTGTTGAAACCAGTTGATTCTTCCCCTTAGAGTCGCCAGATATGTAAATAATAGCTCTTTTCAAGCAAGAAAATTGCAAAAAATGCACATCAACTTTGCTGTAATAAAAATGAGACCTCTAGTGTCCCACCGGGCATGCCAAAACGGTTGTCACATGATCACATCACCCCTGGATGCACATCAGGCTTCTAGGTTGATGTTTCAGGAATCCAGTGTGATTGCACAACATGGAAACCTCTCTCCAAGTGTGGGACTTGTGAAACTGAGAGAGGAATCTCTAGATTAGAGGATGGTTCCTCAAACTCCTCTGATTTAGATCTATATTTTGCACAACTACAGAGGTTCAGATCCTAATCCTACTCTAAATTGCAAGGAGACAGGGATAGAGGTGCAAAAATTGAAACTAACTAAAGATGGTGATGCACCAAAAGGAGTGGTGAATATTTTTGTCATGCAAATAGACACAAACCAAAAATTGCAGCATAAAACATACACAAGCTGATAAGATATAATTTAGGATCTGAAATGAAACAAATAATACAAACAAAGGACTGAAACCCATTCACAAAGCTTGCATTATCATTTCCAATGTCAAGACCATTGCATTACAACCTCAGAGAGGTAAAAAAATTGTTACAGTCTTTGAAGAGGTCTAATTCTTGCATCAATCACTTGCTGGAGGTGAAAGAAGAAGATTGCTATGCCAAAAAGTGTTCCACCTTCTTAGAAATGAGCCAAATCTGGCTTTTACATTGCATGGGTCGAGCCCAGGAGAGAGAAAACATACAAAACATGGGAGCCCATTCCTCATTGACTATAAATGCATTAAAATAGCATGGGGAACCTTAAAAACCCATACCCTACCATTTTTGACCGGATTGGAGGAGAATGCGACCCATTCTACATTAAATTTGGTCGCTGAAATGTCATTTTTGGCCATGAACACGCTTTAGAATAGTTTCTTAAATTTCTCTCTCTATACTAAACCAAAATTCAAGATTGACCCTAGAATCATGTATAGAATTTTGTAAGCTTTCCAATGATATAAAGAACGTGCAAATCTGAGCTCTGGATTGAAAGATATGGCGATCTGAAGATTTAGGGCACAAAACAGGCAAAAATGGGTTTTGAAATTTTTTCCCGCGCTCTGCCACATGGACAACACGTGTCAGGTGCTGATTGGATGAGTGATTCTCTCTCCTTCCCTTACCCGTGGGTTTTCCTTGAAAATTTTGAATTTTTGATGATTTTGGAACATTTTTCATTTTTTTCCAGCGTCCCCGCCACTTGGGACATGTGGCATGATCTGGTTGGAGGACAGGGGCACGGGGTCATCCTTTACCTTTTAATTTTTGGCCAAAACTTTTTCCAAATTCTCCAATTTCTCCCTAAGCTCCTCACTCCTCCTCTCCTTTAGACATGTTTTCTCTTCTTATTGGCTCGGGCCAATGCTTCAAACCTTGCCCCTTTGAAATTTTGGACGTCTTCCCTTGTGACACATGGCGTTACCTAATTCATCCTCGGGCCTGCCGGCTTTTCACGTCCCTTGCGTCCCTTTATCCCAGTTGTCCCGAACTGTCTAGGACAAATTCCTCCGATCCACCTGATTTGGGCTTCCCTGTCCCTCTTTTGGCTGATGACACATGGCGTAATTTGATTGGCTCTCGGCTCCTTCGGCTCCCCACGTCTGCCACGTCCTTTTGTCCCAACTGTCCCAGTGCTAAAGTTCTCTGTTTTGGCCGATCCAGGTGGTTCGCGTTCTTCGCGTCCTCATGGCCCAAATGTCCCAGCCTGTTCCGCTCAGCAGTTAGTCGATTTTGCTTTTTTTCTTCGGCTGGTTCACCTTTTCGCATCCCGCATGTCCCCATGGCCCAACTGTCCCGAACTGTTGCCTGGGCCGCCTGGAGGCTTTTCGGCCAGTTCACGCCCCAACGTCCCAACTATCCCAAGGACCGCCTGGACTAGGACTTAGCCAATTTTCATGATTTTTTCTGGCCCAAGCTTGTTTTTTGTAGCTTTTTCACCCTTTTCTTAGAACTTGCTCTTTTCTTCTTGGACAAGAGAGTTAGAAAAAATATGAGGGGACCCTAGAAACATGATTTTTTTCCTTGAATCAATCTATTTTCTTGGGACCGAAGAATTTAATGCATGTTATCAAAATTACCCTGGGGGGTGAATTTTGGATAACAGGTACATCAGATTTCAAAACAAGGAGGAATGGGTCATTATACCCTTGGATGATGGGAATTCGACACCCTATATTGAACCATTGGGAGAGGAAGTTCTAGATAGGATTTATGTGTGCTCAATCAGAGACCTTGAGATGATACACCCTATTAACGGGGTTATCCAGTTTGAAGATGTTCATTCAGTAAGTGATACCACTAGTCTGGCATGTAAAAATTGGGTGCATGGAACTTACAATTTAATGGGATGGTCGTTGAGAGAGTCAGTGACCAAGGTGACTAAGGTGCGCACGGTTAGGCACCTTGGAGGAAAAGAACCTCCCAAGTATTTAGGAGGAGCCTTCCCTGAGATCTTTCTGCGGGAGGTGGAAGCTCAGTGGAAGGATGGAAAATAACAGAGGGGGGTGTTAAGTTATGTCTTGCTCAGCATTGGAGCTTGGTGGTGGGCCATCCATCAGGAGATCCTTTTAGAATGGTGCGAGGTAAGAATTTCTCTCTTTGTCATATTTTCCAGGAGCAATGTACCCACCATCATCGAGGATTACCATGGGAAGGAGCCCACTTATTTCCATATTCAAGAGTGTGAATGGGTCTGGAAAGAAGGTGCAAAAACTTTTCCACCATCCCTCTGGGTGCATAAGTTGTATTATACACTGCAGGGTTACGCGCACACATGGTACATTCATTCAGATACACTCTGCCAGACAAGGAATTGGCAAGAGCTCGTGGCTGACGTTATTCAAACCTTTGAATATTAGAGTACCAAGCCATCAGTTGATGAAGCATTGTAGGGTATCAAGTGCCTTACCATGGGGGATAGTGCCAGGACAGAAGATAGGCTACTGGAATTACTAGGTGACCCAGGATTGGAGGCACACTCTAAAGAAGAAGAGGAAACATAAGTGTTACAGCTTAAGCACGCATTTTTGGAAAAGGAGAAGGGAAAGTTGGCATATGAAATTGATGGAGAGGAATTAAAAATCTTAGATGTTATCCATTTTGTAGGGACGCGTGAGGTAGTGGACAGTGCAAATACTCACACGCGCACCTATCATGAGCCCTTAAAAACAAAAAAGGTTAACATTGGTTCAGAAGAAGAACATAAGGAAGCTATTATTGGGGATTACTGGATAGAGAAGGAAGTATCCAAGATCATTGATCTTCTTCGTGAATTTGACGATTTATTCCCATGTGGGTACCATGAGCTCAAAAGTGTTCACCACTCCTTAGGAGAGATGAAGATAAAACTGAAGGATGGTGCACACCCGGTTAGAAAAAGGCCCTACCCAATGAATCCCAACTTGCACGTGAAGGTCAAGGAGGAGATAGAAAAAATGATAGATTCTAGGATCATTGAGGTAGTAAAAGAATCAGAGTGGATAAGCCCGATGGTAATCAGCATCAAGAAGGATGGGCGGATTAGAATTTGTGTGGATTATAGGGAATTGAATATAGTTTGTGTCATTCATCCATTTTTGACCCCCTTCACTGAAATTTTTTTGGAAGGAGTCGCTGGGCATGAAATCTATTTCTTTATGGATGGAGTTTTAGGGTACCACCAAGTCTAGATTGCAAAGGAAGACCAGGATAAGACAACTTTCACCACCGAGTGGGGAAGTTTTGCATATACGGTCATGCCCTTTGGGTTAAAGAATGCGTTAGCTATCTTTTCAAGCATAATGGTGCAAGCATTCCAGGACTTCATCCATAAGTTTCTTTAGGTCTATTTGGATGATTGGACTGTATATGGTCTAGTTAAAGACCATTGTGAAAATTTAAAGTTAATGTTTGAGAGGTGTAGGCAGTTGAGGACATCCCTCAACATTAAGAAATGTGTGTTTACAACACCCTTTGGGACTTTATTGGGGCATATCATATGTAAGGAGGGCTTGTTGGTAGATCCTGCTAAGGTTGTAGTTATTTTGGGGTTAAGGGAGCCTACTAGCCAGAGCGCAGTGTGCAGATTCCTTGGGCATATGGGCTATTACAGAAAATTCATCAAGGGATATGCCAAGATCACCGTGCCTTTAGAGAAGCTACTTATACATAAGAGTGCCTTCCATTGGGGAGAGGCGTAGTAGAGGGTGTTTGATACATTAAAGGATAAGCTTATCACAGTGCCTATTTTACATTTTCCCTCTTGGGACAAGCCCTTCCATGTCCATGTAGATTCCTTAGGGACCGCCATTAGAGTAGTGCTCACATAGCCAGGTGAAGGGATTATTGATCACCCTCTGTGTTTTGCAAGCAGGAAGCTGACACCAGTAGGGAAAAATTATACCACAACTGAACATGAGGCATTGTCAATGATCTACATCCTCTTCAAGTTTAGACAGTATCTGCTGGCAACACCCTTTGTGTTTTACATCGACCACATGGCATTAAAATATTTAGTGAACAAACCTGTTCTTCAAGGATGCATATGTTGATGGGTATTGTTGTTTCAAGAGTTTGAATTCACCATTGTAGTGAAACCCAAAAAAAGCAACTATGGACTTGATCATCTATCAAGAATTGATTCACGGGAGGACACACATAGTATTGAGGAAGAAATGCCAGATGCGTAACTATTTAGGTTACGGTGCACACCCTCAGATTTGGAAGAGATGTAATATTTTTAAAGGAAGGTGTGGCACTGGAAGGAATGAACACATTGGAAAAGAAGCAGTTGGCAATACGCGCCACACCCTACATGTTAATCAGTGGAGACTTATACAAGTTGGGACGTGATGAGATTTTGCGCATATGTGTATTAGAGCATGAGTTCCTGGCCATCATGGAGGAAACATACAAAGGAAGTGTGGGTGGGCATTATGCAGGTGATGCCACCATGCATAAGATATTAATGGTAGGTTTGTGGTGGGAAACCTTTTACAAATATTTTAGATATTAAATTAAAGTGTGTGACCATTATCAACACATTGGAAAACCAAGAAGGAGAGATGAGATGCATTTGCACCCTATTCCTAGTGCAGAGCCTTTTGAAAAGTGGGTGATAGACTTTGTAGGACCTATTGCACCAGCAGCGCATAGGAATGGGTCACGTTATTTCATCACTTGCATAGCTTATCTCACAAAGTGGGCAGAGGCAGCCCCAACTAAATATTGCATAGCAGTAATAGTGGCAAGATTCTTATGGAAAAATATTATCATAAGATATGGATGCCCGTTGAGTTTGACCAGCGATAGGGGTACACATTTCTTGAATGAGAACATGAGGATCCTATTATCTGAGTTCATGGTGGCTCATCACAAGACTACGCCCTATCTCCCACAAGAAAATGGAACTGTGGAAGTATTTGTTATCCAAAATTCACCCCCCAGGGTAATTTTGATAACATGCATCAGATATTCAAGTCCCAAGAAAATAGATTGATTCAGAGCCCAAAATCATATTTTTTTGGGGTCCCTCAGCTTCTCTCAAACTCTCCCATATAAGGAGGAATACCAACAGGTCGAGAAAATGGAAGAAGTTGCAAAAAACAAGCTTGGGGTAGAAAAAAATCATGAAAATTGGCTAAGTCCTAGTCCAGGCGGTCCTTAGGACAGTTGGGATGTCGAGGCACGAACCGGCCGAAAAGCCTCCAGGCGGTCCACGCAGTAATTGGGACAGTTGGGACATCGGGACACGTGGGGCGTGAACCAGCCGAAAAGCCTCCAAGCAGTCCATGCAACAATTGGGACAGTTGGGACATCGGGACGCGCTCGGCGCGAAAAGCCAATTCGGCCAAAAAGGGAAAAAATTGCCCAATTCTTTGTTTCACACAGTTGGGACAGTTGGGACAAAAGTACGCGAAAGACGTGGATCATCTGGTTTGGCACAAGTTAGTCCATTTTGGGTGGTTCAGAGAGATTTGTCCCAGACAGTCCGGGACAGTTGGGACAAAAGTGTGCGGAGGATGCGAACCAGCTGGTTTGGCCGAAATAAGAAACTTTCGCCCGGGACATTTAGGCCAAAAATACGCGTGGGACGTGAAAAGCCGAAAGAGCCGAGAGTGAATGGAAATGTGCCACGTGTATTCACCTCAAAGAGGGAAAGGGAATCCCAAATTGGGTGGATCAGAGAAATTTGTCCCAGATGGTTTGGGACATCCGGGCCAAAAATACGTGAGGGGCGCGAAGACCTGGAAAAGCCGCCAATGAATTAGGAAACGCCACGTGTCCTAAGGCGAGGGAACTTTAGAGCCAGGGAAAGACTTAGAAAATTTTGACAAAGTCTTAGGCCAAAATATTAAAAGACAAGGATCACCCCGCGCCCTGCCCTCCAACCAGATCATGACACGTGTCATCCAAGTGACGGGGGTGCGGGTAAAAAATGGAAAATTTCCCAAAGTGACAAAAACGTCAAAATTTCAAAGGGAAACCCACGGAAAGGTGGAGGAGAGAGAATTACATGGCCAATCAGTGCCCGACACATGTCATCCAGGTGGCAGAGCGCGGGAAAAAATTCAAAATCTATTTTGGCCTGTTTTTGCCCTAAAATCTTCAGATCGCCATAACTTTCGATCCAGAGCTCGGATTTTCATGTTCTTTATATCAATAAAAAGATGGAAAAATTCTCTACACGATTCCAGGGACAATCTTGAATTTTAGTTCAGTTTAAAGAGAGAAAATTCAAGGAACATCTCTAATGCGTGATAATGGCCAGAACTGATGTTTCAACAACTGATTTAATGCACATGGGTTGCATTCTTCTTCAACACAACCAGAAGCAATGTATCAACAACCAGTTTTAGTGCACATGGGTCGCATTCTTCTTCAGCATGGCCAGAAGTGATGTTTCAACCACCGATTTTAATGAAGAATGTATTTTGGTCAATGGTTGGGCTACTTGCATGTTTTCCCACATTTCTCTCTCCTGGGCTCGACCCATGTAATGTAAAAGCTAGATTTGGCTCATTTTTGAGAATTATTACAAGTTGTTCATCTGTTCTGCTTTGCCATCCCTTCTTTTCTTCTCCAGGGTTGAAAATGGAGTTCGAACCTCCTCCCTTGCTCTGTAATGGCATTTTTTGCCTTTTACTATTGAAATGATGTTTTGTGCAAACTTCTTGAGCAACAAAAACGTGTTTTGTGATGCATCTGTCCATCCTTGCTAATTTTTCACTTGTTTTCTTCTTGCATCTCTTCATTTCAGGTATTTGTGTAAGTTTGAATGTTCATTGTAGGTCTGGAGCTGTGTTCATGGAGTTTTGGGACATTTTCTGTGTGAAATCTATCCTTGGGCGTGTGATGCATCTATCCATCCTTCCCATCACTCACCTCTCTTTGTTCCATGGTAGTTTTGATAGATGTTCAACATTCTCCTTCTCTGGTGTATCACCGTTTTAGTGTAGGCTTTTGTTGTTTTTCCCTTCTCTCTCTCTCTCTCCTTGGCATGGTTATATTAGGTTTAGATTAGCTTGCCGTCACTGGAATAGCTTATGACAGGTAGTTTAGGAGCAGGAACTGGCCTTTTCTAGAGATTCCTTTCTCATTTTGTGAGTCCCACACTCAAGAAAGGATTCAATGTTGTGCAATCACATTGGATGCTAGAGTGATCAACCTAGAAATCCGATTGACATCCAAGGGTGCTGTGATTTTGCATCAACAGTTTTGGCATGCCCGGTGGGACATTGAGGTTAGATTATTTCATCTTTTAGAGGTGTCTCATTATCAATAGCAAAGTTTAAGCCACCGTGCACCTGCATCAACAGTTTTGGCACACCCGGTGGGACACTGAGGTTAGATTATTTCATCTTTCAGAGGTGTCTCATTATCAACAGCAAATTTTAAGCCACCGTGCACCTGCATCAACAGTTTTGGCACGCCCTGTGGGAGCTTAGAGGTCTTCCACTTCATATTTTACAGGTTGGTGTGCTCCTGTGAAGATTTCAGCCTTTGGAGGCACTTGCAAACACATCTGGTGACTCCATCTGATCAGTAACCCATTTCTGAAGTTGCAAACCCGTTTTCCATCAATTTCCATCCATATTTCTTTCCATCTCTTTCATTCTTTTCCATTCCATGAAGTTGTGCAATCATGTCTTCATTTCCATCATGGAACTCACATTTACAACAGCAATATATTCCACCTCCAACATGTTTTACAAATCCTCCAAATCAGCATTTTGAACAGATTCAAGATCAGTATGCATACCCATATGAGTAGCAGTGCCAAAGTCAGTTTGGATATGAAGCACATCAAGAGCAAGAGTATGCATATAATAAAGACAATCACATGCAAGATGCTGGTCTGTTGGAGAAAATCTAAAAGATGGAGGTAAAGATGGTGCAGTACAGGGCTCAAGCACAAATGAAAGCATTTGGAATCGGTTGTGGAGCACCCTGTCCATGGGTGGGACATTTTCCAAGGCATTACAACCCTCAAGAAAAGCTTGACTTCATGATTGCAACGCTGCCATTGCTTGCAAAGTGGATTGAAGAAATAGAGGTGTATGAGAGGAGTATTCAGCAACCTTATCAACGGGTAAGCACGCCATCTCCTGCCTTTCTTTTTCCTCTTTCCCAATCTGTTTTATCTCAGCAGTGTCAAGTTTTAAAATCTCGATCTGCTGTCCCAAATGTTGATCCCACGTCTCCACCTCTCAGTCTTCCACCACACCTCAATTCTTCTTTCCTTTTTCCTTTCAAATAGTCATCCCCTCCACAAGAGCCAATAGAAATACCCCCTCCTCCAAAGAAACAAGAGTTTCTACCTTCACCACCACAAAAAAATTCCAAATCAATTGAGTTATAACCCATCCCTCCTTTTGCATTCCCAATTCCATGTGGGGAAGAAGAAATTGCAAAAATCAGTCATCAAGGACAGCAAGAGGAAGAGCCAAGAAGAAAAGAAATGCAAGACAACGTGAGGGTTTTGGCTGCCAAATTTAGGATGACAAAGATCCCATTGATGGTTAAGCCTTCAGAAGAGATGGGAGTTGGAGAAAAAATGATGGTCAAGACTGATTTTTTTGCAGAAGAAGAAGAAGATCTTGCAGTCCCAACTTGTCCTCTAGAGCAGCAGATTGAAGAGTTTGACTTGGCAAACTTCATACTGGAGGAAGAGTTTAATCAAGAGCAAGAATGTCTTCAAACATTGGAGGAAGGAGAAGCTGCTCCAAATCCAAAAGAAGAGGAGCACATTCTAGTTGTGGAGGAGAAAATTGCAGATCCAAGGGCTTTGAGCATAAAGCAGGCTATAGGAGAACCTTTAGTTCTTCCTTCTACTTCACCCCTCTCAAGTTCTAGTACTGAAGAAGAGTTTGATCTCTCAAACTCAATGTTGGAGGGTGAAGGAAACCATGGTGGTCAAGTTACAGATCAAGAAGACACCATGGAGGAAGTGGAGCATTTGCAGCAGGACAGCCATGAGGTAGTTTATCTGTCAGATTTGGAGGACTGTTTTGATGGAGAAGAGCCGGTTGAGTTTCCACCATTCTCTCTTTCATCATCCACATTCCAAACACTAGAGCTTGCTGTCATTAAGGAGAACATTCATTTGTAGTAGCATGTATCTTATAGTAGCTCTTTGGAACCAAGATTGGAAGATTTTAATCTTTCATGTTCTTCATTGGAGGAAGAGAAAGGACAGAGGAATTTAACCATTTCTTCCACACCATCCATTTAGAAGGGTCTACAAGAGAAATCCATTCTTGGAGTTAAAAATCAGAATTATGGGCATACTCAATGGATCAGACCTTGCCCAATAAGGTATTTGGCTTCATTGGAGCCAAAGGAGAAGTCACAACTAGTCATGCTTGCTTCTGATCATGAGGGTGAGCTACAAAGTACCAAGGATCAGCTGTCATACCTCTTCAATCCAAATGCAGAGAAACTAAAAAAGGTATTGAGTTTTCCTTCAGCTGATACCTTGATGATTTGGGTGGAAGACCAGCTTCTTGTTGATTTTCCACTCATCCTAACAGACATGATCAGCTCCAAATCAATTGCATGGCTATCACTTTTGAAGAAAGGAAGCTATTTTGCACAACCAGTTGTAGGGTTTGTTTAGCTTGCCTTTACTTCCCGTTAAAGTAGAGTAGGTAGGTTTTCTTTCAGCAGAAGAAGTGCTTATGCACAATCTGCATGTTCCATTTGGAGCATGTATGATTTTCAGTTCTGTACATAGTTTTATGGTGCTGGTTTTTCTCTTGCACAATCCATTTCAATGGCATTCTTGGTGAGAACAACTCTGTTTCAGTAGGTTTCCAAGCGGTTCAGAGGGAGGTTTTTAAAGTTCAGATCAGTTTGTAGGTTATAACTCATGACTCCATGCCCAATGGATGGCTTCAGGCTACTAATCATTCATCTAACAGGTAGATGACCCCACTGAGTCGCCAAAACTGTTATCCAAAATTCACCCCCCAGGGTAATTTTGATAACATGCATCAGATATTCAAGTCCTAGGCAAATAGATTGATTCAGAGCCAAAAATCATGTTTTTTTGGGGTCCCTCGGCTTCTCTCAAACTCTCCCATACAAGGAGGAATACCAACAGGTCGAGAAAATGGAAGAAGTTGCAAAAAACAAGCTTGGGGCAGAAAAAAATCATGAAAATCAGCTAAGTCCTAGTCCAAGCGGTCCTTGGGACAGTTGGGACGTCAAGGCATGAACCGGCTGAAAAGCCTCCAGGCAGTCCACACAGCAATTGGGATAGTTGGGACATTGGGATGCGTGGGGTACGAAAAGCCGATTTGGCCGAAAAGGGAAAAAATTACCCAAGTCTTTGTTTCGCACAGTTGGGACAGTTGGGACAAAAGTACGCAAAAGACGTGGATCAGACGGTTTGGCGCAAGTTAGTCCATTTCGAGTAGTTCAGAGAGATTTTTCCTAGACAGTCTGGGACAGTTGGGAAAAAAGTGCGTGGAGGACACGAACCGGATGCTTCGACCGAAACAAGAAACTTTTGCCCGGGACATTTGAGCCAAAAATACGCGTAGGACACGAAAATCTGAAAGAGCCTAGAGCAAATGGAAATGTGCCATGTGTCTTCACCTCAAAGAGGGACAGGGAAGTTTGAATCGGGTGAATCAGAGAAATTTGTCCCATATGGTTTGGGACATCCGGGCCAAAAATACGCGAGGGGCGCGAAGACCTGGAAAAGCCGCCAACGAATCAAGAAATGCCACGTGTCCTAAGGTGGGGGAAGTTCGGAGCCAGGGAAAGAATTAGAAAAATTTTACAAAGTCTTGGGCCAAAAGATTAAAAGACAAGGATCACCCCGTGCCCCGTCCTCCAACCAGATCATGACACGTGTCATCCAAGTGGCGGGGGCGCGGGTAAAAAATGGAAAATTTCCCAAAGTGACAAAAATGTCAAAATTTCAAAGGGAAACCCGTGGAAAGGTGGAGGAGAGAGAATTGCGTGGCCAATCAGTTCTCGACACATGTCGTCTAGGTGGCAGAGCGCGGGAAAAAATTCAAAATTTGTTTTGGCTTGTTTTTGCCCTAAAATCTTCAGATCGCCATAACTTTCGATCCAGAGCTCGGATTTTCACGTTCTTTATATCAATAGAAAGTTGGATAAATTCTCTACATGATTCAAGGGTCAATATTGCATTCTAGTTTAGTTTGGAGAGATAAAATTCAAGGAACATGTATGACACGTGATAATGGCTAGAATTGATGTTTTAACAACTGATTTAATGCACATGGGTCACATTCTTCTTCAGCACAGCCAGAAGTGACGTTTCAACAACCAGTTTTAGTGCACATGGGTCACATTCTTCTTCAGCATGGCCAGAAGTGATGTTTCAACCACCGATTTTAATGAAGAATGCGTTTTGGTCAATGGTTGGGCTGCTTACACATTTTCCCATGTTTCTCTCTCCTGGGCTTGACCCATGCAATGTAAAAGCCAGATTTGGCTCATTTTTGAGAATTATTACAAGTTGTTCATATTTTCTGCTTTTCCCTCCCTTCTTTTCTTCTTCAGGGTTGAAAATGGAGTTCGAACCTCCTCCCTTGCTCTGTAATGGCGTTTTTTACCTTTTACTATTGAAATGATGTTTTGTGCAAACTTCGGGAGCAACAAAAACATGTTTTGTGATGCATCTATCCATCCTTGCTCATTTTTCACTTGTTTTCTTCTTACCTCTCTTCATTGCAGGTATTTGTGCAAGTTTGAATGTTCATTATAGGTCTGGAGCTGTGTTCATGGAGTTTTGGGACATTTTCTATGTGAAATCTATCCTTGGGCGTGTGATGCATCTATCCATCCTTCCCATCGCTCACCTCTCTTTGTTCCATGGTAGTTTTGATAGATGTTCAACATTCTCCTTCTCTGGTGTATCACCGTTTTAGTGTAGGCTTTTGCTATTTTTCCCTTTTCTCTCTCTCTCTCTCCGTCTCCTTGGCATGGTTAGATTAGGTTTAGATTAGCTTGCCTACACTAGAATAGCTTGTGGCAGGTAGTTTAGGAGCAGGAACCAGCCTTCTCTAGAGATTCCTTTCTCATTTTGCGAGTCCCACACTCAAGAAAGGATTCAATGTTGTGCAATCACACTAGATGCTAGAGTGATCAACCTAGAAATCTGATCGACATCTAGGGGTGCTGTGATTTTGCATCAACAGTATTAAACAAGATACTAAGTCATATCTTGACCAAAATTTTTGATGTTGAAAGACAAGATTGGGATTGAAAAGTATCGGCAGTATTACGGGCTTACAAGACAACATATAAAAGGCTGAACAAATCCACACCATTTCGATTGATGTTTGGTGTGGAATTTGTTTTTCCAGTTGAATTTATGTTTCCTTCTCTACGAATAGTGCACACAGGAGGGTTAGTCGATGAACAAGAACTGGAAGTAAGAATTAACGAGTTAATGAAACTAGATGAGAGATGATCACTCACCTGATGGAGCTAAACAACGGAAAATAAAAAGCAAAAGGCTTGGCATGATCACCACATTAGAAACAAGAAGTTTGAGGTTAGGTAGATAGTGTTACTATATGATTCCATGTTTCTGCACCATCTAGGAAAGTTGAAACTCCATTGGTTGGGTCTTTACACAATCTCATACATCCTTGATTCAGGCACATTCCAGTTACAATCACTAGATGGGATGAAGTTTCCTGGACACTTCAATGGGAGTAGGTTAAAGCCCTACTATAAATAAGTCTTCTTGGTTTTTGTAAATAAGGTGGTTTTCCAGTTAGGAAAACACTATGTTGATGACACAAAGAAGGTGTTACGCACATGATTCCAAAGTACTATACCCACAGAAAAAATCTTAGCCATGGGGTCTTTTGAAAAGGATGACACGTACCCAAAACCAAGAAGATGCTCTCTTGGGCATTTGAGTCCCACATTGATGAGCCAGACTTCGAAGTCTGTCAGGGGGTGCTCATAACATTGCAAAAATCTAAGGGGGTCAATCCTTTAGTGAATGCTCAGGAGCTCTCAGATGAGTAAGTCTGTAATGCACTTAACAAGTTCGTGGTTGAGACCAAGGCTAGATTATTCATGTGTAATGATAGGATTAGAGTGTTGGAGGGGAAGTTATGTAAGAAGGAAGAAGAACTATCAGAAAAGGCCAAGAGCTTGAAATAGGAAGAACTAATTAGTGCATAGTTAAGGTGCGAGTTAAAGGAAGAGAAGATAAAGGTGCATGAAGTGTATGAGAAAATGGAGTCTATCAAAGGTGCCATCCTTTTAAAGCACCCAAACTTAGCGCCACCTGCATAGAAGTACTCGTCCCTCCTAAAGTGTCTAGAAGATCTAACATGTGTCCTCACTATGGAGACATGACCTTTTGCCCTGGAATCTGTAGAAGAAGTGGCTGCACGCTTGAAAGAGGAGGACTGATTAAAATTGGTAGCACTCATTGCCAAGTATAGCAAAGTACTCATGGAGGTTAAGGTCACTCCCCAATATGCGGAAGCCGCGTATGATACATGCACAGACAGGGATAAGGTGGCGAGCTCCTTGGTCACCATACTTGAAGTAGAACTAAAAGAGTTCCAAGAAAAGAACAAGGGGAATAGGGTGGAGAGGGATAAGATTCTGGCTGAAGTAGATAAGAAATCATAGGAAATTGAGGCTTTAAAGAGCTCAATTAAGGCTTGACTAAAGGAACTATACCCCCAGATTACTAGGAGGATGGATAAAATCGAGGACCTAGGCAAAGAGATGGAACAGATCATGGGCACTTTGGGCACCCAGGGAATTGACTTGAGTTTTGATGAAGTGAGCACCCTAGTGGGTGACCTCTACCAGAAGGCATAAGGTAAGGTCGAAGACTGGAATAATCTAGAGGCATATTTCTGAAAATATTTCCCTAGCTTTTTGAATTTATGTTCCCCCCCATTCTTATTTCTTTCATTCTTTCATTCCTTATTCTTTGTAAAGTGTAATACTATTCATTGATTCCCTAGAAATCATGCATCTTGGTCAAGTAAAATGTTTCCGAGGATGGAAAACAGACATAGTGTCGGGTGATGTTGGACCCCTGGAATATTGGCCAAGTATGAAGGCACTTAGGTGCACAAGGTACCAGTTATAGAAAGGCACACAAGGAAAAAGCATGCAAGAGAAAGGTTTAAGGAAGCACATAGCACGTGCAATGCGTGAAAGGAGGTTTGGGACTTAGTCAATTTGAGCGCCCAGGGTAGAACACATGAAAATCATGATCGGTTACATGTGGATAAGATGCCATCCTGGTGATAGGTTGGCCCCAATAGGGGCATGCAAGGATCTAGAGACCGTTCTGAGCCCTATGGTCCTTGTATGTTTCAACCTCCCTCATGAAAAATATTACACTAATCATAGATGATGTTTCCCATTAAACGCATATAAAAGAGAGACTCAGTACCCGCGTGTGCCTCGGGTGAGCGCTCAGCTTTTACTGGGTGATAGGTCAGCATGCATGGGATTCCTTCCTTTTGTGATGGGAGTAAAAATGACTACAGGGATGACAAGGTAATATTTTATTTCTAACCTTGAGGCATAGAGGGTTTCTTGTCCTCACTTGTAGATTCTTAAATAACCACATTGGAAGGTTGAGGAGTCGATTCAAGATTAGGCTAAAAAATGGGAGGTGGTTCTGAAGAAACTGGTGTAGGATCCCTTTTTATTTTCTTCTGCTTAGAAATGTCCCCTGTAATTTTCTTATCTACCTTTCTCTCAGGTCTATAGAAATCTTGATGTGCACAAATTATTAGGATAAGCCCTGGGTGTTTTATGGTAGCATTACCTCCTCCACTTTTGTATTTTTGGCCTACCTTGATAACAACATCTGCAAGGTACTCAAGAAAATTTACCTTAAGCTTAGGGTTTGTCTGACCCTTCTTCAAATCAGTTATAATTTTCAATGTTTTACCTCCCAATACCAACGTTTTTCCATCCCAAATAAAATACTTGCTCACCCAAGTATCAATTTTCTTTCAATGTCCTGATAAACTCTCCCTCCTAATTCCCTTTAGATTTCCATGCAGATTAATGATTATCATGGTAAGAGCCTCCCCTTCCTCATGAAATAGAGATATAAAATCCATAAGTGGGGATTTAGCTACAACCTTAAGCCAAAAATCAGGGAGACCAGAGATGGTGGAAACAATGTGGAAGTCTTTTTCAATTCTTTCCCCCCTTAAGCAAGAGAAAGTTGTCTCAAAATTCAATAGAAATTATCCAATTATATATTCATCAATTACCTCAAATTTGTGAATAAAATATAACCAAATTTTATCATTAAAGACTTAGGAGATGATGACATTCCATAGGAGTAGCTCCATAGATTATGGTTTTGATTTCTTCTTTTTCCCCATAGCACAAACTTGATTAGGTTGAATTGTAGAAAAAATAATGACTGTTTTATGAGAGGGATAGAGTACTTGCATGTAATGTCAGTAAGATATTTTTAAACTACATTTTAGATTTTAATGGCATTAAGTCGTCACAAAATGACAATAGAAAATATTTATGGTACTAATTGAGGTGGAAAGGTTTTAATTTCTTCACACGGTTCCCATACAGCCATCATGACTAATCATGCCATTTGTGATTCCTCAAGAAAGATGACACATGTATTTAATCATTAATTATTACTCCGTATTTCTAAAATTAAATCTATGAGAATTGGTTTTATGTTTTAATACATGTATTGGGAAGTTCTAAAAATAGTTAATAGTCATAGCAAAAAGTGAGTACATGTTACCTTACCAGCTCAACATTCCTCTAACCGTTGGTGCTCAACCTCCTGCATTAGAAAAGTGATCATGATAAATACACATCGTGATTATTGACATCTCTATCCTTTATTTGCATGCAAAAAAATTGATTTTTGTATTTTTTGAATATAGGGGAAGAGGATTGAAACTATGATCTTCTTCCTTTATTTAAATTTTCATAACAAACTACTCATGGAGGGAAGAGTTGGAGTCTTCCACCGAATCAAATTCTTTGCATAACAACATGTCCTTAGTGAAAGTTTCATTATCCTAGGGATGTTGATACATCCTCAATCTATGGTGATTCACCAACAAAGTTCTCCTGTCACCATCAATTGACAACAGTCTCATAGATCCATTATCACAAATCTTTTCAATTTTATAGGGTCTCAACCACCTTGTTCTCAATTTTCCTTTAATTTGTTGATACTTTGAGTCAAACAGTAAGACAAAATTTCCTTTGTTGAACCTTATGCTCTTGATATGACTGTCATGCATTGATTTTCTCTCATGTTGAATTATTTTAGTTTATTGTTTTTCCTCCATCTACATTTCATCAAGTTCATTTAACTGTATCACTCTCTCACTTTGAGCTTCATGCAACTCAATCCTAATCTTCAATTTCATTCTCCAGGTTTGTAATTCAAATTCATAGGAGCAATGGCTTATTCTTGTATACCAGTTCATATAGGGAGAAATAAGTGGTGGTTTACCAGGTTGTATTATATACCCAAACTACTTCAGTAAGTCTTGGCACCCACTTTTTCCTATCTACATTAACAACCTTAGTCAAAATGTTTTCCAATTCTCTATTTTTTACCTCCACCTATCCATTGGATTGAGGGTGGTATTATTATTATTTCCTATGCTTGATTTCGTAGATCTTTAGGAATGATTCAATAATTTTAGACATGAACTATGGTCCTTGAACGGATATAATGGATTTGAGAGCTCCAAAACTTAGTGTAATCATGTTGTAAAAAAATTCAGCTATAACATCCTCATTCACAAATGTCAATGCTTGAACCTCGACCAATTTTGTAACATAGTCAGTGCACACCAATAGGTACTCTTTTCCATAGGATGAGGGTCAAAAGGCCCAATGAAATCAATTTCAAACTTCTTAAATGGACCTACGACCAACTGAGGATTGAGGGGAATTTCATTAGACAACGTAGGCTTCCCCATTCTCTGACATGCATCACATTTCCATACATATTTTTTGACAAATTTGTGGAGAGATGGCCAGTAATACCCATCTCTAAGGACCTTGTGAATTATCCTCTTCAATGAGTAATTTCCTCCTCCCGGTTCATCATGAAAATATCTTAATATGTCATACACTTATCTTATCGAACACACCTATGAAGAATCATGTCAGGACAACATTTACAAAAAATTCCATTGCACCATTTTTAGTTAACATTGTTTTTTACTAATATTTTAGGTTATTTACTAGTAAAGTAAGATGGAAACTTCCTCTTAGCTAGATAGTTGGCAAGATCAAAAAACCATGGAGGATGTGTTGATATTGCAAACAAGTGATCATCTAGAAAATGATTTTGGATTGCTTACTCTTCTCCCAAAACATTTAATATTGAAAGGAAGTCAACAATGACATTGTCCTTTCCAGGATTATCAATAATATTTAATTTAAATTCTTACAAAATAAGTAACAATGTAATAATTATCCCCCCTAATACTGGTTTGTTCATTAAATATCTTATGGCTGAAAGGTCAGTATACACAAATATTTTATATCCAGTAATGTAGTGTTTGAATTTATTCAAAGAGTAAACAACAACTATAAATTCCTTTTTCGTATTGATGTAGTTTCTCTTTATGGGGAACATATTTTTGTTGATGAAATAAATGGCATACATTTGGTCTTCCAGATCCTTCTGTCTAAGAACATATCCCATTTCTGTGTTATAAGCATTAATGTGAATATGAAAAGGATGTCCCCAATTGGGTCCTCTCAAAACCAGGGCAATAGTTAATTTCTCCTTTATAATTTCAAAATCTTGTTGACATTGAGGAGACCATTCAAAAACACAATATTTTTTCAGCATAGAGAAAATGGGTGCATCAATCTTATTAAAATATTTGATGAATCATCTATAATATCCTACATGCCCACAAAAAATTTTGATATTAGTTTGATTTACTAGTGTAGGAAATTTAGTAATGAATTCTATCTTTTTGGGATCAACTTGGATACCCTTAGTAGAAATATGATGACCCAAGACAACTACCTGATCAACCATTATAAAAAAAATCATGACTAAAGGAGAGTTAGAGTTGTTCATATCTGGTTAACAAATTTTCAATATTACTCAAGGATTCTTGGAAAGTAGACCGATGGAAAATAAAATCATCCATATAAAATTCAACACAATGATTATTGAGGTCTGCAACAATAGATAAAACTACTCTCTGAAAGATGGTAGGTTCACTAGAAATTCCAAATGGTAGAACTTTGTATGAAAATATACCCAAAGGATAAGTGAAGTTGGTCTTATCTTGCTCAGTTGGTGCTATACTAATTTTTTTAATTCCATTGAACCCATCTAAGAAGGAGAAGTATTTCTTACCTACCAAATTGTCCAAAACTGGGTCGATAAAGGGAAGGGAAAAGTAATCTTTCTTAGTGGATTTATTAATCTCCCTATAATCTATGAAAATTATCCACTTACCATTTTTCTTGGGAACTATAATGAGCAGTGATACCCACTGACTATCAAATATTGGATAGATAAATCCTAACCTCAAAAGTTTTTATATTTCTTTCTTGAAAATTTCTCTAAGTGTTAGATTAATTCTACATTGTGACTGTTTGACTGGTTTAACATCGTTAGCATAAATATGATGAGTACAGATGCTTGGATGAATCCCTTTCATGTCTATATAGTCCTAAGAAAAATATTTTGAATGATCCCTCAACATATCTATGACCCTAGTCTCTTGTTTTTCTTATAAGTTGTTACCAAAGATCAGTTCTTTTCCTACCTCAATAGTTATTTGTTTAGTCTCTTTCAAAATAAAAAGTTTTGCTTCAGAAATCAGAGAGTTCAAGGGACAAGCATGAGGCTATAGCATGTGAAAAATAGTCATTTTTTAAAGGGATACAACCTTAGCTAAAGGAAAATGAAAATCAATGGTTGTATGTTCTTCATGGTAATCATAGGTTTCTTCACAATATTCCATAGAAATTTCACTTACCAAGGTGGTGTTTTGTTTTGACTTCAAAATAATCATTTATGTAGCCATGTTTTTGGTATTTGTAGCCAAAGTATCATCTTTATCAAACATTGGGTATGTCTCAACAATTTCTTCCATATGGTTTCTCATTGCAATGGTGTCTAGATAAGAAGAACTCATGTTGTTAGTATCCATACCCACACAAGTTCACAAACATCCACATATGAATGGGTAAGAGGATAAAGGGAAATATTGTTTTATTTTTGTGCGTTTGAAATAGTGAAGTTTCCTGACCTATAATCAATGCATGTAGTAACAGTAGCTAATCAAGTTCATCCTAAGATAAATGGGTATCCCAAATTTCAAGATTTATGTTGTAAGATCATAAAATCTATCAGATACTCCCAAGATTCAACCATGACCATAAAATCCTCAATTAATCCATCTGGTACAATAATAGATTAATCTCCCAATTAGAGGATAATATTGGTTGGTTGCAATCCTTTCAAGGAAAACAAATTAAATGTGTCTATTGTTATGACATTGATGGAATCACCAAGATCCACAAAAAAATTAGATATTTAATGAGCATTCACATGAATAGTAATGACTAGACTCCTAGGATACCCATATTTTGGTAAAATATATTTTTTAGCTACAAGGTCAACTAGATTTCCTTCTAATTTGACTATTTTTGGGTATTTCTTATTCCTTCCCAGTTTATTTATCCAATGGTTTCTAATGGTCTGGTTTAATTTTGGAATTTCCCTTATTGCTCTCAGAAATGGGACCTCAATATTCATCTTTTTAAACTTCTGAACTAGTGTTTTTTCTTCATCGTTATATATTTTTTTTAGTCTTTCTAGGAAAGGAGATACATGCACATTCTTATTTTTTCCTGGCTATTCCCAGTGTATTATGTTTGTGGATCATGTCCAGTTTTCTCACTTTCCTCAGGTACCCTCTCACTTTCCTTAGGTTTTTCAGTGATAACTATTAGAGGATTATTCACTATTTTTCTAGATCTCAGCTGCAACTTATTAATGACATTAACATGCATTATCTCACCATGTCCTACTTCATTAATTGAAGTTATTGTTTATACTTGGGGTTTGACAAAGGTTGGGATGTAAGTTGATTTTGTGTTGTTTTCCCTTGGTCGTAATTTTATTGTAGTGGAGGAATTAAATCTTTTTTTTGTTGTGTAAACCTCCTTGGCTAATTATAATTCTATTGGGGTGCCCATTGTTTGTTTGGCCATGGATTTACATTAGCTGGTAGTGCCTAATCTTACTAATTATATGGAGGAATCCATGGTGGTGGGTTTTGGTAAACAATCGATTTTGGAGATATCCAATCATGTTGTCCCCAAGTTGGTGGAGGAGTCTGATTAGGCCATGACATCATCCAAGGGTTCTGAGAAGTTCCAGGGGCATAAGCAGATTGATAATTTGATCTTTGAACAAAGTTTACCTATGCATTTACTTGAGTTATGGAATTTAATATTTCTTTCATCTAAGGTAGGAGAGTAAAATAGTTGGTATCATTGTTAGGGACATCACATATCAGGCACATTTTTGTGATATCCAAAGGACATTCTTTCAAAGGATGCCTTTTCCTGCATCTGGGATAGTATATGTCTAAAGACTATTTTGCATAAATTTTCTTAGCTTCCATCCCATCCATGGTTGAAGTTAACTATGTCAAGATGTTGGTTTTTTGATTGGCCATCTCCTCTAGAAGTTCTAAGGTAGAAAAGTCATGTTTTGATTTTTTCCTTTGTCTAAGGCTTCCCCTTGTTATAGATTAACTCCTACATAAGTCAGTAATCTATGCCATGGATATTTTTTGTATGTTACCTCCTTCCCTGAGATGGAGGGATTCTTTGGTTTCATCATCAAGACCTGTAAGGAATACTATCTTAGTTATTTATACATTCAACTCATAATCACTTCTCCTATGGACAAAAAGAAATATGTCCAAGTAATCTTCCATATTTTCATCTTCTTTTTTATTCATTTGAAATAAATATTCCCTCTTATCTCTTCACCTATAGTATTCTTGGTATTTTTATAAAAATGAAGTCTCCATCTATTCCCATGAATGAATGGAGTTAGAGGGTAACCACATAAACCACCTCATAACAGAGGCTTTGAGGGTGGAAGGAAAAAGTGTTAGTTTTTGGTTTTCTTTTTTGTAGTCATATGTTTGGTAGAGGATTTTGAATTCAAACAAGAATTGGGTTTGATATTATGTGGACATTTCTTGAAAGATAGGGACAATGGATGTGGAAATGTTTTTCATAGGTTATTCCTCATCCTCATTTAAGAAAATAGGGTAAGTAAAGTTCTACCCAAGGTTATGTCATCATCATTTCAATTATCTCCCATTTTTGAAAGTTTCTTAGGTTCTAAATGAGATGATGTCAAATATTTAGTATCACTCATGGGTGTTTTATTAGAATTATTTTCAATCTCATTTTTTACTACCCATACTCCTTTTGGAGATATTTTTTGAACTTTGTAAGGTATAAATATCCCTTGAGTGTCCTGTGGCATGTGCATCATTATTTCTTGTGTAAGTAAGGCTTAGGATTCTTACTAGTTTCATAACTCAAATTTACTACCACCCATAGCATGTAATGTGAATATAATGACCATTTTTTCTTATGGTGTGCTAGGAAACGATGCCAAAAATGGTGGGTGGTTGTAACTTCAAATCATTGAATCAACTTTTTCAAATGCTTATGTCATTATGAATAAAGGATTTTTTCAAGATTCTATGCAAAGAAGGTGTATGCAACTCATTTCTATGGTGGTTCTCTCTTTTGGAGGGTTTTTTCATTTTCATTTTTGTTGTACACTACTCATCTATGGAAAGAAAATATAGTTCTAAGCTACTGAAATGGAAAAATATATATAACGTGTGTTTAATCTACTGAAACAACATTTCTAGAATGAAATGATTTGAAAAGGAAATGCTCAATAAATTGAAATAATTTATTAAAGGAAATAACAATAATAAAATCTGATTAAACAAGGAAACACATGAATGTATTCAAATAACCATTCAAACCAAGATACAAAAATTTAAAATCAGAAAATATAAAGATCATCCATAAAATACCAATCCTTTAATATCCTCAATTGAGTGGGCCCTTTCACTCCTTTAGGATTTAGGTTCTTAACACAAATATATAATCAAAATATTATAGATTATATTACGCTAAACAAGTTTATCACATACTTTTGGAAACTGAAAATAACTATCGACTGATAGATTATTGAATAAAAAATATCTAACTGACTAGTAATAGTTTATGGAGGTGTTTTATAAACACAAATGTGTACAAAAAGTTCCATTAATGTAGGAAATAGACTAACTAATAACAACCTCATAAATATTCCATGACACCCTATAATTCTACTAAAATATGGATTCTTGTTTGTGTGTTATTATGAGTGAATCTTCACAAATGTCATAGTGGTAAAGGACTCAGTATCCACAACTGCAATGATCAAAAGTGGTAGAAAATGTGTCTTGTCAACCTACACATGTCATATAATCACTAAACAAGGTAGTCAATGGGATTTCTATCGATCATTAGTTTACATGAGATAAAATAAGGAGAAATGCATGACTTCTACTTTGGATATAACTATTTAGAACATTCACATGCATTAATTAACATATTTAGGATAAATTTTATAGTTATATGGATGCTATAATAAGTCAATTCATGGAATCATAATAGGGTATAAAAGGAAAAAGATTCTAATAATGAGTGGTATGAGGAGTGATAGGTAGTTCTTTGGCAGTGGCCTTTTTGGAACATGAACTAGAAATCCTTCTTCTGATAAACTAGATAAACCTATCAAACTTCTTGGGATGAATTTTTAAGTACGTAGACCTTCACAAAAGTAGTATTTGTATTCTTATGATCGATATAAGTTTAAACTGATTTCTCAAGAGGAGATGCAAGAGTCTTATTCAAAGAGGTAGATGGATTCTTGAATGAGGTGGTTTTGGTATTTTTCTTGGTTGGTCCCATGGAAGTGAACAATGATGATCCTCTTTTTTTTTCATAGATTCACCAATTGAGGATTCAAATGCTTATCTTGGGCAGCAGAAGAAGATAATTATTTCTCTTTTTGTGATCAAGCAAACACTCTACAAGAGTAGTTATCAATGGATTCTTCAAAATTCTTCATATGGTGATTATTCAAAATATCCAATCCTGGCACATTCATATTCTTCTTATTATTCAATTTTTGATTTAGAAATTTATCCTCCTTCAACTTTAACAGTTCCACATATTACATTAACTGGTGTAGCTTCTAAGGTGATCCTTTGGGGTGCTCTTGCAATATGTTTTATATTTCAATAATGATGTAAGGAATGTTAAGAAATTTCCTTCTTCAATTATTTTAATTCATTGACCAAATTTTACAATAATGGATCAAATATTTCATCTATGAAACTCTAGGCCTTATCCTTCATTAAATAGTTCTTGATAAATCCTAACATGATAATATCATATTCTACATCAATGGAAATTTCTTGAGCATTGTCCAAAGTTTTCAGATGTGATATCTATAGTATGAAACAAACTTTAGGTAAATGATAATTCATGAAGAACCTTTCCTAATTATCTGTAGTAGGACAAGTATCAATAGGAATCTTGTTGACCATATTATTCAACTTTACTACAAACTCTCTCATGGGATATTGTGGTTCTTTATTCATCTAAGAAAGTTGAGAAAAGAGGACATGAGAATATTTTGTATTCTTGAATCTTACTTCAAAATTGGTTTTCATGTCATCCTAATCAGTAATTCAACATGATGGAAAGTAGTAAAACTTTTCTAGAGTGGATTGTTGTATTGATTCCATGAATAATAAAAAAACATCTTCATGTACCACTCTAGGAATGCCACAAGCTATGATAAAAGATGTAATATGATCATTTGGACATTGTTTTCCATCTCCATATAATATAAGAAACTAATATCTTGATCCTTTTGCATTTTATGAAGTGGTGGAGCCAATGGTAATGGATCGATATTTTTGTCCCCATAGCACGGGTATAATAATTCTTTCTCCTTATTACTATGGTTCTTCTTCGATTTCTTCTTTAGGATGAATGAAGTTTAGTGGTTCTACAACTTCTTTTTTGCTGTGACATTGAAGAGGAAAGATAGGATAAAAATCATGAAAGTCCTATTGACTAGTTTTTTTACTATTCAAACAATAGGAAGCTTGAAATGAACTTGTTATTGCTCTTCAAATGTTGGGTCAATTATACCACTTGCATGATCAAATCAAGTGTATCTTTTTTCTACCATTTTTCTCAAAGTGTTAGATAGAAATCCAACTAGAAAAATGTATATTTTGCACTAGGATTTTGAACATTCAGATAGTCTCTTTAGTATTTTTTAGTTATATAATTTTTTATTTATTTTTGAAAATGTAGTTTTTGAGGATGTTTACAGATATTTTAAGGATGCACAAAGGAAAAATATTCCCAAGTAGATTAACTAAAAAAAATTGGTGAAATAATTTTTAACAATGTAAATTATTAGTTTTCACCAATCCTCATGGGGCTAAGCCCTTCCTTTTTAAGTGTGGTTAGGATCCTATTATTGAATGTAAACTAAATAAAACTATGGCATGGATGTTAGGCCAAGGATCACATAAGAGTACTCCCCTAAACCTACGTAAAAGTTTTTTAACAATGTACAAGGGAGGAATTTTTTTGTAAGGAGAGGTAAAGGGGATTATGAGGAATAAGAAGAGAGGGTTAATGGTGTGAGTAAGAAATATTATGTTCTCACAAATAATAAGATTAGGTCCACATTAAACTATAATAACACAACAATGTAAGAAATCAACAAGACTAACAAACTAGAGACAAAAAGTTCTGCAAATTCATTCATCAAGGATGAAAAGTTCCTTTTTGGTTATAGAAGATAACCATGATTGTAAATTTAGATAATATGGATGATAGAGTAACATAGAAAAGTACATACAGGAAATATATCTTCTAGTTATTTATGTATAAGTGATACAAATCTCAACAACATATAACAATCCACAATCACCAACCCATGTGGAATGGAGGATCCATTCCAATTTATAGCATTCAAATGACTCTTCCTCTTCCTCACCCATATGAATTTTCATCTCACCACCATTTATAAATTGTTACATTCTCTTAGGAATTAAATTAATTACTTTCCTTATTTTTGATTTTAGGAACTTTTACAATCCAATATTAAGTCACTTAAGTGAATAAAATGAAATAGTAAAAAATTACATTCTTAATGAAGATTTAGAAAATAAAGAGAGAAGAAAGAAGAGAGAGAGGGTTAATCAATCTGATGAAGATGAATCTTATTCCAATGAAGAACTTACTTAAAGCACTATGAGATATGGAAACATTATAGGGAATTGAACACGTGTTAAAAAACATTGTTATGAGATTTGCACCATGGTGGGAACATGATGATATTTTATATCTAGAAGGTAGGAGTAGGATAAGAGAATCACTTCTTTACTCCTCTACGCCTTAATATTTTTATTTCATGACTAAAAATCAAGTCCATGATTCTAAAAAAAAGTATACTTGTCTCTCACTCACTAAAATTCATCTTGTAGATGAAAGGATTGCTTCCTAAATGAAATTCTTGTCCTACAAATCCCTGTTGAAGTGGAATTATATGATTGCATATGTTTCCTCCTTTAAGGTGTGAACACACTACCACGTGCTTGATGAGTGTTTAAAAACATTAATAAGTGAATTGAAACATGTAAAAATGAGGTAGTTTTCCCATTATTTTAAACATGGTATTCCAAATGAAGATCACCCCTTTTCCCTTCTTGGACTAAGAATCCTCCTTAAATGGAGTCATAGTTAGGATGATCATACAACTTGTCACTCATATGTTTATTATGGGAATAGATGACTTCAGAATCCTAGAAACATGATGATCCTGGGTACCTCGGTATCTTGAATAACTCATATTGACATGTTCCTTAAAGATATTTGAACATAATAGTAGAGTTAGGATATGATGATCATCACCTAACTCCTTGAGACTCACATTTTAGATTTATGAAAAATATCTCACTAGAGTGGAAACATACTTAAGATATATCCACAATATTTTTGTCAATTTCTCCTGTAGGAAATATGTTTCTTCCTCCAGATAAAAGAATTGGTGTCTAAATGAAGCTTAAAGGAATGTATGAGAATGGGTATCATGTTCTTGGACTCTAAATTGAATTGAAACACTGAAAATGATACCTCATTGACTTGCAATATTAAGCACATTAAAAATCATTGGTTAAGTGTTTAAATACCTTTTATGAGATATGCATTATTTGTGAGCTTGAGATGAATGCTAACATCACTCATGGTGATCTTTCCCTATAATGTTCTTGATTACCATTTCCTTTATGGATTGAATTTCAATAAATTTATAGGTGTTTATAATCCTTCACTGATCTCCTGATGTTCATAATTTATCCCATTTTCTAGATGACTATCTTTCACATGCATTTTTTCACTCTGATATGTTCCTTGTCATAGTGTGACTCGGGTGATGTCTCTTATCCTTAGAAAGAGAGCTAGTCACAAGGTCAGAGTTTGAATGAAAACTTCACTACCCTCCTCATGAATCATTTGATCTTTAAATCTCACCTTGGTGATGAATAAATTTACATCTCAAATGAATTTAATCATGATTGCTCCCTTCTACCACAATTGGGATGGTTTACACCACCCAACTCCTTACATAAAATTGTGTCATGAAAAAATCCCCTCTCAACTAATGTTTTGGGAGGATATGTGGGGTATTATTTACTGTCTAGACCATGAGACAAATTCCCAACCTTAAAATAGTGGGAAAAAATCAATGAGATAGAAAGAATGGGAGTTTCCATAGCTTTCTGAACTCAATTACAAGACTTTCTATTTTTATTAGGTCTTATTTAGGACTATTATTTTTAGTAAGTTGTCATAATTTTCACATTCTAATGTTTATTACTAATTAAACTTGTTTTGGATGCTGAGAATCCATAATTTTTTTAAATTACTATTTTTAGACATACCCAGCGATGTACACCTTCTAGTTTTATAAATAGCACATGTGGGTGTTTGGTTGCAATGAAAACAAGTTCAAAGGTTTCTTCTTTGCTCCACAACTCTTTTCTCCAATTTAAAGATTTTTCACCCATCGTATCTTCATACAATAAAAAAATTAATTTTATGAATTTTTTTGTTGTATAATGTATGGAGAATAATGGAGCATTCTCGAGGTTAAAGTGGTTAATTTTTTGATGGGAGAAGTTATCCAAATATCTGCATGATTTTTTACCTACTTGTGGCCATGACAACTTGTCTAGAGTGAAAGAGGTTGAGGTAGAGGAATGGGGTTACACTTTGGTATCACCCTTGTCCCCTTGGGGGAAAGAGGGGACAAGGAATTAAAATTACTACATGATCTTGAGTAGGGTCTTAAATTTGGATTTTTGGGGGCCATAAGAGTGTTTTCAGGTGACCAGGGGATGATAGGATTGAGTGAGGTCACACTTTTATGTACCCATTGTCCCTTAGGGGAAATAAGGGACATGGTGGATAATAGTGTGTCCAAAGTACAACTTTGGTTAGAGGGGGTTTCACTTCAATGTCCCCCTTGCACCATGGGGGACAAATGGGATGGAGGGGACAACTAGGAGAAAAAAGTGTGAATGAGGAGCATGCATGGAGGAGAGGGGGTTACAATTTTGTATACCCCTTATGCCCCTTATCCCCTAGGGTATAGATTAGACAGAAGAGTGTCTAAACTGTGACTTTTCCATTACGGGAAAGCAGATTTTGCCTTACCTATCCAAATTGGGACACCTGAACTAATATTTTCACCCTGGAAGCATATGAAAGTGTTTTAGGTTCAAACCTTATATTATTTTTAATCTAAATAATATTGTAAGATCATTGAACCAATTATCAAGAGCCAATTCATCCTTAATTTCCAAATTTATGTCTTATTTCATCTTTGACTGAGAGGGGTGAATGTAGTGTTTTGAACTATCTCACGAAATCTTTGAGCCTTGGAAAAGACTTCATGTTACCATATTCCAGAGGATTCCAAGATATTTATGATGATTATTTTTTTCTCTTTAATCACTCTAGAACTCCTGTAATCATCTAGGGAAGTCATCTTCACCGTTTGGAGCTCTCATTTCTTACACCCAAAATTACCCATTTTTGAAAAAAAATTTCTTGTATAAATTTTCTTTACTATTTAATTTCCTAAATTTCCTTGGCCGCCATTAATGTTCTCTTAAATTACCTATATATTCTTTTGATTTTCCCTTAAAACTTATGGAGGGTGTTTAATTAGCTACATAATGGCCAAAAATGATCTTTTTTAGGACTTTGGATAAAGTTGTCTTTCATATAATCTCAATGAGTTAATCTATCACATTAGGTACTCTTCCCTGCACACTGAAACAAACTTAATAATATTTGTATAACTTTAATTTGAGTTTAGGTGAGGTTTAAAGTGAGGGAAGGAGGGAAATAAGAAGGATGCATAGTGACCAAGAAACATAATTTTCAATTATGGGTTTGGTTTTCATGCTTGAAAATTTGAATTTTTAATGCTATGAATTTTATATGAAAACACCATTATTAAAAAGATAACATGGAAAGGACCAATTTTTATGATGTGTAAGGATTGGAATCTAGAAAATTATATGGGTATGGGGCTTAAGGAGTGGGTAATATACCTTTGGAAGAGGAAGCAATTTGTGAAGACATAATATTAACAAATTTCATAACCTGAGAAAAAGATTCAGGATGGGTTTGATAGTATTATTCTTCATAATTTTGAACTTTATTTCTCTTAATATGATCAACTATATCAAATTATCCTAAAGAATAATCCTCAAGATTAGACACAACATGCGCCATAGGTTTATCTTGTTTGGGAGTTATAGAGACTTTAGATACATAGGATGGAGATGAACATGTAATCGCTTCTTTAGCATTAGGTATAGGAGACCCTTATTTTTCAACCACAAGTATGAATTTGGGATCTTATTTTACGTTCTCTTTCTTCTCTAGATGGATACCATTTTTTTCTTTCTTAATTATGCCCTATTCATAACTTCATAAGACTCATTATTCATATCTTCCACTATCTCCTCATATTCATCTTCTTTTGATTCATAAGAAACAAATCCCATTTATGAATCTTCAGTATCCTCATTGGTTTCTTTAGTCTCTTAATTTTTTAACTCTTTAACTTATTCTACACCCACTTGAACTTCAAAAGCTACATTGACTGGATATTTAACTTGAATAGATTCAATGGATAGTTTAGTTTGGGTTACAGGTAACACATTCCTAGGTGGAAAATGATGGAATGTGTTTGTACATGGTATTATGAGAAATATTCTTATTGAGAGTAATCAAATCATTGACTAGTTTCTAAACTAACTTGTCAGAATTAGTTTATCCTAAGGTTGATACTTTGTCTTTGGTAGGCTATTTTTTAATTTTCTAGACATAATTAGATTGTCCTCTATACTTATAGATAATTTTTTAGTAGCATCCAAGTCTAGTAATCTAGCTCTTTGTAATGTGAAGATTACTTCAGGAAGTTGGGAATCAATGAAGAAACATTTTAATTTTTTTGTAGTTGGTCAAGTGGCAGTTGGGATATTATGAATAATCCTATTAAAATTTTCTACAAATTCCCTCATGGGATAGTAAGGTTCCTTCTTCAATTGAGATATTATTGCTAAGAGATCATGATAATATTCCTATATATTGAACCTAGGTTCAAATTTAGTCTTCACTGTATACCAATAAGTAACACTATTGGTAGGTAGATGATTAAACCATTCTACTATGTTATCTTGTGGCATTTTGAAAAAAATCACGACTGAAACATCCTCATGAGCTACCCCAAGAACCCCATAGGAAACATAAATTTTTTCCAAATGTTCATCAAGATGAAATTTACCATCTCCTCTAAACTTTGGGAAGTTATTACGACTCACTTTGGGTAAAGCATGGAGAGGTTGGGCTAAGGCCAAGGGTCCAATATTCTAGGGAAAATAGTCTGGAAAGGAAGGGTAATTCATCAAAATACCAAGGCTTTAGTTGTACTTACTTGAGAAGGATATTCATATTTCCTCTTATTGTGAGGTGTGATCATATACCTTCTTCCTTTTCATTTATTTTATGGAAGTATCCTGAAAGAATTCTATTGCTAGAATAAGAAAATAGGATCTTCAACTCCTTGTTCTCTACTAGCTTTGGTATATCCATGCTTAGCAAGTTTTGGAAATTTTCCTAAAACACTTAGCAACCTAGATATACTAAATCATATCCATTGGGAACTAATAAAAAATCACTAGCATGCCCCACCATGGGAACCAAAAACTAACTGGCAAAAAAATATACATGTTTTCATGAAGTCAACATTTCAGGGGACAACAGTCCCTTTTCTTTAATGGGCATGTTCCCTTATTCAAATCCAAAATTGATCCTAAATTATTTACAAAATATTGAATCTATGAAATATCTATTGAGGATTCTAGTTCCATTGTGAAATCACATAAAGCTGAATACAAAGAAAATAGGTTAATATAAAAACAAGTTTATTGGAGAAGAGGAAAAACAACAATTTAATATAAGGAGGAAACATATATGATTTTAGTCTTGCATGTCAATAAAGCTTTAGAGCACACACATTCACATAAAATGGAGATTCTTTGTTATAAACAAGATATATATTGACTCAAAGTTAAAAAAATATTGGTAAAAAAATATGAACTCAAAGAAAGGTAATTAAGAACATATAAATGTTGTAGAAAATGAATAGAGAGATAAAAAGAAAGAGATTTAAATAGAGGGAAAACATAATTTCTCTTTTGTATTATAAATTTTTTATTATTTACATAAATTGACTAGCATCCCTCCCCATTAAAATTGAAAGAGAATCCTTTTATAGGAAAGAGGGGGGGAAATAACTACCTTAACTAACTAATTGTTGATTAAGTGATTAATCACTTAATTAGTTAAGCCACTTTTTAAATGACTTTAAAATTTAATATTTCTATTTCAGAAATGAAATTCAATGATAAAACATAATAATTAGCTTTTTCAAGTACTAGAATAAGGAAGAGAGGAAAAAGAGAAATTTGGGACTTTGAGTTTCAACACATGCTTTTGGAAAATTTTCACTGTGAATTATATTTATGATTCCTTTAGCACAATTATATTTGCAAGGTTGATCATCTAGGTTTCTAGAGATTTATATATTTATAAAATTGTTCCTACATACTAAGTTAGGCCCTCATAAGCTTCAACTATCACATTGTTTATCTCAAATAATTCCTCTCATTCATCATTGTTTAGATTTTCATTTTTGTACAAGCATTCCTTGATAAAACTCTTAAAGTGCTCTTTGATTTGATCTGTTGAGTTCCATTGGGAAGAGATATACTAGAAGATATCATAATGGAGAGATATGAGATCAGTTAAGATTTCATACTTTAAATATTCTCCCTTTTGAATGATATTTTGTAGATCAATGGAGGCCTCCTCAAGAACATTCATTATCCTTTCAATAATGAATGACCATATGTGAGACAAATTGTTCTTGGAATCATTAAATATGTTGTCACACCCTACAAAAATTAGTTATGATTTCAAAGTGTAAGTTGTAAATTGATGATATCAGTGTTTGTTCGTACATGTGAAATAATTGATCAAGGTATTATTTCATTTGAATTTTGACATACACACACACACACATATTACATGGACACCGAGATAATAGTGTATACATTATATATTGCATGGGCTTTAAATAAATATTTAATCAGCTGTATGGTTGACTATTATTAGCTAACATAGTAAGGACTGACCATGCATGGTCAATATGCTAATAATTATGATTTGGAAATTATTTAAACCTTAACCAAGCTTGGTTGGAAGGAAATGGCAATGGCGGTGGCAATTATTTTGGCCACTATGTGGCTCTGATGGAGTTAATATCATTTAATGAATTTTATAGAATTAAAAATTTGTGAACGATTTTTTGAATCCCTTGTATGAAGCATTAGGGTTGTATTACTTTCTTACTTCCATGTTTAGCTCACCTGCCATTATTGTGAACTCTACATGCAATATGGAACTGGTTGTTTTGATTTTATGATAGGAATATTGGCATATCAAATAATGGGTTATCTTGGAAAATAAAACTTGGTGGAGGCAAGGGAAGTTTACATGAATCTATAAGAAATATTGGGGGGGTTTTGGCTGAGTCAAAAAAGGATCTGAATATAGCTCCCCGCGGGAAAAGGAAAATCACATCTAGCACACATACATGATAATATTTATCTCTCTCTTAGCCACTTATACTATTTATTATTTTCTCAGGTTAAACTCTATAATATGCATTTTTTGGTATTCATGGTTTTGGGTTCTTAATTGCTTTTGTGGTAATGTTTTTGAGATGATATCGATTTATGTAAAAGAGATTAAATTTGGGTTTTATACTTGAATTTATGATTATCTTAGAATAAATGATTACCATGAAATAAATATTTGTAAAAGTGTTTTGTGTTTGGTTATGTGGAACCCTCATGGAGATTTAAGTATTGAATGATTTGAACCCTACAACTAGGGTTGTTTGGATAACTTATTACTACTTTTGTATATTGATGTTTATAGTATTGTATAGATTTATTTTGGGGGTATTATTATTCCCATGTCATTTCTATTCTATGGAATGCAACCATTATTTTCCTTGCATCAAATAAATTGGGTTTCTAGTTTTGGTTGTATTCTCTTAAAAAATTGAATACTATTATTTTACATGATATGAGTTCCAGGTATGTACTTAGAAAATTATATTTGATTTTCATTACGTGTAAAAGGAAACCAAATGATACACATAATGTATTGAATCATAAAGATTATTGGATTGGGGATCGATAAGGATCTGTATAGTCTCATATAGTTGCACATGGTTTTATGACTGTTAAATGATGGAATTAATTTCAAATTTATGCTGGAATTTAAATATTGGGTATTTAAATTAGTGAAGCATGAAGTTTAAGATTATGTTGGGTTTAAATATATGGGTATTTAAATCAATGAAGCATAAGGTAAGATAAAAAAAAATTCCCTAGAATTGAAGTGACAAAAGTGGATGTTACATATTTTCTTTGAGATAAGAATTTTTCATCTGTGAGAGCCATGCTGCAAATATCTTGGATTACATCAACGCAAATATTTTTCTCTTTTTCAATAACGTCAAACCTTTCACTTATGTTTTTATGTGCAAAAATTATTTTAGCATAAGTCCTACATGATTCATTAATGAATTCAAGACCAATAATGAGAATATTTTTAACCCATGCTTCAACAAATTTCCCTTGAATGGTGTGTTTATGTACTTCATAAATTTCCTTCATATACATGTCATTTTTTGCACGAAAGGCTGGGAAAGAAGCCAAGGGAGCAGGCTCCAAGGTAGTAGTGTCTATTATCCATTTTTGTACCCTTGCAAAAATATAACAAATTGAGAGATTGGGACTTGGGAAAATTTATGTAATTTTGAAGAAGAATATGAAAAATAGGTAACTCTATGTTTTTTTGGCACTTATGATCATTTTGATGCATTTTCCTTATTCTTATAAGCTTCCGAACTTCATTATTAGTCAAAAAAATGATTAAAATTGGAAAAAATAGGAAAATTGGCTTTAGGGCACTTTACTCCATTTTCTTAACTCATATCTTCACTTGGCAAAAAGACTTAGAAAAGAATCAGAAAAATGTAAAAGGATTTATCTTTTAGTGTAATGCAGACATTTCAGGTTTGGGAGGAGCACATGGCACTTGTTCCACCAGAGTGCTAGTTCTATGAAATGCCAAAAAGATTGATTTGTAAAGGAGTGGAAGTGGGGGTAGTGTTTTGTGGATAAATTGAAGTTCTAAGGCCCGGGTGGTATAAGGTCTATGCGGTATTTAGTTCCCCACATCCCCTTAATTTCCAAAATGTAAAGGAGTCCTGGGTTTTTATGTAGTGAGGATGATACAAGTACCATGGGGATGTTAGTTTCCTATGGATGTGAATCTTTCGTAAATCAAAAGGGGGTATCAGGGAATTGTAGTGTTATGTGGATGGAAGCAATACTGTGGAGAATAAGGGAATGCTCTGAACACGTTCTCTGCAAAGGCCTTGAACCTGAAAACAAAGACATGGAGTGGGGATTATATATTATGGATGAGGTAGAATTTATTTTCCCAAGTACCCTAGTTCCACGGTACCTCACGTGCTTTGAATCCCCAAAATCTCTGCAAACCCAAGGCATTGGTAAAAAGGAAAAGGAAATGGAAGGGGAGAATAGAATGTGGGGAGTGTAGATAAATGGATCCCAAAATGAACCAGTACCTAGTAGACCCTAAGTTCTCAAGAACCCCACATTTTCCAATTTTAAAGTAAAAAGGGTAAAAGAGAGAAATTTTAATGCAAAATGTAGCAGTGAATAGTAACCTGTGTTCCTCTTGATCCATGGAGATCCACATGGCCATATCTTTTCACTGGGAGCTCTATTTTTAAAAAAATATATATCGATGGAAAGGTTCTTTCATCCTCTACATCATGGAATTATAAAATATTGAGTTAAGTGGTAGTAGGTGGGTGAAAAATGTAAATAAATCTCCAATAATTAAATGCACAGTTCAAGGTAGCTAACATCATATTTAATGAAGTATGGTGCCCATTTTCTTCATCCTCAAGAAATGTACAATTGAGGGATGTTCTTGGAAGGTTTCCCATACTATTTTCAGGAATTTATTTAATCTTGTTGGTGGTTTAATGAAGAAATTCGAGTTTAATTTTTTTCCTCCCTATTATTTCATTCCCACCTTCTCTATATAGTGTAAAGGAATGCTCATTTGTAATGTTGGATACTTTGGGAATACAAGGGCATCATTGTAAGTGTTGCATGAGTTTTCTAGAGTTACAGGCCTTGGATTATGATCTTGTAATGAGTTCACACCTCCTTCCTTCATTATAATGATATGTGCATCATCTTAGTGTAATAAATTTACCTGTTTTGGGGCTCTACTATGCCTTAGCTAGTGTTTTTATTTCATTTCCTTACCTTTTCATTTACTTGTAGGTATGTTGTGTATGTTTATTCATGTTATAGTGTTCATTTCTATTATGCATTATGTGAAAATGAGAATTTAGATGTTGTTTTGGATTTTGGTTATCATATTTGCCCTCACCATCATTGTTGTGTCCCTATTTTATCACTTTTAGGAGTATCTTTCCCCTTATTCTAGGTTCTATCACCTCATGTAATGTAGGATTTTAGTTTATGCAGCTCCTTCTAACCTTGGTCCCTTGGATTGTTAGTTTAGGATCAAATAGTTTCATTTCCAACATTAGGATTAGTTTAGGATTAGGAATAAGATGAAGAACCAACCTTCTCTAGAGCCCTATCTCAATTCAAATCCCATAACTTGGAGACAATCCCATGTTTCCTCAAATCCCTAGATTATTGTGATTTAGGATGGGTGCAAATTTGATCCAACAATTTTTACACGCATGGTGGGGCAATTTAATATCTTTATTTTTAATATTTTACTAATTTTTAGTGCATAACTTAGTAATTTCCATTCTTTTGAGGCTTATTACAACACATCTGATGAATTCAAGTAGAAAATCTACTAGTTTCAATAGTAAAACTGTCTAAAGTTCATGAGAAGAATCTAGAAAAGGTTTAGAATAGTAGGAATTTTTGAGTACCTATAGTTATTACCAGGAAGAGGAAGAATGGGGGGAACAATTCAAATATCACCATCTCCACCAAATAGAACCATTTCACCACCTTCTTATAGTCTACTAGAGTTATCTAACCTATTACAATGGCAACACAAACAAATATAGGGTTTTTTAACTTCACTGACAGCATTCCTCTTGTGCTTAATACTTAGAATCCTATTTTAGAATTTGTACTTAAGAGAATCCCTTTCTTCACTGGTGAAAACTATACCACTCTAGTTGACCATATTCAAGACATTGCCAATGTTTTTTCTATCTATGAGATTGTTTACATGGATGTAGCTATGAGGATTTTATATTTCTCATTTAAAGGAAAGGCCCTTAAATGGTTCAAAATTTTTGCAGTGGGATCAATCCAAAATTGGAATCAACTGGGAACAACCCTTTGCAACTAGTTTGGAGAGAAAGTATATAACCTATATTTTTTAGAGTAGTTGAAAACGATAAAGAGGGCTTCCAATGAGCTCATGGCAGACTTCAACTTTAGATTTCAGAGGACATGGGATAGAATTCTAGTCTTAGTAAGGCCAACGACAGAGTGTTCTTTAATTTACTATCTAAAAGCTTTAAATTATGATATTTTTGTCTTGACCCAATGTATGGGGTATGTAACATTTCCTAGGGCCTATGAATTAGCTATTAGGGATGAAATTTTTTTAATACAAGCTGGGAAAATATCTCCTAGAACACCCATTCCCTTCTATCCTTATTTTCCTCAAGATGCTCAGCCTTCTATTGCTCCTATTCCCGAGAAAAATTCCCAACCCACTTCCTCCATATCTCATTATCCTGCACAACAAAAGGAAGATGAAGATATGAAATCATTAATTATAAATTTTACTAGTAAAGTCATATCCCTAGAAAAAAACAAGCCCAATATTATAGGAATTATTCAAACTAGGGGTAATCTTCAAATCAAGGATTTAACCAAGGATATTAGCCATATAGAAATCAATAGTCCAATAAGAGATATGGACAAGATCAATAGAATAATAGATGGCTGGGCTAGAATACACCTCTTCCATTGGAAAAATTCCCTCCTCCACAATTATTTCTTACTCCTATCTCAATCCAAGCATTGTTTTGAGTACAAAATAATATGGTTTAGGAAAGTGAATGATGTTTTCCATGTAATCATTTGCATAAAGAACTTAATTATGAAATAAAATTGCATGTTTAAGAATGCATGATTCAAAATTCTTCTATTTAGCAAGAGCCACTTCTGGAAGCACCCAATCCTAATAATGTGGAAGGATTTTAAGAGGCCAATAGTAACGTCAATCGCATGTTCTTTGCAGTTGATTATTTATATGTAGTCAATTAAGAAGTGGGCAATTTTTACAGACCTCAAATCAACGTTACTAATAATACAAGGTATAAAAAAAGGATGTTGGAATCATAAACTTCATCTTCCTTTGGTCAAGGTAATCTAGTTAACAAGGAAACAAAGGTTAATGTAGTAAACAAAAAATTTCCTCAAGTTTCTGATAGGCCTGTTTCAGAAAATGAGGTTTCTCCCCAAGTAAAGCCACCTATCCAAACATTGCAACAACAGAAAATGGAGAAGAGTGTTCCATATATGCAGAAATCCATGAGCCTTCCATTCAAAATTATTGAATAAATAAAAAAAAATGTCAATGTGGGATGCGTTGGTTATTCCATCACAAAGAGACCTCCAATGTGAATCCCTCAATCAACTTCCCCATGCTTATCTAGTGGTGGAAAAGACTCATGTTGTTGTTAACATGTGTCAAGAAAAGGAACATAAAGTAAGTAAAAATTTAAATACCCCACCTTTTTACATGTCATTAATTGTGGGAAAACACTTGGTGCATAATTGTATGATTGATTCAGGGGCTAGTATCTCTATAATGCCTAAGAAAATTATTGATATCTTGGATCTTAAAAATAGTCCTATTTCTAAGGGAGTTTTACAACTTGATGGTATTGTGAGTAATTAAATTATTGATGCAAAATCAAAACACCCCTCATTGTTTGCAATTCAAAGGATTGAGACAGTAAGTCTGATTACATAACATGGAGATTTTCCCAAAGTGTGGGACTTTACAAATGGGAAATCTCATAGAAAGGTCAGCTTCCTATTCTTGTATCTATTACCACTCACCCAATTTACATAAAATTAATCTAAATCCTATCCTAAATTTTCCAAGGAGATAGGGAAGAAGGATGCAAGAAAATAAACCTAATCTAATGGAGGAAATGCACTAATAAGGAATTTTTAATACCTTCTTTGCATGAAGGTGAAAAAAAAAATATTGAAGAGGATGAATACACACCACAGATCAACTAATTTCTATGAACCCATTTACCACTAAACAAAAACCATTAGAACATATAACTCAATTTAGCATGCACAAATAACCATAGATTGCAAGGAGAGATTAAATAGATGCAATGAACACAAATAGGGCTAAAAATTATCCACATATTTGTATTATTACTCCAGGAGTTGATACAGTACATCAAAATGGCTGAGAGGCACACATTTTCATTACAGTTTGAATGGGAGGTTTGAAAATCCATGAAATTCATTAAAGATAAGAAAATAAGGGAGGGATAAAGAAGAATTATCCAACATTAGAATTGAGCTCCTATTTATAGTTTATAGTGGAATATTTGAAGGTGATGAGAGAGAAAATAGAATCCTGGATTTGCCAAAAAATCCTTCAAAACTCATTATTTACTCCTGTAATGAGTGCCTTTTGATCTTCAAAAAAAAATTCATTAATGATTTACCTTGTGCTTGAAGAAACCTGCTATGGTTACACCTTCTGTCTACTCTAGCCCATGTAGGTTCATGATGACTCTACTTTCCCACCAAACTTCAGTAATGAATCTACCCACCAATACATTTCACTCATTTTTTGGAGGTTTTGAAACCCAAAAATCAAAATTTTTATGATCCCATACTTTATATCCCGAAATCATCTTTCCAATGACTATAAATTTATAAGAAACGGGTGAGTATGTTGGAAGATATCAACATTTTAGTGTGTGTGGATTGACTAGGTTTTTTCATTACCCATCCTTCTAAAACAAAAATTTAGCCACCACCATAAAAATATTCATTAAATCACCTTTCTAGAAAGCATAAGTTTGCTAAAATTGGTTAAGAATTGCTAAAGTTATTACAGTTTGAAATTGGGGGTTGTTTTAGGGTTTCTAGGGCTCCATCGAGCCACATCTCCCACCAACCAAGCTGATCTATCCTACTACCAAGATTCTTCATTCCATTTGATGCCAACTTGACCTTTACTTTTTTGCCACGACACAGTGGCTCAATGACCAATGGGCTTGTTTTGCAAACAACTCGGTGATTCATTAAATGCAAAATGGGTGGGATTTGTATTATTTTTGAGCTTTCAGGCCTGACATTTTCAGACTTAGATCACCCACCCTTTCGGGATTTAAACCCCATGCTTCTAAAAAAAAAATCAGAAATCTACACTCTCCAAAACATAAAATGCCCCAACTCGCCATGTCACACATTTTTGGGGTTTTGGGATTTCCCACTTCAGAGCTCATGAGTCAATCATTTCAGGATTTGCATTCCCCTAACTCAGAAAGATATTTTCCTATGACATATCTGAAACAAAATCACAAAAACGAGTTGTCATTTACCATGCTAACCCCTAAACACACCGCGTTGAGCCATGTCACTGAGTCATCATTTCAGCCTTTTGGGCCTTGTGATTTCGGGAACTACACCAAGCCATTGCAAAAATTTTGTGCTGAGTCTCTTAATTACAAAACTCTGAAAGCCCAAAAGGGCTTATAACACACTTATCGGCTTAAAGTCTCCCCAATTATTTGCACATGATTTGTTCCTTCATTCACTCACCATAGAGTCCATGTTTTGCTTCCTAGACTTGGCATTGCTCTTCCGACATTTACATAACCTCACCAATCTTATTTTGAATCTTTCTGATGTTACACTATAAATTTCTTCACTGAGTCAAGTCATCCCTTTTTGCCACTTAGCTCACCCAAGTGAGATCCATGAAATACTGCTGTTGAGACCCTCAAATGTTGACTAGGTTGCTACCGATTTGTCATCTACCTTCTATGAACATGTCGCCTTAAGGGGCTCATTCCAGGATAGGGGTATGGTTATTCACATAACTCATTGGGTTAAGGATGATATATGAAGCTTGAGGGTATCTTTTGGTCCCAATAGGGCATGTTACTATAGAATTTCTCTTACTTCCTAGAGGGATTTTGCCTCCATTCTCGACTGAGGGACAGTGTACTGGGTGTCTCATGACCATAATTGTTTTTCATTCATTTCTCATGACACATTGTCACACTACCTTTTTACAAATTTCCCTCCCTAACCAATGTCATCGCCGCATGGGCAATTGCAATGGGACACTATTTCAAGTCCCTGAGATGGCGATGCATTTTCCTGATGGGTATCTTGACATACTGGCATGAATGTACCTATAATACACCTTGTACCACTTATATATCATCACATTAGACCCTAAAAGGAACTCACCCTTAGATTTTCTCTCTTACGCCAACTTGCATCTGTTCACTCAACTCTTAGAGCTTCCTGCATTACTCTAGAACTCTTGGCTTCGAGAAATATCTTCTGATTTTTGGAATTGGTTTTCTTATACAATTTGGGTCACCTATATAGGAATGGAACTATTTTCACTTCTCCATGTGCTGAACAAGATACTCTCTTAGTGTATGGTATCCATTGGGCACAAAGTCACTGGATACCTGTAACTAGTCCTGAACATATTAAATTGAAACACAAAAAACCACCCGTAATTTTCATTTTGTACTCAAAGTAGTCTACCTACACTGTCAATTTTCATAACCATACATTAAAGCTTAGTATTTTATGCACATGCTAGAGTTAGCATATTCTTGACTTGAGATCTTCTCTACGTTCATGTCTACATGACCTTAATTCTGGTTAGCACTAGAATTTATATGTTTATTTCATCTTTGATTACCCCCATAACTGTCGATATCACACAAATGAGGGTTCCTTCCTCTTCTATTGACCTAGGGCCATGGAAACCTTAGGTTTTCCTAGTGTAAGGGTTATGTACCTTTGGATATGTGATCCTATATGTACCAATACCCCCTCTTATTCTATTCATTATGTGTCGTTCTTTGACATGATGTCTATTACTCGGCGCCTTGATACCCTAGATTAAATGGACGATAGGAGTACAAAGTGTCTAGACACTGTGATTTTCCTTGAAGGACATGAAGAATTAAAATTCACTAAAATTAGCTTTCTTCAAGTTTATTTTCAAACTTGCTTCTTACTATTTGTCCTATACATTTTAACAACTTCAACTCTGTTTCCCACATGTCATTCAATACATTTCATGTATACAATCACTTCATTTGGGAGACTCAATAGTTGCAAAATTATACAAATTAAGAGAAACAATACCCATACCAATGCACTGGTGAGAGAAATTTGAAACGATAAACTGGACAACATTATAGTTTTCCACCAATGTTCATTAGAGGAATTAAATGCCCTAAACTAATATTTACATTGGTGAAACTTTTCCCATTATTAAATGTTAACTAATCTAATCCTATCTAAAGATCTGATGGGTTGGAAAAATAGGTCAGGGATCACACAGGAACACTCCATCCAATGTATAACATGTGGAAGGAATATCTTATTATACATCCTATGACCATGTAGGAGGCCAATCACAACAACGAGGGGTGAAGGACTTGAGAAATGTAAGAAAGGAAGGTTCCTGATCAGTGAGTAGGCCAATTGAAGGAAATAGGTCCCCTTCATTAGTGAAGGACCAATGAATTATTGTTTTCTTACACAATTCCGTAGATTCATCTATCTAAGGATGCTAATAGTTCATTTCCATACACTATGCTTGCGAAGTGCTCTAATTTCCTCAAAATCCATCAGCTCTGCATACACATGAGAAAGTATTTGGAGGAAATGTATGACTTTTATCTCCGTGTGCATTGGTGATAAAATGCTCAACAATAATAATGGCAGTACCACCTCCTTACCATAGACTATCTTATAGGGGTAGTAGCATGTTGATCTCTTTGGTGTTATACTAAGAGGCCATCCCAATGTTGATTTTATCTTGTGAATGCCATGTCCTTTTGTTATCATCCATATGACTACTTCATGTTCCTGAGCATATTCTTGTTTGTCGAACTCTACTCTATTGTCCCCTAGAAGGGTAAAATTTTAGCATGAGGTGCTTATAATTTTGAGAGAATAATTGTTACAAATTAACCCATATATGTCACTTAAGTGAACCTAGGATGAAATACCAGTGTATTATCGTACAACATGATAATGTAAGAGAAAGGGAGACCTTATCACTATTCCTTTGTAGAAGTCCAATATTCTAGGCTTGTTTACCTCCTTTAGAGCCACTTCCTCGGTCCACTTGGTGAAATACTCTGTTACAGTGATGATCCACTTGTCCCCCTCCTGTCTTGACATGATGCATTAGATACCTCTGATGAAGTCTAATCCCCATTACATGAGTGTTTAGAAACACTATTTAAATAGGATTCCCTGATGTGAAGCTCAAGGTGAACACAGACATTTCCTTCATGATGGTGAATGCTAGATTGTTTGCATTTCTTGATCAACTTCCTTATCAATCATTGAGCTCATGTGATCTCACTCCAACAAACTCAGTTTCATTATCTTTAGACCCATTACTCACTGGAGCTCAAGTGACCATCCCTCAACTCAATTGATCTCAAACTCACTTAGTGCTCACTAAGAGATGATGACCTGATAATCCAACTTGATCTCAGTAAGATATCGTTTACATCCTTCTTGAATAGAATATTTTAAATGAGCACATATGGAGTGGATTTTAGTCAGAAATATCTTCTCCTTGTTTTTTTGCAACTCTGGTGGGCATAGTCCTATTTTTAGGAAGTGTATCATGTCTTAAGTCCAAAAAGGAATAGGCATGTTATCATTTACTTGCATCTGGACACAATCCTGTAGCTCAAGATGATAGTTTCCAAGATCCATTACAAAGGTTTCATTTCTGATTTTTTGAAGCATATTGTTCACATAGTCCTTTCCCACGAACTAGCTATGTGACTTTGATTCTCAAAAATCATACTCCATGAGTGAAAATGAAACCATCTGTAGTTCCCACTTCCCTTTGATACTTTAAGATACCGATTTTGATACTATTAATCATATTATGGACACTACTATGTTTTGTTTCAGTATGATGGTTAGATGTTAGATCATGGATTAGTATTAATCTGGATTCAGTTATTATGATTGATGATTACTAGAGACATTTTCTATATGTGGATGATGATATACTGTTGTGACATGGACATATTATAGATGTTGATTTGGACTTATGATATTGGATATTTTGAGAAGATCTGGTATGGTAGATTTTGATGATGATATAATTGATTTATTTAATTGAAAATGATAATGTTGAATTAATGACATTGTTGTGATTTGTGTGTTTAGATGATTTTTGAGATATTTTTTGTATCATTTTTGGATGTTCTGATGTGGCCATAGACGCCGAAGGAGGTATTTGCATTTTGTAGGTTAAAAATCACAACAATGTCAGGGGACTGGAGACTAACCATATTGAAATTCTGGATGAATTCAACAAGGTCACCATGGCAAGTAGTATTGTTTGTTGTGTGTTGTGTTTTGCTAGGAATTCCCTATGGGTGGGGGGATTTCCATTATATGTGACCATGGGATATGTGTTTTATTTATGTGTTCCTTTGTATTATTGTTGTATGCTATTTTTATTTGTAATGTGTGTCCTTTTTTAATTAATTTAAATGTGATGGATTTAATGTGAGAGTCACATAGTTGAAACTTTATTTAAATTTAATTAGGACATGGAATGTAATTAATAAAGTTTTTGAGTTTAAATAATAATGTTGGAAGAGTGTGTAAGTTAATTTGTAAGGATGTGTAAGAAATATGTTAGAGTCTTATAAGGCTAGATTTTAGAAGGTCAAACACTCCATCTTTTATAGAAATTCGAATTTGACCATTGGAGGCCAAATTTTGAGGCTTGTGGGACAAGTTAAACTTGTCCCACACCTCTTAAAATCATCCACCAACCATACCTATGGTTTTAGAGGTCAAAATGTAGACATTTTTAATTGCTATTTTGAAATGACTAACTGTGTAAGTTTTTATTGTACTTTCCCTACATAGTTTTTAATTAAGTCCTTGTTAAAGTATGGGTTAATTTTGGAGTGTGTAAGTCATGATTGTCATATCCATTTAATGAGATTAGTTGGTGAGGATGTTGACTTTCTCATTTTTGGGGGTTGAGTAAGAATGATGTGGCATCCCACTTGGAATCCACATCATCCTCTCCTCTTCCCTCTCCTTTAAAATTTGAAGCTTCCTCTCTTAGTTATGAGTTGTTGTTGAAACTTTTTGCTTTTCCTTCTTGGGGGTCGAATTTTCTTTTGTTGTTGGAGTCTTACATTGTAGGAAGCTTGGTTGAGAAAGATCATTGCATGTATTGGTGTTGCATGTTCTTGGACTACCTTTTTGGTCATTGAAGAGCTTGTTGCGTGGACTTCATTTTTGAGCATTGAAGGAAAACTTGCTGAGCTTGGAAACAATATCCATTATGGAGAGGTAGGATCTTGAGCTATGTTTTAATATTTTGTTCTTCCCTTTTCTTGCATGAATGTTTAAATGGTAAGTTTGTGTTGTGTATTGTTGGCTGGCTGGGTAGAATTATTAGGAAAAGGTATAGGAGAAGGCTATGGGGATTTCATATGGGGGGGCATAAGGGATTTCCAATGGCACTATGTTCTATTTTGGAGGGAGTTTTGGATTGGGATCAACCTAGAAAAAGAAACTGCTTGCATTTCTTACTATGGGGGGGGGGGGGCATAAGGGAGAAACTTTGGGGGGGCATAAGGAGGGGTTGGGAGATATAAGGTTTATGGGAATTGATATGTTTATTGGCGGTATGATTTAGGTGGATGCTCAATTCCAAATAGGGAGGCATAAGTAGTTTCCCCATAGTTCTTACTCTTGATGGATTGCTTGATCAGGCCCATGTGCTATGTGTATGATTCTTATTGCAGTTGTGAATTGTTGTCTTTGTTTGGACTGTGTAGTTTTTTGTGATATGCTTGTGAAAAGAATATTGTTTGTTATGATAGAAGCCTTGTTGTCATGTGTTGATGTTCATACTCTATTTCAATATGGTTGGGGCTCAGGAGCCAATGGGGAAGGATGGCTTCTCCCTTCTCATTGGATGTCTTGGATAGGTGGAGAGTATTTCCTTTCCCCCTTCCTTGTTGTGATCACAGTTGAAAAGAAGAAGAAACTTGCATGTTATTGTTTGAAGCAAGGAGAAATTACAATTTGACAGTCATTTTCCTTTGAGTAATTCAATGTAACCTTTTCCACTTTGAGTGGATGAGTGTATAAATGTTGTAATGTGAAGTTGTTGCATTGTAAATGGAAGATGAATTTGAATTGAGAAATGTACAAGAAGAATTATACTTTTTTGTTCTGTTTTGGAAAGAAAATGTAAATGATATTCCATATTTTGTATTTTGTAATTTAAAACCAATTCAAATTGGAAAATATATGAGTTGTAAAGTTGTCAATTGTATGTGAATATAGAATTGCATTAGTCCTTCTAAACTGCAATGTGTACAGGATTTGATTTGCTGTAAAAAAAATGATATCTCTTTTTTTGGAAAAGAATAAGAAACAGTGTTGTATATCTCATGTATTGTATTTGAAATGAAACAGAAAGGAAAATTGTAAATTTGTATGGAGGATCAATGAAAGAATGCATTCCTTTCTCAAAAGTGTATTGCACATTTGTTTTGAATTATTGTGGAAAATTGATTGTTGTTTGAAAAGAAAAGAAAGAAGCTTGCGTATGGAATGAAAGATAGTGTTATATTAATTGTAAAATTATATATTAAAATTGAAATCATAGATGCATTTATATTTAGAATTGAATGGATGATATAATAAGCATTATATTTGACTAAATTAGACTCATATGCACATTCAAAAGACAAATTTCTAAATCAATTTAAAGAAATAGTTCACTATTTTAAAACTTAAATTTGGCAATGCACATTTTGATTAAAATGAGCAGTTCAGATCTATACTTAACAATAAGTTATGAAACCTATGGATTCATACCTAGGAAGACCTAAGGAACACAAATTCACTATAACAATTACGAAATAATGTCCAAAACTTAATGAATTTCAAATGGGAACTTGCACAATTGTTTTTTTGTCTATTGCCAGAAAAATGCAACCTTGAACAAATTGGATAATTTGACTTCCCTAAAACTCCCTAAACCCTCCCTATACTGATCCTCCATGTCTGTTTGACATGTTGAGTGAAGGAGTTCTAATTTTGTCAAATTTATAAGTTGGAAATTGTCAGTTTGCCAATTAAAATCCTGCAGAATGTTTTTACAAAATTGACCCTTAAAACTTCATCAAAAAGTAAATTTTATGTTCCTTATAGAAAGAGGGATTCGAGAGATTTCCGAAAAGTCCTTGCTTTCCCAAAACTAAGCCTTCTAGCTCATGTTATGACTCTTTGAAGTTTTTGTGCCTTGGCGGGAAAATTTGGGAAAATTTTCCCTGGCGGGCCTGTAACCCAAAAATTTATTGTCAAAATTACCCTTAGAAAATTTTCAAAAATTTTGACTTCAGGAAATTTTTCATCTTTTCTCCGTTGGCCTGCAGCCAATCAAAGGCTACCACATGTCCTCATGGGGCAGCGGTGGAGGCACCACATGGGGAAAAATTCAAAAAAAAATCCCCGCGACCCGTCAACCCGCCAAAGGAGTTTTCCCCTCCTCTTGACACCTGTCTCCCTTGGGGAAAATTTAATCCCAAAACTCCACCGAACCATATCTTGAGTTCCTGAAGGAGTTAGGAGGATTTATTTATATCATCGGAAAGGTGAGAAAATTTCCTATCTAATGGGAATGGTTTAGGAAATCTTTTGAAGTGTTAAGTATGAGAAAAATCCTTTTGAAACTCTGAGCCTTTTAGAGAGTGGGTATAGGGGTAGATTTCTCCCTGAAACCAACTAGAACATCTAACCCTAAAATTTGAACCTTGTGAGCTTGATATTATTTAATAAAGGAAACTTGTGTTTTCATAAATGTGTTTGTTCTGGAACCTACCAGTGGTAAATTGTTGTTTGGCAACTCGGTTGTGTTCACTTCTAATAAAAAAAATTATCCTATAATTTTCTAGCTAACCCTAGGTTGTTTCTTAGGTCTCAAGTGATTGTTTGAACAAGCACTACATCCACCTTGCAAGTTTATTGTTCAATTTTTTTTTCAAAAGGAAATCCCTGATTCCCACATGTGACACCAACAACTAGATCCTATTATTTGAGACTAGGTGCTTGAATTTATTCAAATTCATGATTACTATGAGAACATGTTTATCAATAAAGGAATATCTAACCTCATAGTCTTCCAATCCTTGATTGAAGAAGGAAATTGGTTGTTTGGATCCCTCCTTGTTATGATGCACTAGGATTGCGGAAATTGTGTCTGAACCACTAAAAGCATAGAGCATGAATTCCTTAGAAAAGTATGGATTGATGAGAGTTAGATCCAGGGATATAGCTTCCTTGATTTCTTTGAATCTTTCCTTTCCTTCAATAGTCCACTTTAATGCCATGCTCTTTTTTAAAATTAGTGTTATTGGATTCACAAGAGTGTAAAAATTTGGTACAAACCTATGAAAAAAATTAATTCTTCCTAAGAATCTTTGAACAACCTTCTTATGGCTTGTCAAGGGTAATGCTCAAATTACTTCAACTCTTTCTGGGTTAATTGTCAATCCTTCCTTTGACACAATATGGCCTAGAAAATTTCCTTCATGAGCTAGGAACACACACTTCTTAAGGTTTAAAGAAAATATGAACCTTCTAAACCTTTGAAATACTTGTCTTAGATGAAAGAGATGATCTGCTGCATTTTTAGAGAACACTATGATATCATCAAGATACATTAGCACTATTTAGTTGATCAACCCTTTGAATTCCATATCTATTTCCCTTTGGAAAGTGGCTCCAGAATTTGACAACCCAAATGGCATCTTCTTCTAGGCATTGATGCCCCATTTGGTGTTGAAATCCATCTTGAACTGATCATCCTCTTTCACCATTATTTTATTATAACTTGAATTCTCATCAATGAGAGAGAATCTTTCTAAGCCAACTACCACCAATACAATTTTTTCCTTTGAAGGGAGTGGATAATGGTCTTTGAGAGATGCCTTATTTAGATCTCGAAAATCCACGCATAACGTGAATTTTCCATTCTTCTTTCTGACTAGGACTAAGTTAGAAACCCATCTTGAATTCTTGATTAGAAATATAATACTCTCTTCTATTAGATTTTTTAGCTCTTTATTCATTAGTAGCTCAATGTGTGGGTTGGTTGGTCTTTTCTTTTTTCTAATAGGCTTAACATCTAGGCCTAGTTCTATTGTATGCTGAACCAATTTCAAATTGAATCCTCAAAAATATTCATATCTCTAGGAGAAGACATCTGGAAACTCTTGGCAAAGATACACGAACTCATGCCTCTCCTATTATATGGCTACCTTGCTGATTTGTAGTATTTTTCCTTCCCCAGCTAAAATTAGTTCTAAATCCTCCCCTTTGACCTGTAGGTTGGATTTCTCTTTATGAAATTGATCATTCAGGTTGAAGATGGACTCCAAAGTAAAAAATCATTTGGGAATATTATTTATGTGTAGCTGCACTACTTGATCCCCATATTATTGCTCCAATTTATCTTGATTCCTAGCTGAGAATTCATCCTCTTCCTATAAGAAATTACCGACATATATACCATTTTTCAACACCTGCCAGCTTGTTTTGTTATCTAGTACTTCTAGTCACACAATAAAATGATTATGGGGCTACGTTTTATCTCTTTTAATACTATCCACCACATCAATTTTTTTCCAAACCACTGCAAGCTTATCTGCAGCTTCAGATTCTTCTTTCTAGGTATGAATTCAATATTGAATGCTTCAAAGTCCCCAATGAGATCCCAAACCCTATTTTTATAGCTCTTGAGTAGGTCATTATTTACAGCATGTTGTCCCCTAACTTTATTCACTATCAGATTGTTATCCCCAAATACCTGAAAGTTATTAATACCCTTTTTTTTGGCCCAGTGAAGTCCATGAACTAGAGCTTGTTATTTAGCTATGTTGTTTAAATATGTAAACTGAAATATGAAACATGAATAGTAATTGACATTCTATGGAGACACCAAGATTGCCCCTCCTCCTGTTCCTTTCCATTTTCTCAAACCATTGAAAACCAATTACCATACTTCATTTTCATCCTTGTCTTCCAGTTTCATGAGGCTGGGAATCGGTGAATTCTCTTCATGTACACAATACACTCCTAATTCAACTTCCTCCATCTCCTTGTATGGATCAAATGTGTACCTTTTACTAACTCAATCATCAAGTGTTAAATATGGAATTCCTTCAGCCTTGGTACTTGTCTCCTTATCATTTTAACATTCTTCCTAATCAAAAGCCAAACAATTTGTATTGATGGGGCTAGGCACATGCGATTCAATGTGGAAATTGGAAATAGGTTTTGACTTGATTATGGCTTTGGCTCCATACCTCATCTTGAATAGCATGTGAGACCAATATGAAGAAAAGTACCGATGGATCTTAGCCATGAAATCTCTTGATAAATAGTGAAGAAGGAAATTAGCTCTTCTCCTTACAAGGTTATATATGAAAAAGAAGCTAGGATTCCATTGTCACTTAAGTTGCCTTCATTTTATTTAGCTCAGCAATTAGAATTTTAAAGGGTATACTAAAGGGAAATACAAATGGTAGAATTTTTTGAACTTGAGGAGTTAATAAACTCTTCCATGATCAGGTTGGAACAACAATAAAAATCAACCAAATAGTGGTTTTATAGGAAGGCTAGAGATCAGACATTCAAGGTTGGAGATCTAGTCTTAAAATGGGATGTAGACAGATCTAAACTAGACGACACTCCAAGTTTGATGTAATATGGAGTGGGCCATACGTCATCAATGACTATAAATATTTCAAGCTATTTGACCTTGATGGAGATGCATTACAAATCCCAGTCAATGGGATTTATCTTAAAAATTCCCATTAAGTTGTTCATTTCGTCTTGTACATATTAGTTTAGTTGTCAATTCCTCTAAGTGATTTCCGCACATTATTTTGTTGGTAAAGTAGGTTTCCTTTCCCTAAATGCTTTGCATAGTTTTTTTTCTCATAAATGATCTTGTTACATAGTTTCATCATGTTTTTGGAAAAAGTGGCAAGGAAAGAGGTTCAAGGTGTCGAGGATCAGTTGTAAATATCTTAGAAAATCAAATGTAGAGCAACTAAAATCATATTTTGGGAAAATATTTGTGGTTCTTTCATTCGGCCTAAACATGTCAGAATTTAGGATCAAGGATAATATTTATTTAAGATTGGGGTTACTTCTACTTAGTTTTAGCATTGATTTTAGAAGAAGAGGCTGAGATTTCATGTTCAACAATTTTCCACTCGCATAAAACCTTGATTTGGAAAAATCTTACTATGTGAACGGTCAATTGAGAAAAAAAAGATCAACTTCATATTGGCTTTAAGTCTAGGTAGTATCTCAGATGGATTCAAGGGGTTTTTTCTTCAAGTAGTATCTTCACGGTTCTCAGGATGACTCCATGCCCAATGGATGCTCCAAGTACATTGATCAACTAATCTATTAGGAAGATGTTCCCTATGAGTCACTAAAATGTTGTCAATTTTTACACCCTTGCAAAAATGGGACAACTTGCAAGACTGGGACTTCGGAAAAATCATGGAATTTTGAAGAAGAATATGAAAAATAGGAAACTCCACATTTTTTTTGGGTATTTATGATAATTTTGATGCATTTCCATTATTTTTTAAACATTCAAAACTTCATTCTCAACAAAAAAATTGATTAAAATTGGCAAAAAAAAGGAAAATTAGCTTTGGGGCACTTTATTCTACTTTTCCTAACTCCTGAGATCTTCACTTGGCCAAAAGACTTAGAAATTTTTGAGAAAAATGCAAAAGGGGTCATTTTTTAGTGTAATACGGATATTTCAGGTCTAGGAGGAACACATGACACTTGTTCCATTGGGGATCCAGTTCTACAAAATGGACAAAAAATGGATTTATGAAGGATTGGAAGCTGGGGCACTATCCTGCAAATAAATTGGAGTTTCGAGGCTTGGGTGGTATAAGGTCTATAGGATCCTTGGTTCCCTGTAATTCCTAAAATGTAAAGGAGTCTGGGGTATGTGTGTAGTGCAGATGGGATGTGTGTTATGGGATCGATAGGCCCACACAATACAATTACCATGGGGATGTTAGTTTCTTATGGAATTGAATCTTCCACAAAGTAAAGGGGGGGATTTGGGAGAAATAATGTTATGATGGTGGAAGCAATGTTGCAGAGAATAAGAAAATGTGGGGAACACATTCCCCATGGGAACAAGTTCCCCACAAAGGCCTTAAAGCTAGAAATAAATAAATGGATCAGTGAGTATATATTGTTGATGAGGTGGAAGTTTTGAGCCCAAGTTCCCCAGTTCCACAGTACCCTGCATGCTCCAAAACCTTGAAATCTATGCAAACCAAATGAGGTGGAAGTAAGGAAAAGGAAATGGAAGGGGAGGATAGAATGTGGTGAGTGAAAATAAATGGAGCCTAAAGTAACCCATTACCCTGCAAACACTAAGTTCTCGAGAAACCCACATCATCTGATTTCAAAGGAAAAATGGTAAAAGAGAGAAATTTTAATGCGGAATGTAGCAGTGAATAGTTACCCATGTTCCTCCCAATCCATGGAGATCCGCATGGCCATATCCTTTCACCGGGTTCTACATTTTTCAAAAAAATTATATCAATGGAAAGGTAGTTTCATCCTCTACATCATGGAATCATATAATATTTATTTAGGTTGGAGTATTTGGGTGAAAAAGGAAAAAATACTCCAACATTAAAATGCACAGTTCGAGGTAGTTAATATCATATTTAATGAAGTATGGTTCCCATTTTATTCTTTCTAAAGCAATGTACAATGGAGGGATGGTCTTGGAAGGTTTACCATGCTATTTTTCATGAATTTATTGAATCTTATTGGTGGGTGAATGGATAAATTTGAGTTTCCTTCTTTTCCTCCCTCTTCTTTCATTCCCATCTTCTCTATATATTGTAAAGGAATGCTCATTTGTAATGTTGGATACTTTTGGAATAAAAGGGAATTATTGTAAGTTATTCACAAGTATTCTAGAGTTATATGCCTTGGATTATGATCTTGTAATGAGTTCACACCTCCTTCCTTCATTGTAATGATCTGTGCATCATCTTAGTGCAATAAAATTACTTGTCTTCTGGCTCTATTCTACCTTAGCTAGTATTTTTACTATATTTACTTCCCTTTTCATTTAGTTACAAGTATGTTGTGTATGTTTCTTCATGTTACACGGTTCATTTCTATTTTTCATTGTGTGATAATGGGAATTTAGATGTTGTTTTGGATAACGGTTATCATCTCTTCCATCTCCATCATTGTTTTGTCCCCATTTTCTCTCTTTTAGGAGTATCTTTTTCCTTATTCTTGGTGTTATCAGCTCCTGTTATGTAGGATTTAAGTTTATGAAGCTACTTCTAACCTTGGTCCCTTGGATTTTTAGTTTAGGATAATAAAGTTTCATTTCTAGCATTAGTAGTATATTAGAAGTAGGAGTAAGTTGAGGAACTATATTTTTTTGAGGTTTGTCTCAGTTAAAGTCCCAAAACCCAAAGAGAGTATCATGGTTCCTCAAATCCCTAGATTAATTTGATTTAGGATGGGTACAAATTTGAGCTCCAACAATATAAGAAGAGAGGAGAGCTTTGATGTAGGTGGAAATAATTTGTACTTGTTCTTCTAGCTGCTCATTAGTTTGATTCCCCTTTTTAACGCTTTTAATCACTTTGAAAACTATCTCCTTCAGGTTTTGCACATCCCCCTCAGGATTTGAATCTCCCAAGTATATTATTATTAAATCTAAGTAAATTATAGAAATATCTTGTTCACATTTTCCAACTTTAGTTTTTATGATTTCAATGAATTATGGGAATGAAGTATTTATAACAGGGTGAGAAGTTTTTTTAGGTATATTAGGGAGAGGAAAATTTCCAAGAAATGTAGACACAACATCATATATAGGAACCTCAACTTTTTATTGAGTTTTGATTTTCTTACTATCAATCATGAGCTAGACCTAGGATAAAGAGTCACCTAAGGATGTTCTTGAAGAATTCATTTGAAGTGCAATGGGAGGGATAAAATATTGAGATATGGATATTTTTATAATATTTATGGAAGGAAGAGGAGAGGGTCTTATAATATTTAATTTAGGTCTAGAATCACTTCACTCTTCTTCACAATTCTCTTCTTCCTCTTCTTCACTTTATTCCTCATCCTCTTCACTTTCTTCCTCTTCTCTTCTTCATCTCATTTCTTTTCACTCTTCTCCTTCTCACTCTCATATTTTTCTTCTTCTCCTTGTTCAAATTATTCAACCTTTTATTCCTCTTGATTTTTATTTTCTTTCATATCACTTTCTTTCTCTGGTTCATCATTTCATGCATATACCTTTGTTCTAATTTTTTATGAGTAAAAGAATGAGGAATGTTTTGAGGAGAGATCACATGTCGGTAAGTATTGAACTCAAAAAAATTCTTATTAAACCATTTCTTAGTTAGTAAGAGGACATGATCAATAATATCATCAAGGTTATCCTTCTCCTTCTGTGACCAATCAATGATGGGGAGAGGAGAGTGTTAGATAGTGTTAACAAATTCAAGATCAAGAAATTCATAATTTTCTTCAATCATGAAATCTAGTAATTTATACAATTTGAAATATTGAAACTGTTGGAGAGTAATTTTTCCATATATCCTCTTTCTCACATAAAACACATCATCAAAATCAACCCAATAATCTTTAGTTGTGGATACAATAAAGTATGAGAGATGAATATTATTGTTGAAGAAATTATTACTATTAAAGGATGTCATATTTTGAAAGGGATAAATGTGGAAAGGGGATATATTTATCTCAATGTTCTATGCATCAATGGAATACCTAAAATTATAGTTTCTTAGGGATATACAAAGTTTAATTCCAGATGCCTTCTTATCCCAGAAAGTTCTATTGAATTATTATACTTTATCATCCCTAAAAGTTTTGTTGAATTCTATATACATTTTTTTAATCAATCTGACTAAGAACATGGTGAAGGCATCATTAAACCTCATATAATGAATCTTTTTATTATCAATGTTAAACTAGTTGTAAAATTCATAAACTGAAAGGTTTTTCCTGCCATCTTGACTTGACAAGCTGATCTAGATTCAATATCCAAAAATGGTATAGATCAAATAAGAATTCATTTGGAAATATCTAGTTTAATAGACTTTAATCAATTATTGGGTTAGGTTCTCAAAAATTATCTATCCCTAATTGATATTTTTTTCCTTCATAAATTAGATTGATGAATATGCACATCCAATCTTGAAAATACTTGGTTAAAGAAAGGTCAATTACTCTTTTTAGAAGGGGTTTGATTTCATAAAATTCTTTAATAAAGTCACTTATGTACAAAATATTTGGGGGTTTTGAAGGTCCTTTATTCCTTATTTTTAACAAAGACTTTGCAATCTTTGTTTGGTACTTGTTTAAAATTTAATCAAACTCCCTTTGTGCTTAAACTAGATTCAAAACTTGGGAGTTGTCAAAGGTGGGAATACCAAGGGCTAGGTTGATATTATGTGTATCTAATTATGTAATTAGTTGACCTTGGGGATATTTTAATTCCTTACTTTTAGGGTTAAATCATGAGGCATAAGCTAGGATGGTGTAAATGAATTTATTAAAGTGGGAAAACCTATAACATGGATAAGACCACTACCAATGATTCTTTGGGACAATAGGGTTAGGTTCTTGTCCCTCATCCTTCTCTAAAATTGTATTAAATCTACGTGTTTGACATCACTACCACCAATTTATAGCACAAAATTATCCAAGGAAGAAATTGGTTCATATCATGTATATTGGAACTTCATTTTGGTTGAATTAGAAACACTAACAAGAGTAAAAAAATTCTTACAATAAAAATTGGAAAAAACCAGGGAAGGATGGTACCACAACAAGAAAATATTTGAAAAGAAGGGAAAAAATGATGGAAAAACTAACTTGGATAAAACATAAGGTGCTTCCTCAACAATTTGGATGCACTGGGAATTTTGGAAATGGTTGAAAAATGGGAGAATACTGTCAATAAAATAGTTTGGGTGGGAAGATTTGGAAAGGGAAAAAATCAAAACTTTGAAATGAAATGTGAAATGGACAAGTTGAGGGGAAATAATTTATTTATATGCTCATGATGCCCACACATTAAATTCCACATAATGCTATTAAATTGGAAAATTAGAGTTTGGAAGGAAGGAGGGAATTTTTTCGAAGGTGTTACTAAGAATCAATTTATCTTACTTTAAGACTTTAAGGTAAAAAACTAAGGTTTGTGGGGAACTTGTGGAACACAAGAACTATTCCAAAGGTTTTATTAGGGGCTAATTTGTCTTAATCCAAATTTATTTTCTCATTCTATGCTTTGGGAGGTGTATACGAATAGGCAGGGAAGTAGGGCAATTCTAGAATAGTGGAATTGTTCCCAAATTTCCATGAAGGAGTGATTTTTCCAACTTCAATGTTAGGGATTAGGTATGATGGCCATTTGGGGAAATTAGGGAACATATAAACTATTCCAAATGTATAGTTAACCACCAACTTATTCGGTGTAAAAGTTAAGTGTTAGGAAGGAGGGTAACTAGATAATGAGGTGAATGGAGGAACTATTCTAAGGGTGGCATGATACTCCCACTTCACCAATTATAAAAATAAATGTCGTTATGGTAGAATTTTAGGGAATATCTAAAAAAAAGAAACTGTTCCACTTATTCTGTAGAAGACCTTTTTTTTCCAATTTGATCCAATTTTCCCAAAAATTTACTAACTCTTTTTTCAAAAATGATCCATCAAAAGATAAAAGATGACCAAAATATAAAGGATTTGTCCATGACTCCAAAAGTTTTGAATTTTTATTGATCCATGATAACACTTAAAATAAAATAGTGTCGTCTTCTTCATAAATAGGCTCAAGATTTAATTATTAAAAATTCTTATTGTATATATCACGATGCTTATATTCATCACAATAGTAATCATGATTAAAGTCATATCTATCATTAGAATTTAACAATAGTGATCATTGTTATCTATGAGAGTATTTTGCATGTTTCCCCATTAGGGTTGGGAGTTGTGGAGATAGAAGAAATTTTGGAAGAAAACTAATATATATGTGAAGATACTAACTAAATCCTAAGTTTTCTTCAAAAATGTATTCTATCTCCACCACTCCCAACCCTAATGGAGAAACATGTAGAATACTCTCATAGATAACAATGATCACTATTGTTAAATTCTAATAATATAGATGACTTTGATCATGATTACTATTGGGATGAATATATATATATATATATATATATATATATATATATATATATATATCATTAGTAGTTGTATTTAGATGATTCTTTCCATATATAGTAGGTGCCACCTTACTAGTAACTAAAAAATTAATAGGATCATTTGTATGTACATTGTAAGTAGTATCATCATTTAGATTAGGATCTATCCTAGTTTTTTGTGGAGAAGTAGAGATAAACGTAAAAATATCACTTGGTGTATCAATTTTCTCATCATCATTGGTATTAATATCTGATTTAGTTCACCCAATGGGATTAAAATCTAATGTGCACAAATGTTCAGATGAAAGATCAAGTGGTTAATTGAGATCACTCATATATGCCTTATACTTATCATCTCAATTGATAACATAATTGAAATAAAATTATCTCTTAGTTTGTTGTGGAGGAGTAGAGATATCGATAGAATTCATTGTTGTGTTTCCCCTTAATTGGGCTTGTGTATACTCTAAAGCGTCTAAAGTGGTGTGGAGCTATTCATTCTCAATTAGGAATGCTTCCATTTCCATTTTCACAATTTTAGGATGTTATTATGTCACCAAGAGTGATTCTTCTCAAAGAGGTGTTTCATTCTTATCCTCTTTGTGGGTAGATGACTCTTTTTGTACAAAAAAATATATATCTTGTAGTATCACATAATGTACATCAAATATAGTTGTTACAATTGTCATACTCATTGATATATTAGGAATGGAGATGACTACACAGTATAATGTCATGTATCAAATGAAATAAATCTTGTATGCTCAAATTTTTGGATCCTCTGATGTAAAAAATTACAATTGTTGTAATGATGTCCATTAATTCCATGATAATTACAAAATGGTTGACCTTTGATTTTTACAAGACAATAGTTTGGATAGGAATGAATAGGTAAGAAATTGACTAAGCACTTTTTAGTAGCTCATATAGGATATCATGTTCTCTAACATTTTTGTGAAACCAAAGAAGTGATTTTGGATTCAAAAATCCTTAGTATCTAATATTGATCTTATGAAACATATATTGTTTCCTCTATGTAGGACTTTCACTTCACTTGTATGAGTACATGTATCATGTATAAAAACTTTATGACACTGATTTTTGGTATTATTAGAAATATTATGGTTATGATGAATAGATACCTTAGGGACATGTTCATTAGAAGTAACATTTAGATGAAATATTTCATCCTTAAGAGATTGTATTTCGGTACTTATGGCTTGAATTTGGGCTTGAAAGGTGATACAACCTAGAATTTACTAGATAACACCATAGTTGCGCTGGCACATCACTTAGCCTTGACTAAGCGCTCACCCGAAGTGTGGAAAGGTACCAGGTTCCTCTTTAGGTTTTCCGTAGCAGGATGTTAGCATGATGAAGGAAGAAACATATGGATTTATAACTAATACATCATTCTACAATGCATACTACATTCAAATCTATGAAATAAAAATCTTTAAACAGTAATCATGATTGAATTAATAACATGCACTACTCAATTACAGACATAAATGACACTTAGATTCAACCAATATATTCCATCCATTAATAAAAACAGAAGCTCCTTACAAAATATCAATCTATACCAATACGCGTATGGATCTAATACAGTAATTCAGTCATATGCGTATATCTCTATATCTTCATACATACATTACACTCATTATCCTTTTACTATGTACCTAATATCTTATATATATGGTGGGGGATTTCCCTTCACTGCTTATCTACTCTAGAAATAGGCCGTATGCTATTAATAGTCATGTTCCTTTTACAGGCATAGCCACACATGAAAGTGTTCTATCTATAGACCTCTTATAGTTAACTGAAGTGTCAATCTTATTCTTAGCATGTCTCCATACAAAATGATTCAATCCGATCCTCCAAAGATAGACAATGCATGGCGCACATGTCTCTGCATCATTAGTGTGTTTCACACGCCATATTATAAAAATAGGTCATCATACTCAAAATTGGCTAAATCCTTAATGTTAAACTTGCCCTCCGCGTGTGGGTTCTTCCTGTCCCTCCGCGCCCTTGATCTTGTCCTTCTCTCCTACGTGGATTCTTTGTGTATTCTCTAACAAGTATTCTCTTATCAACATTACCCCACACTAATCTCATTGTTATCCCGACAATGGGTATCTCAAAAAAATTGAAGTAAAAAATTGAAGAATGGAAATAATAAGAATGAAATAATGTAGATAAATAAAGAATTTTTATGAGGTTATGAGGCAGCCTCCTTTGTATCAATTTGAAGTATCAATTTTGGATACTCTTCCTTTATTTCAGCCTACAAAACCTGTCATTTGGTGAGTGCTTATTCTACTTTTTCTAGGATGTCCATAGCAATGGATTCCAACTCATCCATCGTAATCTCTCCTTTTTCATTATGCAGAACCAACACAACGTTGGACATTAATGTCGTTCTTCCTTCTAAAATATCCATCTTCTATGTAATTAGCTTCCCAAGCTCTTCCAGCCGAGTCTTGTGTGGCTCCTGTGTTTCCATCAGGGTCTCACACTTCTATTTAACCATTGAAAATATTTCTATGTGGCCCATTGTCTCATACTTCATTACTTTCTGGACCTCATTGTTTTCTTCTAGGGTCTTTATGTTGATAAGAACCTCTGGATCCATGCATATATTTAAAGCCTATTCTACTTTCTTTAATACTTCTTGTAACACTTGCAACAGCCCTTCATAAGATGCAATCTTTCACATCACTAAGGATTTCTATCATTCTACATTTTTCTCTGAGATTCTTGGTGCTGACATGCACAGAGGTTCATCTTTAAGTACCAAGTCCACCAAATTTCCTACATAGTGTATCGTTGAAGGAAATGTATGTGGTACCTTGGCCTCCAAGTGTGGCCTTGCTCTAATGACATTATCCCAAATCTCCTCTGTGATGCTGATAAATACTTCATTTTTCTTCTACGTGAAGTCCCTCTCTTGTGTTATATGTGTTATCTCCACATCCTTTGTCTTCATCTCCTCATGTAGTTCTCTGATTGTTACAGATTTTTCCATGTTTCTTCTAGCCACTTCAGAAGATAGCTTCACCAATGCTTTACTAGCCTACTCATCTGACATTATAGTAGGCTTTACTGTCATGTGTCTAGCTTGGGGCGCCTTCTTTAGCTGTCTCAAAATGCATGACTCTTTGCATACATAAAATTAAGGCTCATCCATGTGATTTTGCATTGACCATGATAGTTGATTTCGAGTGCGCACAGTTTCCATATCCTCATCCATTAGCTCCCAGCCAAATAAATCCTTCCACACTATCATGCTCTGGAAGTGGGCGCAGAAAATTTTACCTATGTCCTCTGCATACCCCATGGCTAGTGGAATGTGCTCTCCACTTGTTCTTCTAGACCACTGCTGCTTAGGGACTTTAGCTATTAAATTTGGGACTTGTGTCTCCATGTCCTGAACATTCTCTGTAGCTCTCTCCTCTGGTCCTTTTTCATCCTCTTCTCTTTCTTTTGATTCCTCACCATGTTCTTTTATGTTCTCTGGAAGTGTAGGAGAATTAAATTCACTTTACTCTAACTCTTCTTCCTCCTCATTTAACTTCAATCTCCTCCTTTACATGGTTTCCTCCTTCTGTGGAGAGATTCTGGGTGATCTGCGCATAATGGTTAGAGTATCACCTTAGGTCCTTGTTCTCCTAAACACCCTCTTAAATCTATGCTCCCCTTGGAATGCATTTAAGTCCTCATCATCCCCGTCTTGTGGCTGAGGTGGTGTAATGGCGTGCTTAGCTTCAACCTTATTTGTAGGATGTCTCCTACCTCTATGCTCCAAACCACCACTATCTTTGTGCTCCTTCTCCTCATCCTCCACTTTAATTCGCTCTATGGGCTTAGGCACTGGGATGTTCTGCATTATATGCTTTCCCTTTGGTGGTGCTGAAAGTACGAACTCACCTTCAACATACTTGTTATTCTCCATCTTTGGCTTCAGCTAAAGATACACAAATGTTTCCCCTACATCTTCTACAGCCATATTTATTGGCTTAATATTCAACACCTTCGAAATGATCCTCTCGGTAAAGGAACTTACTCCAAGATACACATACTTCTTCCTCAATGTATGGTACTCGCAGTCTACCTTATCTCTATTGAATACAAGTCACCGCATGTCTGTAAATCTATGTACATATGCTTGGAAATACCTTGTAGTGAATGCGTAAGGAAATTTACACCAAGGGCTCTAGACTCTATCTTTCATTAGGAAGCGTTCGATGCAGAAATGCTGATATACAACAAACTAAACTTGTTTCCCTACTACTATTGGTAGGTCCTTTAGGATGCGCCACTCTTCCCCAAATGCTACGTGTAGCCTGTCATACCATTTCTCTACCCTTTTTTTATGTCATCTATCATGGCCCTTTTACATACATAATTGTTGAATATTTTAGTTGGTGACTTGTTCTCCATGGGGTATTCCCTTAATTTTTCCTTCTATCCTTCTAGTACTCCAATTTCCATGAATACCAGTGATAGTAGAATATCCCCAAAGCTAATCTTCCCTCTTGTGCATGCTTCCTTCGCTATTTATTCTATAACATATCATGTAATGTTGTAGATTTCTCCTTTTGACATCTTGTGCACAATGTGTAACCACATAGTATTTACCTGTGACCACCACTCTTGATCATTCAACTTTGTAACAAGGTGTGTTGCTGCTTGCACCACTAGACAATTCTTCAATTTTTCTATATCCACACCACATGGACCCTTCAGGTACCCCAACTCCTTTCTGGTCTTTAAAATAGTGGTTTTATCTGTGAGATCACTTTTTATGTCCTCTTCTATGGCCTTCAAACTTGTAACTAATGAGATAAGTGAAAATGAGATTCTAACTCTATGTCCTACAAATTAGAAGAAGTCCTCGTGTAATCTACTCATGAGCCACTGATACAAGGGCTCATAATTCCTAAAATATGGAAGCTCATATAATTGGTAGACCCCAATCCTCTTCAAAAACTTCACATCTGCATCATCATAAAATGACATGTCATCTACTGTATGCTTGTTCGTACTAGCAATGAGAAAGGAATCAAGCTCCTTCTTGTTCTTTCAAGTCCTATGATTGTATTCACTTATTTTTCTCTTTCTGATGAGTGAATCCCATTCCATGCTGACGATGACTCCTTCTAGATATTACATTTTTGAAAAATCACTTTTGGGTGCCATCTCTTTGTCCTTGATGACCACCTTCTTATTTCCTTTTGGTACTACTACAGATGCCTTCTTAGGTTCCATTTGTACCTTACAAATGTCTCCTCTTTAACTCTGCAAATTTACAAATCAAACCTTAGCTCTATTCAATAGTTCCCTAGGTGGAAACTTTGTGTCCTAACTCCTGTTTGTCTCCCTGCTTCAATAAAACCCTTCACCACCAGGGACACAAATTTATTTTTGCACAGATCTGGTTGTCACGCTTGGTTTCACACCCTTCACATCTTAACCCGATCACTCGAATCTTCACACTTATCTCTTCCCTCAAATAATCTTAGTCGCAATGGTAATAATGAATCCACATTCCATCCTTATATAATTTTTTTCAAATTTTGATGCATTTATTACTCCTTCACCTACCAAATATCCCCTCATTCATTGACCAAATTCATTCATTCCACGTGGTACATCTTCAGTCCCCAACTATAACTATCTAGCGTGCCTTCCTACCCTCTAGTCACAGAATTCTCTTCAGCATGCGCTCTTGTGCCTGAGTACCTTATCACTGTACCTTCTACTAGTAGTTGTTATGGCCTCTTCTTACCTCATGTTATACTATTCTTTTATTCATCTCCATCCTAGGTCACTTTTGAGAAGCAATCATCTTTTTCTTTAAGCACACCCATAACAGCTTATTCCTTTAACATTTCAATTCCCATAGTATTTTACTTGGATAACTAAAACCACCCCACACAAAAGGTATGTGCAGTCCTCTACGGATAAAAATTCTTCATATAGTAATTAGCTTTATGTGTGCAAGCGTACATATTACACAAGAACAACAACTAAATTTACAAATCATAATGATAATGAAGGAAATACATAACTAAAAACCTAATCTAGATGCCAATACTACCTTATTACAAACACCAAGAAGACTTATTTATAATAGGGCTTCAACTTACTCCCGTTAAAGTAACTAGGTAGCCGTGTTCCAACAAGGGCTTCCAACTAGAAAATACCTGATTCAAGTATGTAAATGATGACATATGGCCCCAACCAATGTACCTAGAGATTTCCTGGATGGCACAAGAACTTTAAGTCATAAAGAAGTACCATTTTTCTAATATCAAACTTCTTATCCCTTATGTTTCTGTTATGCCATGCCTTCTACCTGGCCTTTTCCTACTTCTGACTCCATCGTGCTTTGGCTTATTGCTCATCCATTTGAATCATCTTCTCAATACATTATTCTATATCCCGTTCATCAGTTAGACCTCCAGCGTGCACAATGCGCAAAGAAGGTAACATAAATTCTATAGGGAGAACAAATTCCATGCCAAACACCAAATGAAATGGTGTGGCTTTGTTCAATATCTTGTAAGTTGTTCTATATTCCCAAAGAACAATTGACACTTTTTCATCCCAATCCTTTCTTCCAACATCACAAACTTTTGTCAAAGGATGGCTCGAAATATTGTTGAAAGCCTCAACAATTCCATTTTCTTGAGGATGGTAGGGTGTAGTTTTATGGTGTGCAACCATAAAATCATCTAATAGGATCCTGATTGTCTCATTCAAAAAGTGTGTACCCCTATCACTTGTCAAGCTTAAAGGACATCCATATCTTGTAAGAACATTATCCCATAGAAACCTAGCTATTGTAGTTGTTGTACAGTCCTTTATAGGTGTTGCTTCTACCCACCGTGTGAGATAATTTGTGCAAGTAATGATATAGTGCAATCTAGTCCTACGCACGGCTAGAAAAGTAGGTCCTACAAAGTCAATATCCTATTTCTCAAATATTTTGACACTAGTAATTAGTCTCAAAGGCTTCTCATCTCTTTGCCCTAGTTTTCCTAGGAGCTGACAATGATCACATGCCTTACAATATTCTTTATATTCCTTATATAATGTCTCCCACCATAATCCAACAAGTAAGATCTTCCAGGCAATCGCATCACCACCATAATGACCTCCTCTAATACCACCATGGGCTTGTTCCATAATATCCTTGTGCTCATGCTCTAATACACAATGGTGTAATACTTCATCTCTACCTAGCTTGTAAAGGTCACTACTGATTAATATAAATGGTGTCATGCGTATAGAAAGCTATTTCTTTTCTAATTCCTTCATTACTTCTGGTTCCATACATGTTTATAGAAAGACAGTAATGTCTTCTAATTCCATGGGCATGCATTGTAACCTATATAATTGTGCACCTGGAATGGTTTCTTTAATTGTCTGTGCTTCCTCTCTTGAATTGATTCTAGATAAATGGTTTGGTCCAGAATTGTATTTTCTTGGTTTCACCAAAACTATGAAATCAAACTCTTGAAATAGGATTACCCATCTGCATATTCACCCCTATAAGACAAGCTTATTTACAAAGTACTTTAATGCCATGTGATCTATATAAAATGTAATTAGTGTTGCTAACAAGTACTATTGAAACTTGTGTAATGCATAGATCATTGATAAAGCTTCGCACTCTATAGTTGTATAATTATGTTCAATAGGAGTCATCTTCCTACTAGCAAAACAAATTGTATGATCTACAATACCTTCATCAGGTTGAGCTAACATAGCACCAATGTCCATGCCAGAAGCATCCACATGCACATGAAATGGTTTATCCCATGAGGGAAAATGTAGAATATGCATGGTAGTATCTCTTTTAATATCTCAAACGCGCACTACTACGGTTCTCCCTAATAAATGTACCTTTCCCCTTCAGTAAATCCTCCAAGGGTGTAGCAATTTTGGCATACCCTTTGATCAATTTTTTATAATATCCTGTATGACCTAAAAAACCCATGCACCTCACTTTGACTGGTAGGTGCGTTTAGGCCTAGAATGACTGTAACCTTACCTAGATCAACCAATAAACTTTCCTTACAGATTATATGTCCTAACAGTATCCCAAATGGTGTAGAAAATATGAAATTTTTTATGTTCAAAGAGATACTCAATTTTCTGCACCATTCAAACATCAAGCATAGGTTGTCACAATGATATTTCACAAGCCCATATACTATCCAATCATCGAGGTAGACCTGTAAGAAGTTGTGAATAAATTCTTTGAATGCCTAAACAACTATGCGTGAGAATATAACAAGCACATTTTATAATCCAAAAGGCATCACAATATATGCAAAACTGCCCCATTCAGTAGTAAAAGTTGTCTTTTCTTTGTCCTCTTGAGCAATCCTAACCTGATGATACTTGGAAAACCCATCTGTAAAAGAATATATTTCGCACCCTACCACTCCTTCAAATATTTACTCCATGAATGGTGTTGAGAATGGATCAATGACACATGCATTATTTAACTCCCAGTAGTCCACACATACTCTAATTCATCCATCCTTCTTGATACTGATCATCATTGGACTAACCCATTCTTACTCATCAAGTGGTTTGATAATTCCATATTTCAGCATTTTATCAATCTCTTCTTTTACCTTTTCGTGTAAATTAGGATTCATTCTGTAAGGTCTCTTTTTAAATTTTCATACACCATCCTTAAGTTTTATCTTCATTTTACCAAGTGAATCATGCACGCCTTTAAGTTCATGATACCCTCGAGGGTATAAGTCCTGATAATCCTTGAGTAACTCAATGATATTTTCTACCTTCGAGTCTGACCAGTAGAATCATGCATGCCTTTAAGTTCATGATACCCTTGAGGGTATAAGTCCTGATAATCCCTAAGTAACTCAATGATCTTTTCTACCTTCGAGTCTGACCAATAGTCTCCAATTATGGTCTCCTTAGGCTCAATCTCTGAACCTATATTCACCTTCTTTGTCTTCATGGCTTCATTATAGGCATGCATATCCTTCTCTACACTTTCTAAGACCTCCTGCACCCCTCATGAATGTTAAGTATCCAGGTTCTCAACTTCCTCATCATCCATGATGTAAACAATCTTTCCTTTCTCTTTCTCAAGGAAAGAATGTTCAAGTAGTATGGAGTCCATTTCTTTTTCCTTTTCAAAATGTGCTCCGGAATCTGCCTCACTAAATAATTCCTGAATATGCTCTTCTAATTTTGCACTATCTACCATAGTTAAGCGTTTGATAAATTTTAATACTTCTTCCATTGGAGGTTGGGAAGAAAAGTAGTCAAAGGTATGGATCATTCCTGTATTTAAATTTTTCTAGTTCCCAATCTCTCAATGTATTTCTGCATATACATACTAGGTGTGTGCACATCTTTGTAGTATAGAGTATAATCTATGCACTCAAAGTAAAGGTGGTAATGCTTCTTGCCTTGGTTTCCAGAGTCTCTCACACTGCTGAATGTGATGCTAAACAGGTTAATCAACATGATAAGTGTAGATTTACGTAGGTGCATTATTCCTTATAAACCTAGTAGATAGGGTGATTCCAATCTCTTTCCATTCTATCAGATTATCTCTGTGGACTACCCAATAGTGCGTTGCTATCCCACACAATGTATATACTAACATATCTCTTCTCTTAATTTTATCTGTCCACTTTGTTTCCATGGTCTTCAAAAATGCAGGAAGATCTTCTACCCCTGTATACCAAGGTACTGTTCTACCTATCCGTTGAATCGCATGAAGTCCATTCTTGCATGTAACAAGAATTTTCACCTCGCACCCTACTAATTCATATGTACCATGAGACAAATTGTCCCAAGAAATAGTCATAGTATCACTAATAGAATGAGAATCCTCCCACTGTAGGATGCCTTCATTTTATGGCTCATTAACCTCTGGGTCCTAAATAACACGTACATAAATTTTGTTTAAGTCCTCCTCACTTAGAGGCTCAACATATGGTGTAGACTTCCCATCTATCAAAGGTATCACAACTCTTTCTTCCTTGTTCTCAAATCTGATATACCCCTTATTGATTCTCAAGTCAACATTATTCACATAACACCAAGGGTGGCCAAGTAAGGCTGAAAAATTGTCTACTTCTGCAAGTGCTAATACCTCAAAATCCCTAGTGAACTTGGCCCCTTGTATAGTTATAGATGCATCTTTCAAAACTCCTATGGGAATGCCCTTAGTCCAGTTTTCCATAAACAAGACATTAGATGATGGATCCAATGGAGGCCTCCCCATTTGTACCCATGCATCTAATGTAATTACATTTACTTCCACACCTATATTAATCAATATGTTGCTCGACAGCCACCCATCCACAACAACATTCAAAGTAATTTCTTTGTCATAGTCAATGCTATCAGGGGGGATATTTTCATGCATAATATATCGTTTGGTCTTAAAAATTACATGTGGAGTGTTACCCTTTAACAAATTCCCTAATAATGGGATAATGTTCTCTTGGTGCAACATTTTGCACACTTCTCGTAGATCATCAATATCATTTTAGACTGTCTCTGATGCTTTCTTCTATTCCTTGAGGTACTATATCTCACCCTGAAGATTCCTTAGCACTTCCATGGTATCCTGGTAAACTTCCTTCTGATGAGAAGGATTTGGGTACCTTGCATGTAAAACCTCCTCCTTGGTAATTGTAGGCTTCTAGTGCAATGCCTCTCTTACGCGTGATGCTTTAGCGCGTGTAGTAATCTTCGCTGTCAATACCTTAGGTCCTTTTTCTCTCTTGGGCATCTAATGATCTTATACCATGCTATAGATTCTAACCATCCCAACACCTTTGTTTTCTTTCTTATTTTTATTAATTAGATGCTCATATAAGTTCGTGTACTCTTCATTTCTATGGTTGTTCATGCAGAAAAAACATGTAATATTCTAAGGACATTTGTGCCTATAGTGGTCAGGAGATCTACACGTATAACATGTTCCAAAAGGGAACTCACCTCTTCCTCCACCATAGCCTCATCCTCCATATCCACCATGATATCCACGTCCCCTTCCACAACCCCCTTCAAAACACCTCTCATTCTTGTCATAGATCATTTGATTACGATCCCAATCCTAGTTCTCATTCTTACCCTTAGAATAATTAGTTACACTTGTCTATTATACCCTAATATCTATAGCATCCTAGATCTGGCCAATCATCTGGTAATCCTCGGTATCATGGGTTGTGGACCTGTAAATTTTGTAAAAGCAAGATACATTCTTCCTTATAACGCATTGTGACAAAGGAAAGTGACTATCATCATGATTCAAATGACAAATTTCACAATCTAATGGTAATGAGCATACAGATCTACAAGGGAAACTATCCTTGGTGTGACCTTCCACTTCACAATCTGTACACCAAATTCCTGAGCGCATTTCATGGGATGACTTTTCTTATAGCTTCTCTAACTTTTTTTCCATAGCTGCAATTTGTGCCTCTAAGAATGGACTAATGCCAATGTCAAAGCTCCTAACTACCTCAACATGCAAAGTTACTTCTAGTGCTTCATGTGGGTCAATGTAATTCTTATATGACAATTCCCTTCTAAATGGAGTAATCTATCCTCCAACAAACCATTGTGCATGCTGGCTTGCGTGAATATCATAAGATAGCTTAGATACAAGTGTCTTAAAATAGGCATCATACTCACGTACACTCTCAGTAGTGCCTTTCTTGGCATCCTCAAACACACTTATACTCTTCTTCTTAAACTTAGGAACATGAAACTCTTTCAAGAAAGCATCCTTCAATGCTGCATAATCGATGCAAGTTTGATCAGGGTCAAAATTTCTATACCAGCTATGTGTATGTCTCTGTAATGTAGTAGAAAATTGAATTTCCTTATGCTCAGCTATCATGATTCCTTTAGCGTGCCACAATATTTCACACATATGCACATTTTTGGTAGCATCCTCTATACCTCTATATTCCAGGAGACAAAGAGACATCTCCATACAAATATTTTGTGGTTGCTGCAAACCTTGACCACCTGATCTAGAACCTCTTTTGTTCCCTCTACCTCAAGAACCACAAGATCCACTAGAACTAGAACCACCTATACCTTCTGATCCTCCACCTATAGCTAGAATAGGACCTGTACATGTACTCCCTTGTGCTTCGATAGTAGTACTATACTGAACCCCTACAGTCTATGAGGTAGTTCTACTTCTAGAGGTGAATCCAACATTCTACGTGCTCACATTTTGTATGGATGATGTGCCTAAGAATTTTCCTCCAAATATCATTGAATCCGTCTATCCTGCCATTGATGTACTTGCTCACTTACTTACTCCTACTCTCCTACTTACCAAGTTAGCTTGTTAGTTACTTATTGTACTAGATACTAGAAAACCAAGCGCAAGGGATAGGTCACCAGGTTGATCAAGATGTGCACCCATGGTCCAGGTAGTCTCTTTTGGTGCACTTCTGTGTGAGGCCGAAGGATAATCTCTATCATGCTTTCCAAGATGGGTGAGTTCATGATGCTCTGGCTCCACGTCTTCTATGTGAGCTGTAAATGCTTCACGAGCCATCTATCTCCTCAATGCCATACTTTCTGTAATGGAAAATTGTTTCTCTATCTCCCTCTTGTTTATCTCATTATACTTAAGCCACCTCTCCTCTCTCTCCCTCTTTTCTGCTAGGTCTTCCATCTTTCACCAAATGTGTTCCTTCCCTCACACATGGTGAAGTTTAGTTAGCCATCAGTTTACTCTCCGGGTTTAAAGTTACCATCAAGATCTTGATCACCAGTGGAATACCTCTCAAATATGCTCCTCTTGGATACCACAAAAACTAGAATTTAGCTATCTCTAAGAAAGAGTACGTCTAAATTGAATATTCCATAATATAACTGTTTAGAACACCACAAAACCACGTATCCACAACACGAGTCCAGATCAGATTAGCATAATAAAGGTTCTGAAATTCTTCCTATGTCCAAACAAGTGTGTGATACCTCTAATTTTGTTGAGATGCATAAGCAGTAAGCCACTCGTATAGTTCTACTAGAAATATGGTGAAAAAGCTCTCATATAAGCTATCATATAGATTCTAGTCTACCCAAGTGTGTGTGTTAAACTCAGATCCACTGCTAAACCACTGTGCATATTCTTCCTCCAGATCATGTATCCACTCCTCAATACTTGCAAGAGTAAACTGGTATGTCTTCATCATGAACCATCCTAAAAAAATTTAAAAAGAGGTCTTGATAACGAAACCAATGATGCAGCCTAGAATTTACTAAATAACACCCTAGTCATGATAACACATCACTTAACCTTGACTGAGAGTTCACCTGAAGTGCACAAAGGTACCAGGTCCCTCTTTAGGTTTGTTGTAGTAGGATGTTAGCATGATGAAGGAAGAAACATATAGATTCATAACTAATCCATCATTCTACAATGCATGCTACATTCAGATCTATGAAAGAACAACCTTTAAACATTAATCATGATTGAATTAATAACATGCACTACTTAATTACACACAAGAATGGCACTTAGATTCAACCAATATCTTCCATCCATTAATAAACACAAAATCTCCTTACAATAATATTAATCTATACCAATGTGCGTATGGATCTGATATAGTAATTCTGTCATATGCATATATCTCTATATCTTCATACATACATCACACTCATTCTCCTTTTTTTGGGAAAGAGGGTTTTAGAAGGTCCCAAAACCTTATAAAAGGAGCCCAACAACAAGATTAAGCATTAAAGTATAAATAGTGGCAAAAAACTTGAGAAAATTTCTAAAAACAATAGGCCAAAGAGCAAGCCCGAAGCAGCAAAACATCATTAGATGAGCTTCTTAAGCTCAATAATAGTATTCTTGGCCTTGGTAGACCCCGATTCTTTGGAAATTTGGTCAGTAAGCAATAAAAGTTTGGTATAATATTTGGTAATGGCATTATTGGTATTATCAGTGAAGTTCTCCCATGCTTTGAGCACTGAGAAGGAGTGTTTCAGCTTGTCCAAGATGGAAGTCACCAACTCCACGTTTTGGCCATCTGCTTGGTTTTTGATGTCAACAGCGGGATCAGTGTTGGCATTCTCAATGTTTCCTAAAACAAAGTCAATCTAGTTAGTGCCAACATCCAATTGATCATCTTGGGGGTTGGTGTCATGATCCTCCATGATAGTGTTGTCGGCATCTAGCTGTAAGTTGAGACCCTCCTCCTTGAACTCCACCTCCATCGTAATCAGAAAAAAATTAGGAGAATCAGGGTATAATTGAGAAAGCCCCAGAAGGGAATCCAAGATGTAGAGCTTTGAGATGGAGGTTGAAGAGGAAGTAGTAAGCACCACTGAGGCCACAGGAGCAATGAAATAATCCAGACTCGGGGAGGGTAGATAAACAGGGTAGGTAGGGGGAACAAAACCCGCCAATCTTTTGACATCAGAGTCAAATTTGGAGGATTTTTTTTAGTGGCAGTGAAGGCTAGAGGAGGGGTGGGAAGTGAGTGAAGGAATGGGGGTGGAGGTGGGCATATGGCGGGGCTGACTATGCTTGGGAGGAAAAAGATTTAGTTTAGCAGGGGAAGCGGAAAATTTAAACAAAAGGTAGAGGAGGCCTTGATGTAGAATGGGCCCTTCACCCTCCCTAGCTAGGTTGATGGAATTCTCAAGCGATTGGAAAAGGAAAGCAGCTAGGTTGATATTTTTCCCCCACCATATGTGCGTGAGGATGAAGAAATGGGGACCATAGACTAATCTATAATGACCATCGATTGTGAAGTACCTCATGGTCACCTCGACGACTCTATCCCAAGGAGGAAGGAGGGATTCGCACATGTAGCCCGAGAGGTACTTTGTTGACTTCTCCCCTTTGGAAATGAAGTCTTAGAGCTCTATTTGTAGAGGCTTCTTGAAATACATGGCACCCGAGGGAGGAAGGCTGGTGACAGAAGCTATGGAACTAGTGGAGATAGTGAAGTAAGTGTTTCCAATCTGAACTCTGCCATGAGACCAGGTAGCCAGAGCATTATACGAAACTAGCACTGAGTAACTAGACATCCCATTAAGGAATGTTGTGATGCTATTGTTGCTAAGGATGCTCCACACTATGTGGTCCTCCTGTAACTCAGTGCATGAAGTACGTTCAATGCGCTTGAGCTGCCCTCCCATTTTTAGAAAATCATGGATGTGGTTTGAGGAGACAATCTGTGAATCGACTTTAATAAGCTCGTCATAATTGTGGGAGCCTTCCACATCACCATTACATCTAAGATGGGAGTAATCATGATGTGGAATGGGGAATCCTGAACCAAAATCCACATAGTGCAATAAAACTCATCACGCGTGTATTACTTCATGGAGCAATACTTCAATTTAATATGGAAATCATTACCGCCATCAAAAGTGAGAATAGAGTGTCTATTGTTGGCGTTGCTGATATAGGAATCAAACTCCCAACCCCACATATTAGTTAAACAAAGAGCATTAATTTTGGGTAATTTGAAGGAGATTGGTAGGGAAATTCTAAAGCTAAGTTTGCTGAGAGTCAAGGAGGACACCAATGTTAGCCAAATAATCTACCACCTCATTTCCTTCCCTAAGAGTGTGTAGAAACTTGAGTTGTTGAAAATTTCTTTAGAGGATCTAGATGTCAGAAATGATGTTTTTAATAGTCCACTGACTAGGTTCATCCGAGTTGAGGAGAGTAATAATATTGAGAGAGTCACTTTCAACTATTAGGGGATCATTGCCAAGTTTAAGACTCGTCTCCGGCCCTTTTAAGATAGCTAAGGATTCAGCCCTGTGACTGGCATCCAAGTTAAAATTAACTACAATAGCAGCTTTTGGGGAACCATATGAATTTATGAGGATCACCCCCCTGACTTTCCAGGGTTATCTTTAGAAGCACCATCCGTATTGAGTTTCAACCAACACAGAGGAGGAGGGAGCCACTTAACCTCCACACGGATCTGGGAAGTGGATTTAGTTGTGGGAAGGATCATCATCTATTGACACCAATCCTTATGATTTCATAGCTGAATTTTTTGCTGATATTTTTTCCATAAGTAGCTATTGAGATTGTCCTAGAAGAGAATAGCAATATGACTAGTCACCCTCTCCAGATACCAACATTGATCTTTGAAGATTATCATATTCCTCTCTTTCCATATACCCCAAAGGCCACGATGGAGGATGGGTTTCTAGTAGAGGAGAGGGTTGGGTGAGTGAAGGGGGAGTACTATTGTAGGAGGGTATCATGAATAGAACTTGGGAAGGTCCAGGTAACTCTGAAACACAACAATATCCCACTCCAGACATCTTGGCCAAAAGGGAAATGAAGAAGGAGATGAGAGGATGATTCCAAGGATTTCTAACAAAGAACACATCAAGTGGGAAGCAAGAAACCTCTCCTCTTAAGGTTCTCACCTGAGAGGAAAGAGTTCTTGAAGGACAACTAAGAAAAGAAGCCACTTTTGGGAATAGACTCTTCGAGCCAAATTTTGAAGAGGAGAGGACCAATAGTGGTCTGGGGCTTAGTAAAAAATGTAGCTTTGACAGTGAAGGCACTAGAGGGGAAAAGGGGATAGATACATTCATTAGCGGGGGAGGATAATGGAATATAGAGGGAGGAGAGGGAAGATCTCAACTGAGACAAAAGATGACTCTAAAGATCACTGATGCCCAACCAATCCAGAATGTGCCAAGATGGAACAAAGTTCTTAATAATCTAGTAACCATACACTTTTCTACCATTCCTATTGATAAGACTCCTCTTGATATGATCCCAAATAGAGTTGAGGCTCAGAGGTTTATCCCCAATCCACTAGTCTAGCCAAAAGTCAATACATCTACCATTTCCCAATCTCCATTTGGTCTGAGAATAGAGAAGAGGAAGAGAGCTAATAACCAAGTTCTAGATAGTTGAGCCATGGGGGGGGATGAGAGAAGGAAGTATTCATCCTGAATCAAGTATTTGGATCTTAGTAGCTTAGCCCAGTGCGAGTTACCTTGAGAAATTTCCCAACCGATTTTGGCCAACATAGCAACATTCATATCAGCAATTTGTCTTAAACCAAGCCCGCCCAGACAGGTTGGTTTACAAACTTCATTCCAAGAGACCAGGTGAATCCATTTTTTGTCTTCAACTCCCGACCACAAAAAAAAATTGGATTCCTTCAACAACAGTGATCACTGAGGTAGGTATTTTAAGAAGAGACACGAAGTAGATAGGTAGACTCTACAGAGTAATTTTGTCTAGTTGAAGTTTTCCAGCCTAGCTAAGAATAGCCCCTTTCAAAGTATCCAATTTTTTTGGTATCTCTTAATGACAGGATTCTACAAATTCTTGGTTTGTTTTCCTTTGAACAAGGGGATGCCAAGATAGGTGGAGGGAAATTCCACAATTTTATAGCCAAATATGTCAACAATCCTTCTTTGAGTTTGAGCTACGGTGTTTAGGAAGGAGATAATGCTTTTTTTTAATTTGATTAATTATTGAGAGGCATGTTGATAGTCTTCTAAAATTTATTTTAGGGCACGAGCTTCAATCACTGAAGTAGCACTTAGAAGTAGGGTGTCATCAATGAATTTTCTGTGAGTGGCGGTAGGGGAGCTGGAAGTGATTTTGATGCCAGAAATGATTGAATGACTTTTGACCACCTCAAGAGCTCTGTTGAGGGTGTCCACCATTAACAGGAATAGAAACAGAGATAGAGGGTCCCCCTGGTGAGTGCCTATGCTACTTTTAAAAAATCCTATCGAGATGTCATTGATGAGAATCAAGAAACAAGGGGTCATAATGCAATACAAAACCTTGTTGCACCATCTGTTGTAGAACCCGTAACGTTTTAAAACATAGATCAAAAAAGTTTAGCTAACTCTATCAAAGGCTTTTTACATGTCTAATTTGAGGATCATCCCTGTAGCCTTTGAGTGGTGGGTAGAGTGAATGGCTTCATGAACAGTGATTATCCCCCCTTGAACAGTGATTCTCTAAGATGAGGTGATTCATCAGAGGCTTAAGATGGGATGCTATCATTTTGGTAATAATTTTGTAGGAATTGTTGCAGAGGCTGATTGGCTTGAAATTGGAGAACAATTTGGATCCAAGAGCTATGAATGTGGTGTTCTATTCTTTCAAAAGGTTGTTGCTGGAATGGAATTCTCTAACTACCGTGTAAATATCTTACTTGATGATTTCCCAGAAGATTTGAAAAAAGGTAGTAGGAAAGCCATCCAGGACAGGAGCCTTATCCCCTTTCATAGTGAAAACAATTTTATGGATTTCCTGAATAGAGAAGGGTTTTGTTAATTTTCCATTCATGTCCTTTGAGATTACTTTAGGAATGTGTTGGAGCATCTTAGACATATCTTGATCATTTGGGGGGTCCTCTTCCTGAAGGATATTATAATAAAAGGAGACTAATTCGTTAGAAATGTCAGTGTCAGAGGTTAAGGTGTTACCTACCGAAGTAAGCAATTCCTTGATTTTGTCTCTAATTTTTTGTTTAGAGGAAGTAATTTGGAAGAACTTGGTGTTGCAATATCCCTTTTCTAGCCAAAGCAACCAAGATCTTTATTTCCAGTGGGTCTCTTCTTCCCTTAGGGTATTATGGAAATTGCTAAGAATATGTCTTTCTTGATTGTGGAGTTGTTCCATTCTTCCTTCAACCTCCATCAGAGCAGAAATGTCAGAAATTTCCTGAGTCAGCCTTTGCTTGTGGTTTTTGATGTTTCCAAACACCATGTTCTTCCAGATCTTGAGCTATTTTTTTATTTCCTTAAGTTTGTTGGAGAATTTAAACATTTCGGATCCCTTAACTTTGATATTCCACCAGTTCTTTATGAGAGGGTCAAGCTGATTATTTTCCAGCCAAATGAGCTTGAATCTGAAGGGAGGATTTTTATGTTCAACTTATTGTTAGCATAGAGGATTAGAGGGTTGTGGTCGGAAGTTGCATGGGATAAGGAGCTAAGAAAGAAATCAGGATACAGAGAGATCCATTACAAGGAACCTAAAGTTCTGTCCAATGTACTTTGTATGTTATTTATGCTAACTCTGTGATTTGACCAAGTAAAAGATGTCTCATGGAGGTCCATGTCTAGAAGAGTCTCTCCCCTTATAAAGTTAGCCAAAGCTGCCATGCTATTGGGGTTAGGTGGGGATCCTCCTTGTTTTTCAGAGGGGTATATAATACAATTGAAATCTCCCATAATGAGCACCAACAGATTTCCACAATTCTTTATGAAATTAGAGATTTCCTACCAGATTCTTTCACATTGAGCTTCTAGGTTTGGGGCATAGACATCGATTTCAATCCATGAAGTATTAGAATCCACTTCCTGGTAGAGAGTGCATAAAAAAATGGGGTGCTGCAAAAGGTAGTCACCTTTGAAATGTTTGGGGTCCCAGAGGGTGCAAAGGCCTCCCGAATTACCCATTGTGAGCTGAGAAGAAAAAGAAGCAGCTGACCAAATTTTCAAGAGACTGTCATCCTTTTTGAGTTTGGTTTCTTGAAGCATGATAATGTCAAGAGAGTGTTTAAATTTCATATCCTTGAGGACTCTCTGTTTTTACAGAGAGTTCATCCCTCTAATATTCCAAGAGATCACCTTCATTTCTTATATTTAGATTTGTTCCCCACCACCATAGGGATGGTGCTTTGAGTACCTTGGACCACATTTAGGGATGATTCTTTTTGTAGCTTGACATTACCTAGGATATGACCATACACTTTCTCTAGGATGTTATCAAGTTTCTTACAACTGTTGAGGGTCATGCAGGGATTTAAACTGTCATTAAAGGATTGAGTGGAAGGGGAGAGTAAGGAATCTGAAGGGGGAAGGAAGGTCATGCTGATGGAAGGAAAGTTAGTGAGGGGAAGCTCTGAGCCCAACTCTGGGAGGGGGGGAAGGGAGAGGAGGGTGTTGGAATGAGGGGAGTGAGAGGGCAGAGAGGGCAGGGCAAAAATAGCCACCGAAAGGTTGGCCACTAGGAGATTGGGGATAGGGGAAGCTAGGGAGATCTCTTCGAGAATAGAGGCCAAGGAAAGGGGGGAGGGTTCGAGAGGGGCCCCAAGATGGAGTCAGTAGAGATATCTCCTTCAAGGAGGGAAAAGGGGTTGAAAGTGGGGATGACCGGGGTCTCTCTAGGAATGGTATTAGGGATAAATTTTCCTTTCTTTTTGGGAGAGGAAGCTAGGGTTTCAGGATTAGGATGAGGCTTAGTGGGACATCTAAAAGATTTGTGGCCTATGCTTTTACAGATTGTACATGCTTGTGGGATATATTCATATTCAATGCTTTGATACCGGGTTCTAAAATCTGACAGGAGATTAATCGATTTTGGGAGAGGGCTACTTACATCAACGTTAACAAAAAAATGAGCATGGATGAATCTATTCTTGGCCTTAGTGGCCTGATCTATTATAATTAATGAACCCATAGAATGAGGAATTCCTTTAATGACTGTAGGGTTCCAAAGCTCCAAAGGAAGGCCTGGAAGATGAACCCAAATTAGAGCCTTGTGTCATTGTTTCAGTAAGCGGGTTGAATCCAGGAGACCGTTTCTTGATATAAAAACTGCTTCTTCCAAAGAAGCACAGACCACCCATAAGAGCTCTAGAGAAATCCTCTTTCATGCTGAAGGAGAAGAGGACAAAACCATTTGGCATCACCTCTATTTATAATGCACCACAAGGATTCCATTTTAGTAGGGCCCATTTTTGAATATCTTCGAGAGGGGGTCTATGACCCATCAGTTTACCGATAAGGGACAGATCTCTGAAGTTGGTAGAAGCCTTCGTGATGTGTGAATGGATGTGTAGAGAGAGGGCACCATCCGAAATTAATGGAAATAACCTTTCCAAGGGGGACACAGAGGATATCCCCCCCACAATTTTCTTCCAAGCCTCGAGAGGAGGCCGGGGAGATAGGCCTCTAGAGTTAGTAGGATGGTACTCCTGATCTAGACCATGAGGGTCTGACATTAGATCCAACACTAGGGAGATCAAGATTCAAAAAATGGAGGATGAAATTTTTTTTTCACATAATTTACAACCATTCTCCTTTTACTATGTACCTAACATCTTATATATAGGGTGAGGACTTTCCCTTCATTGCTTATCTACTCAAGAAATAGGCCACATGCTATTAATATCCACACACCCTTTACAGGCATAGCCACACATGCAAGTGTGTTATATATAGACCTCTTATAGTTAACTGAAGTCTTAATCCTATTCATAGCTCGTCTCCATGCAAAACACTTCGATCTGATCCTCCAAAGATAGACAATGCATGACACGCACATCTCTACATCATTGGCATGTTTCACACACCATCTTATAAAAATATGGTCGTTATGCTTAAAATCAGCTAAGTCCTAACTATAGAACTTTCTCTCCGCATGTGGGTTCTTCCTGTCCCTCCATGCCTTTGATCCTAGCCTTCTCTCCCAAGCGGACTCTTTGTGTGTTCTCTAACAAGTATTCTTTGATCAACAAAAGGTATTTTTTAATGCTTGAATATAATCAAGGAGAGTTTTATAAAGTAGGATATCAATTCTAATAGGACTTAAAATGACATGGGCCATGGTGGTACAAAAAATAATATAATAACCTACAATTAGGTAAGAAATAATAAGAAATTACACATGGAAGGCTGATATTTAAGAGGCCATAGAGGAAAATTCCAAAAGGGGTGTTTAAAGAAAAAGTGTCCATTTTCAAATTATTAAAATGAAAATATATGAAAATAATCAATAAATTTAACAAAACAAAAAATGTATTTTGAATATGATTATGTGGAATAAAAAACTCCAAGGAATTTGCACAAAATTTTGTATTTTACTAATTATGCCCTGAGTACAATACTAAATAATTTTTAATATATTAAAAATTTTATCATAATTAAGGAAAATAAAATGAAATTTTCCTAAATATATAAAAATGAAGAAAAAATAAAAGGAGTTTGAAAATAGAGTCGTTACGATTGAGGTATGCGATCAAAAGTGATTAGAAAATTATGAAGCCCTAGAAAGAGATGCAAATGGTAGTTTTGACCATTGGACCCTAAGGAAAATTGTCCAAATTAGATTTAGGTTAGGTGATAGATGAAAATTACTTTTAGATCTAAATATAAAATACAAATATTAAACCCTAGGGAAACTAGAGTTTGATCCAAATTTTTTGATTCAAGAGATGATTTCACCACATGTTTACACCCTTTTTAAGATTTGATGAATCGTTTTATGTTATGAAATACACTTAAAATAAAAATGAATATAAGGTTTGAAACTTGAACCTATTCTAATTAATTAACTTACAACATAACTATACATTATTAAAATAATGTATTGGTACTTGAATTTAGTGATTAAAATAGGATAAAAGTTTGAAAACACAAAAGAAAAGATGTACTTATATATACAAAATTGTACAAGAAGGATATAGGTGCATATAATGGATAATCTATGAGTGCAGAGGTTGAATATGCTTCAATATTAAATATTTAACTAGAAGATGACCTGGATTAGAACCAAAAAAGTCTACAAGGAATGATTTCATGGTCTAGGATTTGTTATATGGTCTTTGAATTTCTTCGTGTGGGGTTCTGTAACTTTTGGTGTCCTTCAGTAGCCTAAAAATATTTTTCACTTCCAAACCCTAATTTTCACATAATCCTAATACCACATGTAATCCAATAAATCACACTCAAACCATAACCATGGGTGGAAGACCCTATAATAAGGTTTGTATTTGGGTTTAAGTGTAATCCACATATTACATACATTAACACTACTCTAAAGAGGTATCAAACAACACATAGTTCTTGACCAGGAATGAATTATTTATATAAATGAAACTAGTTGACATCTTGAACCACTTTGAACATGCTTGAGAGGATTATGCTCTTACAAATACTTTAAAGTATGGGGATCTTGGTGTGCTTGTAAGTGAGGGAAATTATAATCCTTGACTTGTTTGAGTAATTCGGAACTATAGTAGTAGCTTCCCTAATGGATGTGCATCAGATTTAGGAAAATTGATGAGCCAAAATTAATAGGAACTTGACAAGGTCATAAGTTGAGCACTGGGTGTCTGTTTGAGTCTGTTTGTTTTTTGAAACCACATGTTTCGATGAGATGAACACACTAGAAACCATCCCTACCAGTTGGATAAATTTTTGGCACATTTTCAGGACCTAAATCCGCCATCTTGAGGCTGAAAATTAGGGTTTAAGTTGTAGTTTGGTTTTTTCCTATTTTTAGGCATTAGTTAATTTTAGTCTATTAGTTGCATTATGAGTTAGAAATTTGGAAATTCCCCTAATTTAGGAATTTAGAAGATGTGTGGAAATTTCTTTTCCTGTACAAATAAGCATGTGAACTTACTAAGAATAGCAGGTTCTAGTAAAGTGCTAAAAATAGTAATTTACACCACCTACTATAGATTTAGTCAAAGTTAGTTAGAGTTTACTTGGAAACTTGAGTTAGCAGTTGTTTTCCTATTTAGGAAACATTGTAATTCATTATTCAATAATGAAGAAGGAGATCTATTTTATTTTGGAGTTCATATTATTTGCAGTGTATCAAGTTTGTTTAGAATTTTACTACATTAAATATTTAGAGAGCCTTGAGTTAATTTTGCATTTATTACAATGAGAGTTCCAAGTGACTTTTCTACATACTTTATATGTGTTCTAAGTGATTAAATGAGGTAATATAAAATTTCTTATATAGGGATTAAAAGGTAATTTCCATGTAAATGTCAACCTAGGAAGATGAAAAGATCCAACAAATGTTACTAAATTTATATTAGAGTTGGAATATGTGTCGATCCAAGAACATACAGGTCATCAAGGACTATATTTCACATCTTGACATTTCTACATGGTTTTAGACAGGGAAATGGTGGATGAAATATCTAAGTTGGATCATGATGAGAAGATATTAAGAATTTATATTATGGATTTTATTTAGATTTTATTGGCACATCATTGTGTGGGAATAATAAATTTAGGAAAGGGATACAAATATGTACTAACTATTGATATAATGTGGATCTTTATCTTTGTTACGGAACATGGTCATGATTAGTAGTGTTAAAGGGTAAAGTTTTCAAATTAAATGTTTACACTACTATCTTCACTATGGCTTCTAACACATTTGGTGTTTTCTATTTTGTTTCTATGATCACACTATATTAGAATATTACATGATTGAAACTTTAATCTATTTTTATATTTTCACAAACACACACACACATTCTTGTTCGTTACATGTTATATTTTCTCTATGCCATAGTATCTACCATGTGTAACCCTTTTAAAGTACATGTTCTCAATGGTTTCCTTCATTATAACATTATAAATAATCCTACATAAATTATTATACGTAGTAAACGTGGGTACACATCAGTTATTTCAATCCACATGCTCAAATATTTGATCACACATGCATTAAAGTAGGGGGCATTCATCATGGAATTTCCAAACATGCAGACAAAAGAAATATTATAGGAATAGATTTTTATAGGGTTTGGATCCTTAGAAAAGGTCATAGACATTGAAATGTGACAGAATTCAAATAAGGTAAAAGTCATACATTATAGTCAAGATTATGGTATAGTTTTGACCATGATGGAATTTCCCAAATACGGGGAATATTCTTTGTATTTTTCAATTTCTCCCAATTTTATTAGCTATTTTTAGGATTTCCATACAATTTCTTAAACAAATGACATATTTCATAGCATGAAGTAGGGGTCATGATTAATTCATTCCTTTTTCACTACATTTTATTTAGATTCAGTTGTAAGAACATGGTTTTGGGAAATGGGCCTCCTTATCCCCCATAATTATTTGCAATCCATATCAGTATAAACAATAATAACACCTTGGGGGCATGAAAATGTCCGTTCCATTGATAGTTTGATGTTACAAAGGAACTATAATAGTATGAATTAGAAAATATATTTATTTTCAATGGTATGCTCTGTGAGATTACTGAAAGGAATCAAAGTGTATAAGTTCTTTTTATGATGTCCTTTGTATTCTCTTACTAGATCTCTAAAAGGGGAAGTTGTTAAATTAGTTAAGGTATTTGTATGATACACCTTATTATCCATAAATATCGAAAATGGGGCACATTTTCTCTTGGTATCTCTCTCTTTGGTATTGGGGGTGTAATCCATAGTCTAGTCTCTCATATGTCAAAAAACTAAGGAATAATCACCGAAAATTCATAGACATATCCACAATAATTTATAATTATGCAAGGAATAACAAGTACTAGGAGATCATCCATCCATAATATGAACATGTGTATTCCTTCTACTTTTTATATATCTTCTTCTTAGTTTTTGTAAATTTTGAAGTTATAAGAATTATCTATATTTTGAGTTAAAGTTCAATTTCTATCATATACATTGACTATGTTGTGTTGCAAGTTTCATCATGGAGTGTGCCAACACTAACACATCAAAGAACCATTTTTGAGTCAAAAAAATGTGTGTGTACACTTATACATGTTTTTCCTTTAAACATGTAATTTTCAATTACACACTTTAAAGGGGGTGTAGACACTAAAATTTAGAAACTTTTCCCTTCACAATGCCAATTTTGACCTTGTTTCCTTGATAAGACAAATACTCAAATTTAGAATCCAATTATTTCATCTCTCTAGGTCTTACATGACTTATCAATACACTCTAATTTTTCATCAAATAGAGGAATATTATCTGATCAAATAAACATAATTTCATTAAATTTGGACATTTGACAATCTAGATTAAATACTGAAATCAGCTATATTGGTTTTCTTATACCAAATATCGGAATTTGATTTGGCTATTATTAAAATCTAAAAAGGGGATTTTTGGAATTTGATTTGACTATGTTTGGAATCCAAAAAGGGATTTTTTGGAATTATATATCATGTATGAGGGATTTCCATTTTAGGGGTTTACAATTTTTTAGTACGAATAGGAAATAATTATTGGAATAATTAATACATTTATAGATTAACAAAGCATAGAAAATACTTATATTGTCCATTCTCATTCAAAAAAACATTTTTTAACTTCTATTGAATGGGAATATGCCAATTCTCATATAAGAAGCATAGAGTAAAAATAAAGGTAAAATATATTTTTAGAATGGACAACTGCCCATTATGACATCCTTTATAGTGATATTAAAATTATTAAGTTCAATATTGCTTCAATGGGTTATAATGGTTAGAAAAGGCATATTCCCATTCTCATACAAAAAAAGAGTTTTATTATTATTATGAGAATTTTTATCATTGTGATGAGAATGGGCATATGCCCATTCTTATTAGCTTAATAAAAAAAGAAAATGTGATTGATTTTAACTATGGGGTCGTGCGCATTTGCATGTTGTATATTTTACATATTTTGATCATATATAATTGTATCTAATATTGCTTCTAATTTATGATATCAATAAATATTTGAAAAATGTTTAAATATAACGTGGCTTTATTTGCATAGAAATAAGGTAAAAAATTTGTTGTTATGAGATAAATACAACATAAAATGATGGTAATAAATGAATCTTTAAGAGATAGTCTACAAAAATAAATTAATATTTATATATTTTATGAGATAGACTAAAAAACAAACCAATTATTTAATATTTATTAATCAACACAATAGTAACAAGTAAACTCAATCAATCTCGGTATTTGTGGAAATGTGTTGTTATGATAAAAATACAAGTCACCATTCTTTTTGTATAAAATGATTGTAGTAAATCCATTGTTATGAGATAGACTAAAAAAATCAATATGATTGAATTTTTATGAGAAAGACTACAAAATAAACTAAATTTATCTATATATATATTAATCAACATAATAGTATCAAATACAATCAATCAAACTCAGTAATTGATTTTTTAAAATTTTCCAAATACCAACGTAAATTTGGGTGTGGACCCACATGATTTAACCATGTACATAAGTGTGTGAAAATGTTTCTATCAGAATGCATTGTGCCATCAAATTTCTAGCTAGAAGGAAATCCAAATAAAAGTGCCTCGGTTCTATCATGAAATTTATTTTTGTTTCACCTATGAAAAATATGTTTTCTTCTCCATATATTTGGGTGTACTTGTTGAGAACCTTTTGCATGTTTTTTTATCAACTGACACAATATTCCCCTTCTTTGATCTTAAAAAATTGTTATTGATTTAACACTCTTATATGCCCCACCCAAAAATGAATTCAATATTTCTTAGCCAATAAATTTTTTGAATGAAGGCATGTCATTCTCTTAAATGAAAGTGTGTAAACCACAATCCAATATCAAAATGTTGAAATGCTATCCTTAACAATTTAGGGATAAAATTATGACTAAAGTACCAGTAGCATGCATATGTAATTTTTGGTTGTATGGTCAATGATCTAAATTTTGAAATCCCTAGAACTCCAAAGAACAACTCTTCTACCCTCAAAACCAATAACTTCTTTCCATGGAACACAAAATCAGAATAACCAACCAATAATAAAATTCTTTTTCAATAAATTAAATCATAGATTATATTATCTGATTTTATTGATAATTACTTTATTTTTGTATAATCCTATCAAAGTTAGTTCCAAGCATTAAATGGTAAACTATCAATAACATCGTAATTTATCATTATCTACTAATCACATCATTTGGATGAAATGTGAATAAACACTACAAAAATTGTAATAAACACATTTTGAGCATTACATACTAATAACCATCAATAACATCTTATTAAAGAGTATATAATAATCACTTCAAATGGAAAATGGGAAAAATAACTACAAAAATGTAATAAACAAAATTTAATATATTCATTTGTTCCAATGTTGTTTGAAATAGAGCACATCCCTTTAAGACGTCTCTTACATCATCCACAACCTGTACTGTTGGTAGTTGAGAAAACAAGTTAGATATGAGCAACCTATTATTTTTAAAGTCTTTCTCAGAAACCTTTGGAGACACCCAAAAAAATTCTTCATGAAACCCTTTGTTGTGTACATTAACTAAAACTAGAGTTTCACATTTGTATGGAAATTTTGGTGTCTTCCAAATTGTTTCCATTTTTAATATAAATTTGTCTCCCTATTTTTCGTAATGCTCCGTACCCCAACAAAACAAAGGTTGCACGACCACTTTAGCTGAGAGTAACATTTTTGTTGCTAGATTTTCTACACTAGCATTTGTATCTAACATAGATGACCAAAATGTTATTAGATGAAAATCTTTAAACACTGAAGTTAGAAATTGGGTAATAGACATTCGTGGTAGGTGCTCATTGTTCAATTAAAATTTATTTTCCTTCTTAGAAGTATGCTTTTAAAATAACTATTTTTCTAATTCAAGAACAAGAAAATGTTTCTTTTGAGACACTGTAAAAAAATATAATATTAAACTTCATTAATAACTTGTATGTATTTCAAATAAAATAATAATATTTCACAAAATATTTTTACCTATTTCTTTACATATATTTGTTTGTTTTATGTTTTCTATATTTTCTCCATTTGTATCTTCACATAGAAATTGAAATTAGGATATATTTATCAAATTGATTCCAACTAATATTGAAAAATTAAAAAAATAAATTTTTTTACCTATTTCTTTACATATATTTGTCGAATTCTCTCCAACTACATCTACACATAAAAATTACAATTAGGATATATTTATCAAATTGACTCAAACTAATATCGACAAGTAAAAAATATTATTAAATTTTAAATAATACTTGACACCTATTCATGAACAACCTGTCATAATTGATGGTGAAGGGTTTGATGTAGCTTTAGTATCAATCACCATCAGTTGTATGTTTTGTTTGTTTTGTTGGGTAAATTTTTCTTGTCTAGCCAACATCGTGCTAATGTTAGAAATAGTATCTTTTTCTTGTTTGGCTGACATCATGCTATTGTTAGGAATAGTATATTTTCCTTGGCTAGCCGACATTGTGCTATTGTTAGGAATACTATGTTTCTATACTAGATTAACCTCATGGCTTGCACTTTCTTCTCCACTCATAATCATGTTATTAATATGAATAATATCTTCCTATAATGGATTAATCTCATGAATTACGCTTTGTTCTCCATTCATGATCATTTGTAAGGGATCAACAGTTGCTTCCAATGAACATAAATACTTATAATATAAAGTAGAAATTGTAAACAATGAAATGTTGTCCATTCTCACTTAATTATTGTAATACTTTATCTATCTTGTATTCATATAGTGGATACTTATTCACTGTAATACCTTTTCAATATTGTATTCAATTGGCGGATACCTATTCTCAATAAGGAATCATAGGAGAAGAATAAAATGTTGCATAAATTCGTTTATTTATATGAAAGAGATGTTACATAATCTGGTTGTCTAATGCAGATCCTAAATCGCTTCAAATCTATCACCAAGGTTAGATTGACCCAAGAATTCAAAGAATACCTTTTAATTTGCTAGTAAATACTTTTCTCTAGGTCTCCACTCTTCAAAACTTACAATTTTTGCCTTATGATAATTATTCATAATTTTCTTATATTGATTGGACCATCCCTGGTAGAGCCAAGTGTTGCACTACATACCATCGACGAGAGGGATCAAGCCTTATGTAGTTATCCTTTTTTATAAGGTGAAGGGGCAATTCCCCATGATTTCTAATATAATTTATAGACATATTAAAAATTATTAAGTTCAATCATTGTATTGAATGTGTGGATTCCAGTTCTTCTATACAAATCATTAAGGAAGTATATATGATTGATATATGAGAATGGACATATGACCATTCAATAAATGTAATATTGAACTTAATCATTATAAACCTCTATAAAGGAAATGGTTAAAAAAATTATAATTTTGATAACTCTAATATAAAATGTTCACATGAATTATTGTTTCTAACTCAACCCATGATTTAAATTATCATCTGGTTTCCTTTCCCATTCAGGCCAGACAATTTCCCATTGTAATTTTTTTTTAATTTCAACTCATCATTACTTTTCCTTTTTATAAGGTATAAGGTCCATACCCCATTATTCTTAACATACTTCATAGACGTATTAAAATGATTACTTTTAATCATTATATTAAATGTGCAGATGCTTGTTCTTCTCTACGAATAATTGAGGAAGAATATATGACTGATATATGAGAATGGACATATGCGCAATCAATACATACAATATTGAACTTAATCATTATAAAACATCTATAAAGGAAGTGGTTAAAAAATTTAGAATATTTCTAACTCTAATAGAATGGATATATGCCCATTCAATACCTGCAATATTGAACTTAATCATTATAAAACCTCTATAAAGGAATTGGTTAAAAAATTCAGAATATTTCTAACTCTAATATAAAAAGTTGAAAGGAATTATTGTTTCTATCTCTAAGGAAGTGGTTATAATACATTCACATGAATGATTGTTTCTAACTCTACCCATAATTCATATTATAATTGAGAGATATCCAAAAAGAATATATAATTCACATTATGGAATTTGTGCAAATGTACATAGGTATTAAAATGAAAAAGGTGACCTAGCTAACGTGAATAATATATTATTTCTCTACTTCCCATTCTGAAACAAGTTTAATTCTCTATGAGTATGCCCATACTTAGATATTATTCGCTAATTCCCATTCTAAAAAAAAGTGAATTTTATTCCATTCTTCTGTGATACATATTTTATGTGCTGCCAATTCACTACAAAAATAAAAATGTATGTTACTCTGAGAATGGGCATATGTCCATTGTAAAAATTCAACTACAAGCAATATTAAACTTAATCATTTTAATACCTCTAAATATTCTGAAACAAAATTAATTTTCTTATTATTAAAATTCTAATTTTTTTTACATATATTCTATAATATCAAAAGAACTTAGTAGTAAACCATATAAAGGATGTACATCTTAATATTAGAACAAAGTAAACAGTGTTAAGAATTAACGTATACAAAGGAATGAATATAAGAACACAAAAATCGTAGAGGATATTTACCTAGAGGCGTAGTTAGAAATTTATAATAGTGTTGGATCATGATCTCCTGCTTGTGATTCTCAACCATAAAGATAAGTGAGGACCTATTTGTATTATGTGTTGGCTTTAATGAATTTTTCCCATTATATAATATTAATATAGGGGATGCATTAGTGTTGCATCTCTCAATCATGTGCTCCAAAAAATGCATTGATCTCTCACATTTGAAAGGATGTTCAGGGATGAATACTCCAATTTCATTCGAGTTGATAATATATAAGGGCTCTAAATGTTGTCAATCTAGGTCCACTGTAACATCTTCCACCTCCATAACGGTTGAATTATGAACACCATATACAGTAAAAATCACTGACATCCCTTGAAATGCATGTTCTACATTCAAAATTATGTAACATCCTTATGAAATTATTGTTGTTTTTTTTTTTTTTCATTTATATTTTTACAACAGTATCAAATAAGCCAGCTTTAACTGTTAGAAGCATAAAGACATAGAAACAACTCATTTTACTACACCCAATGACACATAGAAGCTCAAAAATATTATTTTGTGAGAAAATACTCACAAGATTACAAAAATCATCAATTACGACTTCTAAAGTGAGTGGAAGTAAATGGAATTCCAAACCTCTCAATGTTATAATAATAAAAAAAGGATAAGAAAATTGACAACTGAATTCATATACATATCTGGAATCCTTGGTTGGAAATTTTTATTAAACGGAGTCACATACAATTCAAGTAGTTCAATAACAAGTTTTGAATAATTTGGAAAATCTATTTCCTCTAATGGTGTTTTTCCCTTTCCAATTTTTTATTTTCTTCTCTAATATCTTGACATAGTTGAGAAAAATATGACTCATGGATGAATTTTTTTTTAATCACATTTAATACATTGCATCCTATAATAGTAATGTATTCTGGAACTCTTGCCAGCATATAAGACATAACTTTGCCTCTTGTTGCTCTACCCTGTTTACTCTTTTGAAGTAATATTTTAGAAACATTGCATTAACATCATACTCATCTCTGAACCAAAATTCACCACTAATGCATTTATATGAAAAGACATATAATTCTTCATCTGTCATACCTTTCATGAATCTCATAGTCCTGTTATAACCAGATCTAATGAATTTGTCTTGAAATCCAGGTTTGTAGCTATTTTTAGGCTACAAGTAAACCCACCATTAGTATACAAATCAAACACTAAACCCCACTTATCCCAAATTTCATCTGGGAGTACAAGAAATGCAAGTTTATCTTTCAAACTTTCTAATTTTCCCTTCTAAAAAAGAAACAAAATTTATCTTTCGAATGACTACATGTGAACATTAAAATAAATTTTATTAGTTTATAATTCTATGAGAAATAATGTAAGTTAATTTCTATGTGAAAAAAAAAATTAATACAATTTATAAATACCTTCCAGCCCTCTGACTTTTTGTGACCAGAACCAAGACATTGTGGTCTCTTCTCTAAGATCCACCATGATCTAGCTTTATACAACAAGTCAATAAATATTGTTTTCACCCATGTTTTAGTTTCCATATTCTATTGCTTGCAAATACTGATTATTTGTTTTGTTGTTTCTTTGGAAGACAAAATACAAGAAAACCTTTGTTTGATTCTATATTGAACAGATGAAAACTTGGGATTTGCAAGGATTTATTTTTGGGATTAAATTGTATGTTGACCATTAATAACATAGAAATGAGTTTCTATGTCATGAATTTCATGCTCAAACTCCATGTCAACAATATCACCAGTAGATTTTTTAAAAGGAGGAAAACTTGCATCCCACTAAAGAGGTACAAGGTTCCACAACATAGAGTGCACAAGGAGACTGACACTTGCTAAAATAAGTTATTTGTATTGGTATTTTGTAGGAGCTACATGACAAGGACCAATATCAATTTTAAATGACCTTTTTTCAAATAAAAAAGATGAACCTCTTCCAATAATGTAGATTGATTTTTTTAAAATTCAGTTTGAACTTGTTTTAATAATGTTTTCTCTTTTGTAGATCGCTTCACCTTAATGTAGCCAAATTAAGAACAAACCAGATATGCTGCAAATATTATGAACTCCAAAAGAAAATATATCTCCTTCTTTGTTCTCAGATAATGAATTACAATGTTTCCTAAATAGGAAAACAACTCCCAATTCGAGTTGCCAAGTAAACTCTAGCTAACTCTGACTAAATCTACTATAGGTGGCGGAAATTACTATTTTTAGCAGTTTACTAGAACCTGCTATTCTTAGTAAGTTTGCATGCTTATTCCTACGGGAACCAAAATTTCCACGCATCTTCTACATCCCTAAATTAGAGGAATTTCCAACTTTCTAACTCATAATGCAATTAATAGACTAAAATTAACTAATGCTCAAAAATAGGAAAAAATTGAACTATAACTTAAATCCTAATTTTCGGCCTCAAGATGGCGGATTTAGGGCCCGAAAATGTGTCAAAAACTTTCCCCAACTAGTAGGGCTAGTTTCCATTGCGTTTTTCTCATCGAAACATGTGGTTTCAAAAAAAAAACGGACTCAAACAGACACCCGGAACTCAAGTTATGACCTTGTCAAGTTCCTGCTAATTCTGGCGCATCATTCTCCCCTGCTTGAAAAAAACACAGCTCCTGCAAGTTGTCTTCTTCAAACTACTTCCATTTATTTTCATCCAGCTTCTTAATCTCCCACTCTATGACCCAAGTATTATCCTCTTGTTCCAGTGCTTTCCAGTGTACCAAATATTTGTTATATTTCCCATTTCGTGTATCCATTTTTTTCTTATCTAGAATCTGATCCACTTTTTCTTTCTTCTTCACCGGAACCTGTTGCCTCCAATCTACTACTTCATCAATAGAATATGCTTCTGCACTATCCCCATGAAAAGAATACAAATCTGAAACATTAAACACTGGATAAATATCAAAATTCCTTGGCAATTCTACCTCATAAGCATTATCGTTTATTTTTTTCATGATTTTGCAGGGACCAATCTTTTTGTACTTCAGCTTGTTATAGGTTCCTCTTGGAAACCTTTCCTTCCACAGATATACCATAACCAACTCACTAATTATAAATACCTTTCTCCGTCTGTGCACATCTGCTATTTCTTTATACTTATCATTACTATTCTGCAGCTTCTTCCACACTTCTTCCTGCAATTGTTGTATATGTTCGGAAAATGCTTCTGCATCATCACTGACTCTGCCATCAACTGGTAGTTGCACCAAATCTAACACCCCATTTGGATTACTCCCATACACAATTGAAAATGGAGACTTTCCTGTGGATCTGTTTATGGAACTATTATATGCAAACTCAGCTTGTGGTAATGCTAAGTCCCATTGTTTTGGCTTTTCCCCAACAATGCACGTTAACAGGTTTCCCAAAATCCTATTTACCACCTCTGTTTACCCATCAGTCTGCGGATGATAGGCACTACTGAACTGTATTTGAGTTCCAAATTTCTTCCATAAAGTCCGCCAGAAGTGACTTAAGAACCTAGTGTCCCTATCTAAAGTAATAGTTTTTGGAACACCATGCAAATGAACAAATTCTCTGAAAAACAAATCTGCTACGCCTGTTGCATCACTTGTTTTCTTGCAGGCAATAAAATGAACCATCTTAGAAAACCTATCAACAACCACAAAAATTGAGTCATTACCTCGTTGTGTTTTTGGTAATCCCAAAACAAAGTCCATACTCAGATATGTCCACGACCCTTTAGGAACAGGCAATGGCATATACAACCCTGTATTCTGTGCATGGCCTTTTGAGACTTGGAAAATTCAACATCTTTCCACATATCTTACCACATCTCTTTTCAACTTTGGCCAATAGTATTTGTCTGCTACCAAGGCTATCGTCTTATCTTTACCAAAATGCCCAGCTAACCCTCCGCTATGCAACTCTTTCACTATATTCTCTCTCACAGACCCAATTGGAATACATAGTTAGCGTCCCTTGAATAGGTAGCCATCCTGTAAAATATACTCATCCAGGACATCTCCTGCATTGTCTAATAATGGACTAATTAGTCTTTCAACAATATCCTTGAAATCAGAATCATAAGAATACAAACCCTTTATTGCTTCAAAACCCACCACCTCATTTTCCATAGTGGTAAACAAAGTCACACACCTACTCAATGCATCTGCAACTTGATTCTGTTTTCCAGATTTATGTTTTCGAGAAAAAGTATATCCCTGTAAAAATGATACCCACTTTGCATGCCTACTATTCAACTTCTTTTGGGTATTCACATACTTTAGGGCTATGTGGTCTGTAAATAACACAAACTCCTTAGGCACTAAGTAATGCCTCCAATGCCTTAATGCTTGTACAATTGCATAAAATTCCACATCATAAGTAGAGTAGTTCTTTCTTACCTCATTCAGTTTCTCACTAAAGAAAGCTACTGGCTTTCCTCCTTGACTTAGAACAGCCCCAATACCCACATTTGAGGCATCAAAATCAACCTCAAATACTTTATCAAAGTCTGATAGTGCCAAAATGGGTGCCTCTGTCACCTTCTTCTTCAAGAATTGAAAACTATCCGCAGCTGCCTTTGTCCACAAAAACTCCCTTCCTTTTGTGCAATCTGTTATAGGAGCTACAATACTACTGAAATTTTTAATAAATTTTCTATAAAATGTTGCTAAACCATGAAAGCTCCTTACCTCTGTTATACTCTGTGGAGTAGGCCATTCAATAATTGCCTTTATCTTTTCTGAGTCCATCTGTACCCCATCTGCTGAAATAATAAATCCCAAGAATACCAAACTCTCTTGCATGAATGTGTACTTCTTCATATTTGTATAGAGTTTCTCTTTCCTTAACACTTCAAATACCAACCTTAGATGCCTCAAATGTTCTTCTTTAGTTTTACTAAAGATCAAGATATCATCAAAATAAACCACAACAAACTTACCATTATACTCCCGTAGCACGGTGTTCATCAATCTCATAAAAGTACTAGGTGCATTGGATAACCCGAATGGCATCACCAACCACTCATATAATCCATTTCCCGTCTTGAATGTTGTTTTCCATTCATCTCCTTCTCTGATCCGAATCTGATGATAACCACTTTGAAGATCAATCTTAGTGAAATAATTAGATCCAGTAAGCACATCCATCATATCATCAAGGTGAGGTATTGGGAACTGATACATGATTGTAATTTTATTGATCACTCTACTATCCGTGCACATTCTCCATGTTCCATCCTTATTTGGTGTTAATAAAGCTGGTGTTACACATGGACTCATGCTCTCCCTTACGACCCCCTTTTGCATGAGCTCTGCCTCTTTCCTATTCAACTCTGCATGCAATGTCGGGCTCATCCTATAAGCCGCTTGATTTGGGAGTGAAGACCCTGGAATCAAATCAATGTGGTGTTGAATGTCTCTTTTGGGTGGTAATCCATCTGGTAGCTCATCAGGAATAACATTCGAAAATTCTTCTATTAATTTTGATGTTTCTATTGGTATTTGAGCACTTACAAGTTCATCCTTATTTGCAACTAGTGCATAACAAAAACCGGTTGCCTTTGCCTCCTTCACAAATTCCTTTGCAGAAAGCATATTTTCAGCCTTCCCCTCTTCTTTAAGAGGTAGTCAAAACTATTTTTGTGCCATCCTTCCAGAAAGTATAAGTATTCTTTCCCCCATCATGAATAACTTTTCTATCAAATTGCCATGGTCTTCCTAGCAGCATATGACATGCATCCATAGGGATAACATCACACCAAATCTCATCCTTATAACTGTTCCCAATAGAAAAGCTTATTAAACATCTCTTATCAACAGTAACTTCATTACCCTTCTTAAACCATGCAATACGATAAGGGTTAGAATTCTTCTCACAATGCAGACCCAATTTATCGACCATCTCATTTGAAACCATGTTCTCACAACTACCACCATCAATAATAACATTACATACCTTTCCTCCTGAAGTGCATCTTGTTCTGAAAATATTTGTACGCATTCTTGCATCCCCCTTGACCTCTTTTCTTGGAGCAACCATCATCCTCTTGATCATCAGAGTTTCTCCAACATCTGGTGGAATTTCCAGGTCCTATTCATCTTCTACTTGCTCAGCTTCAACAAGATTTACTCTTGGAGCATATCCTAGCCTAATTTGTCATGTGTATCCACAGTACAATCTAAATCATTCAAAAGCTTGATGCCCTTCTTCACCACACTGTAACCATCCCAAAAAATTGGTCTTCGTAAAAAGCCTCCCATCCTTTATTCGCCAGCATATCCACTACCCCTAAAAATCACTTGCCTTAATTTGTTAATAGATTCTTGAAATACTTGTCACCCAAAAACATCACAACTTTCCAATCCACAAGTTTTCTCCCCTACCTTGGCTGGAAACAAGCATCGTAATCATTAAAATAGAAGTTGAGGCCCCCCTATTCATTCCAGGTGAACTCCTATAAACTTTGGTTTTGTTTTCCTCAATCCTTAGTAAGGCATCTTGATAGGCATTCCATTTAATCCTATGCATACTTATCTCATCTTGAAAGATACTATTTTAATCCATTAACCACTTGCAGCCATTATGTTCCTCAGTTTTTCATGCTATACACGAATGGACAACTTATAGAATCATCTATGTATTCTTGCACTGTAAGTAAGTTCACAATGTCTGAGATTATAAAACCTCACTGTAAAGGGTTTGTGCATAATAGGTAAAAATTTATCTTTTAGCTTCTTCTCCATCTTACTCCACAAATAACTTGACCATTTCCTGGGAAAAATTGATAGCTCTTTCTGTAGGTGATCCCACCATAAAATAGATGACCTTCTAAATTTTTGCAAATAGTACCTTCTTATTCTTCTGACATAGTTTCCATCCAAATCTCTTTTTCCCATGCTGTATAACTAGTCTATTAGCTCCTCTGGTTTTAGACTATCATTACCATACTTTGAAACATAAGTCTTATTGATTCTTTCCTTCTAATGCTCGAAGCATCCTGTTCTTCAAAAGCTAATTTGCTTGCGTTTCCTCCTCTTCACAAACTTCTTCTTCATCTGTGTCAACTCCACCTTGATTTCCTCTTTGGGTTATCAATACAGCAAGGATTCAATTGTATCTGTAGATCTTGCATATTTCTATTCATCTTGCAATAGTGCCTCCTCTAGAGTAATTCCTCTTCCTCCCACTTTTACTAATGTAAAATAAACGAACTAGCTCTGATAAAATGATTATGTGCCAAATTAAGAACAAACCAGATATGCTGCAAATTATTATGAACTACAAAAGAAAATATGGAGATCTCCTTCTTTGTACATCTCAAATAATGAATTACAATGTTTCCTAAATAGGAAAACAACTCCCAATATCACAGTTCCAAGTAAACTCATAGCTAACTCTATACTAAATCTACTCTAGATTGGCGGAAATTACTATTTTTACAGTTTACTAGAACCTACTATTCTTAGTAAGTTCACTATGCTTATAAACCTATGGGCAAGATAATTGCCACGCATCTTCTACATCCCTAAATTAGAGAATTTCCAACTCACCTAACTCAATAATGAATTAGATTAGACTAAAATTAACTAATGCTCAAAAATAGGAAAAAACTGTAAACTATAACTTAAATCCTAATTTTCGGCCTCAATATGGCGGATTTAGGGCCCGAAAACGTATCATAAGAACTTGCCCCAACTAGTAGGGCTGGTTTAATATTGCGTTCATCTCATCAAAACACGTGGTTTCAAAAAAAACAAATTCTACTCAAACGGACACCCGGAATCAAGTTATGACCTTGTCAAGTTCCTGCTAATTCGTAGCGCATATTTATAAGATGGTTAATCTTAAATCATTATAAATAAAGAATCATTTTAAATCCACAATGGCATACTTGTCGTTAATAAAGTTAATCTAAAGTTTGACTATTGTTATTACATGAATTCGATTGCAACTAAAAATGAAACCTACATTCAAATTCGAAGCATTATCCCTAATCGAAGGATTAAGTTGTTAATTTTTATAAAAAATATACTCTCTTCCAATAACTATTATTTAAGAAAATCTTCATATAAAAATTATTCGTTTGATAATATAATTAGATGTAGTTTCTGCAAATCAATTTTACTTTAATTATAGAAGTTTACCAAGTTAATATTAATTCTTCTTCTTAGTTAATATGCTTAGATTGACCAATGGGAGAAATTGGCATGAAATTTTTAATATTCAATTACATATTATTAATTAATGCAATTTTTAATTCACCTTACATATTTTTATATAGTTCTATTAATAAATAAAATCTACTAATTTAATTTGGGACTTGGCCCGATGAATGTGGAAATTAAAGGTTTTTTACTAGTTACAGGTTCCATTATTTTTTGAAGTTGTTGGTATAACGTGAAATTCTAATTGTGGATACATTGTCCTATGCATTTGATTAATAAAGATACATATTTGTGAAACTATGTTTTAGAAAACTATTTATTGCACTTGTGAAATTGGAAAAATTAATGAATTAATTCTTCTGGTGCATGCAGAGGGGGATTAAGCCTTAGGTAAACTAGGCAGTTGCCTAGGGTGCCACAGTCAGGGGGCACCTGAATCTAAAAATTCCTTTTTTCGGTTAATTTTAGAACTTATACTTTAAAAAAAATTATTTAAGGATTTAATATTGATCAACTCATATTATGATGATTTATTGTATAGTAACATAAATTTCACGCATACACATAAAAAATTGTAAATTAGTTTTTGCAAGTAAAAGAAAATATTTACATATTTATAAGCACATGATGGTTTTTTTGGTATTGTTACTCATTCTGATTTATGTAGCTCCAGAATTATGTGGGTAATATGATAGTGTTCTAAAAAATATTTTAATTATTTTTTAAAATGTCATTGGTATATTAGCAAATGGGTAATATTTTGTAAAGAAACAAAATATTTTATTTTCTAAAAATATTCATGGGGAAATATTCAACTTATTTTGTTATTTTATAATTCGTAGGCCTAGGTCCAAATATGAATCTTCACAAAACCATGGGAGCTACATAAACGTTTTTGTTTATTTGTAAAAAAATGGTGCTTTATTTTAGGATAAAGTTATTGTCACCTACTTGATAAATAAATTAGACTTGTAAGAAGCCTTGAATAAAATATTGTAATCTTTTGCATTCTGAGCATCTCCTATGATTAATGTTTTCCATCCACAAAATATTTTTCATCCTTATGTGATAATTTATTAATATATTTTAATTATTATTTTATTATGACCATGATGTAAATTTAAAAATAAAAAATATAGACATATTTTATTTATTTACTTTAAAAAAATATATTAACTAAATTTTTGAGGAGGGCGCCCACTCAAACTATTGCCTAGGGAACTCCCAACCTTACTAAAGTACATGGTGGCAAGGTATAAAATGATGGTGGATACACTATTTTCAAAGATTGTAGAATCCTGGTCACAATTCTAAGGTTAATACGACATGGTGAAGCTATATCAAAATTGTTTGACAAATGCCACAATTAATAATTTGTGATCAGTAATTTCAGCAATTGTTTTAATCCTTGGATTTTATGCTACATGTATTTTGTTACAATTAATTCATAATGAGAAGCAAAAATTGTGGGTGGAGTTAGACAAATTTGGATTCACTGTTAAGAATAAGATATCCACAGAATATTGTCAGAATATTATGTGAATTGTACTCTGATAAATTTCTTGTTTAGCATCTCCACTTTAGGATTTGTCATGTTCATAAGTACTGTGGGAGATTAAAAGCACGATGCCCATCTTGAAGAACATCTGTAACAAACAATTATGGTAACTCTTGTGGATCCTGAATCCTTATCGGCAATAATATCACTCTGGCCCCTAGGAAATCCTCTACCTCTTTGTTCTGGATTTTGATAATGACCTTTTTTCATATCCTCTTACTTTTCCAATCCAGAGTATTAAGAATATCCCCTTGAAATGTTTTGAAACCATGCTCAGTTGTTAACCAAAAGGAATTTGAGGCCCCCCCTAATATCCAGGAATTATCTCTTATGAACTTTACCAATGTATTTGGTCTTTCCACCTAGGCAACTTTAACAAAATTGCATAGGCATCCTACCGATGTTTCCAAGTAGATCCTTTGCCATACTTAGACTCATCTTGAATAGAAAATTTTAATCCATTCTATAGTGCAGCCATTTTTACTTCAGTTTTTAAAACTAGAACACAATATAGGACAACTTTTAACTCTTCTCTTATGTATTCTTGCACTTTTGGGTATAAAATAATTCTGTATTTTAGATCTGAAACCTATTTTTGATAAAGGGTTTGTGCAAGAAGGGATCACTTTCAATCTTTTCAGTTTTTCTTCCATAGTTGTTACTCCATCCAATTATAAAATTTTCCCCTTTATAAATGAACTAATTTCACTGTCTTTAGAGTGATCTCAACATGACAAACTGACCTTGCAAAAAAATGTATTTTACCTTCTTTTCTTCTGACATAGCCTTCCACTCAAGATGGGGATAACTATTTCCCATTTAGGTCAACCAGTCTATTAGCTCCTCATAGTTTTAGACTACCACCATACCTAAAACATCAACTCTTATCCCATCGATTCTTTCCTTCTAATGCTCGACAGCATCCTTTCTTTGAAAGCTAATGAGTGGTGCTTTAATATTCCTCCTCTTCACAAACTTCTTCTTCATCTCTGTCATCTCCAGAGTAGGGGATTTCATCTCTAAGTTAGAAAAGAATTGCATTCAAGTGCAGATCAACTTGTCTCTGTAGATCTTTCATATTTCCATTTATCTAGGCAATACCGCCTCCTCTTCCCTGCCTTTCCTACTCATTTTAAAAAGAAATACTTCGAACCAACTCTGATATTAGATAATGTAGCCAAATTAAGAACAAACCAGATATACTGCAAATAATATGAACTCCAAAAGAAAATAGATCTCCTTATTTGTTATCAAATAATGAATTACAATGTTTCCTAAATAGGAAAACAACTCCCAACTCGAGTTGCCAAGTAAACTCTAGCTAACTCTGACTAAATCTACTCTAGGTGGCGGAAATTACTATTTTTAGCAGTTTACTAGAACCTGCTATTCTTAGTAAGTTCCCATGCTTATTCCTACGGGCAAAAGAAATTGCCACGCATCTTCTACATCCCTAAATTAGAGGAATTGCCAACTTTCTAACTCATAATGCAATTAATAGACTAAAATTAACTAATGCTCAAAAATAGGAAAAAACTGAACTATAACTTAAATCCTAATTTTTGGCCTCAAGATGGCGGATTTAGGGCCCGAAAACGTGTCAAAAACTTTGCCCCAACTAGTAGGTCAGGTTGCCACCGCTGCGTTCGTCTCATCAAAACATGTTGTTTAAAAAAAAACGGACTCAAACAGACACCCGGAACTCAAGTTATGACCTTGTCAAGTTCCTGCTAATTCTGGCGCATCACACCTCTTGAAAGTGTGATTCTGAAATGTGTTATTCCAACTTAGATAATTTTTTTCTTTTGAGCATGGTAAAAATTTTGAATATAATATTCATTAGCCCACTTCCTTATCCATTTTCAGGCAGTGGGAAATAGATGAAGTTAATGCATACTAATATAGCATTTTGAATGTAGTGATAATTTTTGCACAAATAGCTTCACTATTATGCACACAACTCTTGTCCCCTTCAGTGTATGGCTTGATTTTCCAACCATAACTATAACATGAATATTTTTATTTTTTTTACCTTTCCATGCCATATTTTTTTGTGAAGAGAAACTTGTAATTCCATTTTATGTAGTGAGAATTTTCTAGATGCATTTTCTACTTTTTCCACTTGAAGAGATACAATTGTATATGTTATACACTTTATGCTCATAAGAATGACAACTAGTGTGCGTTGGTCTCCCAAGGAATGAAACAACCACAGATCATTGTAATAATTATCATGGGTGTGAGCTTTAACGAACCATGCTTCATCCCTTATTCCATAGTCATCTGCACCATCAATAAATGAAATTTTCTTATATGAGGTCATGGTAATAAGAGCCAGTTTTTTCTGTTACAAATTTTGTTAATGTAATATATATCAAAATATTTCCAAACTTAACATTTTTATAAAAGAAACAAGCTGCGAAAACATTCAACTTCCCAATTTAAACTCTATTCTTTTTTTATGATTGCATCTACCCATGATAATTTTATTTGTTTGTATTGAATAGGAAGATGCCTATTCTCATGTGATATAATTGTTTGTTTATATTAGTGTAATACACATCAAAATCTTCAAAATCTTTACATTTTTTTATAAAAGTAACAAGTTTTGATAATGTTCAACTTCCCATTTTAAACTTTTTTCATTTTCTATGATTGCATCTACCCATGATAAGTTTTTTTGTTTGTATTGAATGTGCATATGCCCATTCTCATGTGATATAATTTTTTTTATATTGAATGGGCCAATGCCCATTCTCATGTAACATAAATATTAGAAGAAGAATAGAGATAAATTTAAGTTATCTTCAATTCGTAATTTTTTAGAATTATTAGAATGGGCAAGTGGAGTGAAAAAATCAACTTTGTCTTAGAATGGGTAGATGCCCATGCTCATATAGGAATCATGGAAAAATAAGAATATAGATTAGAGGTATTAAAATTAATGTAATTAATTTATTATAGAAGGAAAGATGGTTTTTATGTTACTTTTACTCTATCTAATTTGCACATTTCGGATTTTTAAAAATATTTGAAGAAATTTTTTATGCTACTTTTACTCTCTCCAATTTATTTTTTCATCCTTTTCACTTTAAAAGGGAAGATGCCCATTCTCAAATATAACTAGTAGAAAAAGACCAGAGATAAATCTTCTCATTCTCATGTATAACTAATAGAAATATATTATATATCTAATTTAATACAAGAAGAATAGAGATAATTTTAATCTCGACATATTATATTTACATTATTTTAACATGGTAAGGTTATTATCATACAAACAAACATTGTTTTCTTATATTAATTTTTGAATCATCTCCATATATATTATTTGTATTTTTATATGGTTAATATGATCATAGTAAATTTTATCTATATTCATCCTATGTGATTCAAATTATTTGTATGTTTATTCTTCTTCTATGATTCGAATTACTTTATCTCTACTCTATTTAAGTGTTTATAACTCTATCATATTGGTTGGACTATCCCTGTCTGAGCTAAGTGCTACACTACATACCATCTATAGGGATCAATCCATATGTAGTTCTCATCAGATTAAAGACCGTAGTAATATAAGTGAAGCATTTCATTCTAGAGACGAAGTGAAGCATTTCATTTTAGAGACGAAGTGAAGCATCAAGATATTGATAGAAGTAGTGCATTTTGTCATGAAGATGTGATTCAAAAACATAATGGTCTTGCATTAACAAACATAAACATGAATCACATATTCAATATTAAATCATAAAATTTTGTTATGACTAATGGTTGAATATTCCTTATTGAATAAATGATTAGGTTCTCATGTTTTCTTGCACCCCATCTTGAAACTTACACAAAATAGAAAATCATTCAATACATAGCTCAAGTTCTTGTTTATAATTATATCATTTTGGTTGGGGTAATTGATTAAAATATATTAGATATTGAGAAGGGGAAAATTATGCTCTACATACCCTTATGAGGGATCAAGCCTTATGTAGTTCTCATATTAAATTATATAGAGATATATATCCATTCACATTTGGGACGCATAGAAAAAGTATAGATATTTTGAATGGGAGTATGCCCATTCTCATATAAGAATTATAGAATAGAATTGGAAGATGTGCCTTGTGATAATTTTAACACAATTTGAAGAAAATATTTATGCTAATTTTACTCTCTCTACTTTATTTGTTCATCTTTTCGTCTTTAAAATGGTAGATTCCCATTTTCATACATAACTAATAGAATAAGAATAGAGACAAGTTTGCTCATTCTCATGTACAACTAATAGAAGTGTCTTATATATCTGGTTGAAGAAGATTATAGATAACTTTAAGTTTAACATATTATATTTACTTTCTTTTAACATGGGAAGTAATGGGAAGTATTTCATTGTGATAACCTTTATAGAATATTTGCATGTTTATAACGGGCACACACCCATTCTAATACAAACAAACATTGTTTTTTTTGAAGTAATTAGTACTATTGTATTACACTAGCTGCACTATCCCTAGCAGAGCAATGTGTTGCACTACATACCAGCAAGAGGGATCAAACCTTATGTAGTTCTATTTTTTTTAATTGTATCATTTTGGCTAGACTAACCCTGGTGGAGCCAAGTACATGCACCACCAAGTGCTGCACTACATACCTACGAGAGGGATCAAGCCTTAAGTAGTTCTTTTTTTATATAATTGTATCATTTTGGATGGAATAACCTTGGTGGATCCAAGTACAGGCACCACCAATTTTTTCACTACATACCTATGAGAGGGATCAAGCCTTATGTACTTCTATTGTTTTAATTGTATCATTCTGGCTGAACTAACCTTGGTGGAGATAAGTATAGGCACTGCCAAGTGTTACACAAGATACCCGCGAGAGGGATAAAACCTTATGTAGTTCTATTTTTTTATATAATTATATCATTCTGGATATACTTTTTGGTTTTAGAATTTTATCTTTTGAAAACAAGCAACAGTCATGGGACAACAATCCCTCCTCCTTGTGGGAGACATTCCCTTACTAAAAGCCAAAAAACTTATTTATAGTATAAACATATGTAAGATATTTTGGTGAGGATTTTGATATCTTTAGATTCATTTATTAAAGGTTTTCAATTCAGAAGAGAATAGGAAAATTCAGGACTAATATTCAGAGATTAGAGATAGAAGGTAACTTTCAAATATATAGATTGCAGAATGATAACCTACTAATGCTCTGATAAAATAAAAAGATTTAGACTATGCATATAAAACACATGACATGCATGTATTAGACACAAAGTTTCAAATACACGCAGAAATTGAAAGACACAAATTTATTGCTTCATATGCACATAGTATTATATGAATCAGAGAAAGAAAATAAAAAATAATCATGAGAGAGAGTGAAATTTCTCCTGTATTGAGTATTTCAATGTTCTCTTTTACATCTGGATTTTAAAATATCCATCCTTTATAATGATAAGAAGAGATATTTAAATAACCCAGAAAATGGTTACTAAAGAGTCTTTTTAGTTTCCTTTCTTTTAATTCAAATATTTGTATCTAATTAAATATTACAAACCCAACTTATCTCTTGTTTATACAACCAAATAGATAAAGCCACTTTAAATAGGTACTTTAAAATAAGAAAAGAAAGAAACTAGGAATTTGAGATACTGGTAGATAGACTGGAAGCCTTCGTTGTATTCAACACTTGATTTCATAATCATTTCAAAGCTTCAAATATGTCCATTCCCCAAGGAATTGTTGTATTGGTAGTGGCATGATTCCAACTACCCAAACACTTCTCCATGTCTGTCTCTAATTCTGCATTGTCTAATAATCCTTTGTTGGCATCTATGATGACAACCTACAGTGTACAAGTTTCTTTCATTTTCTCCTTAGAGATAGTGTTTTGTTTCAACAAATCTTATTTAAAAAATGTCTTGAACTAGGATTTAATTTCCTGAATGGAGAACTTATCACTTGAATTATCCTTGAATATCTGGTAGTGAATATATAGGAAAATAGATATGACACAAGTTTTGAAAGCATATACCTTTTGGAACATGTTCTCGGATTACCCAATGGCTTCCTAAAGAACCTTAATCTTCCATTCAATGCTGAAGACCCACTGCTTGGAAAATTTTTGCTAAACATCATCAAAAATATTATTACCCAAAAGGAGGTCTGCACATCTATCCCACTCATCAGTTTGAGATCTTGAATGCACTCAATCCATAATTTCAACTCTCTTTCTAGACCACTAAGTGTTGTAGAGAACTTCAGTTGAATTTTGAAAATTTTCTCATATGCCTTGATTGCTTCTTCAATAAAATTCAAGTCTATGATTATTAAATCATCAACCATAACTTCCATTTCTTTACCATAAGTAGCATTCTTATAAATTTCTTTAATGGCTTGAACTTTATCAGTGGACAAGATAGGAGGAGGTGGGATGGAAGCTAGGGGAGTAGGATCAAGAACCTTATCTTTTGCCAATAAGGATTTGATGAAACTAGATAGAATTTGGTTCTATTCCTCCAACATCTCTTATGTTTTCTTCCCATTCTCAAATATTTCAATCACCCTAGACATAGTCTCCCTCATATTAAGAACTTCACTTTCTTGGGTTGATTCTCCAAGGGGAATTCTATTAAACTCCATATCACCCATTGATAGGTATTTTTCATCTTTATCAGACTTGGGTTTTGCAATTTCCATGAACTGCTATCCTTGAGAGTTTAAGACCTATCTTGATGTGATTTTGGCCTTTTTAGTTGGAGGGGGGGATTAGTACCTAGAAGAGGTGCCACTGCATCAAACTTGGGAATAACAACACTTGAAGTAGCCTTTCTCTTCTTTCTTTCTAGTAATGGTTGTACCTAGGTGAATGAGGAACTAGAAGTGGAAGGGGTAATGGGCCCAAGTGTAGAAGCACTCATAGCACTTAGAGTCTACACAACAGCCACCTCTAACATAGAGGTATCAGTTTGAGTAGAATTAGGAGCTTCTTTGGCAGATATTTCTACAAACATTAAAACCATTTTCTTTGACTGATCTTCCATCATATTGTCTGCTTCAGGTGTATTCTCTGTAGGATTTTCTTGTTCTTTTTCCTAACTGTCATCATCATCAACCAGGTCTACAATTGTTTCCTTTGCTTCAAATTTCCTAGGAGAGGATTAAATTTCTTTGATAACATCATCCACGTTATCTTCTTTCTAGATTTTTCCTTTTTTAGTATATACCAGAGTTGAGGATTCCAAAGGAGAGGGAAAAAAAATTTCAATAGTCTCAAGAGCTGACATAGGTATTTCCTTCTAAGGGGTAGGGGTATCATGTGAAGTAGACCTATATTTCCTTTCTTTGAATCCCTTCAATTTTCTTTTCATCCACAGGGTAGAAACCCAACCACTCTCTATAAGCTGTAATAGAGTACATTAGATAAGAGGTCATGTAGAAGGTTTGGGTTCTCTTAACATTTGATAATTGCTCATTCTAGCTATCACAAATGATTCGTGCCCAGTTTAAATTCTTCTTACGCTCACTTATGAAATTAATATAGGGGTACATCCAAAATTGAAACTAATTAGTGGTAGGAATTCTTGATATCCTGTCCAACAGAGTGATGATGTCTAATAATTCTTCATGGAAATCAAATCTAAACATGGTCTTAGGTAGCCTTTAGGATCCTTTCTTAGTGTTCCTGAACCAAGACTTGGAAATGTTTCACTTGTATTTTTCACTGTCTTGATAAAAATGAGTTTTGGTCTAATCCTTGGTGAGAGTGTTTAAATTATTGACCATGGGAATTTTAAGGGAAGTGCAAATGCAATCCTTGTCAATTTGTGCCACCACCTAACCTTGAGGATCAATGATTTATTTTGTATTAGGATCAAAATAAGAGCTACAAGCAAGAATTATGTCGTTGGATTGGACTAAAATGGGAAAACCCCCTACCTTTGCAATCCCACTAGCTTTAATAAACTAGGCCATAGGAATAGGGTTTTGACAATTGATTCACACCTAGAATTATTCCAAGTCAAGGTCTTGTGCTTCAATATCACTGATGTTTAGTACAACTATCTCCAAGGAAGACAAGTGTTCATGACCTTTAACACTAATCTTCATCTTGTAACCAGGGAAAAAGATTATTTGTTAGAAGAGATTCCTCAGTTCCCTGATCAGTACCTTGACATTGCATAGCTTCTTTCACACCTGGAGATTTGAAAAATGATGGAAGAGGAATCAAACATGGCTAGAAATGGCATAAGAGAGAGAGAGAATGAACAGTCAATAGTAATTCATAAGTGAGGTGATACAAAATGACCCTTTACCAGAATATTTATAAGAATTTTAAGCCCAAGTAGGTTAGCGGTGTAAAAAATGGGGTAATTAATACTTGTGCTAACCTTAAAATAATGCAAATCAGGTAAGGCGGATCAAAAGATCACAATTTTCCCATGGGACCTCAGGATGTAAGGGACGCACAAAGCAGAAGGAACCAATTTGTGGCAAAAGCAGAAAAATCCTGCATAAATGTCCCAAGGGACATCGGGACATATGGGATGTGTAAAGCCAAAATACACACAATGAATGGAAATTGGAAAAGGAGGGCTTGCTGGGAAATTACGATCAAGTGAAACTTGGGTCAAGTGGGACACAAAAAGATGAAATAGCCACAATACATTAAAATTAGATAACTCAGAAAAATTTGACATAGACTACACTCAGGACATTGGGATAGCCGAGACGTGAAAAACAAAAAAATATGATAACAAAGGAAAAGGAAGACCAATCAGAAGAAGTGGAAAATCAAGGAATAAAAAACCAACATGAACTTGGGACATGAGGGACAAAAAAATCTTAAATACTTGTAAAAGACTGAAAAATCCTCAAAACTCAAAATTTCAAAAAATGACTACCTATTTAGAAATAGGATTTTTCTTAGGAGACTTCTACAAGGGTATTTAACAATCATAAAACCCAAAAAACTCCAAGAATAGAGAAGAAAATATTTAACTCATAAAGAGGTGACAACAACTGGCTCTTTCTAGGGACATGGCTTGATTGAGTAGCACGATAACAAGACATAGTATGAAATTTAGAATCTCAAGGTTTACAAAACAGACCAGCACCTTATCCATTCAGAAAGATAGAGTCACAGAATGAAACAATATAGAAGAGACACCCCACAACACCACACACAAAGACCAAAAACAAGAACTATACAAGATTGTACAAAGGACCACCTAACAACCTAGGATTGAAACAAATTAAAGTACTTCCCACTATATGGAAATGGAAGATAGGTTCCATTGATATAGTCCAAATAGAAATAATTTTCTCGAGAAAAGTGCCTAATTTTGAAAGGGCCCAACCACATAAAATCAAACATTCCATGACTTCCCTGAGGCTCTTGCCTCTTTTCCAAGAGTAGAACAATGTCTCCAACCTGGAAATCTCTTGGTCTATCCTTTTTATTAAATAGTTTATTTACTTTCTACTGATGTGTAGAAATCCTATCTACCACTTGCAACATGTCCTCATCCAACTTTTGTAGGAATATGATTCTCTTCTCCAGAGCACTAGTGAATTTTTAATCCTTAATGGCCTCCATGAGTTACAAGGCTAGAAGTTCTATAGTCAATGACAAATGAGATTTAGTTCCATACACCACCTGAAAAGGATACATTCCAATTTACCTCTTAGGAGTAATTATATCTTCCTAGGGAGCGTCATACATTTTCTTATGCCAATTTCTCTGTGACTCATTGACATGATTTCTAATGATGGTCACCAAATTCTTGTTTGTTAATTCCTCCTGTCCATTTCCTTGGGGGTAGTATTTAGAGGAATGTGTAAGAGAAATTCCATACCCATAATAAAAATTCATCATTTCATAAGACGATAAGTTGGAGGCATTATCAGTAACAATTTTACTTGGTACTCCAAATCTAATGAGAATGTTTTTCTTGATGAAATTACATATTACCTCAGAAGTTGTACTTTTTACTAGAATTGCCTCCACTCATTTGGTGAAATAATCAGTGTCATTTAATATATGAGTATTCCTAGCACTGGAATGAGGATTAATAGTACCCATGAATTGTAACCCCCACTATTGAAAAGTTTATTCTTCCACCTCTAGTTTGAGTGGCAGAGTGGCTAGCTTAGGTATTTCAACAAAATTTTAGCAATCTTCGCACTTACTTTCCCATTTAGTTGCATCTTTAAATAGGGTTGGTCAATAGTAGCCTTCATGTAGAATTTTATGAGAAAATCACAATGAATGAGAAGTGTCCTCCACAAGATTGATTATGAAATTCTTTAAGTAACCTATTTTACTGCTCTCTGTCCACACATCTAAGAAACCTTCTATCAATCCCTCTTTTGAAAAAAGAATTGTCCTAAAGCACATACTGTGTAGCTCTCAGTTTAAAAAATATCTTTTCTTTAGCATTTAGGTGAGACAGACATTCTCCATAAGTAAGAAAAAGAGTAATGTCAGCATACCATTCATCTATTGAACTAATGAAGAGAACAATTGGCATATGTGAATTTTCTTGAGAAGGGTTATCTTCAGCACCTACGGAAATCAATTCACAGAGACCCTTTCCATAGACTAGATTAGTTGGCCTAATGTCCAAATCATATTATTTCACCTTTGCAACCCAATTTCCTCTTTAGGTTCCAAACTCTTGCTGAGTGAGGATAGAATTAACCATTGTATCTGGGATGAATACAATAGAGTGAGAGCTGAGGATATAGAAACTAAACTATTTAACTTCCTTAACCACAAAAAAGTCATGTTTATAAATCTAAGAGTATTTCAATTCATGAAATTTAAGGACATTTCTCATGAATGCAATGGGTATCTTGCACCCCTCAGGATTCTTCCATGTTAGAATAACAACCAAAATATTCTCAGTTACATAGCAATAGATCAAGAAATCCTTCTCAAAATAAAGGCAAGCAAGAATGGGAGTCTGGGTGATTGCCTTCTTAATGTTTTCAAAAGCTTCCTTCCCCCTTAGAGTCCAACCAAAGGACTACTTTCCTTTCATCATTTGAGCTATGTTCATTGTCAACTCAAAAAATCAGGTATATATCTTCTTAAAATTTGTATCTTTCCAAAGAAAGAATGCCCAACCTTTCTACTTATATGGAGAGGAATCTGTTTGATAGCCTAAACTCTTTATGTATCTATCTTGGTTCCCTCCTTAGAAATAACATGTCAAAGGATCTTGGCTTCAGTGACACCAAAAATAGATTTCTTTGGGTTAGGGGCACTCCATGTTCTCTGTACTTTTGAATAACAGTTTCAAGATGTTGAAAATGATCTTACCTTTTCTTGGAAAAGATAGTTAAATCATCCAGATACACAACAAATCATTTTCCTTTTAAGGAACCAAGAGCCAAATCCATTTCTTACTGAAAAGTGGCATTAACATTAATTAGACCAAATGACATTCTCTTATAGGAAAACCTTCCCCATGGAGTTTTTAATGTTAATTCGGGAACATCAACCTCAATCTTCTTGTACCCTAAAAATTCATCCAACATAGATAACATTTTTGAGCCAGTAACAGCTTGTAAAATTTGTTCCATCTTGGGAAGAAGATAGTTATCTTTGAGGGAAGCATGATTCAAATTTCAAAAATCCACACAAATCCAAATCTCACAATTATTTTTTCTTATTAGTACAATATTGGCCACCCAAGTTGAGAGATGAATTGGAAAAATTATTTTTTCCTTTAAGACCTTTTGAATCTCTTGGTAAATGATTTCTGAAATATTGGGGTTATATTGCCTTTTCTTCTGCTAAAAAAGGCTCGAATCCTTGTTTAAGAGGAATGTAATGCTACATCTCCCTTAGCTTTAATGATTTCAAATATTCATATGAATATGAAAGAACATAAAAAATAATTTTTAAATAAATTTATCATTTTAATTCTTTCTTCTTTTATGCAGCATTTTCCAATTTTGACAAGATTGTGTTCCTCTTTACTTCCAATATTAATATTTTCATATTCTACAAACTGATGAACCTCATGTGATATCTTTGACTTGATATACTGGTTATGATTTTCAAATAAATATTCTAGACTTACTAATCCCTTGGGTATCTTGTTACCTTTCAAATTAATACAACCATCCTTATCATATTCTTCATTTATTCCTTATTCAGCTATGGTAGATGTTATTGTCTCACAAGGAACAACTTCACTTCCTTCAAAATACAACCGACTGAAATTATCCTAGAGTTCGAGAAAGGAAAGAAAATTCTGGTCATCATTGAACACTTTCCAATTGTTGGCATTATCTGGTACACTTGGTCTATGTATCATTTCGATTGTAAACTTCTCTTCGAAAAAGTCAAGATGAGGGATCAACAGGGATCTTGAGATAGCTAAAGTATCTAATCTAGTATTCTTCTCTTTGGGTACAAATTCTATGGAAAAAGCATCAAGTAATTCAATAGAATCCCACATGAGATTTCTATAGTTTTTTAGTCTCTTATTCTTAACCTAAAAAATATCCTTGACTTTCTTAAAGATGAGTTCAAAATCCCCTCGTGCACAAATATTCTTAACCCCCATCTCCTTGGCCATTGATAATACCAATAAAAGAGCTTCATACTTTGTTTTATTATTTGTATTTTCAAACTAAAGCTTGTAAGAAAAAGGATAGGACTTCTTCTTATGGGAAAAAAAGACCACTCCTACTCCAAAACCAGCTGAAGAAAAAATTCCATCAAACTCTAGGATCCAAACACCCTTAGGGTCATTCATCACATCTTTAGAAACTATCATTTATTTCTCTATCATGATCATATATTTCCCATGACCAATATCCTCATAGAGAATTTGTGCTTTAAGATCATCAGTATTCTACATAGTATATTCTATCTGTCTATCAGACAATAATTTCTTCATCTTCTCATTGACTGGAATGAGAGCATGGGACTAGTCCATTTCAATTTTTCCACCCACTTCTTTACAGAATTTCCTACTTAGCAACATACCATAGGATGGGGGAATATCCACTACTAAAATAGTGGTCCTAACCCTCTTCTCTGGGAAAGAAGAAAAAACCACTTGTGCATCTTTGATCCTTCCTACCAATTGCACCTCCTTACTTTCCATGGAATAACAAGAATCAAATGTGCATGTCAAAGTTATACCTAAATCATGAGAAACTTTAGCAGGTATAACATTATCTGAGGCTCCGGAATCAATGACACAATTACTGAGCCTATGACCAGATATGAATAAAGTGATATAAAAAGGCTCAATTTTCTCATTTATGGAAGGTTTTTTAGCCATTAGGTTTTGCTGACGTGTAAAGGTAGGAGTGGGTAAAAGGCCTTTTAAAGTGGTAGATGTGGAATTGGATTTAGAATTGATAAATTTGAAAACCTGAGAAAAGGCGTCAGGATGGGTTTGATAGAACTCATCCTCAAAAATTTGAATTTTAGTTTTCTTAAGGTGGTCAATTATGTCAAAGGATCCTGAGATAGATGGGGTGTCTGCACTGGAAGGGGAAGAACACTAAGTCCTACCAACTTTGACATTTTAGGTTGTCTTACTAGCAGACGAAGATGAAGGAGTAGAGGGAGTATTAGCATTACTTACCTTTTGAGTAGAGGTGGTAGGAATAGGATATCCTCTTTTTGTAAAACTTGGATGGTAATTGGAACCTCCTTAGATTTTCTTATGGGTTGTACTAATTTATTTTTCTTACTCATTTGTTCTCATGTCATGACATATATTGGCTCAGTGTTCATATCTGCTACCACTTCATCATAATCATCTGTGTCATTATCGACCCCTTAAGTTCTAAGGAAGTTAACATGAGAATCACTGGCTTCCTCAAGTTTTTCATATGTCTCTTCCTCAAGTCCTTCATAACCTTAAACATCTTCTTCATCTTCTATTTCATGAACTTCACATGTTGCATTGACAGGAACTTTGAGAGGTGGCCCTTCAATTGCTAATTTTGGTTGGGAAGGAGGTAACTGATATTGAGGCTGAAAGTTCCTCCTTGGAATATCTTTGTAAGGAGTATTTTGGACCAATTGTTTTTTGATAGCTATGAGATAATTTGCCAATTTTTGTACTAATTGATCCGAGTTATTTCCTGAAGAAGAGACCTTAGATTTAGCATGTTCCTTTTTTAATTTCCCAAACATTATTAAATCATCTTCAACACTTTTGGTTAAGCATCGATCAACATCCAAAGTCAGTAGGTTATTCCTTATCAATGCATAGCTTACTTTGGGAAATTTTTCATTTAAGAAAAAGTATTTTTGAATTTGCCACAAGCTGAGTGGCCACTGGAACCTTACTGACCAAATTGTTAAATTTGGAAACAAATTATCTCATAGCCTCATATGGCTCCTTCTTAATATGAAAAATATGGGAAAGGATGGCATGCACATCTTCATTAGGTTTAAACCTATCTTCAAATTATGTTCTCATATTGGTCCAATCAGTGATAGCTCCAGCAGGGAGATGATAAAACCAATTAGCAACAATATCTTGTAACATTTCCACAAATATCCTAACGGAAACATCTTCATGCTCCACTCCAAGTATAACACATGCCACAAGGAATGCAACAATGTGCTCATATGGGTGTACCTTTCCATCTCCTATGAATTTAGGAAAGAGTTTCCTATTCACTTTTGGGAGATCATGCAATGGTTGAGCAAGGGCCAGATGTCCAACATGTTTTCCCTGAGGTAGAGGTGTTTCCATTCTTGGAAAAATAGTTTATATAGGAACTGTAACTCCAACCAACACCAATTCGTGAATACTAGGGCTTAGTTGGGTTTGTGAGTCAATGTTTCTTATAGTTCTATTTTTGATGGGGAGAGTACTTGTGGATCTCATTCTATTTCTCTTCGGGATTAAATATAATTCATCTTGTTTCAGAAACAGAAACTCTAGATCCACAATACCAAGTGCTCTTTGACCTCATGTATATCTTCTTTCTACTAGGGTGTCAAAGCTTCTGGTTTGATTGAAGTCATTTCAGTGGGATGCACAATACGTGCCCCACAGTGGGCACCAAAAACTTTTAGATTTAGAATTTGATCTTTTGAAAAAAAGCAACAGTTAGGGGACATTAGTCCCTCCTCGTTGTGGGAGAGGTTCCCTTATTTAAAGTGAAAAAACTTATTTACAATATAAACATATCTAAGATATTTTGGTAAGGATTTTGATATCTTTAGATGGATTTATTAAAGGTTTTCAATTGAAAATACAATAGGAAAAGTCAGGACCTATATTTAGAGATTGGAGATATAAGGAAATTTTTAGATATATAGATTACAGAATGATAGCCTACTAATGCTTTGATAAAATAACAAGATTTAGACCATGCATATAAAAAACAAGACATGCATGTAGAAGACACAAAGTTCCAAATACACTCATCAACTGAAAGACACAATTTTTTTCTTTAGATGCACATAGCCTTATATGAATCAAACAAAGAAAAGAATAAGAAGAAGCATGAGAAAGGGTGAAATTTCTCCTGTATTGAGTATTTCAATGTTCTCTTTTACATCTGGCTATCAAAATATCCATCTGTTATAATGACAAGAAGAGATCTTTAAATAACCCAACAAACAGTTACAAAAGAGTATTTTCAGTTTCCTTTCTTTTAATTCAAAGATTAGTATCTAATTAAATATTACAAACCTGGCTTATCTCTTATTTATACAACCAAAGAGATAAGGCCACTTTAACTAGGTACTTCAAATTAAGAAATGAAAGAAACTAGGAAGTTGAGACACTGGTAGATGCACTGAAAACCTTCATTGTCTTTAACACTTGATTTCTAAATCATTTCAAAGTTGTAGCTATTGCCATTCCCTGAGGAATTGTTATATTGGCAGTGGCATGAATCCAATTGCCAAAACACTTCTCCATGTCTTTCTCAAATTTTGCATTATCTAAGAATTCTTTATTGGCATCTATGATGGTAGAATGCAGTGTAAAAATTTCTTTCATTTTATCCTTAGAGATAGTGTCTTGTTTCAACAAATATTATTTGACAAATTTCTTGAAATGGGATTTAATTTTCTGAGTGGATAACTTATCACTTGAATTCTCCTAGAAGATCTAGAAGTGAATATCTAGGAAAGTAGACATGACACAATTTTTTAAAGCATCTCCCTTTTGGAACATGTTCCTGAGTTCTCCAATGGCTTCCTCAAGCACCTTAATCTTCCATTCAATGTTGAAAACCCACTATTTGGATAGATTATGCTTAACATCATAAAAATCCTTATTAACCAAAAGGACCTGCACATTTGCCTCACTCATCGGTTTTAGATCTTGAATGCACTCACTCCATAATTTGAACTCTCTGTCTAGACCACTGAGTTTTATATAGAACTTCAGTTGAATTTTTAAATTTTTCTCATATGCCTTGAATGCTTCTTCAATAAAATTTAGGCCTGTGATTATTAAATCATCAACCATAACTTTCATTGATTTACCATAAGTAGCATGTTTATGGATGTATTTAATGACTTGACCTTCATCAGTGGACAAGATAACATGAGGTGGGATGAATAATAGGGGAGTAGGATCAAGAACCTTATCTTGTTCTAATAAGGATTTGATGAAACTAGATATAATTTGGTTTTGCCACTCCAATTTCTCTTTTTTTTCTTCCCCTTCTCAACTATTTCAATCACCCTAGACATTATCTCCCTCAGATTATGTACTTCACTTTCTAGGGTTGATTCTCCATGGGGAATTCTAGTCAACTCTACATCACCCATTGATAGGTCCTTTTAATCTTTATCAGACTTGGATTTTGTGATTTCCATGAACTACTGACCTTGAGAGTATGTGACCAATTTTGATCTGATTTTGGAATTTTTAGCTGGAGGGGGAGGTGTTATACTTAGAAGAGCTGTCACTGCATCAAAATTGGGTATAACAACACTTGAAGTATCCTTTCTCTTCTTGTTTTCTAGTAATGGTTGTACCCATGTGAATGAGGAACTAGAAGTGGAAGGAGTAATGGGTCCAAGTGTAGAAGCACTCATAGCACTTAGAGTCTGCACAATAGCCACCTTTAACATAAAGGTATCGGTTTGAGTAGATCCAAGGGCTTCCTTGGTAGATATTTCTATAGACTTTGAAACCATTTCCTTTGATTGATCTTCCATCATACTTCCTACTTCAGGTGTATTCTCTTTAGAATTTTCTTGTTCTTTTCCGTTACGGTCATAATCATTAACTAGGTCCGTAATTGTTTCCTTTGCTTTAGTTTTCCTAGGAGAGGATTCACTTTCTTGGATAACATCAACCGCCTTAACTTCTTTCTTGATTTTTCCTTTTTTTAGTGTATACTAGAGTTGAGGATTCCGAAGGAGAGGAAACAAATGTTTCAATTGTCTCAGGAGCCAAATTGGTATTTCCTTCTAAGAGGTAGGGATATCATGTGAAGTAGACCTAGATTCCCTTGCCCTGAACCATTCACCTTCCTATCAAACCAAATTCTTTTTCTTACTAGGACAATATTATTTAGCTCCTTTAGATCATCTCTCTACTTGATAAACCAATCAATGGTTTCAATAGGAGAATGTTTGATATATATTTCATACTCAAGAGACTGTATCTCTTCATCATCATCTTCTAATCCTTTAGGGACATCAAAAATACCAAAATCAATGACCTACTGTAGGGATAACCTCCCATAATATATCCTCTTGGATTTATAATCATCTGAATAATCTGCCCAATAGTCTTCAATATCAGGAAGATGTTGATAACCCATTATGAAATGAGAGGAAATGAACTCCTTAATGTCAAATCAAGGTTTTAGCTTATAGTAATGAAGAGTGAGAGGAGAAATTGTTCTATCCACATTCTGAGCATCTAGGGTAGTCCTACAGGTGTAATTACCCAATGTAATTGGTAATTCAATTCCTGCAATCTTCTATTCCCTACAAGTTTTATGCAATTTTTCTAATTATCTACAAATTTCTACCAAGGCCATCTTATCACTACAATACATGGGAAGTTTTAGGGGTTGTCCCTCAAATCTAACCAATCTTATATATGGAAACTTCCTAAATTTGGTGAAGAAATTGCCATAAAAACTAACCAATTGTTTTGCCTCATCTAAAAATATTTTAGCTGTATCTCCCTCCAACAACCTAACAATGTACATGGTGACTGCATCGTTCACCCTCCTAAAGTGACAATTTCTTATCTTCAGGGTCAACTGTGGATGATACATATAAATGGGGTCATCCTTCTTGTCATCCATAGGGGAGAAACTCAACCACTTTCTATAAGCTGTAATAGAGTGCATTAAATAGGAGGTCATGTAGAATCTTTGGGTTCTCTTAACATTTGATAATTTCTCAGTCAGGCTATCACAAAGTATTCTTTCCTAGTTTAATTTTTTCTTACCATCACATATGATATTAATGTAGGGGCACATCCAAAATTTGAACTCATTAGTGGTGGGAATTCATACTATCCTATCCAAAAGAGTGACAATGTCTGAAAATTCTTCATGGAAATCAACTCTGAACATGGTCTTAGGTAGCCTTGAGGCTCCATTCTTAGGGTTCTTAAACCAAGACTTGAGAATTCTACTCTTGTATTTTTCACTGTCTTGATCAAAAAGAGTTTGTGCCTGATCCTTGGTGAGAGTGTTTGAATTCTTGACCATGGGAATTCTAAGGGCAGTGCGAATGTAATCCTCATCAATTCATTCCACCACCTAACCTTGAGGATCAACTATTTCTTTTATATCAGGATCAAAACAAGAAATACAAGCAAGAATTATGTCGGTGTACTGGACTGAAATGGGAAAACCCCCTGCCTATGCAATCCCACTGTCTTTAATCAACTTGGACATAGGAGTAGGGTTTTGACAATTGATTCTTTCCCAGAATTATTCTAAGTCTAGGTGTTGTGCTTCATTATTGCTAATGTTTGGTATATCCGTCTCTAAGGAATACAAGTGTTCATGACTTTTAAAACTTATCTTTATCTGACAACTAGGGTAAAATATTATTTGTGAGAAGAGATTCCTAAGTTACTTGATCAACATTTTGACATTTCACAGCTTCTTTTGCACTTGAAGATTTGAAAAATGATGGAACAAGACTCGAACATGGCTAGAAATGGAAGAGGAGAGAGAGAATGAACAGTCAATAGTAATTCACAAGTGAGGTGATACAAAATGACCAATTACCCAAATATTTATAAGAATTTTAAACCAAGGTAGGTCAGTTGGTGTAATAAATGGGGTAATTAATACTTGTGCTGGCCTTGAAATAATGAAAATCAGGTAAGGTAGATCAAAAGAGCACAACTGTCCCATGGGACATCTGGACGCCAGAGATGTGCAAAGCCAAAAGAACTAATTTATGGAAAAAGTGGAAAAATTATACACAAATGTCCCAAGGAACATCGGATCAGATGGGATGTGCAAAGCCAAAATACCCATAATGAATGGACATCAGAAAAGGTGGGCTTGTAGGGAAATGGTGGTCAAGTGACACTTGGGACAAGTGGGACACAAACATCCGAAACAGCCGTAATACATTGAAATCAGATAAGTCAGAAAAATTTGACACAGACCGCACTTGGGACATTGGGATAACTAGGATGCGGAAATTTGAAAAAGCCAATAACAAAGGAAAAGTAAGACTGATCAATGAAATCAGAAAATCAAGGAATAGACATCCAGGATGAACTTGGGACATGAGGGACAAAAAAAGCTGAAATACCCGCAAAAGACTAAAAAAGTGTCAAAACTCAAAATTTCAAATAATGACTAACTATTTAGAACTATGATTTTTATTAGGATACATCTACAAGGGTATTTAGTAGTTACCAAACCCGAAAAAATCACATATTAAAGAAGAAAATTTACAACTCATGAAGAGGTGACAATAAGACTAACCTTGGTGGAGCCAAGTACAGGCACCGCCAAGTGCTACACTACATACCCGAGAGAGGAATCAAGCCTTATGTCTTTATTTATTTTTTATAATTTTATCATTTTGGCTGGACTAACCTTGGTGGAGGCAAGTACAATCACCGCTAAGTACTGCACTACATTCCCGTGAGAGGGATCAAGCCTTATGTAGTTATATTATTATTTTTTAGAATGGGCAAGAAATATTGAAATCAATCATTTTGGATGGACTAAGGATTGCATATATATTTTTATATTTATGTCATTTTGGCTGCTATTATTTTGTTTTAGAATTTGCAGATGCTCATTATCATATTATGTACTTCTATTATTTTGTTTTAGAATGGGTTGATGTTTATTCTCTTCCCATTTTCATATAGGAATCATTAAAATATATTGTTTACCACCATGACATTTGCCCATCCTCGTATTATGTAGTTCTATTATTTTATTTTGAATGGGTAGATGCCCATTTTTTGTTTATAATTAAAATAAATTGTTTCTCATATTATATGTATTTAACATCGTTTATTTAATAATTAAAGGTAATTGTTTTTAAAAATGTCTTCGATCACTTGTTGGATGTAATTATTTACCACTATTTATTTATTAATAAAAGACAATTTTTGTAAAACATGTCTTTGACCACTCGTTGGAGGGAAATTGAGATAGTGTTTTTTGATTTGTAATTATTAATAATTGTATTATACTAGTTGGACTATCCCTGGCATAACCAAGTGTTGCACTACATGCCCTCGAGAGGGATCAAGCCTTATGTAGTTCCTAGTTCATATCTTACTATATATATATATATATATATATATATATATATATCCATTCAAATTTAGAAAACATAGAAGCATAAAAGATATTTTGAATTGGCATATGACCATTTTCATATAAGAATTATAGAAGATAGAATGGGAATTTGTGCATTCTGACAGTAACATTTATTGTTTTGTAATTATTAATAATTGTATTATACTAGTTGGACTATCCCTGGTAGAGCCAAGTGCTGCACTACATACCCTCGAGAGGCATCAAGCCTTATGAAGTTCTCATCTATGTATATATATAAATATGTATGTATGTATGTATATGTATATGTATATGTATGTATGTATGTATGTATATGTATATATGGGTTTTGATAAATGGTTAATATGTTAATGTTTAAATTTATATTTGTTCTGGATTATATCCATAGTGAGACCACCATGTAAACATATCGTTTACCACCATTTACTTATAAATGAAAATAACCTAAAACATGGTTATGCTTAAATAGAGATGATGATTATTTACACCTGCCATTGAAATACAACAAGAACAATAATTCAGCTAATTTAACAGAACATAGAAACTTAAGTAATTGTATGGATAAAAATTAGTAGTGACCAAAAAAGGAAACACATAGAGATAAAAATATAAAATTTATATTTAATTTATCGAATAGTAGAAGAACTAACAGTCTAGATTATTGGCCATCATAAATATTTATTGGCTCTTCTTTGACATTAACGAATGAGAAGGAAAAACCCACAGAGTTACCCTGACTAGAAAAATGACAAAGACCACCACTAGAAGTGGGAATATTTAACAGGAATGTGTAGGTGGGACACAACATCTACCGCAACGCAGAAACACCAGCAGACTCATGGACAATAAGAACATGAATCTCTATTAAATAAACATTTCTAGGAAGATGGAGAGGAAATCGATCCGGGTCCTCAGATGTATAAAAGTCTAAGATATCCTACATGAATTGGGTGAGGCCTTGGGCCTTCTCTGCCAAAGGTTCCACCAAATAATGATGGATCCGACAAGCTTCCGTATTAGGAGCAATGAACATGGATAGAGTGTTGAGATTAAAATGCTTGAGTTCTTCATCCAAACCAACCCTATGCAAGGGCAAGATTAATAAAAAGGGGAAAAGTAACAACTTCTAATTTGTTATGGCTAATAAGAATTATATTTGAAATAAACACTGAGGAAATTTATTAGTTGACCCGAGCTCTTTTGGGTTGATAGTGATAGGCGTTACCTAGAATATGTTCAATGGATTCACAAACAAATGGTGAATCAATTATGAAAACTCTCTTGAGATGCGACAGAGAAATGGAATTGAAGAATGCCATTTCTTTTCTATCACTTCACAAAAAAATGATAGGAAGAGAGGGAACTACCATGATGACAAAAAAAATAGGTAGAGCAGTCTAAATGTTGAATGAGGGGGAGGAAGGCTACTTAAAAATCAAGCCACATGAGCCAAGGCTGAAATTAATAACTCCTCACGGAAGTGGCTATCACTACTATAAAATAATTTCACATATCCCTTCCCAATTCTCAAAGATTATAGATGAAGGATATTCTAAATCTGGAGACGAGGGTTCCAACTATTTTCCATCTACGATCCTAAAGACAATACACATTAGCCAATGTCATTTAGAATTTAATAAATGTCATCCCAAATCCATTAAACATTTAATTAAATCCAACCCAATCTTAGACATGATGGGGTATAATTGCTCCCAGTTTTTCACAACTTAATATTAAATTTTCATGTATTTATGTTTACTAAAATATGGCTATGATAATGTTTGACATTTAGTTTTTTTTTTACAATGAAATAGTAATATAGTCATTCAATTATATTTTTTAAAATTTTACTTTGTTTTAGAATGCGTAGATGCTCATTTAACATATGGAAATCATTTATTTCTTGTATTGAATGGATAGATGCCCATTGACATATATGCATGATATATGAAGAATATAGATAATATTTAGTTTATTTTAGAATGGACAATTTCCCTCAATCATATAAGAAAAGAAGATCATTTTTTTTTAATGGAAAATTCCTCTTAATCAAAACCTTTATATGTTATAAAATGATTATGTTCGATCTTGTATCGAATGAAAACTTCCCAATCCTATAAAATAAGGTAAAATCTATTTCATTTTAAAAATGAAAGTTTCCCATTCTCATAGCCTTCATATAGTTTTTAAATTGATAAATTCAAATATTTCTTGTATTAGATTGACCATTCCTTTTCACTCCTATATTTTCACAACCTTTATATAGTTTTTAAATTGATTAAGTTAAATATTTCTTGTATTATATTGACTATTCTTTTTCACTCTTATATCCTATTACTTTTCCCATAGTAATGATCAAGTTCAGTATTGCTTGTATTGCAATGATAATAATGGGCATATGCCCATTCTCATACAAATGAACATTTTAATCTTGAATGGGCAGATGCCCAGTCTCTTATAGGAATCATTTAAGAATAATTTAGGTTAAATTTATATGATGAGAAATAAATATATAGAGGTTGAATATAAGTTAATTAGAAACTTGATTCTTAACAGCTTCATCCAAATATCTTCATCATATTAACATGAAATATATTACTTTTCCAAGAATTCCTCATACTTCCCAAATTTCCTGACTATCATAATTAGCTTCTGTCCATTTTAAACATTATCATAAAAGGATGTAATTGCATATATTAATTTTACAAGAATTTATCATACTTCTCATATTCCCTAACTATGAGAATGGGCATCTGCCCATTTTAAACATTCTCATAAAAGGATGTTTTTGTCATTCATTCTTTATGTTTCAAGTAGGAGATTTTTTATTTCTTTCTATATTGAGCTTATAATGAGGTTAAATAGAAGTTAATTAGCAACTCGATTGTTAACTGCTTCATCCAAATATATTAATCATAATAATACATCATATATTACTTTTACAAGAATTTAACTTATTCCCTTACTATGAGATAGGGCATATGTCAATTTTAACATTCTCATAAAAGGATGTTAGGTATTTTTTCTTTCTTTCTATATTGATTTTGTGAGAATAAATATATAGGTTAAATAGAATTTAATTAGAAACTTGTTTGCTAATTGCTTCATCCAAATATCTTCATCATACTAATATAACATATATTACTTTTACAATCTAATTTCTCATATTTCCTAGATTCCATGAGTACGAGAATGGGCATCTGTCCATTTTAAACATTCTCATTTGAGTTGCATTTTGATATTTGGATAAAAGATTTTATTTTTCTATAATGGAGCAATTGTTTGAAAATTATGAAAATTCGAATTGCAGTTATTGATTACTATTAGAAGTAACATATCGTTATTGATTTATATAAGTTGAGTTATTATTTTGAACATATAATGCACTCGGTATTGTTGTCAGTGCATGTGCAGGTGTTATCGGGAAATGAGAAAGGGCATCATCAGTAAGAGAAGACAAGATGTGGTAACGGGTTTTGCGAGAGAGAGAGATAGGGAGAGAGAGCTGCCTGGGTATGTTAGTGCTCAAACAAGGTCAAACCATAAGTTAGCCAATAGAACCTATTTATTTATTTTGGCTCACAAAATTCTTGCATTGTTACATACTTTAGAAGTCACGAAAATATTTTTTTCCCCCTAATTAGTGAAGCTATTAATAATATAAATATTCACGATGTATTATCACAAAATAAAAGATAAAAATTAATCTTATGCGTTAGACTATTCTACCGAAGGCTGCATTATCATTGTTACAATAATTAAACTTTTGTAACTAACCAATTATGAGATTTACATAATTAAATATTTAATCAAACTGAATTGAAGAAAAAACTGTGTGTGTGTGTGTGTGTGTGTGTGTGCACATAGATATGTATGTATATATACATATATGTATATATATAATTTTAGAAATTATTTAATCAACAAAAAAAAGCTATGCATGTATTTGGATAAATAAAAGAAATAGAAGTAAACTGGTGACTAGGAAATTAGATATAGAAATTAAGTGTTGCAACTAAAGTTCAAATTTAAGTTTTCTTCCGGTAGAACTAAAACTCTTCACCCACGTGGATGAACTTCACAAGCATAAATAATACCAATAATTAAAACGCAGCAAAGGAGGGACAATTTTATAAATTTAAAACAACAGATAACAGGAGGATAAATCCATCAAATAAATTAATATAATATAATATATTGTGATGAGGAGGAGAAAATATGTGCATATATTGAGGGCAGGTTGTAGGAGTTAAAAAAAAAGGGGCAGGTGAGGGGGCAGGTTGGACAGATCTGAGGGCAGTTTAAAAATAATAATTCCACTTGAGCAGGGACGGATATGATAACTCAGCAGGAGGATATCAAATAAGGGGACACAAATTTTATATTGAAAAAGGAAAAATAAAAATAAAAACTTGTAGGGGCAGATTTGAGAATAGATTTTGGATTGCACTCAGATAAAAAGGTAGGGAAGAGCATTCATAGGGAATTGGAAGGATTTTAAGCAAGAGAGCGGGACATCATGCATCCAGGTTTTCTTTATATATATATATATATATATATATATAATATTAAATAAATGTATTTTGTTGGAAGTTGTGTGATACTTGGAATAGATGAACAATTATATTACGGCTAGGGGGTTTTGGGTTAATTCTTTAATCATACTTGTTTGTTTGGAGTTTATTATAAAATCACATCATAAAACCACACCCTCAAAACCAAATTACATGCTTAGACACAAATTGAAAATCCACTTCGTATGGGATTTTCAAATCTAGATTTCTCTTATCTAGAAAACTGGGTGGAGCTAAATTTTGGACAACTCACTCTTTACATATATATTTTAAACCCTTTAAATTTTATTCAAACCCAGTTAATGAAATGTAAGTTATATCTAACTCTTAGACATCCAAAAACTAAATTTTAGTGTTATACAAAAACTGAAAAATCACTCCGTACTGGATTATCAAATCCATATTTCTCCTATCTGGAAAACCAGGTGGAGCTGAATTTTGGACAACTCACTCATTACATATTGGTTTATAAACCCATTAAATTTTAACTAAATCTTGTTTACGGTATCTGAGTAATGATTAATTCTTCGACAACGTTTTCATAATCTAATTTTTTTTTTTTTTCCCTAGCTATTAAATATAATTATTTCATTAAGGAGGTATTTTCATAAAGAAAAGTAAATGTGAAATAAACTCTCTAAATTTTTACAAAACCTTGAAATTTATCCAATAATGAGATCATGATGTATATGTCAAATTGCAACTTAAGAGAAATATAACTTTGATAGATAATATTCAAATTGGTCAACTCTACCAATCGTAAAAATGATTGGGGTGAGAAGAAGGAATCTTTGACCATGTGATTAAATAAAAGAGAACTATACAAGACCTTTAGCATACTGACCTTAGGTTGTTATGTCGTCTAGGATTAACTGTTAGATTAGAATCTCTTTAACATTAAATTGGCAGGAGGTATAGGACACTTAGACGAATTAGTGTTGTTTGTGATTATAACATCTATTTAACTAAACTTTAAACTAAAAAAAAGTGTTTTGGTGTCAAGTGTTAGGATAAAGAGTGGGAATGCGAGATGTGCTAAGCTTAGGGGGTGATAGTACTACGGTGATAGATAACCTAGTGCATAAAATAACACTTGAAAAATGCTAAGAGGAGGCTCAGGGTAGGTAGTTGGTTGACACACAAACTAACCTCTTGAATTATCACTTGGGATTATTTAGGGTCTCACATTTCGATGGTTTTTAGGGACTAGTTGAGTGCCTACTAAACTTCATATACTTTTGGCCACAAAAAAATCACAGGGTTATGATTTAGGTTGTATATTATTCCTACCCTGTAGATGTTACCAATTGATTGGGTAATGGCTTACACATATGAATCTCTCTCTCACCTCATTCATTACCACATCTTCCTTCTCATAAAGGGTAGGGCCATTATTAAGTATTGAGAGGTGTGCGGGGATCCATATGGGTCGTGGTTGGAGGTAAAACACTCCGATGATGCTCTCTCTCATTGCAGTTGGAAAAAAAAATGGTTCTCTTCATTAGGTGGCTTGATATTATAAGTTGTAAATTATATCCATGTACGTCTAATGTGATTTATGTAAAATGATCCGAAGTTAAATTATACCTTTTAAACTGTAGATGATTACCTTGGTGAAATTGTTTAAGATCTTATTAATCAGTGGCTAAGTTGAACTCGATCAAAATGTATACATGTTATAAAGGATAAACTCTTAATAGTAGAGCTATATTATGAAATGCTTTCATGTGAACAAACTAGTGTAATTAATTTGTGTAAATTATATTGAAAAACATGTGTAAATGAATAAAAACATTTTCGTGAGTTCTAAAGGATGTAACAATGCAAGAATTTTGTGAGCCAAAATAAATAAATAGGTTCTATTGGTTAACTTATGGTTTGACCTTGTTCAAGCACTAATATACACATGCAACTCTCTCTCTCTCACAAAACCCATTACCGCAGCTTGTCTTCTCTCTCCAATGATGCCCTTTCTCATTTTCTGAGAACACCTGCACATGTAACGACAACGATACTCAGTGCATTATGTGTTGAAAATATTAACTCAACTTATATAAATCAATAGTGATATGTTACTTCCAATAGTAATCAATAACTGCAATTCAAATTTTAATAATTTTTAAACAATTGCTCCATTATAGAAAAATAAAATCTTTTATCCAAAACATATCAAAATGTAACTCAAATGAGATCAATCAATCAACAACATATTATACCTATGACAACCATCACCTCTTAGTTCTCCAAATGTATCATATAATAAATGACTAGTTTTTCAGGATGTGACATCCTTCCCCTCTAAGAGGAATTATCGTCCCGATGATTATTAATGTCTAAAAGAAAATCAAATAATGAAATAAATGTGGGTAAAAATTGTGGACTTCTTCATAGTCCTCCAAGGTAACACTGTCTTCTGAATATTGGTCCCATTGGACCTTGCACTGAGAGAATTCCATGTTTCCCAAGTGAAGCTTGCATATCTCAAGCACCCGTAGGGGCTCGAATAGGACAACACTCAGATCCTCTACCTGTAGATATTTCCAATCAATAACATGAGACATATCAGCATGATATCTTTTCATTAAAGACACATGAAAAACATTGTGTAATTGGGATAGAGCTGGACGTAGCACAAGTCTATATGCAACTGGATTGACCACTTAGAGAACATTGAATGGCCCAACATAACGAGGTGCTAGCTTGGAAGACTTTCCAAACTTAATTGAATTCTTATTTGGTCTAACCCTTAGAAAAACCTTATCACCTACCACAAACTCTCTAGGAGTTTGTTTCCTATCTGCATAAATTTTATGCCTATCTGCTACCTCAAATAAGCATTACCTAATAAATTTTACCTATTCTTCCATGTCCCTAAGCATTTCAGGGCCTATAACCACCCTATCTTTGACACAATCCCAAATGATAGGTGTTCAACATTTTCTTCCATATAGGGCCTTGAAAGGGGCCATACCGAATGTCGAATGGTATGAATTGTTGTAGGCAAACTCAACCAATGGAAAATAGTCTTCCCATTTGTACTGTTAATCCATACAGTATATCTTGAGCATGTATTCAAGAACCTAATTTACCCTTTCCATTTGACCATCCGTCTCCAGGTGATAGGCACTACTGAAATTCAACTTAGTTCCTAAGGCTGAGTGTAAATTTTGCCAAAACCTGGACGTCATACAGGTATCTCTATCTGATATAATGTTCTCTATAACTCCATGCAACCTAAAGATATCCTCAATAAACCTCTTAGCTAAAATTGGTGAATCATCCTTCAAATTTCTAGGAATTAAATGGGCTACTTTGGTGATTTTATCCACAACAACCAATATAACATCATGTTTGTTCTTGGACATTGGAAGTCCTTGAAAAAAATGCATACTTATGACCTGCCATTTCCATTTGGGAGGTTCATGTGGGTATAACAACCCTGTTGGATGCACATGTTCAACTTTCAATCACTGACACTCCAAACATCTAGAAACAATGTTTGCAACATCCTTTTTTATTCCTGGCCAAAAATACAATGGTTTGATATCAACTAACATCTTTGTCACTCTGAGATGACCTGAATAAGGAGAACGATGTGCCTCCTCTAATACTATGGTCCTCAATCCATCGAGGTCATGTATATATATGTTGTTGTGGAAATGTAGAAGTCCATCTCTATCAAACTAATAACCCTCATATCTATGATCATGGTTATTAGTTCCCAACACATATTTGACCTTCTCATAAAAACTATCTAATAAAATCTTACTTATAACTTGTTTTATAAAAGTGGTCCTTACTGAGGCCATAGATGCTATGTGTCATCTCCTACTAAGGGCATCTGCAACCTGATTTTCCTTTCCCTTTATATAGCTTATATCAAAGTCATATTCACTCAAAAACTCTAGCCAGCGTCGTTGATGTGCATTCAAATTAGATTGGGTGAATATATACTACAATCCTGAGTGATCACTCTTAAGAACAAAAGGCTTACCTAAAAGGTAATGCCTCCACATCTGTAAGGCATGCACTATCGCAGCAAGTTCCAGATCATGTGCGGCATAATTCAAATCCCCTTTCCTAATATTTCATGACTCATAAGCCACTACCTGATTATCCTGCATTAAAAATCCTCCAAAACCTTCACTTAACACATCTTTAACCACTGTGAAGTCACCATTAGGATCTGAAACATCTAGAATTGGGGTAGTAGTCAACTTCTCCTTAAAGAGTTGAAAATATTGTTCACACTTTTCTTTCCATAGAAATTTATTCCCTTTCTTTTGAAATGAGGTAATAAGACTACCAATTCTAGAAAATCCCTCAACAAAATTCTTGTAATAACCTACAAGTCCCATAAAACTATGCACCTCATGGACATTTTTAGGTGATGGCCATTCCATGATTGCCTTTATCTTGGCTGGATCAAATGCATTTCCATATGTCAATATCACATGACCCAAAAATGTACCTTCCTCTAGAAGGAGCTACATTTTGACAACTTGACATACAACTTATGTTGTCTCAACTTTTGTAGCTCTAGTTGTAGATGATGAAAGTGTTCCTCTTCTATTCATGAGTATATCAGTATGTCATCTAGAAAAAAATCACAAACCATATAGATAGTCTCTGAACGCACTATTAATTAAATTAATGAAGGTTGCTAGTGTGTTTGTGAGTCCAAAAGGAAGTACAATAATCTCATAATGGCCATACCCTGTCTTGAAAGTTGTCTTAGGTATGTCATTTTCCTTTACTCTCAATTAATGATACCCAGATCTCAAATCAATCTTAGAAAACACTGAAGATCCTTGCATTTGATCAAATAAATCATCAATGCATGGTAAAGGGTACTTATTCTTAATTTTTTCTTTATTCAATATCCTATATTCAATGCAAATCCTAAGGGTTCAATCGTTCTTTTTCACAAAAATAACCAGTGTTCACCATGGCAAGACACTAGGATGGATCAATCACTTTGTTAATAGCTCTTGCAACTGTGCTTTTAATTCAAACAACTCTATTGTGGTCATTCGGTAAGGTGCTTTTGATTTTGGCTCAAATCCTTGGATTAAGTCTATAGAGAAATCAAATTCCCTACAAAGAGGAAAAACTGCTAACTCTTTTGGAAAAATATCACTAAAATCTCGAAGAAAGGGGTATTCCTCTAATGTAGGTTCTCTTTCCTCACCCACATCATCAATATGAACTACATACATCATAAGACCTTTCGTTCATGCCTTCTTCAACTGCATGGTTGATAATTGTCTTAACTTAGTGTCCTTTTGAACCCCTGTGAAAATTTGATGCTCACCACTATCATCTTGACATGTTACTATTTTTACATGAAAATCCATCTTAGCATGATATATACACAACTAGTTCACCTCTAGAATGACATCATAGGATCCCAAGGGTGAAACATATAGTTTCACCTTAGTTGTATAACCTGGTAGCTCTAATTCTGCTGCAAATAGACATTGCTCTACTCTCTTTTCCATCCAATTGCCATATTTTACTGACCAAGTTTTATTCATATAACTAGATTTTCTAGTGATTTTACTCAAAATTTCCAGTGTAACAAAACATTCAGTAGCTCCAGTGTCAATTATAATAGAAACAAGAAAACTAAAAAAAATTACCTGGCACCTCAACTGGAGTGGTTAAAAATCAGCTTGATGATTTTCAACTGTAGCATGAATGTGATGCTGACTATGATATTATAGAAGAGGTTCTTTTGTGGTTTTTTGGGGACAATTGATAGCATAATTATCACCTCTGCATTTATAACATCATGTAACTGGTCCTTTCCTATGCAGAAACTTTTCTCCTGCATTGTTGTTTTTTCCATTTCCACCATTCCCACTTGGTTGGTTCCTCTGATTATTTCCTTGATTTAGTGAATTTCCAAACTTTTTTGAGTTCCAAGTATTACCATTTTTTTTCCTCCATTCTTTTTGAACTTATTAAAGTTATTCTTGAATGGTCTTAATGACTACTGGCTTGGTTCAACCCTTGGTGCCTTGGACTCCTTTTAGAAGCACAAATCAACTGTAGCTTTTGCTCCTGCTTCATTTCTTTTTCAAAATCCTGATCCATCGTGCTCGTCCCATGAACATCCACTTTTGATCCAATACGAGAGCTCAACCCCATAACGAACTTGTGGATTTTGAACCGCTCATCTTTCTGATACTAGGGCACATACTTGAGAAGTTTAATAAACTTCTCCCAATACTGAGTGATTGTCAAATCTCCTTGGACTAGATTCTCAAATTATGTCACTTTCTTATCAAAATACAACTTTGGTATCCATATTTTCCTAAAAAGAGTCAAAAATAACTCCCAAGTGGTATTATCACCACTCAAATTATGTTAAGCCTTGTTTTAATTCCACCAAGTGGATGTTTCACCCCTCAGATGATATGTAGTCCATACTGCCTTGGTTTCCTCTGAGAAGTTTCAAATCTCGAAATAATTTTCCATTTCAATTGACCATGCTTAAGCTCCATCTCTTAATACCACTCCAAAGTACTTTGGTGGGACAATTATTTTAAGGTCCTTAGCTAGTTCTATCTCAAATTTAGCCCTCTAAGGCTCTAATTCAACAACATGATCATGAGCATTTTTCATGGCACGCTCATCACCGTGTTCAGTCTCATTCCCCTAATTATTCCCATTAATTTTCTCCTCATCGGAAGCCTTCTTCTCAAGTGCAATGCACCTATCTCGAATGTCAGTAAGGCTAGGATCTGATCCAAACGTTGTTGTTGTTGTCTTGCCACTTCTTCAGTGAAATTTGGAATTCCATTCATGTCAATGGTGTTGTTAGCTTCACCACTTTATATGCTTCTCTTGTTCTTGCCATTTCAAATCATGGCATATTACAAGAAAAGTAATTATAACCTCGAAAGACGTAGTGAACACATATAAGGTCATAGTGTTGAACCCCTGCTTTGATACCAATATGTAATCAATAACTGTAATTCGAATATTAATAGTTTTCAAACAATTGTTCCATTATAGAAAAATAAAATATTTTATCCAAACGATATCAAAATGCAACTCAAATGAGATCAATCAATCAACAACATACTATACCTATGACGATCATCGCCTCTTACTTCTCCAAATGTATCATATAATAAATGACTAGTTTTTCGGGATATGACATTCCATTCTAAAACAAATTAAGTATTACCTCTATTTATTTATGTATTGAGTTTATGAGAATATATATAGAGGTTAAATTGGAGTCTTTCTATATTGATTTTATGAGAATATATATAGAGGTTAAATATAAGTTAATTAGTGACTTGATTGCTAACCACTTCATCCAAATATCTTGATCATATTAACATAACATATATTAATTTTACAAGAATTCCTCATAATTCCCATAGTGCCAGATTATTATAATCAGCATTTGTCCATTTTAAACATTCACATCAAAGTATGTAATTGCATACATTACTTTTTCAAGAATTCCTCATACTCCCATATTTTGTGACACTGAGAATGGGCATCTATCCATTTTAAATAGTCTCATAAAAGGATGTAACTGTCATTTATTCTTTATGTTTCACGTAGGATAATTTTCCTTTCTTTCTATATTGAGTTTATGAGAATGGGAATATGTCCATTCTCATCGCAATGATAAAAATATTTGTTTATATGAGAAATGGCATATGTCTATTCTCATCACAGTCACAAAACTCTTTGTTTGTATGAGAATGGGCATATGCCTATTCTACCTAGTTGAAGAAATATTTAACTTAATCATGCATGCATAGGTACTATCAAATTGGAATTACAAGTGGGACCCTGTAATCTCATTAATCCTTTCTATTTCATGGATCACTATTGTGATTTAATATCCTCCTTGGCCAACCTTATATTCATGACATGCAAGTTATCCCTTCTACATTCCATCATTGTGTCAATTTTATCTTTTACATTATGAACATTTTTTTACTTTTAATCCTGAACCATTCAAATATTATCACATGGATTATGCCACATTGTTAGTGAAATAAGTTGTATAACAAATAAGGTGTTTCCATTTATACGCTCGAATGGGGCATATGCCCCTCCTTTTGTTTATGTGTAGATTGATCTCATTATTAAATGTAAACGATATTAATCACTATCTAACATTAGTGGGGTATGATTCAAATAGGATGGAGATAGACATATTGACCACTTCAATTGAACCTAAGGAAAATGTTTGCTTGTGTGAGAATGGTACACGGGAGGATTCTTTGTATGTGTATGAGGAGCATTTTCTTTGAAATTAGGAGAGGGGGATTATTAGTGTGAGTAGGAAATTTCATATTTCACACCCAATAAATAGATTAGTTCAACATGCAATTGGGGGAAAGCACCTAGTAAGATTAACAGATGTAGAAACACGGTTCTTTAGATTCATTCATCAAGGAAACCAAGTTCTTTCTTGATTACCAAACTTGTAAAGTTATAGAAATGAGAGAGTAGAGGGGAAAGTTATGAGCATTTTAGCAAATGGAATAATAGTAGATTTTAGCTTCCTTGTGTATGGTGATACAAAGTTAATGAGCACTATAAACCACAATTCACAATTGCTACAAAGTAGAAATTCTAAAAAAAGGATCCTTTGGAATGGAGAATCCATCCTGATTTATAATAATGTGAATTGATATTTTTTCTTCCCCCCACATGAATATTCATATTCCTATTCCACTTTTGTCCTTTCAATTTCCCATAGAAGAGAGACAAATTAATCTACCTTCTCTTTATAGAGGTTTTGAGATGGGATCACTTTTATTCAAATTACAACATATCATTTCATTTTAAGTGAATAGGAAAATAATACCATGAAATTGCGTACAATGAATAATTAGAATGATACAATATTATTTCTTAGAGGATAAGGTATTAGTATTATTAATTTATTGTTGTTGATTAAAGAACTTGTTGATGATGATCGCTAATACTCCTCCTGTTAAATTCATAATGTATTTGACACCTCGGGTTTCTGAATGAGTAAAGTTTAGAATACACTTAGATTATCCCATGATGTGAGAATCAAAATTACCACACGAATTTCTCAGTGATCAAGCATTACTAAATAATGATGGATTTAATTTCATCAAATCCCTTAGCTCACTCCAACCAACTCATCAATATTTTTAAATCTCATTTGGTTTACCAATTTATTCTAAAACTGCAAGTATGACTAGCTCGCCCAGCATTGCTAAATGACTTGTGATTCACTTGTTAGATTATGCTCCTCATGAAAAAGGATGAGTTATTATAATATCTCACCATCACATTTAGTCCCAACTCATTTTTCATCCATTTGCCAACCATACTCTATGATGCTCATTTTCAACTCATACTGAGTGAAGTTTTTATCTCAGATTCATTACAATGCAACTCACCAGAGCTTATGCCCATTGCAGAGATGATGATGGCCCCCCATGGATATATTTTAATATCCGATTCAAAGCTAACGAGACAAATTTACAACCATGTGAGGATGCCCAAAAATTAGTCCCAGAGAATATTGAACGACATAACCAATTGTAACTTATTTATCCCCCAAAAATGAGAACTAATCTTAAATATTTTAGCAGGTGGGATCCGTCGAGCTGCTATTTTTGGCAATTTTTTCTTGTTCGACATCCTCATGATACATTTTTCCTTGATCTAGAGGGTAACAATGAATGTAAGATAACTTTCCTCTATTCAACTTAATTAATATTTTTAGCAAGTTATCCGATCGCAAGTGTCGGACTTGCAACGAAAAAAGGTCTTGAAATCTTCGTGCCGCCTTTTACTTCCAAGTTATTCCCTAGCTTCTAGACTGTTATTTCTTCCATCTGAATCTCATTAGTGGGGATTAAATGGATCTTGTCATCAATGTCATAGCTGAAGACTAAATATGAGACTTAAAATATTCCTCAATATCTTGAAAAATCAACAACTTCATCACGTAAAAACTAGTTTAAATGAAACTAGATTTTTTGAAGACCCTTCCCTCCAAATTTCGGATGATTTTGCCTGCCAAATCTTTAGGAATTTGAAAATTTATTTGAGGAGGTTATAATTATGATGAAAAATTAATTCCTCCATATCCATAAAAATATGGACTTCTAGTAGGCCTTCACTGAAAACTAGTTCATGTGAAACTAGATTTTTCAAGGATCGTTTCCTCCAATTTTCGCGTGATTCCAACTACCCGATCTCTGGGAAGTGAAGAAGTGTCTCACTCCCCTTTCGCTACTATGTCATGGAATCCATTAATGGGGGATTAAATATTTAAGCTAGTGTAGACCAAATCATCTGAATTCCAACAATGTTATTATTACTAGTTGCGTATTAGGATCTGAAATCCTAGGGATCATTGTGTCTCAATTTCTAGACGAACGTTTCCCCCAATAATGAGGAAAGCTTCATTACTTACAATCATCGTTGGTAATCTCCATGTTCTCTATGATGGGTAGTATGATGACTATTTTTGTAGGTATTTAGAGGCCTTTCATACCATACATGTCCAATTGCTTAAACACCCATTGATACTATGAGGAATTAAAAGGTGAAAATATTCAATATTGAGCTTCAAAACCTCCTGCAATTCTTTTGAGAGACGGGTGGAGAAGCAGCAGTTAGTTTTTTATTTTCTTTTTTTTAGGCTTCCTCTGGTAAATTGACCATGAATTTTTTATTCCCAATTTTCCCAAATGGATGGTATGAATAGGGAAGAAAAAATAACCTTGATGTGAACATGACAAGTGGAAAATTTTGGTTTGACGAGGCAGAGAGGAGAGAGGGCTTAAAAATGCATGACGGAGCCTGATTCAGGGTCATCCTGCAAGATTTCCATCGACCCCATACATCGACTCCTACCTAACATGGGGCACTTTCTCTGGTTTCATCCAAATATCCCAAAGAGATGGGAAATATGGGGTAGAAAAATGTGCCCTACCCTAGGTTTACAAGTGAAACTTTTTCATTGATCAACGGGAAGGGCTAGAATGAGGTGAAAAGGGCTTAAAATGCATCATGGAGCTTCACCAAGGTCATTTAATGGACCAGAGGGCATAATAATTGAAGTTTATGGGTGCATATTAATTATTGTACCCAACTATCCCATTTATAGGATATTTTTGGGAAATTAATTGTAACATTACAAATCCACCATTTGCACCAACAGGTGGAAAATTTGACTAAGTATGAAGAACATTACCTCACGATATATATATATATATATATATATATATATATACTATATATATATATAGATCAGAGAGATGATTTTTGAGACTAGATCAGATGAGAGAGAGAGAGAGTTGTTAGCAAAGTTTCATAATATCAGATCTTGATTAGAGAGAGAGCTTTAGATTTCCAGTTGTTTCAAATGGAAAAGTTTTGGTGCTTTAGCTCTAGGGAGGTCATTTTTTATGAACCGGTCATTTATTACGGTATGTTTGACTCCCAAGATCCTTATAAATACAATGGGATTGCTTATTAAGATCTACATTACTCTTGTAACACCTGCATTCAAATATTAAATTATATGCTTCAGGATAGTGGGGTGTGTCTACTTCATAAATGGGATGTGGATTAAGTTAGCACCTGAGCCTTGCGAAAATTTTGAATTTTTAACACTAATCTTCTAGGCAATTGAATTATGGCCAATTTCATTAATGATATCATTGATTTTGACCTATGAACTCAGGTTACGGAGCTCTCGAAATCATCTTTTGAAACTCAACTGTAGACACTAAAATTAGATCACACTCCCCTTTGGTCCCTCGACGAATAAACACCCTTCATCACACTCACCTAGTCATGACCCCCTTCACCCCACTAAAATTAATTTAATTAATTTAAATGAAATTAATTCATTTTCCTCACTATACTTATTATTTAAATATCTTATTTTAAATAATATCCACACATACAGTTCACTTAGACACCTCACCAATCCAACTCACCCTAAGACTTATTCTTAGTAAGTTGCCATAACTAACTGAGACTTACCCAAACCCTAAAAATCAATGGCTACATTCCCTCTAACCACATTCCCATGTATGCTCATAAGAAGCTCCCTAGTCTAATCCGCGAGTTAGTACGACATGAGATCTAAGGAAATCAAGAGGATCTCCCTATTTTAGTAAACCCAGAAAATCTAGCCTTGACCAACGCCAGTTACCCCTAACCGCCGTTGGTTAAGCCATAACTGCTGTCGGTTACACTTTTAACCCCAAAAAAACCTTATTCTCAAGGTTGGAAGTTGGAAGGTTAGAAGTGGAAGGTTAGCGAGCATTAACACATCTCAAAGAGATAATAAATCTTCGGAGAGATGAATTCCAATCGAGACCATTTGCATGCAAGGAAGGAGATCAAACATCTTTTCCTGCACAGCCATCCCAGCCATGATTTGATTCTAACCAAGCAAAGAGGAATGTACATGTAATCCATGCAGAATCTTTCTATCAGTTGGTGATCACTTGCAACCTTCAAACCTCTCATCAGCACCTCCATCCCTCACTCATAGGCATTCAGGACCAGAATCTAAGTAAGTATAACATCATACTTTTCTGGTTTATTTCATTTCATCATCATTTTATCATCTATTGTTTTACCTAGCCACCTATTGACCTTCTCCAACATTTCCACCTCCATATACCCATTAAAACCTCGCCAAAGCCTACCTCAGTCACCCAATACCTCATCCCGACCAACCAAAATCCTTTGTGCAATCACAAAGGGTACCCAAAGCTTGTTCTGTGGCATTTCCAGATTTCCACAGTAACCGGCACCAGTTATACGTAACCACTGTCAGTTACCCTTAACCGACATCAGTCTTTGTATTTGGCCATACAGCCCAAAATAGAGACCTACCCACCAAATTTCATCTCATCCTCATCCACCTGTGATCTACCCGAGACCTCTGTCAAACCTGCAGAACCCATAACCAATCATTTGAGCTTTGGATTCTATTCTAGTTTAACCTGTTACATTAGATCTATTTCTTATTTTGTTTTAAGTGAGATACCTAAATAATTTTAAATCACAATAGGATTTACTTTGTTTAGAACATTAAATTGTTTAAAATAGTGGACTAACAGCCATCTAGGAAGTATCACACTTCCCAGATCTAGCATACGCTAGGCAGTTCATTACTCATATTGTTTAATTCCTTCTAGTGGTATTGCTTTGCATTATAGGTAGTTCCTCCTCGCCAAAAGGAAGCTCTCACAATCAGCTATGGATTCAGAAGTCATATGCGCACAACAACTCATCAACTAGCATTTGAACAGGTATTCCTCCTACGCCCGTTACCCTATTTGTTTCGTCAACACTTCAAAGAAACGATCTAAGAAATAGGTGAAACATTTTGGCACGCCCGGTGGGACCCATCCGTTGTTCCTTGCATTTCATTCATTCCTAGGAAAAATTGTGTTTGTTTCCCTTCTAAAAAGTGTACACGCTAATTTTATTCCTTGGTAACCCACCTCTTCTTTCTATTTTCTCTAAAGAAAACTTTTCTTTTGGTGTAATTAAAAAGAACCATTTCTTCATGTTTTCTGCATTGTAGTGAAAGAGCATCCCTCTTCCTCTTCATCTTATTGTGTCATCCAACTTCAAACTTTGATTTGGGCTTAAAAATAAGTGCATTGCATTCTAATTTATCACATTAGCTCACATTAATTGAGGGCAACCTATACACTAGAAGTCATGCCCAACTGATGGTTGACAAATGAATCGTAGAAAAGCACTTCTTTCTTTTTCTCATTCTCTGAGTCTTACCAAACCTCACAAAATTTCAAAATACACACATTCTTTAACAACATCTTACTTGGAAGAATCTATAGGTGATCACATGATCACAGCATAGTTGGCACCCAGCTCACTGCTCTGTCAAGTTATACTTTAGAGCGAAGCCCGCCCCCACCATAACATACTTGAAACCTCACCTTTTTTAGATATCCTTCTTTGTAGGAATCCATCCTCACCAAAAAAAACACTATTTCACAATTCATTTGTCAGTCCCTAAATAGCATAAGCTAAACAAACATAATAGAAAAGGGCACTCCTAGGATCACATTTTTCTTAGTGTTTCTGCTTAGCTTGCGTTTTGAGGTGAGAGATCACGTTCTTCACTTTTTTGTTCATCCTTGCATGCTCCTCATCACAGTTGGTGTATTCCAGCTTCACCTAAGTGTGCCTAGGCCATATCACCATCATTCTCAGAATTCTGGGTCTGATTCCACACCATATTTTAATTCACAACCACTTTTCTTTCATCACTGTTTCAATTTCACTGTAACCGTCGTCGGTTACTTTTGACCGCCATTGAGTTATACCCAATTGACATGTGAGTTCCAGGTTCTTTTGCTAACCTACTCAAAAGGACATTTTTATTCATTTTTTCTTCCACTTTTCACGGCCCCTGTCACTACCATCATACCCGTTGACATTGTAAACATCATCATATTTGGCATACCTATCATATTTGACCTTCTGCGTCATTTTTCACTCACTGACCATTTTCTACAGTGACCGGCAGCGTTTAACCCTGACTAGCATGTCGGTTTTCCATAACCAGCATCGGTTATCCTGTTTCCCATTCCAACCACCATTTGGTACCTAATCCACTTTTTGCCACCAGATTCACCTGTTCCTGACTGTTCTCTGTGTCATTTACAGAGAAACTAGACCCTACCTGATCAGTATTGTTTCACATGGTGCTGACCTGAAGACAAACAAACGCACTCGTATTTCACACCAGTTGTCAACCACTCCCACCTAGTCCTTCACCACCTTCTATTTTATCACCAGCCATGGATCCCATCCAACCTATTACTATCACTACTGAAGATGAGGATTTCACACAAATCCTTGACCAAAACCCTACCACCTTGTAGTTTTACCTTTCCCACTCATCCACTTGAGATGCCTCGGGTCAGTTGATATATGGCATGCACGTATCTATCCCCCCGACTCTTGCACCCACTCCCACATCGGCCCCATCTGGCTCCGTGCTGCCTACATCTACCTTACCCCCAATCATTTCATAGGTTAAGTCCTATACCCGTTATGACTACCATGTCTGTTACCTCCATGGTACCTGTTACATCCACCGTACCCTCGACAACTACCCCAAACACAATCTCATCCACCCCTAATGTCTCACACATACCCGTAGCTACATTACCGCGTCTAGTTTCGGTGACCCCTACCCCATTTCAGAATGTGGTCCTTTCCATTCCTCAATCATTAGCCCCTATTGCTACTAGGGTTACCACAACCCTTCCACCTGCATATACATACTATCAACAACTTCCTATTTCATCTATTATAGATTTTAGGTACACACCCCCTATTTCACTTCCTTCTTCCCAATCAACGTATATGATAGTACCATACAATGGAGTGCCACCCCCATTATATGGCTAAAACCAACCCTCTCATGCTATATGAGGCATTCAATCATCACAACCCACCAATGACCTAATTAAATTGATGTTGGACAAGATGTAGACATTGGAGGCATCGGTTTTCGGCTCCCACAACAATCTCACCTATGATGAGATTTGCAACGAGCCCATTCACCCACCCATTCCTATCCATTCATACCACGTGCATTGGGATATGCCTAAATTCATTTGTTTCAATAGTAAAAAAGACCTACAATAGCATTTGTGGTCGTTTAAGCACAGGTGTTATATGATCACTCATGATGACTCCTTGCTCTTGAGAACCTTTCCCATGTCCCTCACTAGACCTACATTAGATTGGTATAGTGGGTTACCTAAAAAATCTATATTCTCATTGAATCAGGTAGCCCAAGCCTTCTTGGATCATTTCTCTATCAATATCATTAAGAAGGTTACCATGACCGATCTATATTTCACACGTCAGTATGAGGACGAATCTATTGCAGATTTTGTCACTCACTGGCGCAGCCTGATCAACCAACTTACCTTCTAACTACCACAAATAGAAATCATCGAGCTCTTCACATGGGATTTTGCTAGGCATATCTCATCGACCTTGCAGGTCCAAACCTTCTGAACATTCGATGAAGCATTCAATATGGCATGAAAGTTAGAGATTCAGGCCATCGAAGAGAAGAAAATCTAATTACACAATAAAAATTCAGCATTCAAGTTGACTGATACCTCTTCTTCTTCCAAACCATAGACCAATTACTCAAAAACTAAGGCCAACGCTAATGCAGTGGTACTTAAGGTCGGCCCAACACATCCATTAAATTAGGCTACCCCTTCATCTAATATCTCACCTGTCTAGACTTTTCAATTCAGATGAGAGCAACAGAAATATACCCCAATCAAGGAGCCTTACTCTTCTGTCTTAGAAAATCTTATCAAATCCGGAGACATCATGCTTCTACCCATAAAACCACACACTGGTTTTAACCCTACTCACCCCATACCCACATGGTATAAAGAACATTATTTCTCTAATTATCATCGGGTAAAGGGTCATAGTGACGGCAACTACATCACTTTTAAAAATATTATCCAGGAAATGCTCGAGAAAGGTGAGTTAACCATGGATAATCCTAATGCACCTACCAACCAAAACCTACATATGTTCAAGAAACCATTTCCTAACCATGCCCCTTCATCTGATCAAACCGGTGAGACCTCCACTCATAATACCCATACCTGCGAGGTTCACGCTATCTTTAATGACACACCTATCACCTCCCAATTACCCCATATTCCTTCCATAGAGGAGATCCTAGCCTGAAATCCTCCTTCCATGTCGGAACCAACCTCCCTTGTTCCTTCACCAATAGAGGAACACCTTTTATCTCCTTCATCACCTATGGAGGAATCTTTCGCTAACATTGAAACCATCTCACCCCTAGCTTCACCACTTAGAGAGCCTTTAGCTACAGTACCTCCTCCACCCATAGAGGAGCACCCATCATCTCCACTGCCTATCATAGACACAATTGATATACCTTTTCCTCTTGGCGAGCATTCTCCATTAGCCACCCAAAATCCTAAAGACCTACTTTCGGCTCTCTTACCATGGAAGCTGAAGCTAACCAATTCCCCATCTCTAAGATGCATTTTACAAGAATTGCCATTAGGTCCTCACTAACTCCACCTACAGACATTCCGTTCTCACGTTTGGCTGATCACTTAGATTATGTGGATAGGGCTCTACTATGGGGGCACCTTTTACTCCCCGTCTCAACACAAATGCCAAGATCCCTTGCTGATACCTCTATAATCTACCCATAAACATTTCAACCAATCAAACCAAACCTAACCACCTCTATCACAACCCCTTCCATGACACCTGTTATAGCTCAAACCACACCCTTACCCATAACTCAACCTACACCTAAACCCAAACCCATACCTAAAACATTTGCTTCAAGTAAACCATTACCACTTCAGGGGTCACCCCCAACCACTAGCCTTACTCATCCACCTATCAAATTGGATTTAGCTACATCCTCTAAAGAAAACACCACACCTACTATGACACCAAAATAGAAGCACCACACCCATAGAACTCATACCCCAGCTGCACCAATCACACCTGCACCCGTCCCATCCGTCTTAGGATCTCAACTTCCCCACGTGGTAAAGAAACCACCACCCATCAATAAACCAAAAACACAACAGCCCAATCCTTCCTCAAAAACCTCTGACCTACCCATATGCCCAACCTGACTTACACCTACACCTGCTGCCTTTTTACCACCCATACCTCTGATACCCTCAGTTATGTCTTCACTACCCACTACACTTTAGTTGTTGTCTTGCACACCTCAAGCACGACCCACGTCATCTACCTTCACAGCACCCCCATTATCCCTGTGGGTAACTCGCCCTCTTCCTCCATCAAATTTTCCTTCTAGACCTCGTACACCCACATCACCTTTACCCAAGAAGGTGCAACCCAAAAACAAAACTCCACTACCCAAAAATAAGGTAGTCAAAATGACCACACACCCTCCTACCTGTCCATCTACTATAGCCATACCTAAAAAAACACGACCGACACCTAAAACCACACCAGTACCCAAACCCATGGCTCAACCCCCTTCTCTTCTAAATATTGTTCCTCAACAATCACCTACACCTACACCCAAACCCACGTTTACTTCCCATTATGATCCACTAGCAGGGTCTTATGCCAAAATTCTAACCAACCTCCTGGAGACCTCTTTCATCACATTACCGCCACTCAGACCTTACGACCCCCTCAAACCCAAGCCAAAAGGGTTTGATGATACTAAAATTTTTGCATACCATCATATGTCAGGACACGATGTGGAGAACTGTAAGGCCTTGAAAACCATCCTTAACCAATTATGTCCACAAGAAACCAACTTTGACAATGACGACCTTCTCGATAAGTATCCTACTTCACCAACACCCATTCCCACACTGTCCACTCAACAACCACAACCTCCACCCTCACCTCTCCTAGAGCCATCCCTAAGATTTGAAATTAACATGGTTCACATAAGAGAACTTTCCACGCCACTACCCAAATGTTGTTGTGCCCAAGTGACCTCACAGGGTTTTTCTCCTCCGGTAGGTTTTTGCCCATCGTGTCATTATACCACTCACCCTACACCTTCTCCATTTTCCAACTCCCCTCAGATCAACATGATACATGTCACTACACATGATCAAAAGGAAAAGGGCAAAGAAAAGGCAAATGACCCACCAACCAATCCTATACCCAACATACCATCTACACCCATACCTAAAATAACTATCCATGGCCCCACGTACCCCATTTCTAATGGCTTCACACATCCCACCATGCTCAAAAAATTACACCAATCACCCCTCAAAATGTCCTTATATGACCTCATCCAAACCTTGGAATCCCATGCTCAAGCTCTCATAGATGTTCTTCAATCAATTGAGGTTTTACCTAATGACCCTACACCCATAGCCTCCATTATCACACCCCATCATGTAGCCTCTCTCACCAAATTACCACCTTCATCTCCACCCCACCTTGTTCACCAAGTGGCCTCCCTTAGCTTCTTAGAGGAAGAGATTATGCCACACCAAAATGATGACCCCAACCCAGCCCTCTTCATCTTTGTCCACATCGATGACATACGGGTATGTTGTGTAATGATTTATGGGGGCACTAGCATTAACATCATTTCATCCCATGCATTCACTCAAATGCGCATACCTGACAATTGCATGCATAAACACCTAGTCATGTTGCATTCATTCAATGATGCTAGCACCTCTACACTAGGCACCATCATCCTCCACATTTGCGTGGGCCCCCGCACTATTCCCAAATTGTTTTACATTTTGGAGGGGGAATTCCAATATAACATGTTGCTTGGTAGGCCCTGGATCCATGTCATGGGTTGTGTTCCTTCCACTTTGCATTGTTGTGTAAAGTTTGAACATGAAGGACACACCTATACCATTCCAACTGACCCATCACCTTTTAAAACATCCAACATGCTTTACCAACCCAATTATGTGCTCATACCTATCAAGCCGTCTACCTCCGCAACCACTACCACTTCACCTATACCTCCACCTACTAGTATAGCCACTACTTCTACCGTACATACCTCCTCCATTCCTACTGCTACCATAAACTCCACAGCCACCCCATCCACTTCCCAATCCATTAACTCCACCTCCACATCAACCTTCGACACATTATCCATACCAGATACCTACATACTAACCACTAATCCCTTGGAAGGTGTTTTTCAATGCCTCACTCTGGGGGAGTACTACCTATATAGTGTCAACACATTTCTTACTCCACAAGAGTATGGAAGACTTCACCAACATCCTCGTTATGATCACCGTATAGGATAACATCTCCTTTATGGTCCTCCCCACCTTTGTACTAGTCTCACCTATGGGAAACTTGATACTACCACTTACACACCTGAACCACCATCACAAACCTGCCCATTTTCCACTGAATTCCAATCACTTACAAATCACCATTTCACCCACACCTTCCTGCATCGCTGTTTGTGGAAGGGTTTTTGTTTTGGATTTTATGAGCAAGGTTTCCATACCATTGTTCCATGTACTACCCGTAAACATAATGATTGTAGTGGTATCAGCTTCCCTGAACCACCTACCAAAGAGGCCTGTATTGAACTCATTAAGGACACTAGCCCTTCTCCACCTTCTTCGCCCACTCCACCTTCATCACCACCTTCACCGATGGAGTCAATGGATCCTGAATCTATCCCTCCTAAATTTTTTTTTCCATAAACACCATTTCCTTGGGGCCTTTGACTTATCAACACGAGGGCAAGGCCCCTTCCACTCTTCCCTTCTTGTATCCTAAGATGATTGATGATGACACACCTATAATTAATGTCGTTCAATGTCAGGATGATGAATCCATACTCACCTACCTTGGTGCATAAGACTCATATATTCATCATTCATTACCCTCTGAGACGCAAACCATGTTGAATGAATTGACTATTGAGAACCCGCACATCCTAAAGATCAGACAATCTTTAGATGTTGTTGAACAGGAAGCCATCACTTATTTTCTCAAAGATCATAACCATGCTTTCACTTGGTCTTACACAAACATGCTTAGTATTGACCCCACCATAGTGGTCCACAAAATCGTAACCATTCCTGATGCCAAACCCATCAAACAAAAGCTGAGGAAAATGCACCCTCATATTTCTCTTCTTGTCAAAGAGGAAATTTAACGCCTTCTTTCTATTTCCTTCATCTTACCCATTGATTATCCTCTTTGGATTTCTAACATTTTCCCTATTACTAAAGCAACAGGGGGACTCCACATTTGCATGGACTTCCATGACCTCAACCTAGGCTGCCCAAAAAATGACTTTCCCTTACCTGGTATTGATCAGTTGGTTGACCTCACCAATGGTCATGAGATTCTATCACTCATGGATGGCTTCTTGGGTTATAACCAAATTTTTCTTGCCCCAGAAGATCAACAAAAAACCTCATTCATCACCCCATAGGGGACCTTTTGCTATCAATTCATGCCTTTTGGCCTTAAAAATGATGGTGCCACATATTAGCGGGCTATGAATTACATATTCCATGACATCATGCATCACATATTGGAAGATTACATGGATGATCTCTTGGCCAAATCTAAATGTTGCTCCGAGCACCTTGTTGTCTTCAAAATCATCTTTGACCGCCTCATTAAATATTGTGTTCGCCTTCAGCCTAAGAAGTGCGTCTTCGTGGTTCTCTTAGGAAAGCTCCTAGGATTTATCGTTTCCCTCCATGGTATAGAAGTTGACCATGCTAAAGTTAAGGCCATTCTGGAAATGCCTCCACCCACTAACCTTAAACAACTTCGTAGTCTACAAGGTAAGTTGCAATCTATTCACCGTTTAATTTCACAATTATTGGATTGGTGCCAACCATTTCATTATCTGCTCAAGAAGGATGTCTCCTTTAAATGGGATGATCACTGTTACAAAGATTTTGAGGCCTTAAAAAAATATCTTCTCCAACCACCCGTACTTATCCCACCTAAATATAATTAACCTTTTTATCTATACATATCCACTACCAATCACTTCTTGGGAGCCATGCTCACTCATCATGATGAACAACATAGGGAGCAGGTGGTTTATTATATCAACCATAATCTTTTGGACTATGAAACCAAACACACCCATCCCAAAAAAAATTTCTTAGCCTTAGTTTTCGTTTCCACCAAACTCTGTCATTACCTACTCAACCACAAAACCTATGTTGTGATCAACACCGACCCCTTACACTTCATGTATGCCAAACCTTATCAAAATCAGCATGCCACATGATGGATTATGCTTTTATCTGATCTTGACCTTGAATTAATTCATCAAAAGTCCATTGAGGGCCAAGCTATCACTGACCAATTGGCCGATGCACCCATTTCTGGGGATCAACCCTCTAATTTTGACTTTCTAGATGAGTCGATTGCTACCCTTTCCCTAAACGAACCTCCTTATCAAATGACACTCTTTTTTGATGGTTCCAAATGTTAGCGCAGGGGTGGGGCTAGTATTATCCTCATTCCTCTTGCTTGAGAACCCATGCCTTTGTCTTTCAAACTAGATTTTGAATGCACCAACAATATTTCTGAATACGAAGTGCTCGTACTAGGTCTCCAAGCCACCTATGCCCTAGATGTCAAATCAATCAACATATTTGGTGATTCTCAATTGGTCATAAACCAAGTCAATGGTATGTATCAATGTCTTAATGAGATACTTCAAAAGTATAAACATCATGTAGACATACTTTGGACAACCTTTGATCGTTACACCCTTCAAACCATCTCATGTTCCACCAACAAATTTGCAGATACCATGGCCTACTTAGCTTCCCAAATACCCACTTAACCCACCAATTCCAAGATCTTTGTCACCGTATAACACCTCCATTCCCTTTCTTATTTACCTCATGATGTTTACTCGATTAAAACCAATACCCTTGACCTGAGTGACCTTTGGTATAAACAATATTCCAACTACCTTTCACTCTCCGTCTTACCTCCTGATCTCACCCGTAACAGATAGTTTTCCTTCCTTAAAAAGGTCTCTCGTTACGTTGTACTGGGAGGACTCCTCTATCAGCACGACTTTGATTGTATTCTCTTATGATGCCTCACAAGTTCTAAAATTCCTTATACCATTAAGGAGGTTCATGATGGCATATGTGGAGGTCACTTTAGTGGCCTTGCTATTACTAAGCGTATTTTTTGTCTAGGCTATTATTGGCCAACCCTTAACCATGATTGTTGTGACTACGTCAAACATTGTGTAAAATTCCAACAACATTATAATCTTCATCCTACACCTAGTCACGACTTACAGGTCACTCATGACCTTTGGCCCTTCTCTTAATGGGGTTTGGATCTTGTCAGAGAAATCAATCCTCATTCTTCCCAATGCCAACAATGGATCATCACTGCTACCAAATATTACAAAAAATGGGTAGAATCCATACCATTCATTTCCATGAAAGCTGAGAAAATATATGAGTTCATTAACCACCACATCATTTTTCACTTTGGTGTTCCTCATCGCCTCATCACTGACAATGGAAAACAATTCAAAAACAAAACATTGCAAAAAATTTGTGACACATTTAGCATTCAAATTGGTTTCTTATCACCTTACTACCCACAAACCAACTGCCAAGCCAAATTCACTAACAAGACCCTCAACAAAATTCTCATGAAAGTGGTTGACGATACTGGGAAGGATTGACATATGCACATTCCTTTTTCCTTATGGGCATACCGCACTAGTATTCACACTTCCACCACACCGACACCCTTTTCTCTAGTCTATGGTACAGAGGTTGTTCTACCTATGGAAGTCTAGATCCCCTCACTCCGTATTTCTCTCCATGACATGCTCACTGATGATGACTTTCGTCAGGACCGTTTAGCACAACTAGAGTTATTAGATGAATGTCGTCTTAATGCTCTGGATCACCTTCAAGTTTACCAACAATGTATCGAATGTGCCTATGATAAACATGTTCATGAACAAACCTTCCAAGTTGGTGACCTTTTCCTGAAATAAAATCAACATGTAACCAAAGTAGAAAAAAGTAAATGGGGCAAATTTTCTCCTAATTGGCTTGGACCATACATCATGACTCATACCTATGGATCAGGTGCTTATTGTTTATCTTCTCTTGATGGTAAACCCAAACCTGAGCCCCTTAATGCCTCGCATCTTCGACCATTTTATTGTTGACTCGTTGTCCTACCTCACCCTTTGTCTCTCTCCAAGATTTTCCCTTGATTGCTACCTACTCCATACACCTCCCCAACAATTAAATGAGAATCATGTGAGTACCCATTACTCGTTATCTTCTCTTAAATATGTGTACCACAACGTTGCACATATCATGATTCTCATGGATACTTTTCATCTACCTTTATATAAGATCCCATGGAACACCTTGCCATTTGAATAAGAGTCCTATCTTTCACCTTGGTCTTGTCCATGACTGTAAAGACATCACAATGGGACCAAACTCCTTGAATCAAACTTCTGATAAAAATATGACTCCCTCAAAAGGACATCTTCCTCTCGACCAACCACTGCTATAAATAGACTACTCCCACGAAGGACAGCTATGTAAAGCTCTTAAAAAATGAGAGCAACCGAAGCTTCCCACATCGATCAGCTTCACGAAGACCTCAAGGAATTCAATTTTTCCCATATAGACTTCCCGCATCGATTAGTCTATCTCAACTATAAGTAAAAAAAAAACCTTTTTAGTCATGGACTTTCCCGTTGTGACCTAGGACCTCTTACTCAAAGGGCCTACTACCTCATACCACAAAAATTAAAAATTACCTACTCTTCACCCTGTGAACCATGCCCACTCTCATTTCCTACTGCCTCAAGGGACTTCTTGGAACTTATACATTTGGTGATCATGTGACTACTTTTCATCGTAGAACATGTCAATCATGCAATGTCTTTCGGGTCTTATGTTCATCACCTCCTCCAAGGTATGATCTACTCGATATGATACTACCCGATCAGGTGGCTTTATTGCCCCCTTTTATCTTTTAACCATATTTGTTTACATTTTGGTTACCTTATACAAGACTTGGTCCTTGACGCTTACCTTTGGGGTAATCCTACTCTTTCAACATAATCACTTTCACCTACAACATTTTACCTAAAATCTACCCACACCTAACAAACCTAAACCCACAACATGCCCAAACACATATTGACTCATTTTCACACCTTCTCATTTTCTTCCCTAGCTTATGGGAGAACTACATCGACATGAGGTCCCTTTTTGTTGGGACTATGTAGGCAACACTCCAAGGGCAGGGGGCCCTTGGAGGTTAGCTTGGCCATTCTCTACCCTAAAGAATTCATCAACCATGCCTAACTCACCATTTACATCACATTTCACTTAGTTCCCCTTTTATATACAAAATTGGAAATTAAGTCACATACATAACAATTTGCTACATATTTTATACATTTATTATGCTTACCAATTCTCTATCATCACTATGCATGGATTATAACACATCTCACATATGACCCATAGTATCATTCATTGTGAAAAATAATGAATCACAACTTCACCTACTTTCAACACAACCATGCCTAAACCAACCTCACTCAATCCATGCCTAACAACCTAACTCATCCATGCCTATAACCTGACTGAACCATGCCTAAACAACCTAACTCGATCCATGTATAAAAACCTGACTCAATCCATGCCTAGCCAAACCAAACTCAACCATGCCTAACTCACCTAATTTCTGTCCATATCGAACCAACAAACCCATATCTCATCTAATACAAAGTAAAAAATCCATATCTCATCTAACACAAGCCATAAACCAATATCTTATAAACACATCAACACATCACAAAATACCATGTATCTCATCATATAAATCAATCAATATGTATCTCAACATACATGCCCATCTCATCATGTCCATCATCTCAAAATGTCAGCACGCAGGTTGATATAAAATATAAAATGTCATCAACATGCGGGTTAGTCTCATATATACAAAAAAAGAATGAATCAATACAAAATATCTTCAGCATGCAGGCCAATATGCTCAAAATATATAAATCACTTGTACATCCTCACTATCTTCGGCACGCAGGCAAGTATGTGATAAAAAATACAACTATCTTCGGCACGCAGGTCAGTATATATATATAAAAATAACTAATATACATAAAAAAATTGATGACTTCATATCAGGAATCTCGTTAGATGTCCTTCATCTCTATGTCACCTATACCCTCAGCCTCCTATGTCCCTGCTAGAACCTCACCTAGAGCTGGTAACTGTGTACTGGTGGCCTCTCATTGATCAGGCCTCGAAGCTCACTGACCTCCTGTGCTCTCCACAATGAGTGTAGGATCTCATCCTCTCACTGGATGTTTGATGTGCCATGTACTCAGCATATGAAATCTATCCTTGCCACCATAAGCTAGTCCTGATAATATCTCACCTCACCTAGGGCATCCTGTAACCTAGATATAGGCACGGTTTGTGGTGGTCCCATAGGTCTCAACCCCTATACCTTCCCTACAACAACCTACCCTGTGCCTACCTGTGAACTGGGACCTACTCTCGGTTCCTGTGGTGGTGCCCCATGCCCCTATAGCTGTATCTCAGCATGTAAAGCCCCAATATGTGCCTAGGATGTGGAAAAATGGCCCTATAAACCTGCCACCTAAGCCTATAAGGCTACCACCTAACCATCCCCCCTGACCATCTCCATCTCCCCCATCTCCTCCATCTGCCATCTGAGCCTATAGGCTAGCTACCTGTACATGTAGCTCTGCTACCTCCACCTCTGAGCCCTCTAGCTGGGTCTGCATTATACCCAACTGGGTAATCAACGTAGCTACCTACACCTGTAGGGCATCTCTCTGCACTGTAATGACAGCTAAGTCTGGGTGGTATGGCTTGTAACTAAGCCACCCACCACTTCCTGTATCTTTCTATACATCTGGCGTCATTTATCCACTAATCTACTTGCTACTCCTCCTCCCCTGTGGGCACTGTAGGCTGTAGTAGAGGCAAGGACCTCTCCACGTCATCTCTTTGATACTATGGGAAGGGTGGAGGAATGTCCTGTAAGAGCCCAAAGTACCTGTCAGACTCTATCTACCGGGATCATCTCATCCTCCCCAACACGGTGACCCTATATCCACCTCTCTAGCTAGAGCTCATCTAGCTCCTCATGCATATGCCTATATGAGGGGAATCCCACATATGGCCTCCAAATAATGTCCACTCCAAACAACCCCTCCAGTAACTACCGAAAATGGGCCACATCATGTGTCGGCCTATCTGATCTCCACTCTCCTATCACTGGCACCCATCTCATGTATCCCACCCACACAAATTACATTAGAAATGCATCTTCTCAGGGAATCCCTATAGGTCGCACACACACTATGTGCTTGTATGCCCAACAGTGTAGTATAAATGTACAACACAGGCTAAACCTGTGCAACCACCCATATGCCCACAACTCTCTATATGGCTGCACTAAAAATGTTGGTGCCCAGTCAAAGTGTGTCTCATGCACCATCATATCATGGAGTACCCCCATCAGTGATTGGGGAAAGCGTCCACCCTATGTATTTGGAAGTGCATAGTAGCACATTGCCTCCACCAACAAAACCACTAGCCTCATCTCATCTAGACGAGCTAGGTACATCTCTCCATAGCTCAAACTGGCACTATGGAATCTCAGATCCACCACTTCCTCACCAAATACTATCCTAGTCAACTCCTATAAGGCATTGAAGGAGATAGAATACACCTGGGCACCCAATATGGGTAGCCGCAAAATATGGAACACGTCCTCCAAGGTGATAGTCATCTCACCCGTCGGAAGGTGGAACGTGTTGGTCGCGGGATCCCATCTATCGATGAGCGCAACCATTAAGCTGGGATGCCAAACAACATGTTGGTAGCAAAAAATCCCACTCAAGCTCATTACCTCCACATGCTAGAGCTTCAACGGGGTTATTATGCCATGCAATGTCACCAGTAGAGGTGGAACCCTGTCCCGCATATGTAACTGAAATCTCCCTTGCATCTAATCCAAACACAACATTAATCTACATTTACCATGACCATATTCACCAATTATCATTACCTTCCACCCCATTTTCACTCTACCCATATCAAATACCTAGCCTAAATCACTTTTTGACCCTTCTGCCTAAAATCTCGACCAGTGCCGGTTCATCCTAACTGACTCTAATCACCCTTAAACTGGCATCGGTCACCTGTTTGTTGACCGATACCGGTTCACTTTTACCAACCATGGTTACCATATAACTGACATTGGTTACCTGTTTGGTGACCAATACTAGTTTTACCCAACTGATGCCGGCTGAACTTGACCGACACCGGTCACTGTCGCAAAAAATCCCATGACTTCCCTAAACCTCTATTTTCTAAAAATCACCCTACTTTCCCTTTTACCCCACTTACAATGACCTAAAACTACTCCTAGACCTCTACCCATCCCACCTATACCATTTACTACCCTTCCCCTCCCTATTTTATCCTGTTATTCCCCCCACATACCCAAATTTTATTTTTACCCACCCAAAAAAAACAAAAACCCACAAAAACCTTAAATAACAATACTCCACATTTCTAATCTATTTAATCAACAATGTAGCGTTGAGCACTTACCTCGTTGCACTGCGGCTGTCTCAATGGCACGTCTGGCCATTATGCTGATGTCCCGCCTGATCCCTCTCTGGCCTCTACCATCACCAAATAGCTACTCGCAACCTCTGCCCAATCAAATCTCTCACCCTGATCCCGTGGACCCACTGCTCACCAACCCAACCCTCTTCCAATCACACTGCCAACTAAATGTCCCATTTCCTTCGGACACCTATATCTCTTTTCTCTCCTTTTTGTCATTTTCTCACTTCAAAAATAACAAATGAATAATAAAAACATGGATTTTTTATTTTTATAACGCAACTCGACCAAACTAATGTTGGTTACCCTTGACCGGCATCGGTCGCATGCCCTACCTTACCATCGTCGGTTTTCCTATACCGACGTCATTTTTCCATGACCACCATCGGTCATCCTCACCTAGCACATTGCCCTCAATTTTTTCACTTTTTACCTCACCCTTTACCTTGATCCTTTACCCCACCCTTCACCCTGATCCTTTCCCCAACCAAACCTTTACCCAAACCATTTACCTTCCCTTTCCTGACCTCCTCACATAATACCTCCAATTTTCCTCCTTTGGGGACTCATTATTTTACCCCAACCTTGGCCTTACCCACACTGTGACCTCAATATTTGGACGTGGACCATCTCTAGTGACCTTTGACCTCATGTGTTCGCTATACCTTATGACACTATTGCCTGTGTTGATTGACCTAATAACCTTACATAGCCTATTGCCCTGACCATTTATCCTGACTCTTACCTTTGGTGTAATAGAACATACCTAAACATTCCTACACCTAACCTACATTGTGTTTCCATACCATATCCTATACCTTGGATATCTGGATTCACTTCAACCTTTTTTGGGATAAACCTATTGACCTTAGACGATGTATGAGTTTTCCTGCTCTTCAACTCGGGTAGCGTGCTATGCATTTTATTCGTGTGCATGTACATTTGACTGATTCTACCTTTTACCCTAGACCCATTACCTAGAATTGCCCGAGTATAGACCTTTAACCCTTTCTCCCTCGTGCCCACCTGCCTCTTCCTCCCATTTACCTTTTTATCAAACCACTCACTGATTCTACCTACTGGCCTCATCAGTACCTGGTTTGAGGGGGATCACCTTTACCCATACATGGGGAAACCACATCTTATTTTTGTTAGTCTTCACTTACCAATACAAGCTACGCAACACAAATGTTGTAAAATGTAGACACTAAAATTAGGTCACACTCCCCTTTTCTCCCTCGATAAATAAGCACCCTTATATCTCATTCACCTAGCCACGACCACCTTTCACCCCACAAATATGAATTTAATTAATTTAATTCAATTAATGCATTATCCTCACTATATTTATTATTTAAATATCTTATTTTAAAGAATATCCACACATACAATTCACTTAGACACCTCACCAAGCTAACTCACCCTAAGACCTGTTCTTATTAAGTTGCCATAACTAACTGAGCCTTACCCAAACCCTAAAAATCAATGACTACATTCTCTCTAACCGCATTCCCACATGCTCACACGAAGCTCCTAGTCTAATCCATGGGTTAACGACATGATATTTGAGGAAATCAAGAGGATCTCCCTAGTTTATTAAACCTAGGAAATTCTTCACCGTGACCGACGCTGGTTACCCCTAACTGTCACCAATTAAGCTAGAAACCACTATCGGTTACCCTTTTAACCCCAAAACAACCTTATTCTCAAGGTGGGAAGTTGGAAGCAAATTTTTTTGGTGAGTATTATCACATCTCAAAGAGATAACACATCTTCAGAGAGTGAATTCTAGCGAGACCATGCATACAAGGAAGGAGATCAAGCATCTTTTCCTGTACAGCCATCACATCCAAGATCTGATCTAACTAAGCAAAGAGCAATGCACACATGCAACCCATGTAGAAGCTTTCCTTTAGTTGGTGATTACTTGCAGTCCTTCAAGCCTTTCATCAGAACCTCCATCCTTCACAAACAGGACATCTCATGACTAGAATCCAAGTAAGTATAACATCATACTTCTTTGGTTTATTACATTTCATCATTATTTTATCATCTACTACTTACCTAGCTACCTATTGACCTTATTGAATGCATTTCCACCTCCATATTACCCATTAAAAAACCTCGCCAAAGTCTACCCCAGTCACCTAATACCTCATCTCGACCAACCAAAGTCCTTTTTGCAATCACAAAGGAGACCTAAAGCTTTTTCTGTGACATTCCCAAATTTCATAGTAACCAGCATCGGTCACACCTGACCATCGTCGGTCACCCCTGACTAACATTGGTCTTTGTATTTTCCCACACAGCCCAGAATAGAAACCTACCCACTTAATTTCATCCCACCCTCATCCACCTGTGATCTACCCGAGACCTCTGTCAAACCTGTAGAGACCCAAAACCAATCATTTGACCTTCATATTCTATTATAGCTTAGCCTGTTAGATTAGATCTATTTCTTATTGTGTTTTAAGTGAGATACCTAAATCATTTCAAATTACAATAGGATTTTCTTTCTTTACAACATTAAATTGTTTAAAATAGTGGACTGACAGCCATCTAGGAAGTATTAAACTTCTTAGATCTAGCATATGCTAGGTAGTTCACTACCCATATTGTTTAATTCCTTCTTGTGTTCTTGATTTGCATTACAGGTAGTTTCTCCTAGCCAAAAGGAAGCTCTCATGATTAGATGTGGATTCAGAATGCATATTTGTGTAACAACCCATCAACCAACATTTTAACAGGTATTCCTCCTATGCCCGTTACCCTATTTGTTTCATCAACACTCCAAAGAAACAATCTAAGAAAAAGGTGAAACACTAATATTTTTTCATTCAGAAATTTATCTAGGGAAAGATGAAGAATGTAGATGTGCCCAAAAAATATGAAGATACAAATGTTTTTCAAATGAAAGCTTCTGAAATAGTGATTTTGTAAGGGAGAAAATTGGAGATTTCTCAAACGGAATACAACAATGGTAGAACAAGCTATTCAAGGTTGTTTATATGTCATTTTTTCCAAGTTTACTTCTAAAGCGTAAAAAATATATACTAAAAAATATATTTTAATTCACAATCAAATATTTGAACCATTTTTCCTTATATCTCATTCATTTAAATGTATTAAAAACATATCGATTTGTTTCCTTGCATAAATGTAACAACAAACAAATACATAAATCAAATTGTTTACATTCATAAATGAAACTACCACCAAATATACAAATCAAAATTGTTTCATTCGTTTTTTAATGCCATAAGGTCTAAAATGTATACTTGTTTATGGTGCAAAAAAAAATTGTTAGATGGACTTAGTAATGTTTGTCTCTCTCTATATTTTTTATGACCACCACAACAATTTTTATTACCTATGCAACAAGTTTCTTTTTCAATAATCTTTGTACCCAATCAGCTCAAATCCTTTCACATACCTTCTTTTTTCTCCTACAAAATCTCTAAATGAAAAAAAGTCTCTGTAAGAGAAAAATAAATAAAAACTCGAACATTATAGAACAAACAATCAAAACCTGAGCCATTCAAATTTAATATTTTTATAAAGTATTTGACCAATGAAAATCGCTTCTAAAATAAAGCAGCAAAATTTGAAATTTGAATTTGTCATACCATAATAAATCACCACCCTTTAATGATTAAATACCTTTAATATCTTAATATCCCAAGTCTTGAAATTTGAATATATCCTACCATGATAAACCACGAAACTATAATGCTTAAATGCCTTTAATATAATAACTCTATCATAAGTACTTAACCATAAAAGGGTACATATTTAAAGCTTTAATATTCTATTATCCCTATTTTTAGAACATTTAAATGTTTTATAGAGGTGTTAGAATAATGAACAATACATTGTACCATTTTCGTACATATATTCAAAATATGAATATATAATACAATAACAAATTACTGCCATGTAATGCTTAAATGCTTTAATATAATTTAATATGCTTACATATTTGAATTGCTTTTGAATAGAAATTTAAATAATGAAAATTTTAAGGTAGAATTTATTTTCATACCAATTTAGACACATATAATGTTTTAAAAATGTCCACATTTACCAAAAATATGTTTTAATAATGAAATCATGAAATTTTATAGGTTTTTTAAGAATACTGATAATTGTTTTTGTCCTATTTATGTATTTACTGTATTTTAGAATGGTAACCCATTCTCACGACATGTATAAAGTTATAGCAAAATGAAATCTATCCTCCAATAATAAATCAACACCTTTTAATGCTAAAATACTTTAATATCCTAATATTCTAAGTCTATTGTAAATATTTTTAAAATTTATTAGAATTGATTGGACCCATTTTATGTTTTAATTAGATATTTGAATAATGAAAAATATATATTATAATTTATCATCAAACCTAATTAGACAGTTGTAATAATTACCATTTTTCGTATTTATTGTCGTTAGAATGGGCACCCATTCTCACGGCTTGTATAAAGTTAAGAAATTGATTGATATTTTTTACATTGTCTTGTATTGAATGGATAAATGCCCATTATCATATAGGAATCATAAAATACTTGCTTGGGTAGATAACAATCATAAAAAATATTATGGATTAGATATTCTCACAGGTTTTAAATAGCTATTCAAATGACTAAGTATTGAGTAAGTATTGACAAAAGTGCACATGCCCACTCTCATAGAATCAAAATTTCTTGTATGAGAATTTTTAGAATGGGCACATGCCCATTCTCATATAAAAGATATGTTTCATTCACGGTTGTGCACATGTCCATTCTCAAAAAAATAAATATTACTTGTATTATAAAGTTTAGAATGGGCATATTCCCTTTACAATAGGAATAATCAAATTTACTTTATTTTATAATGGGCACCCATTCTCACATCTTGTTAAAGAGTTATGAAATTCATGGAGCTTTGCAAGATTTTCTTGTTTTAAATGGGTGGATACCCCTTCTCATTTAGGGATCATATAAGAAGAATAAGAAAAGTATGGATAAAACAGTGTCACAATTTTTAAATAGATATAAATAGTAATAATAGAAGCATACTCATAAAATCAGTATTGCTTGTAATAAATAAAATGTTTAGAATGGGCATATGCCCATTCTCATGCAAAAAAATTTGTTGCAGCTTGTTTTGAATGGGCATTTATTTTTTAATCTATCTATTCTCATATAGGATTCATAAAATAATTTCTTAGGTAAATAGGAATCATAAAATAAGAGTATGCTTTATAAATGGTCACTACTTTTAAATAGGTAAAAAAAATTGATTAACCATGTTTACATTATCTTTTATCAAATGGGAAGCTTCATTTTCTCATATAGGAATTTGCCTATTCTCATATAGGAAAAAAAAAATATTTCGTAGGGAAGATAACAATGATAAAAGAAGATTATGGACTAGATATACTCACAAATTTTAAATAGCTATTCAAATGACTAAGTATTGAGTAAGTATTGATGAAATTTCACATGCCCACTCTCATAGAATCAAAATTAATTGTATGAGAGTTTTTGGAATGGGCACATGCCCATTCTCATATAACAAATATGTTTTAATCACAATTGTGCCCATGCCCATTCTCAAAAAAATAAATATTACTTGTATTATAAAGTATAGAAAGGGCATATGCCCTTTATGATAGGAATAATCAAAATTACTTTATTTTAGAATGGGCACCCATTCTCACATCTTGTTAAAGAATTATGAAATTGATGGAGCTTTATGGCATTGTCTTGTATTGAATGGGCAGATGCCCCTTCTCATTTAGGAATCATAAAATAAGAATAAGAAGAGAATGGATAAAAAAGTCTTACAATATTTAAATGGATATAAATAGGAATAATAGAGGCAGTCTCATAAAACTAGTATTACTTATATTACAATGTTTATAATGGGAATATGCCCATTCTCATGCAAACAAAAGTGTTTCATCTTGTTTTAAATGGGCATTGCATTTTTAATCTCCCTTTTCTCATATAGGATTCATAAAAGACTTTATTGGGTAGATAGGAATCATAAAACAAGAGTATGATTTATAAATGGCCATGACTTTTAAATAAGTAAAAAATTGATTGACCATGTTTACATTGTCTTGTATCAAATGGGAAGATTTCTGTTCTTGTATAGGAATAAAAAGATTTCTTAAGGAAGATAACAATCATAAAATAAGAGTATGACTAAGATATGCTCACAACTTTTAAATAGGAATTCAAATGAATGAGTATTGAGTAAGTATTGAAGAGTGTGCACATGCCCATGCTCATAGAATCACAAACATTTGTATGAGAATTTTTAGAATGGGCACATGTCCATCCTCATAAACAAATATATTTCAATCATGACTTTTCACATTCCCATTCTCAAAATAAAATATTACTTGTATTATAAAGTTTAGAATGGGTATATGCCCTTTATGATAGGAATACTCAAATTTACTTTGTTATAGAATGGGAACCCATTCTTACATCTTGTTAAAAAATTATGAAATTAATTGAGCTTTATGGAAATATCTTGTATTGAATGGGAATATGCCCCTTCTCATTTATGAATCATAGAAGAATTTCTTTGGGAAATAGGAATAATAAAAAAATAAGAAGAGGATGGATTAAATAGTCTCACAGTTTTTAAATTTTTAAATAGGAATAATAGAAGCACTCTCATAACATTTTTATTGCTTGTATTACATTGTTTAGAATGGGCATATACCAATTCCAATGCAAAAAAATTATTGTTTTGTTTTGTATTAAATGGAAAGATGGAAACAATATCAATAAGATTAAAATAAGTAGAATGGGCATATGTATATTCTCTTTAATATTTATTTTAGAACGAGAATTTTCCCTTAAGAATGGAAATTTTCCTATTCTCATAAGGGAATCATTATAAAAATTTCAATTATTGTTCATCGTAGAGAAAAATGAAAAAACAAATTATAGAGATAACGTTAGTATATGAAGAATGGGCATATGACTATTCTCTTTAATTTAAATCATAATAGAAATTCAGTTATTGTTCATGGAGATATGTGAATAAATATAATAAAAAGAATACAAATAATATTTACTTTGTTTGGAGTGGGCACTTACCAAACCTCATCGCCTTTGTAGGTTTATCAAATCCAACATGTCACTTGGTAATGATTACTTTGATTCCTGCATACCAGATGAAAATAATAAACTATATGAATGTTAGTTCAAATAACTGGCATGAATTTTCAACTCGTAATCATGTTGAATTATTATAAAATGAAGATCATAAAATGATCAACTATCCTTTATATCTACATAGTACATATTATCAATTTAAAAGGTAATAATTGAATCCCAAATCAAATTTTGCTAACTAATTTTATAATCATATAAAAAACATCAAATCTTATAAGAAAGAAACAAAAGTTATTCATCATCATAATAATTAATATATGAAACAAAGTAATATTAGTGCCTAATAATGATTCAAATGTCAAACATTAAATACAATCATTTCACAATCAATATTTTACATAATCAAAATCCATACATCATCACAAGAATTAATAGAGATTTTTTTTTTCGGAATGGACATTTCTCCATTATTACATCCTTTGTATGGATCTCAAAATGATTGACTTCACTAATATATATGAAATTTCTTTTTCTATTATTTTCCTATGATTCCTATGTGAGAATGGACATATTACCATTCTCATATAGGGATCAAATAAAATTATTGTTTCAATACATATAGATAAAATGAGCATATGTCCATTATCATACAAACACACTTTTTTTTTATCTTGTATTGAAAGGGCATATGCCCATTCTCATATAATAAGAATAATAAAATAAAAATACACATAGATAGAATGGGCATATGTTCATCCTCATACAAATGTTTTTTTATCGGGTATTGAATGGGAATATGTCCATTCTCATATAGGAATAAAAGAAGAGAAAAGATGTACTATATAATTTTTTTAGAATGAAAAATTTCCCATTCCCACATCCTCTATAGTGATATAAAAACGATTAGGCTCAATATTTCTTTAATGAGGTAGAATGGTTAGAATAGGAATATACCCATTCTCATACAAAAAAGAGTTTTATGATTGTGATGAGTATGGGCATATTCCATTTATCATATGAAAATGGGAATCTACCCCTTCTTTATCTCATAATAATTTAGCAAATAAGAGTTAGAATAATTCATGACTGAAACTTTCTTCAAATATTGTGCTTCACAAGACGAAACAATCTTATGAAGAATAAGGATCCTAAAGTAGAAACTTAAAGGGTTAACAAAAATTTAGAAAAGAGAAAAAACAATATCTTTGAAATATTCTTCAAATATTTTGCTTCAAAGGACGAAATGGTCTAACGAAATACAGATAGCACAAAGTAGAAGGAAAAAAAAAAAATCAAAAACTGGATGAAAAAGAAAGCGAAAAGGATGAACAAGAAAGAGATAGCTTCACCGACCGCAGTTAACCTTACAACTCCAAGATCTCTACCATCATAGAAAACAGTAACCACCATCATTCTCTCCACCATGTTGTGGAAGAATTAATTTGCATTAATTTCACCAATTTCCCTCCAACGGGTGCTTGAAGACTTGTTTCAAAAATGAGTACCTTCAAATAATAAAAGGTGGTAAAAAATTTATTTATAAATTAATGGTCTCACTATGCCATGGAAAAAAAATAAAAAAAAATAAAACAATATCATAGCCATGTTTTAGGTTTAATTATTGCACTTAAAATAAAATTTAAATTTTCAAAATAAATCATAGCCATGTTTGAGGTTTTTTTATGGATAAACACGTTTCACTAGAGCTTTGAACCAGGGGGTTCTTGGGTCCTGTCCCTTACAAAAGTTTTTATACAATATCCAGAAGAAAGGAATTCCAAAAGTATGAAAGAAGTTTAAGCATGGATGCCCTAAAAAATGACAAAAAATAAAACCAAAAAATATAATATATAACTAAGATACGCATGAGCATTATTATTTTGATAATTTGCAAAATCCAACATTCACTTTGACCTCCTAAGCTTTAGCTAGAGTAAGAACCTTTAGTTTGGAGCTACTGCAAGGTTCTTGAGAGATAACATACACAACCCTTAGCAGAGAAGTATATGAAACCATCCTGGCCCTCCTGAGTTTGACAATTTGAGATGGAACATGGCAAATTAGGAAGGATAAAACTTCCAAGTCTAGTGGACTATGTCGGTAGGACCTTCGTCAAGTTTGTCAATTCGAGATGGCTCATAGCGAATTACGAAAGAGTCTAGGGATGATAATTAGGTGGTAAATTCCTCCTTCAATGCATATTTTTGATGAACTAAAACAACAAAATAAAAAATAGTCTAATACCTCCTTTCTAATTCTACAACATGTCCCCAAGCAACCAAATCCCCATCAAATGCCATGGAAATTTTTGAAAGAGATATGGGAAAACTGAAATTTTCACCATGTCTGCAAGACCGACCATGTGTCTAGGTTGAATAAAATGTTAAGAAATATGTAGGGTCTCATCTTTGTATCCTCCAAGGAGAAGTAGGTGGATGATGAAAAATGAAGTGACCTCAGCATTGACGCGAGCTCGACCACAACCTTGCATGTAATCCTCCCCAATAAAAGTATCTATGTCTTTCTCCACTGAGTTAGAATCAATCTGAAAGATTGTTCGAATCCTATTAGAGGAGATAGGGCCATAGAAGGCCATCTCCATTGATTCTCCCTAAAGAAATAGTCTCATTAGTAGAGGGATCGCCATGTCAGTGTTGAGAATCAACAAAAAACCTAGCGCGAAGAATTACAAAATTAATTGTTACTAATTTATACTAGAGAGAGGGAGATTTTCAATCATGGATAATTAGTAAACTTGTTTCAAATTTTAATAGTATTAGATTATTATTGGCATGTCATATATGTTATGAATATTTTTATTTACTTTACTATTACGATTAAATATAAGTTTTATGAATATATTTAAATGTTTACATTCTACACCTTCTCCATATATTTAAATTTTTTATCTTGTATTGAATGGGAATATGCCCATTCTCATATAATAATCATAGAATAAAACTAGAGGTAATATTTAATTTGTTTTAGAATAGACAGATGTCCATTCCCCCATCCTTTATAGTGATATTAAAATGTTTAAGTTAAATATTGCTTCAATGAGGTAGAATGGTTAGAATAGGTATATTCCCATTCTCATAAAACAAAGAGTTTTATTATGTTGATGATAATGGGCATATGAAACTTCTCATATAAACAAATATTTTTATCATTGTGATGAGAATGGGCATATTCCCATTCTCATAAAGTCAATATAGAAAGAAATAAAAATTATCCTACACGAAACATAAAAAATGAGTGACAATCTCATCCTTTTATGAGAATGTTTAAAATGGATAGATGTCCATTCTCATAGTCATGTAATATCTGAGGTATGAGGAATTCTTGTAAAATTAATATACGTTATGTTAATATGACGAAGATATTTGGAGGACGTGGTTAGTAATGAAGTTTCTAATTAACTTCTATTTAACATCTATTTATTAATTTATCATCTTATAAATTCAACCTAAATTATTCTTCTATGATTCCTAGAAGAGACTGGGGCATCTTCCCTTTCAAGATAAAAATGTTTGTTTGTATGAGAAAGGATGTATACCCATTCTTATCATTGAAATACAAGTAATACTGAACTTGATCATTACTATGGGAAAATTAATATGATATAAGATTAAAAAGTAATTGTCAATCTAATACAAGAAATATTTAACTTAATCAATTTAAAATCTATATGAAGGTTGTGAGAGTGGAAAAATTTCCTTTCTAAAATGAAATATATTTTATCTATTATCTTATTTTATTATTCCTATATTTTATTGGGTTGCTTTTATTCAATACAAGATTGAACATAATCATTTTAATACCTATGAGGGTTGAGATTAAGGGGAATTTATCATTCAATAACAAAATAAATTTGATCTACTTTTCTTATATGATTCCTATTTCTTAAAGGGTAACTACACATTCTAAAATAAATAAAATTTTATCTATATTCTTAATGTATGATTCTTATATGTTAATGGGCATCTTCCCATGCAATACAATAAATAAATGTTTTTTTGTATGTAAATGGGAAAAGGCTCCTTCTAAACATTTTAATACCTCTATAGGAATGGATACCTAACTATTCAATGGAAGTTAAAATAGTTTGTTTGTATGAGAATGAATGTATGCCAATTCTAATCATCGTAATACAAGAAATATTGAACTTATTATTTTCAATAACTCTATGAAGGCTTTGAGAATGGATAAATGTGAATTATAAAATAAGCTAGATTTTATGTTTGTTCTTCTTTTCATGATTCCAATTATGAGACATGGCATTTTATCATTAGACGTAACATTTAACTTAATCATTTTAATTCATATATGATAAAAATTAAGATCAATATTGCTGATCTTGGTAGGTGATCTCACCCACTCAGCTTAGTAGGTCAACTAGCCAGCCCAACTCGACAGGTCAACTCGCCTATACAGCTTGGTTGGGTTATCTAATCAGCCCATCTTGGGAAGTCAACTCACCCACCCAGATCAATTGGTTAACTTCACCCACTCAACTCGGTAGGTCAGATCACCCACCCATCTCATCTAACTAGCTTGACTAGTGAGATAAACTGGCCATCTCAAATGGTCAACTCGATCGATCAGCATGACAGGCCACCTCAACAGGCTAGCTCGACATGCTAGCTCGACTGTCAGCTAATTAGATCAACTTCCCACCCAGCTCAGAATGTCAACTCCCCTACCTAGCTCAAAATGTAAGCTTTCTCAACAATCTTAGTCAGCGCTACTCATCTTCCCATCTAGGCATGTGCATCTATGCCACACTTCTCATAAAATAACTAATGTTTCCTAGGTGGTAACCCCACACTGTACTTTGGTAATAACAAAATAGTTAACTCCCCATCTTAGCAAGAAGGATTGGAAGTGGATTTCTTAGAGTAATATACATTTTTTGCAAGGGAGTTTGATCATGTTGAGACTCTGAGACATGCATGAAATGTTCATTTATAGATAAATCATTTTATAACTATGGAGAATAACAACTATGCAAGTCTTAAAATGAAAAGATTAAAGTGATATTCTTAAAACCCATATCAAAAATACAAAAGATCTAAAATACGACATTATTTTATACCCAAAAATTTGGAATACAAAAGAGAAGAGTTACAAGTATCTCCTAATATTATCTTCAGTTTAAAAAAGAAGTAAAAATTTTATTCACTATAAAAGAGTAAATTCTTCTAATAATGAGTCTCTCAGCCGGCAGAACTTGTCTACACAACTCGGTAAATAAGCAATGTTTGTTATGTTGCCTAGGTGGTAAGACCACTCTATACCTTAGTAAATTCATAAGAGATAATTCCCCATATTATCAAATGCAATTAGGTTAACAACTACGCATGTCTTTCAAAACATTGAAGTGATATTCTTAATACCTAGATAAAAAAAAGAATATCAAAAATAGGTCATTATCATTAAACCCAAAACAAAATAGAGGGGAAAGAAAACCAAGTGATATTATTCATCTATAATAATTCAGCAAATAAGAGTTAGAATAATTCATTCTTCAAATTTTCTTCAAATATTGTGCTTTGCAATCTGAAACAGTCTTACAAAATAGACAGATCCTAAAGTGGAAAGGGTAAACAAAAATTTATCAGAGACAACAAACAATATCTCTGAAATATTCTTCAAATCTTATGCTTAACAGGAAAAAATGGTCTAACAAAACAAAAATCTTCTGCTTCTCAGATGAAATGATATAACAAAATACAAGTAGCATAAAGTGAAAGGATGGAAAAAGAGCTGAAATTGGATGAAAAAGAAAGTGGAAAGGACAAACAAGAAAGAGATAGCTTCACCAACCGTGATTAACCTTATAATTTCCAAGATCTCTACCATCATCGAAAATAGTAACCACCATCATTCTCTATACCTTGCCACCAAGGCCGAATTAAAGGTTGGGAGTGCCCTAGGCAATAGTTTGAGTGGATGCCCTCTTCACAAATTTAGTTAATATATTTTTTCCATAAAGTAAATAAATAAAATATGTCTATATTCTTTTATTTTTAAATTTACATCATGGTCATAATAAAATAATAATTAAAATATATTAATAAATTATCACATAAGGATGAAAAATATTTTGTGGATGGAAAACATTAATCGTAGCAGATGCTCAGAATGCAAAAAATTCAATATTTTATTCAAGGCTTCTTACAAGTCTAATTTATCCATATCAAGTAGGTGACAATAACTTTATCCTAGAATAAAGCACCATTTCTTTGCAAATAAACAAAAACGTTTATGTAGCTCCCATGGTTTTGTGAAGATTCGTATTTGGACTAGGCCTACGAATTCCTCCATGACAAAATAATTGAATTTTTCCCCAAAAAATTAAGAATAGAAAATAAAATATTTTTTTCCTTAAATTATACCCACCTCTGCTACATACACCAATGACATTATAAAAAATACATTAACCTTTTTCTAGAACAAACTACACACCCACATAATCTGGAGCTACATTAAAGAATGGGTAACAATACCAACAAAATCATATGTGCTTATAAATATGTGATATTTTCTTTTACTTGCAAAAATATTACAATTTTTTTTATGTGTATGCGTGAAATTTATGTTACTATACAATAACATCATAAATGGGTTGATCAATATTAAATCTTCAAATAATTTTTTTTAAAGTTAAGTTCTAAAATTAACCGACAAAAAGGAAATTTTTAGATTCAGGTGCCCCCTGACTCCTGGCACCCTAGGCAACTGCCTAGTTTACCTAAGGCTTAATCCCCCTCTGCATGCCACAGAAGAATTAATTGCCATTAATTTTTCCAATTTCCCTCAAACAAGTGCTCAAAGACATGTTTCACAAATATGTATCTTTGATTAATAAAAGGTGGTAAACAATTTATTTACAAATTTATGGTCACGTTATGCCATGGACAAAAACAAATGTAATTAATAGTAAAAACATTAATTAATAATATTAAATAAATTAATATTATAATATTAATTAATAAACTAATAAATTAATATTAATACATTAATAAATTGATAACATTAATTAATAATATTATAATTAATTTCAAAAAAATATCCTATTAATTAATATTAACTACAAGAATTAATATTACTAATAAACTTCTATAATTATATTTAAAATGACATCTAATTATACTATCAAACGAATAAAAAAAAAATGAAAATAATTAAATAATATTATTAAAATATATTTAAACTTTATAAACGTAATTAACAACTTAATCGTCATTATTCTAATGCTTAATTAATTATTGTGTATTTTTAAAATAATTATTAAAAATATAGTAAAACTTTATATAACTAATTAACGACATAAATGCCATTAATATTGAAAATGCTTCATTATTTATAATTATTCATTGATTATAATGCTTAGTGATGTGCCAGAATTAGCAGGAACTTGACAAGGTCATAACTTGAGTTCTGGGTGTCCGTTTGAGTCCGTTTTTTTTAAACCACGTGTTTCGATGAGACGAACGCAGAAACAACTGGCCCTACTAGTTGGGGCAAGTTTTCGACGCGTTTTCGAGCCCTAAATCTGCCATCTTGAGGCTGAAAATTAGGATTTAAGTTATAGTTCAGTTTTTTCCTATTTTTGAGCATTACTTAATTTTGGTCTATTAATTGCATTATGAGTTAGAAAGTTGGCAATTCCTCTAATTTAGGGATGTAGAAGATGCATGGCAATTTTGGTGCCCGTAGGAATAAGCATGCGAACTTACTAAGAATAGCAGGTTCTAGTAAACTGCTAAAAATAGTAATTTCCGCCACCTAGAGTAGATTTAATCAGAGTTAGCTAGAGTTTACTTGGCAACTCGAATTGGGAGTTGTTTTCCTATTTAGGAAACATTGTAATTCATTATTTGAAAACAAAGAAGGAGATATATTTTCTTTTGGAGTTCATAATATTTGCAGCATATCTAGTATCAAAGCTGGTTTGAAGTATTTTTTTTTTTAAAATGGCAGGAAGAGGAAGAGGAGGTGGTATTACATAGATGAATAGAAATATGCAAGATCTGCAGAGATAAGTTGTTGCGCTTGCTGCAATGATACCCCAGAGAGGAAATCAAGGTGGAGATGACATAGATGAAGAAGAAGTTTGTGAAGAGGAGGAAATGCAAGCACCACCATTAGCTTTTGAAGAAAGGATGCTTCGAGCATTAGAAGGAAAGAATGATGGGATAAGAGTTTATGTTTCAGAGTATGGTGGTAGTCTAAAACCAGAGGAGCTAATAGACTAGTTGACTAGCATGGGAAATTTTTTTGAGTGGAAGACTATGTCAGAAGAAAAGAAGGTAAAATTTGCATGCACGAAATTGAAAGGTCATGTTATGTTATGGTGGGATCACCTACAGAAAGAGCGGTCAAGAAAGGGGAAAGAAAGAATTAGGACGTGGAGTAAGATGGAGAAGAAGCTGAAAGATAAATTTCTCCCTGTGGATTATGCACAAACCCTTTACAAGAGGTTTCAAAACCTCAGACAGAACTTACAAATAGTGCAAGAATACACAGATGAGTTCTATAAGTTGTCCATTCGTGTAGAGCATGAAGAAACTGAGGAACAAATGGCTGCAAGGTATGTTAATGGATTAAAATTTTCTATTCAAGATGAGATAAGTATGCATAGGATTAAAAGCATGGAGGATGCCTATCAATTAGCCTTAAAGGCTGAGGAAAAACAAAATCATCAAAGTTTTAGGAGATCACCTGGAATGAATAGGGGGGCCTTAACTTCCTTTTGGGGATGAGCTAATTTTAGCCAAGGTAAGGGAGAATCATCTCGTGGATTAGAAAAGCAAGAGGATACGAGACAAGATTTCCAGAATCAATAAAGAGGCAGAGGATTTCCTCGGGGCAGAGGATATGTTGGCGATAGAGGATGGGAGGCTCCACGAAGACCATTTGTTTGTTATAAATGTGGTGAAGAAGGGCATCAAGCTTTTGAATGCCCCCGTACTTATACACATGACAAAAGGCAAGGAGATGCTCCAAGAGTAAATCTTGTTGAAGCCGAGCAAGTAGAAGATGAACAGGACTTGGAAATCCCACCAGATGTTGGAGAAACTCTGATGATCAAGAGGATGATGATTTCTCCAAGAAAAGAGGTCAAGGAGGATGCATGGTTGTGTATAAATATTTTCAGAACAAGATGCACTTCAGGAGGAAAGGTATGTAATGTTATTATTGATGGTGGTAGTTGTGAGAACATGGTTTCTAATGAGATGGTTGATAAATTGGGTTTGCATTATGAGAAGAATCCTAACCCTTATCGTATTGCATGGTTTAAGAAGGGTAATGAAGTTACTGTTGATAAGAGATGTTTAATAAGCTTTTCTATTGGGAACAGTTATAAGGATGAGATTTGGTGTGATGTTATCCCTATGGATGCATGTCATATGCTGCTAGAAAGACCATGGCAATTTGATAGAAAATTTATTCATGATGGGGGAAAGAATACTTATACTTTCTGGAAGGATGGCACAAAAATAGTTTTGCTACCTCTTAAAAAAGAGGGGAAGGCTGAAAATATGCTTTCTACAAAGGAATTTGTGAAGGAGGCAAAGGCAACCGGTTTTTGTTATGCACTAGTTGCAAATAAGAATGAACTTGTAAGTGCTCAAATACCAATAGAAACATCAGAATTAATAAAATAATTTTCGGATGTTATTCCTGATGAGCTACCAGATGGATTACCACCCAAAAGAGAGATTCAACACCACATTGATTTGATTCCAGGGTCTTCACTCCCAAATCAAGCGGCTTATAGGATGAGCCCGACATTGCATGCAAAGTTGAATAGGCAAGTGCCAGAGCTCGTGAAAAAGGGGGTCGTAAGGGAGAGCATGAGTCCATGTGCAATACCAGTTTTATTAACACCAAAGAAGGATGGAACATGGAGAATGTGCACGGAAAGCAGAGCGATCAATAAAATTACAATCAAGTATCGGTTCCCAATACCTCGCCTTGATGATATGATGGATGTGCTTGCTGGATCTAATTATTTCACCAAGATTGATCTTCGAAGTGGTTATCATTAGATTCGGATCAGAGAAGGAGATGAATGGAAAACAACATTCAAGATGGGAAATGGATTATATGAGTGGTTGGTGATGCCATTCGGGTTATCCAATGCACCTAGTACTTTTATGAGATTGATGAACACCGTGCTACGGGAGTATAATGGTAAGTTTGTTGTGGTTTATTTTGATGATATCTTGATCTTTAGTAAAACTAAAGAAGAACATTTGAGGCATCTAAGGTTGGTATTTGAAGTGTTAAGGAAAGAGAAACTCTATGAAAATATGAAGAAGTGCACATTCATGCAAGAGAGTTTGGTATTCTTGGGCTTTATGATTTCAGTAGATGGGGTATAGATGGACTCAGAAAAGATAAAGGCAATTATTGAATGGCCTACTCCACGGAGTATAACAGAGGTAAGGAGCTTTCATGGTTTAGCAACATTTTACAGAAAATTTATTAAAAATTTCAGCAGTATTGTAGCTCCTATAACAGATTGCACAAAAGGAAGGGAGTTTTTATGGACAAAGGCAGTTAAGGATAGTTTTCAATTCTTGAAGAAGAAGGTGACAGAGGCACCCATTTTGGGACTACCAGACTTTAATAAAGTGTTTGAGGTTGATTTTGATGCCTCACATGTGGGTATTGGGGCTGTTCTAAGTCAAGGAGGAAAGCCAGTAGCTTTCTTTAGTGAGAAACTGAATGAGGTAAGAAAGAACTACTCTACTTATGATGTGGAATTTTATGCAATTGTACAAGCATTAAGGCATTGGAGGCATTACTTAGTGCCTAAGGAGTTTGTGTTATTTACAGACCACATAGCCCTAAAGTATGTGAATACCCAAAATAAGTTGAATAGTAGGCATGCAAAGTGGGTATCATTTTTGCAGGGATATACTTTTTCTCTAAAACATAAATCTGGAAACAGAATCAAGTTGCAGATGCATTGAGTAGGCATGTGACTTTTTTTACCACTATGGAAAATGAGGTGGTGGGTTTTGAAGCAATAAAGGGTTTGTATTCTTATGATTCTGATTTCAAGGATTTTGTTGAAAGACTAATTAGTCCATTGTCAGACAATGCAGGAGATGTCCTGGATGAGTATATTTTATAGGATGGCTACCTATTCAAGGGACGCCAACTATGTATTCCAGTTGGGTCTATGAGAGAGAATATAGTGAAAGAGTTGCATAGTGGCTCGGGTTAGCTGGGAATTTTGGTAAAGATAAGACGATAGCCTTAGTAGCAGACAAATACTATTGGCTAAAGTTGAAAAGAGATGTGGTAAGATATGTGGAAAGATTTTGAATTTGCCAAGTCTCAAAAGGCCATGCACAGAATACAGGGTTGTATATGCCATTTCCTATTCCTAAAGGGTCATGGAAAGATCTGAGTATGGACTTTGTTTTGGGATTAGCAAAAATACAATGAGGTAATGACTCAATTTTTTTGATTGTTGATAGGTTTTCTAAGATGGTTCATTTTATTACCTGCAAGAAAATAAGTGATGCAATAGGCGTAGCAGATTTGTTTTTCAGAGAAGTTGTTCGTTTACATGGTGTTCCAAAAACTATTACTTCAGATAGGGACACCAGGTTCTTAAGTCACTTCTGGTGGACTTTATGGAAGAAATTTGGAACTCAACTACAAGTCAGTAGTGCTTAACATCCGCAGACTGATGGGAAAATAGAGGTGGTAAATAGGAGTTTGGGAAACCTGTTAAGGTGCATTGTTGGGGAAAAGCCGAAACAATGGGACTTAGCATTACCACAAGCTGAGTTTGCATATAACAGTTCCATAAATAGATCCACGAGAAAGTCTCCATTTTCAATTGTGTATGAGAGTAATCCAAATGGGGTGTTAGATTTGGTGCAACTACCAGTTGACGGCAGCGTCAGTGATGATGTAGAAGCATTTGCCGAACATATACAACAATTGTAGGAAGAAGTGCGGAAGAAGCTGCAAAATAGTAATGATAAGTATAAAGAAATAGCAGATGTGCACAAACGGAGAAAGGTATTTACAATTGGTGAGTTGGTTATGGTATATCTATGGAAGGAAAGGTTTCCAAGAGGAACCTATAACAAGCTGAAGTACAAAAAGATTGGTCCCTGCAAAATCGTGAAAAAAATAAACGATAATGCTTATGAGGTAGAATTGCCAGGGAATTTTGATATTTCTCTAGTGTTAATGTTTCATATTTGTATTCTTTTCATGGGGATGGTGTAGAAGAAGATTCTATTGATGAAGTAGTAGATTGGAGGTAACAGGTTCCAGTGAAGAAGAAAGAACAAGTGGATCAAATTCTAGATAAGAAAACAATGGACACACGAAATGGGAAATATAACAAAAATTTGGTACAATGGAAAGGATTGGAATAAGAGGACAATACTTGGGTCACAGAGTGGGAGATTAAGAAGTTGGATGCAGATAAATGGAAGTAGTTTGAAGAAGACAACTTGCAGGAGCTGCGTTTTTTTCAAGAAGGGGAGAATGATGCGCCAGAATTAGCAGGAACTTGACAAGGTCATAACTTGAGTTTCAGGTGTCCGTTTGAGTCCTTTTTTTTTTGAAACCACGTGTTTCAATGAGATGAACGTAGTGGAAACTAGCCCTACTAGTTGGGGCAATTTTTTGACACATTTTCGGGCCCTAAATCTGCCATCTTGAGGCAAAAAATTAGGATTTAAGTTATAGTTCAGTTTTTTCCTATTTTTGAGCATTAGTTAATTTTAGTCTATTAATTGCATTATGAGTTAGAAATTTGGCAATTCCTCTAATTTAGGGATGTAGAATATGTGTGGCAATTTCGGTTCCCGTAGGAATAAGCATGCGAACTTACTAAGAATAGCAGGTTCTAGTAAACTGCTAAAAATAGTAATTTCCGCCACCTAGAGTAGATTTAGTCAGAGTTAGCTAGAGTTTACTTAGAAACTCGAATTGGGAGTTGTTTTCCTATTTAGGAAACATTGTAATTCATTATTTTAGAACAAATAAGGAGATCTATTTTCTTTTGGAGTTCATAATATTTGCAGTATATCTGGTTTGTTCTTAATTTGGCTACATTACTTAGAATGGGCCAGTAAAAATATTTAAACTTTAATCATCAAAAAAATAAAAATAAAAGAATATGTATTTAGCATATCATATTAGGACTAATCAAAATTAATTAATTAACAACATTAATTAATGATACTAATGATTAAATTCAACAAATAATATTGTATCATTTAATAATACCTATAAATTTCAAATAAAATTTTACATTACGAAAATTAAAATGATTGTTCTAATAATACACATGGAAAAAATGCGTATATGTCCATTCTCATAAAAACAAACATTTGTTTATCTTGTATTGAAAGGGCATATGTTCATTCTCATATAATAATCATAGAAGAAAAATACACATAGACAAAATGGGCATATGTTCATTCTCATACAAACAAACATTATTATCTTGTATTCAATGTACATATGTCCATTCTCATATAAGAATCATAGAAGAGAAATAGAGGTAATATATAATTTTTTTAGAATCGAAAATTTCCAATTCCCACATCCTTTATAGTGATATAAAAATGATTAAGTTCATTACTTCTTCAATGAGGTAGAATGGTTAGAATAGACATATGCACATTCTCATACAAACAAATAGTTTTATGATTGTGATGAGAATGGGAATATGCTATTTCTCATATAAAAAAATATTTTTATCATTCTATGAGAATGGATGTATGCCCATTCTCATAAACTCAATATAGAAAGAAAGAAAAATTTGTGTATGGCAAACATAAAGAATGAATGACAATTACATCCTTTTATGAGAATGTTTAAAATGGACAGATGCCCATTCTCATAGTTAGGTAATATGGGAAGTATGAGGAATTATTGCAAAAGTAATATATGATATATTAAAATTATGAAGATATTGGGATGAAGCAGTTAACAATCAAGTTTCTAATTAACTTCTATTTAACCACTATTTATTTATTTATCATCATTTAAATTCAACCTCATCCATTTAACCACTATTTGGATGAATCAATTATAAAATTAAAATGTAACCTCTATTTATTTCTCATCATTTAAATTCAATTGAGTCAAGTTCAATCATAGAAATCGTGTTATAAGTATTTCCAAATTATATACATAATTTTGAAGTATTTCTAAACCTTACTAAATTATAGAAGTTTTCAGCTCATGTGCTATGTGTATTCAATATACTTATATGTTTGTACATACATGATAATTTTTAATTTATTTTACGCAATGGTTTAAGATTATTTTCATCATCTCACAAAATTTGTATTTTATGTTGTTACAACAACGGAGTCTTTTACATTTATAGAGAATGATCATGTTGACTTATTTTCAAAGGGAACAAAAGTTGTAGAGGGAAGAGTATATCCAAGTAGAAAGACACTACATTGCAAATATGTGGGAAGAAGATTTATGATTGTCATTTAAAAAAAAAAAATCTTCTAAACCTTGGTCCTATAAAAATTTACAGTTGTAGTGTTATTTCATAGTTAAATGAAAACCTGAGTATTATATTACTTTGGAATATTTTACCATAATATTAATATATAACACATTTTGTTGCTTATGTAACTCTTGAATCTTATTAATGTATTATTAATAATATTATTTCCACCATGCAATTAATTTAATTTTAAAACAAACTTAATTATGCTCTAAGTTTAAAGGGAGTTGGATCTTGTGATTTAAAGGGACATGGATTTGATTTACAAGGAAATAATTTCAAAAATTCATGCTATGTAATGAATTGATTTCATACAACATTTACCCATATCACATTGGTTTAATTTTCAAAAAGGATCAAAATTCCTCATGTAGGAATCATAGAAAAAGAATTGAGATAAAGAAGATACACATAAAAAAAATTAGGAACATAGTTGTACTATAAGTGTGTTGAGAATGGGCATATTCCCCTTATCATAAACCCAATATAGAATTAACAAACATACTTGTATGGCATAGTGTAAATATTGAAATCTGATATCACACTAAATAATAACCAATAATGGCAATTTAGGAATCCAATTTCAACAATTATAAAACCAGAAATAATAATACTCTAAATCTAGATTCTTAGTAAAATGTCCATATTTGACAAAATTATGGTTAAATACGAAAAAAACCTCTATCCTTCATCTTCAAATTATTTTTTTACTTTCTTCTTCTTTTTCCAGGACCGTACAAATAGCTCAGGATGCAGGGTCCAGTCTTCGTTAAATTGTATGATTTTGGCTCTTCAAGTTCACCGACTCTATTTTAAGTTTATAAATATTTTCTTTAGGTTGTTTCATCTTCATAGGTTCATCCTTATTAGATATTTTATATGTGAAAGGATATATAAAAAAATCAAAGTCACTTTATAACTCATGTGACACTCTTACAATCTCCTATTAAAAATATCATTCCAAAAATAAATTTAAAGGGTCCATAAATCTACTCAAATTAGTTACACATAAATTAGATTATTCCCTACTATACTCACCACACACATGCTTTCTTCTTTATTTTTTCTAATGCTCTAATGAAAGGTTATAAATTTTTGTAGGGTTTACACTTTGTTCCAGGTGCTTACAAGTCATCCTAAAGTTGTGCAAGCAAGAGAAAAAGGAAGAAAAGATCATTTATAAAGAAGTGAAACACATAACAAGTTTTATACCCAGAGTATTAAAGGGTCAAAAATTATACAAATCTATTCTATGAATTTATAAATCAGGTTTGGACCATACATTAGTTGTATGGTTCTACCCTTACTAAAATTTTATTTCTAGGAGTTGTGCCAAAGTATCTATAGTCTTTAATCTATCTATTTCACCATCCCACACATCTAGATAATCCTTGTTTTGTCTTGTACAACTAATTTTCTTTATACTCTTGTGTATTTGAGTAGTTACTTAGCATTTATCAATCACTATAAGTTTGAAAGTATTATTTTTACTGTGAATGGTTATTGTTGGAATTTAATTATTCAAAATAGTCTACATATTACAAATCCTTGCATCATTTTTTTTACATTCGCGTAACTCTCTAATTTAATCAGGTTGTAAATAGGAAGTATATCCCTACATCTATCCCATTAACAAAAATCCTCCATCAATATATGAAAATGGTTATGATACCAATTATTAAAACCAAAAGAGCTATCACTCGAATACAATATAAAAAACAGATCAATTTTATTAGATGTAGATATGGATATTTATACATATTTACATGTATATATTAGAGGATTAAATCCTTATCAAACCATATAATTTATGCCTTATCACTCAATCTAGAATACCTAAAATCAATCTTTCTAGCTATTTACATGAGTTATTTAAACAACTCACAAATAGTTATTTATTGTCTTTCTCTCTCTCACACACATATAATTATATTATTACACATTATTTTCCCAAATAAAATATCTATTCACAAACAATAATGTGATTTCTATCTATTTAATTCATAACTAAAAGACCTTCCATTAAATTTTCATATCTAAAGTCTAACCTTCTAAAATGATATAGTGGGTGAAGAATGTCATCTTCTCATTACATAGGATATTCTAAGAAATTATACTAAGAAATTGTAGAAAAGGAAGGATAAACACAAGCAATACATATGGCATTCTTATCCTTTAGGTAAAGAAAAATTTAATTTTAATGGAACATGCAAATACAATCCTAGTCTTATGGGTGTGGGAGGTATTAATAATGTGTTTGATTACAATACTATGATCGTTTAATTTATAGAGCATGAGTTCCTTGATTATATTGTGACATCATAGGTGTCCCATAATTTTGGATCCATTCCTATTTTTCATGTATGGACTTTTTTATATGAAAATTGTACGTTGTGGCTCACATTGTAATTTTTTATACAATGTCATTTATACTACTAAACTATTTATATTCTATCTTATAACACATTTGGTTTATACTATGTTGATTACACTACTATATTTACTACGGATTTTGACATGTTTGTTGTTTTCTATTTCATTTCTATACTCATATTACTCTATATTATGACATGATTGAAACTTATATATTATTTTTATTTCTCTTTTTACATGTTGGATGTTGTCTTTTATTTGCACCATGGTATATACCATGAAAAACCCATTTGTACGTGTAAGTTCTAAATGGTAGTCACAATTCTAGCCTTCTATGTGATCCTGTGTGGATTATTAGAATTATTACACATGGATACACATTTATTATTTCAAGATACATGATAAAATTATTAATCACATGTTTCTCAAAATAGGGGGAATTCATAGGGATATTTCTAGATCTATGGATAGAATACATAGTATAAGATCAAATATTTATAAGCTTTAAATCCTGATAGTAGGTCATAAAAATTGAAATGTGGTAGAATTTTAACAAGCTAAAATCCATACAATACATTTAATATTGTGGGACATCTTGACCATGACATAAATTATCAGATAGGGGGCATATTCTTTGGATTTTCCAATTTCTCCAAATTGTATCAACTATTTATAATATTTTTATATAGTTTTAGATAAAATTGTCATAATTAATATCATGATACAAGGGGAATTAGTACTTCATTCCTTCTTGACTACACTAAATTTATATTAAATTACAATAATTAGGTATGAGGGCATGTTCCTACATCTCCCCTATGATTTTTCACAATCTATATCAATATCAACAACAATAACATCTTATGGGTAATTACAATGTCCATTCCCTTGATGGATTTATGTTACAAAGTAGTTATAATAGTAAAAATTAGACCTACATCCATATGCAATAGTGTGGTTCATGGGATTAGTGAAAGGTGTGTAAGTGGCTTAGTTATTTATAGGGTTTCCTTTATTTTTTCTCACATGATTCCCAAAAGGGGATGATTTAAAAGTATATAAGTTCTTTATATGATATAAATTATTATCTACAAAGATCTAAAAGAGGGAATATTGTCTCCTCTTATCACTCTCTTCGGTGTTGGGATATATTCAACACTTTATTCTCTCCTATGGAAAAAAATTAGGGATTGGTCACCCACAATCCTTAGACATATACACAAGACATTCAAATTATATAAGGAATAAAAATAATACAAGCTCAACCATCCATAAGATGAATAGGTATATTCCTTCCATGTTTTGTATGACTTTTTCTTACTTCTCCAAAGTTCAAAGTTACAAGCATTATCCATATTTTGAGTTAAAATTCAATTACTATCATTAAAAATGACTACATTTTATGTTGCAAGTTTCATCATAGAGCATTCCAATACTAAAACATAGAATAACCACTATCAAGTGAAGATAACATGTGTGTGTGTACACTCATGTATTTTATTCCTTCAAACATAAAATTTTCAATTACTCACTTCTAGGGGGAAAATGTAGACCCTAACTTTTGATAACTTATCCTTTTGCAATTTCAAGTTTGACCATGCTCTCTTACTAAGATAAATTCTCACATTTATAATCCAATCAATTTATATTTGTAGGTCTTATATGAATTAAGTATCTATAAAATCTACTTTTCCATAAAAAAATGGGAATATTATTTAAGAAAAGAATAAAAGACATCATCTTTTCATGTCTATATTTCTGTTTTACTTTCCCTTTCTCTTCCATGACCTTACAAATGGGTTAGGATGTGGGGTCCTGTCTTGCACGACTTGAATAGTCGTAACTCATTTAGTTCAATAAATATATTTTCAATTTGAACATTTTCTTTAGGTTGTTTCATATTCTTAGGGTCATCCTTATTAGAATATTTTAAAGACAAAAGTATATATAGGAAATTCAATGTCACTTTATAACTCACCTGAAACTCTTACAATCTCATTTTGAAAATATCATTCTAAAGCACTCAAAGAGTCTCTAAATCTTTCAAAATTAGATGTGCATAAACTAGAGTAGTCCCTACTATACTTTTTAAACATTCAACAAGGTCAAATAGTCTAGATTCTTTAATTTACAAGAATGGAAATGTCATAGAGCCATGTCTTAACAAGATATAATCACTCTAAGAATTATTCAAGGGATTCAAGGAACAAAGCATTAGGTCAGGTAACTGAGGAAAACCACATCACACTACTACCATGATGGAAAAATTCCAAACTCTAAAATTATCCCACTATCTTGGTGTTAAGAGACACACAGTACGTGTTTGGTTAGTTGTTCACTTACACAAGCACCTAGGAGAACTTTATGATGCTTAATCCTATAATGAGGAAATGTAGTATAATACTTGGATTGGTCCAATAACTAGGAATTTTTCTGCTAAAGGTATTCTAACTTCACCACACACATGTTTTATCCATTGATTTTATAATTCTTTTATGAAGGGTTTTGTAGGTTTCTAGGGTTTCCTATTTGTTGTACGTGATTATAAGCCATCCTAAAGTTATGTGAAAAAAGTGACACATAGCACAGGTAATTTATAGATAATTGAATGACAGAGGATATTTCATACCCATATAATCAAAACAAATCCATGAAAAATGGTCCTACCCCTACTCAATTTCTAGTTCTAATATTAGCAGTAAAGTATCTCTATTCTATGATATACCTATTTCACCATCCTATGAATCTAGAGCCTCCCTATTCACCTATTTATAGATAATTTTCTATATCCTCTTATATATTTAAGAACTTACTTATCATTTATGATTTGTTATAATTTTTAAAGCATTATTCTAATTGTAAATGGTTAATGTTGGAATTGAATTTTTCAAACTATTCTACATGTTTTGTTTTGTTAGCAGTAAAAAAGGGTTGAGGGGACCATACCCCTTATAAAGATAAAGTTAGAGGAACAACGAGACAAGACCAAGGGTATACACATTGAATCCAAACTAAAATAGAAACACAGATACACTAGTAGTCACTATGAACCAAACTAACAACATAAAAACTAAAACAAGAACAAAAGGGATCAATTCCTTAAGTGGAATAAGAAAACAACATCTAATAATTCCTTTATTAGGTCACCCAAAATGTTCATACATTTATTCCACTCCTTAACCAATCAAAAAATGGTAGTCTTCCAATATTCATAATCTATTTTACTAGAATTTAATCAGGGTGTAAGTAGTAAGTAGGTACCTAAATTTTTCCAATTCCAAAAGAATCCATCAATATAGAAAAATGACTATGATATAAGTGATCTAAATTATAATACCTACCATTTCAATATAACACAAAACACTAATAAATTTTATTCAATAAATATTTAAGAAATGGATATTTCTACATATTTTCACTTCTATAGAGGAGTAAATCCTTATCAAACCCTATAATATCTTCCTTATCACATTCAATATTAATAATCCCTAAAATCAGTCTTTCTAACTATTTTCATAAGTTGTTCAAATAAATCATAAATAGTTATTTATTCCCTCTCTCTCACACAAATAATTATGTTATCACACATTATTTTATCAAATGAAAAATATATTCACAAACAATATTATGAGTACTAATTAATGAATTCATAATAGAAAAGGTTTGTCATTAAATTTTCATATCCAAATCCCAACCACCTATTAATAAGATGAAAAATTTGGCAGATATTTGACTAAAATAAACAAAATGAATTCCTTATAATAACATTCATATGGTACTATACAACTTTATACATTTATTATCTCCACTATTATAAGAGATATTTTAAAACTAAACAATATCCTATTCTTGTGAGTTTGGTCGACAACCTATCTCACATCTAGTTGTATCATGTAAAATATTTATACTAATACTTATAAAGTTGTATGATTTGTAAATATAAATCATATTACAAAAAATATTATATTACCAACCCATATAAAGAATGTGAGAACTAACATCATATTTCCTAGCATCCCCCTTAGTGTGAACATGGTAGAAAAACATTCACACTTCCTTCTATAATGTGTCACCTTTACTTTCTCATGATCTTGGTCTTTAACTCAGACTAAAGGTAAAAATGAACTCATCAAAATATCATCAACCATAAATTTTTGGGAACTTATCTGACTATACCAATGTTAAAACCATGGAGAGGAACCATCTTTCTATCTATCATTCACTACTAGAAACACATGGACCATCTGTTCAAAGTTAAATAATGAATGGTTTTCATAGTATGAACACTAACATAGGTATGAATAGGGACACATACATTTGTTCAACCTCTTCAAGCATCATGATATTGTAATACACTTTACATTTTATCTTTCCAGTACATTTTTCTGTAAGGGGATTACATCATACTTATGCTCATTTATTACATATGTGAACATGAATGTACCTATCTTATTATATTTAATACCACACAAAACTCAAAATTGGAAACACATTGAAAAAAATATGTCACAAATGTTGTTATGTGGCACCATCATTTGTGATGGATGAGAGGGCATTTATTTTTCCTCCTTAATTGTAGATTTAATTTAAATTGAATTAAATATTAATTTCATAGTAACCTTTAGTATAAATAATGATATAAAAATGATAATATATAGTGTAGTCAATTTTTATACCCTTAGACCAATAGTCTAATCCCATGCGCACTGGCCTATCACCCAGCAAGTGCTAGGTGCTCACCCGAGGAATGCATGGGTGCCGAGTCTCTCCTTTATGTGAGTTTTGTGAGAATGCATCATCTTATTATAGGTATTCAAGTGCAAGTGAATAGAAAATAACCATGCATCATTTTTAGAATCTAGGACGAGTTGTCATCTCATTGCATCCATAAAAGAGAAATAAGAAGAGCATATGGAAATGATTCATACACAAAGGAAATGCATAAATATTATACTAATGAACACATATGTGCCTTAAAATAGAGCCTTCCATTTCTATTAACATGTTCAATAATACACATTACATCCCTTGGAATCATAATAGACCCTCATATAACATTGCATAGCTAAGTCATGTATCATAGCTACACTATCATACTACAAAGATGAATACAAACCCATCCCTCTAAATATGCCATCACTCCTATATTTTCTCTAATCCATGCCCATAGAATTCTCCCTTATATTGTTATAGAGATTCACCTCTCTTCCACCAGTATACCATAATAATCACTCTCTATCTTTTGTTAGCACACATACCCCCTTTTTCCTTTCTACCATCTGTGCACTGCAATAAATAGCTTTCCGACCTCCACTGCCATGCCTTCTAAGGTAACAAATCAAATTCCAAGTGTCCAAGTGATCCTCCAATGGAGCATGCCTCCTTTTCTCTGATCTCTCCACTCTATGCAATGATGCTCTTTTGGAACCTTCCATCGCATACATAGAATATTCCCTTTTTTATCCCACAGTCACCAGGATAGCACCTTATATACTCCACATGCTAGAAGGGTCATGATTTTCTCGTGTGCTTCCTAGGATGCCAAATATGGATAAGTTGAAAACATGTCTTGCCTTACACATGTGTCATGTATTCTGCAAAACCATGGTAGGAACCTTCCGTACGCTTTTTAAACTCATGCGCCCTTATCCTTATTGGTCCCACGTACCCACGTGCCTTCTTATACTTGGACAATATTATGAGACCCAACATCACCCCACACTATGCCTATTCTCCATCCTCATAAACATTCTTCAATAGAATAAAGAATGGCAAGATCTATAATGGTTGGAAAGAAAGAATAAAGGAATGAAGAATTAGGAGAAATAATGAAAGAATGGAGAAATTTTTTATTGCTGGAGGAGGAGAGGTAAATCCTCTTCTATTTTTGCCTCTAACTTCCCCTAAGCATCGAACTCATTTTGAGCTTGCTAACAGAGGTCACCCACTAGGGCGCTCACTTCCTCAAAACTTAGCTCCACCCCTTTGGTGCTCATGGTGTCGAAAAATCCTTCTAATTTCTTTCCCAAGTCCTCAAACACATCCATCTTGCAGGTGATCTTGGGGTATAGTTCCTTAGCCGACTTTTGATCGAGCCTCACAGGGTCTTGATTACTTCTGATTTCTTTTCCACCTCTGCCAGGATCTTGTCTCTTTCTACCCTATTCCCCTTATTTTTCTCTTGGAACTTCTTGAGTTCCATTTCATGGGTGGAAACCAAGATACTTGCCACTTTATCCCTATCACTGCAGTTGTCATACACAACTTCAGTGACTTGTGCAACGACATTTACTTCTGTAAGAAGCTTATTGTATCGAACCACAATATTGAGAACCTTCATCTTTTTTTCTTTCTCTTGGCATGCCTACACCTCCTCTATTGATTCTAAAGTAAGTTATCACCTCTCCATTGTGATAATGCAAGTCATATCCTCTACACATTGTAAGGATGATTCATACTTCTGATCAGGCAGTGCTAAATTGGAGTGCTTTAGAAAAATTGCATCTATAATAATCTCCACCTTCTTGGAGATTTTTTACACCTTAGATTTTCCTTCCTTCAGCTCATGCCTCAACTGAGTGTTGATCAACTCCTCTTGATTTAGGTATTTTCTCTTCTCCACGAGATCCTTCTTTTTATTCTCCATTTCCCCCTCCAGGAATCTTACTCTATCATTTCTATTGAATATTCTAGCCTCAATTTCAACTAAAACCTTGTTAAGCACGTTACAAGCATGTTCATCTGATAGCTACTGAGTGTTCACCAATGGATTTATTCCTTTGGTTTCGAGCATCTTCATTAGCAGTCTCTGACTTACCTCAAATTTTGGTTCATCCACATGGGACTCAAATGCCCAAGATAACATCTTTATTGTCCATGGGTATGCGCCTTCTTCATCAAATGATGACATAGCTAGGATTTTGTCTATTGGTATGCTGCTCTGGAATCATGCGCATAACACCTTGTTAGGATCATCAATGTATCCAATTCCTCGTCCTTGTGCCACTACTATGCATTTCCCACCTGTTCAAGCAAATTTTTAGAATCTCACTACCAATTTGAGATCCCCACCCATACTTCCATACTCCTTCCCAATGATCTCTTCTACTATCTCCTTTATAATCTCATTTTTGCTTCTCTCTAACTAATGTTCTACCAAATTCTTCATGATTCCTTCCACTTATCACTCAGTGGTTCTCTCTACTTACTCCTTGGTGAGGCTTGGTGTTATTCAGTTCTTAGTGTTTACTTCTTAATTTTTATACCCTTAGACCAATAGTCTAATACCATGCGTGCCCACCTATCACCCAGTGGGTACTGGGTGCTCACCCAAGGCACCTGCATGCACTGAGTCTCTCCTTTATGTGATTCTTGTGAGAATGCATCATCTGATGATAAGTATTCAAGTGCAAGTGAATAGAAAAGAACCATGCATCATTTTGAGAATCTAGGATGAGTTGTTATCTCATTGCATCCATAAAAGAGAAATAAGAAGAGCATATGGAAATGATTCATACACAAAGGAAATGCATAAAGATTATACTCATGAACACATATATGCCTTAAAACAGAGCCTTCCATTTCTATTAACATGTTCAATAATCCAAATTACATCCCTTGGAGTCATAATAGACCCTCATATAACATTGCAGAGCGAAGTCATGCATCAGAGCTACACTATCTATAGTGCCCATTTAAACAACCACTTGAGACCCAAGAAATTACCTAGGGTTAGCTAGAAAAATTATGGAATAATTTTTTTTTATTATAAGTATCTACATTCAGGTTGCTAAACATCAGTTTTCACTAACAGGTTCTGGAACAAATCCTATTTACCAAAACACAAGTTTCCTTTATTAACTTATATCAAGTTCACAGGGTTCAAAATTTTAGGGTTACATGTTTTAGTCAGGTTCAGGGAGTAATTTACCCCCATGCCTGCTCTCTAACAGGCTCAGAGTTTCAACTAGATTTTTCTCTTACTTAATGCTTCCAAAATTTCCCTAAACCATTCCCAATGGATAGGAAATTTTCTCACCTTTCCGGTGATATAAGGAAGTCCTCCTAACTCCTTGTAGAACTCAAGATATGAGTGGGTAGAGTTTCTAGGGAAAATTTTTCCCTAGGGGACACGTGTCAAGAGGAGGGGGAAGAACTTTGGACGGATTGGTGGGTCGCGGGGCAGCATAGGGAAATTTTCCCACCACAAAGCTCAAAGGCACAAAGTATTTTGTGCCCCTGTGGGTCCCTAGAGGACACGTGTCAAAGCCTGGCGCAAGGCAGAAAAGGGTGATGACTTTGGCAGAGTGGCGGAGTATTTTGGTGCATTGCACCTGACAGGGAAGAAAAGGAAGAAGAGAGCGTGCGGGTCCGTGCACCCATGGAAGGACAAAGTCCGAGGGGGAGGCGGAGTTGCGGGCCGCGGGGAGAAGTTAAGAAATTTTCCCAGAGGCCAAAACTAAAAATATCAAGGGGTTCCGCCCTACCCACCACCACCCCAAGGTGCCACGTGGCACACTCTTATTCACCGTGGGTTGGCGGGGCCAAAATGGAAATTTTTTCCCAAATATTTTAAAATGGTTAAGTTCAAAAGGAAAACCTCACCTTCGTCGTGGTCACAATAGGACATGTGGTGCCCTCTGATTGGCTGTGGGCTGGTGGAGGAAAAATGAAAATGTTTCCCAAGTAAAATTTTTCAAAAGCATAAGTTTCAATTTTTGAAAGGAGTCCGCCCATTCACTGTGCCACGTGGCAGCATGTGATTGGCTACGGGCCAGCGGGTTTGAGGGGTAAAATGGGAAAAATTTCCCAAGGCAAAATTTTCAAAAGGGATAAGTTTTAGATTTGGTCCACCCCTCCTAGGGTGCCACGTGGTAGGCCTCGATTGGTTGTGGGATGGTGGGGGCCACAGAACCTTTTTCGGGAATTTTTTCCAAAGTTAAAATTTAAATTTTTCTATAGTTAGATTAAATCTTATTATTTTTTTGAATGCCAAATTGAACTAAAACTTCAAATGGCCATAACTTGAGCTAGAAAGATCGGTTTTGAGAAAACAAGGACTTTTTAGAAAGCCCTCGATGCCCTCTTTGCATATGGACCATAAATTTTGGAAATTGATGAAGTTTGAGAGGTCAATTTAATGAAAACAATCTACAGGGTTTTAATTAGTGAACTGGCAGTTTTCAACTTCTCAATTCGGTTAAATTAGATCTCCTCCTTCACTCCACATGTCAAACAGACATGGAGGATTATTCTAGGGAGAGTGTAGAGTGTTTTAGGGAAGTTAATTTGTTTGATTAATTGAATATTGTATTTTTCTGACAATAGACAAAAAAATGACCCAAGCAGGAATTGCATTTGAATTTAGCAATGGTTGGACTATTTCTTAAGTTTTCTTTGTCAGGTTGGGTTCAATAATGTCTTAGCATGATAACTTATAAAATTTTTAAGTTGATTACTAAGTGCAGGTCTGAACTGTTCATTTTATTAAAATGTGAATTTCCAGAATGAAGTGTATGACAGTGAGCTATTTCTTTGAATTGGAATATCAATTTTGGTCATTTGAATGTGTATATGGTTACTAAACTAGTCAAATATATTTAATTGAATTCAATCAACCATTCAATAGTAATTATGCAAAGTCTCATTTCTAAAGTCAACTCATTCCAAAAGAATAATTCACTCTCTTTTATTTCATATGCATGTTTCTTTTCCAAACAGTAGGTTCCAATCTTCAACAACAATTTCAAATCCAATACACAATGCAAACTTGAGGAGAAAATGCAATCTTTGATTGATCAACAAATACATCTTTACAACTTATCATTTTTCCATTTTGATTTGGTTTCAAAATATAAAATACAATGCATATAACATCATTTACTTTTATTTTCAAAATAGAGAACAAATATAAGTCTCCTTTACATTTCTCAGTCCAATTTTCAAACCTTCCATTTACAATACAATAACTTCACATTACAATTACTATACAACTCATCCACTTCAAAGTGGGAAGGATTACAACAAACTTTCTCAAATGAATGGGACTGTCAAACTATTTATTCTTCTTGCTCCATAACAGCAGCATGCTAGTTTCTCCATCTTTTCATCTTTGATCACAACAAAGAAAGGGGAAAGGAAACACTCTCCACCCAACAAAGACATCCAATGAGAAAGGAGAAGCCATCCTTCCTCATTGGCCCCCAAACCCCAAGCATATTGAAATAGATAATGAGAATCAACTCATGACAACAATGGCTTCCATAACCAACATTTTTCTTCGCATGCATACAACAATAAGAAATATAGTCCAAGAAAAGACAACAGTTCACAACTACATTTGAAATTATTCACACAACACATAGGCTTGATCAAGCAAGCCAAAAATAGCAAGAACTATGGGGAATCACTTATTCATCCCTACTTAAAATTGGGCATCCACCTAAATCATACCGCCAATAAACATATCAAATCCCATAAACCTTATATCTCCCAACCCCTCCTTATACACCCCCCAAAGTTTCTCCCTTATGCCCCCCAAGAGTAAGAAATGCAAGCAATTTCTTTTCTACGGTGGATGCCAATCCAAAACTCCCTCCACAATAAAACTTGTGCCATGGGCAATCCCTTATGCCCCCCATTGGAAATCCCCATACCCTTCTCCTACACCATGTCATAAGCAGTCTACCTAACCAGCCAAGAACACATAACACAATCACCATTTCAAACATGCATGCGAGAGAGAAAGAAAATATTTAAAACAAGCTCAAGATCCTACCTCTCCATACTGGAGTTTGTTCCAAGCTCACAAGCTTTCCAACTGTCAAAGTGTAGTCCAAAACCAAAAATTTTCAAGCATGCAAAAGACTCCAAACTTCCTCCACAACAAGCTCCAAAAACAGCAAAAAAATGCGCCCCCAAGAGGAATGGACAAAGTTTCAACAACCGAAAATAAGCAAGGAGTTTCACTTTTAAAGGAGAGGGAAGAGAAGAGGATTATGTGGATCCATGTGGGATGCCACATCATTCTTCCTCAACCCCAAGAGGAAATCAACATCAACCACCAAATCATAATAAATAAGAATGACAATTTAACTTACATACTCCAACACAACCCATACCCCAAAAGGACTGAATTTAAAATATGTAAGAGAAGTGCAATTAAAACTTCCAAATTGTCATTTCAAAATGCAATAAAATGCCTAAATTTACCCTCCAAACCATAGATATGGTTGGTGAGTCATTTTAAGAGGTGTGGGACAAGTTTAACTTGTCCCACAAGCCTCCAAATTTGGCCTCCAAGGACAAATTCGAATTCCTAAGGAGATGAAGTGTCTTACACTCCAAAAATCTTATCTTACATATCTCTTACACCTTCTTACACATTTCTTACACAATCTTCCAACATTAATATTTAAAATCAACAACTTCATTAATTACATTCCATATCCCAATTTAATTTAATTAAAGTTTAACTATATGATCTCTCACATTAATCTACCACATTTAAATTAATTACAAGAAGGAACACATAATAAAGGGTACATATACCCATGGTCACATATAATGGAAATCCCAAACTAAAAACACACACACACACAACACAAAACAGTTGCCATGGCGACCTTGTTGATTTCACCCAAAATTTTAATATGGTTAGTCTCCAGTCCCCCGACATTGTTGTGATTTTTAGCCTGCAAAAATGTAAATACCTCCTTCAGCCTCATGGCCATATCAGAACATCAAAAATTGATATAAACAACATTTCAAAATTATCTAAACACATGAATCACAAGAATATCAAGAATTAAACATTATCATTTTTAATTCATAAATCAAATATATCATCATCTATGCTATTCCATACTAGGTCTACTCAAAATATCAAATGTCACAAGTCCAAATCAACATCTATAATATGTCCATGTCAAACAATATATCATCATCCACATAAAGGAAATGTATCTAGTAATCATCATGCATACAAACTGAATCCAGATCAATAATAATCCATGATCTAACATCTAACCATCATACTAACACAAAACATAATAGTGTCCATAATATGATCAACCGTATCAGGATCAGTATCTAAAAGTGTTAAAGGGAACTGGGCACTACATCCCCCTCCCCTTAGACTTGACTTTCTCCTGGAAGTCACTGGAAACAATGTGGAAACTACACTCATAAATTTGTGGCATCCTCCCAAGTGGCTACAGTCTCATCATATTCGTCCCACTATACCCGTGCCTGATTAATATCTCTACCTTGAAGGCCCAGTGTTGTTTGATATATGATACAGATGGGCTCCACCATCACCTGCCCTTGATCTTGCACTTGCAATGATGTCCAGTCCAACACATGAGAAGGATATACAATGTACCTCCTGAAGACAGAAACATGAAACACATCATGTAAGCAAGACAAGATGGGTGGAAATGCTAGACGGTAGGCCAAAGGGATGATACGCTCCAAGATCTCAAAAGGACCAATGAATCTAGGAGCTAACTTAGAACCTTTTCTATAACAAATAGGGATCTTATGTGGTTTAACATGAAGGAACACCTTCATGCCCACATAAAAACTATGATCAATCCTATGCTGATCCACATACTTCTTATACTATCATGTGCCTCCTGCAATCTCTTCCTGATCAACACCACCTGTTGCTCCATGTCCTACAAAAGAGCTAGTCCAAGAGATACTCTATCCTCCAACCTATCCCAGCTAAGGGGGTTCCTACACTCTCTACCATATAATGCATGAAAATGAGCCATGCCTATAGTACTCTAAAAACTATTATTGTAGGCAAACTCCACTAAGTGTAAGTACTCCTCCCACTTAGAATGCTGATCCATCACATACATCCTAAGCATATCGTTCAAAATATGATTCAATCACTCAGTTTGTCCATTTGTCTCAGGGTGATATGTTGTGTTGAAGTTAATCCTTGTCTTGAGGACATACTGCATGGTAGTCCAAAAGTGTGAAGTGTACAAAGGATCGCAGTCACAAATGATCTTCTACGGAATCCCATGTAACCTGATAGTCTCATCTAAATAAACTCGTACCACTACTCTAGTTTTATAAGTGGTCTTCACCGAAGAAAAGTGATCCACTTTTGTCAATTTATCAACCATGACAATGATGGCATCGTGGTGATATCTCGACATAGGTAGCCCCACAACAAAATCCATGGAAATGGTGTCCCACTTCCATTTCAGTATGGCATGAGGATAAATAAGACTTGATGGATGTTGATGCCTAGATTTAACCCTCTGACACTTTAAACACTGTGAAACAAAATGAGCCACTTCTCAACGAAGTCCTCTCCAGTGGTGTAACTGTAACAAGGTAGTGTTCATCTTCTTCACCCTGAGATGGGCTGAATAGGGTGCACTATGTGCCTCTACCAAGATTTCCTACCTCAAGCCTCCATCTTTGGGAACATATATCCTACCTCTATGCCTGAGAAGACCATCTACCTCTAAGAAAAAACCATCAAACTTCCCCTCAAGGGGTATCTGTGACTCGATCTCTACTAGTACTACAATGTAGAAGCTATCAAGAGGAAACTACTAAATAATCCTACTCCATAAATATGTGCTCATTGAGGTGGCCATAGCCACGTGTCTCCATCTGCTGAGAGCATCTACTACAACATTCTCTTTCCCCTTCACATGCTCTATCTCCATGTCATACTCACAAAGCAACTCCATCCAACGCCACTGACGAGCATTTAGATTGGGCTACGTGAAGAGGTGACAAAGACTTAAATGATCTGTCCTGAGTGTGAATCTCTGTCTAAGAAGGAAATTTCTCCATCTAACCAAGGCATGCACCACTGCCGCAAGCTCAAGATCATAGGTAGGATAATTAAGCTTTTGATTCTTGAGTTTACGAGACTTAAAATCTATAACCCTATCATCCTGCATCAACACAGCTCCAAGCCTTGCTAATGAAGCATCTGTGTAAACAAAGAACTCACCTTGTGCATCTAGAACTATAAGAATGGGTGCTGTAGTAAGGAACTCCTTCAGTGTCCTGAAGGCCTACTCACATCTGTCCATCCAAAAAAACTTCTTCCCTTTCCTCTGAAGGGAAGTGATAGGGTACACAACTCGAGAGAATTCCTAAACAAATCTCTGTTAATATCCTACTAATCCCATGAATCTGCGCACCTCGGTCACTATAGTGGGTACTGACCAATCCATAATGGCTCTAATCTTGGAAGGATCAACTGCGATACCTTCCCCAAAAATAATATGACCCAAATACTACACCTCTGATTGAAAGAAAACACACTTCTCCAAGTTCCCATAAAGCTACTACTCACGGAGACATTGGAGAACCTGTCAAAGGTGCCCCTCATGCTCCTCACGTGTACATGAGTATATCAAAATGTCATCTAGGAAGATGAGCATGAAGCAATCTAAAAAGGTCTTGAATACCCCATTCATCAAACTCATAAACACTACAGGGGCATTTTTCAACCCAAAAGGCACCACTGTGAACTCATAGTGCCCATATCTCATGCGGAAGGCGGTCTTATGAATGTCTGCCTCCGAAATCCTCAACTGATGGTAGCCTGACTTGAGATCAATCTTAGAGAATAATGTGGATCCCTTCATTTGATCAAACAAGTTGTTAATATGAGGAAAAGGATAATGATTCTCGATCATCACCTTATTCAACTAGCGGTAATCAATACACAACTGTAAGGATCCATCCTTCTTCTTTAGGAAGATCACTGGTGCACCCCAAGGGGATAAACTAGGATGGATAAGGCCCTTCTCCAAAAGGCCCTCAAGCTGTAACTTGAGCTCACAGAGCTCCAGGGTGGTCATCTGATAAGGTACTTGTGTGATAGGCTCTTCTCCAAGAACTAGATCTATATGGAAATCAATCTCATGTGGGGGTGGCATCTCCGGTAGCTCCCTAGGAAATACATCAGAAAAATATCTCAAGATGGGATGATCATCTAGCGATAGTCCACTAGACCCATCCTCTGATCTGTCACTGACTATAACAGCATACATCTGACAACCCCATCACACACACCGCTTAAGCTGCATAGCAGAAATGGTGTGAATAGAAATGGGTCTCCTGACCCCCGAGATTACCGAATCAACTCCCAAATCATCTGCACAAGCTATAGTCTTATAATAACAATCCATCATATCCCTGTGTGCAGATAACCAATCCATACCTAAGATGACATCATATGAGCCCAAAGACAGAATACGAAGATCTGAGGTGGTGGTGAAAGGTCCCAAATCTACAACACACTCCTTAACTAAGGAGTCCATAGAGATCTTGGCTCCAAAAGCCATCTCAACATCCCAACTAAGACCCTACCTAACTGCCACCATCCTGCATCACTCTACTAAAGATGGTGCAATGAAAGAATCAAAAGAACTAGAATCAAACAATACAGAGGTAGGAATACCACCAATGCTACATGTGGTCTCAATAACTGTGCTCTGGTGCTCTTCTTGGTGGTTCTCAACCACTACATAAATCATGTGGCTACATCCCATGTCACCAACTATCATCTCAGAAACCTGTGCCTTACCGTTGTTAGGGTTCTAAGGAAAATCTTATCCAAATTCACCCCCCAGGGTTAATTTGATAACATACATCAGAATTCTCAAGTCCCAGGCAAATTGATTGATCCAGGGCAAAAAATCATGTTTCCAGGGTCCCCTCAGATTTTTTCTAACTCTCCTGTCCAAGAAGAAAGGAGATAGTTCTGAGAAAAGGTGAAAAAGTTGCAAAAACAAGCTTGGGCCAGGAAAAATTGTGAAAAATGGCTAAGTCCTAGTCCTCGCAGCAGTAGGGACATTTGGGACATTGAGACGTGGATCGGCCGAAAAGCCTCCAGGCAGGCCCGCGAAGCAAAGGGACATCTGGGCCAGAAGGACGCACAGGGCGCGAAAGCCGAATCGGCCGAAGGAGGAAGCAAAATTGACTTGCTGAGCAAAAAGTTTGGGACATTTGAGGAACCGGGATCGGCAAGAGAAACTTTAGGGACAAGGGTACGCGGCGGACGCGAACCGACCGAACCGGGCGAATCGGAAGAATTTGTCCCAGACAGTCCGGGAGCAAGTGGGACAAAGGTACGCGAAGGACGCGAACCGGCCGGTTCGGCCGAAATGGGGAACTTTCACACTGGGACATCTGGGCCGTGAGTGCACGGAGGACGTGAACCGGCCGGTTCACCTGAAACAGAGAAATTTCGTATTGGGACAGTTGGGACAAAGGGACGCGTGGGACGCGGATAGCCGAAAAAGCTGAGAGCCAATCAGATTGCGCCACGTGTCATCGGCAGATAAGGGACAAGGAAGCCCATTTCAGGCGGATCAGAGGATTCTGTCCCAAACAACACTGGGACATCTGGGACAAAAAGACGCGAAGGGCGCGAAAAGCCGGCAGACCCGCGGACCAATCAAATCGCGACACGTGTCACAAGGGAGAAAGTCCAAAAGTCAAAGGGCGAGGTTTCAAGCACTGACCCGAGCCAATCAAAAGAGGACACATGTCCAATGAAGCAAGAAAACCCATGGGATAGAGAGGAGAGAGAATTACATATCCAATCAGCGCGTGCCACGTGTCATCTAGGTGGCAGAGCGCGGGAAAATTTTCAAAACGCATTTTCACCTGTTTTGTGCCCTAAATCTTCAGATCGACATATCTTTCGATCCAGAGCTCAGATTTGCACGTTCTTTATATCAACGGAAAGCTTGTGAAATTCTCTACATGATTTCAGGGTTAATCTTGAGTTTTGGTGTAGTCTAGAGAGAGAAAATTGAGAAACAGCTCTGACGCGTGTTCATGGCCAGAAGTGACATTCCAGCGACCAGATTTAATGCAGAATGGGTTGCATTCTCCTGTAATCCGGTCAAAATGATAGGGTATGGGTTTGTAAGGTCCCCCATGCCATTTTAATGCACCTGCAGTCAAGAAGGGATGGGCTCTCATGTTTTTGTATGTTTTCTGTCCCCTGGGCTCGACCCATGCAATGTAAAAGCCAGATTTGGCTCATTTCTGAAAGGGGGGAACATTTTTTGGGCATAGCAGACTTCTTCTTTCACCTCCAGCAAGTGATTGATGCAAGGATCAGACCTCTCCAAAGGATTGTAACAGTTTTCTTTTACCTCTCTGAGGGTGTAATGCGTGTTTTTGACACTGAAATGATAATGCAAGCTCTGTGAATGGTTTCAGTCCTCTGTTTGTATTATTTGCTTCATTTCAAATCCTAAATTATACCTTATCAGTCTGTGTATGTTTTATGTTGTGAACTTTGGTCTGTGTCTATTTGCATGACAGAATATGTTTCACCACTCCTTTTGGTGCATCACCATCTTTAGTTAGTTTCAATTTTTGCACTTCTACCCCTGTCTCCTTGCAAGTTAGAGTAGGATTAGGATCTGAACCTCTGTAGTTTTGCAAGCATATAGATCTAAATCAGAGGAGTTTGAGGAACCAGCCTCTAATCTGGAGATTCCTCTCTCAGTTTCACAAGTCCCCACACTTGGAGAGAGGTTTCCATGTTGTGCAATCACACTGGATGCTAGAGTGATCAACCTAGAAGCCTGATCTGCATCCAGGGGTGCTGTGAGTCTGCAACAACAGTTTTGGCATGCCCGGTGGGACCAAGAGGTCTCATTTTTATTGTAGCAGGGTTGATGTGCATCTGCTGCATTTTTCTTTCTTAAAAAGAGCTATTATTTGCATATCTGGTGACTCCAAGGGGAAGAATCAACTGGTTCCAAGTGCAGGCCTGAAAACTCATGAGAAGAATCACCACAAGGTCAAGAGTTGGAGAAGAAGAAGTGTTGTTTGAATACCTGCAATTATCTCCAAGAAGAAGGCAAAGAGGAAGAAGGATTCAAAGGTCTCCATCTCCACCAAACAGAACTCTCTCAACTCCTCCACCTGGTAGGCCTTTCATTCAGTCAACAAGGGTTTTAAGACCAATCAGAATGGCTCAAAACAACCCCTACGTCAACTTCACAGGCAGCAGCCCACTTGCTCTCAATGCACAACATCCAGTTCCTATTGCAGCCTTGAAGAACATTCCCTACTTCACTGGAGAAAATCAGACTACTCCAGGTGATCATGTTAAAGATATTGCTAACCTTTGTGCAATCCATGAAATCAATGAAATGCAAGTGGCTGTCAAGTTACTGGCATCTTCCTTCAAGGGTAAAGCATTGCAATGGTTTAGGAGCCTTGGAGCTGGTTCTATCACAAACTGGAATCAGCTGTGTATTGCACTTCACGAGCAATTTGGAGAGAAGGGAGACAACTTGTCTCTTTTGGAGCAGCTGACAACTATCAAGAGAGCCCCCAACGAGTAGCTGACTGACTTCAACTTCAGATTTCAAAGGTCTTGGGATAGGATTCCAGTGGCAGTCAGGCCAACAGCAGAAGGTGCTTTTCTATATTACCTTAAAGCTTTGAATTCTGATATTTCTATGTTAATTCAATCTATGGGAGGCACAACCTTACCTGCTGCTTATAGCATTGCCATTAGAGCCGAAAACTGTCTTATTCAAGCTGGTAAACTGGCTCCTAGGCCTCCCATGCCCTTGTATCCAAACTTAGAAAATCCAAGCACTAGTCAAGCACCCACTTTGGCTCCTGTTCCCACCCCTAGAAATCAAAGTTCAAGTGAAACTTCTACTTCATCCTCTAGTGCTTCAAATGAACTCCAAGAGGTCATGAAACAGTTGCAAAATTTGGGAAATGAGCTGGTTACTATCAAAAGACAGCAAGCTCAAAGTGCTAGACCGTATCAGCCTCAAGCGCAATACCAGGCTAGGCCCCCATACCAACAAAATAGGTCACCAAATCAGGCTGCAAATCAAAATCAAAGCCAAGTAAGGCCTCCTGCTAATAGACCATTTCAGCCCTATAACCCCAATGTTGTATCTGCTTCTAAAGCATTAGTGCCAGTCCAAAATAACATGGCCCAAGAATATGATTGGTGCTTTCCATGCAACGAGCCTCATAACCAATCCATGTGTTTCAATGGTGCTCTCAATCAAGCATTGATGGTGACAACTACTGGTGTGGAGGGTGAGGGCAGTCAAGGAAACAACCAACAACAAGAAACATTCCAACAGCAATCAGCCCCAAATGACACCACATTGGTGAACTGGCAAGCAGAGGATTTCTGTGGCATGAATCAGGTAGTTTCTCAAGGTGTTGCAGCCAACACAAGGTCAAAAAGGAGAAATTTGGGTGAAGAACAACCATTAGCCCCAGCCAATCCACAACCTCCATGGCTCCACAAATGATTGGCAAGCAAAATCCAGTTTCAAATGCACAAGGGCAGCCAAGAACAGCCCCTAGGCCAACTCAAATGCCAGCTGTTGCTGCCCACGTGCAAGGGGTGAATGTGCAAACCAAGGGACAACAAAAGGATACTTCATCCCCATTCAGTATCATTGAACAGATGAAGAAGACTAACGTCAATATATCAATGTGGGAATCCCTATCCATCCCAGGACAAAGAGATTTGCTACAAGCTGCCATGAAAGACTGGCCAACTTCAAATCAACAGGCCCAAATGCAAGAGAAGGTGCTCACAAATGCTGCCCAAGCCTGAAGGAAATCATGGAGGACAACAAGGTAAAATGTTGAAGCCCCTCCATTTTATGTTTCATTGATCATAGGAGACAAGTTAGTACATAATTGCATGATTGACTCTGGGGCAAGTAGTTCAGTAATGCCCAAGCAAATAGCTGATCAGCTAGGGCTTCAATATGAAGTCATCTCCAAGGGTGTAGTGCAATTAGATGGGACAGCAGTGACAACGGTTGGAGTAATCAAAGGTTTGAGCCTCACATTGCACGCATGTCCCAATGTAATAGTGTTACAAGATGTGTCAGTCATAGACCTTCCACCACTCTTTGCCCTATGTTTGTCAAGGGACTTCACAGCCAAGATTGGAGGGTATTTGTCTACTGATTGGTCACACATGCTATTCAGAACAAGATATGGAACTAAGGCCACAATCAGATCCGAACCTATTGCAAACTTCCATATTGAGCCTTACACTCCAAGTCAGATTAATGCCAATTGCTCAGCATTTGATCAAGAAGATCACCCTAGCACTGATGAAGCTGACACTAAGGTTGGAAGCATCCCAGATTTGACTCTTGATGAATGGGCAAGCAAAGTGCATGCCTTTGATCCTTATCAAGAAATAGAAGAATCTGAGCTAGGGGTTTATTGTTTACATGAAGAGGATCAACCTCTCCCCAGCATCACCAAGCCAGATCATAAGGACAAGAATGAAGTATGGCAATTGTTCTTTGATGGGTCAAGGAGTAGACAAGGTGCAGGAGGAGGAGCTATGCTCATTTCACCGCAAGGTATAAGGTATTACTCAGCCTTCCGTTTCCAGTTTTCCTGTTCAAACAACACAGCTGAGTATGAAGCCTTAATTCATGGACTGCACTGGGCAATGAAGAAAGGCATCAGGAATTTACAAGTATTTGGTGATAGTGAGCTGGTCGTAAACCAAGTCAAAGGAAAAAATGCTGCCAAAAATGATCTGCTTAAGTGCTACAAAAATCGGGTATGGGATCTTATTGAAGATTTTGAAGCTTTTAGCATCAATTCCATCCCAAGAAAAAAGAATGAAGCCGCTGACAGACTTGCAGCAATTGGGGCTGCGTTTGATGTTGTAGAGAGTATCAAAAGTGAGAAATCTCAGCCTCATATCAAATTGGTTGTGAGACCAGCTGTTCCAGATAACAACACAAGTTGGCAAGTCTTCGAGAATGATCAGCAAATTGTTAATTTCCTACAAGAAGAAGCTGAGTTCTCCACCAGAAATCAAGACAAGCTGGAGCAGCAATATGGTGATCAGGTAGTACAGCTGAGAACTAACAAATTACCAAAAGGCCTCATAACCTTGGAGTCAATCTTCAACCCGAATGATCAGTTCCGGAAGGAGAAAGCAAACATTCAAGTGAAGGGTGAAGATTCAGAGCCTATTTTAGTGGAAGAAGGCAAAACATTGCAGATTGGCAAAGTAAGTACCTCACAAGAGAAATCTGATTTTGTTCAGCTTTGTCAAGAGTTCCCAGATATCTTTGCTTGGACTTACAAAGATCTAAGAGGTTTCAACCCAAAGCTGGCACAACATACTATTGAGCTGGATCCGGAATCCAAGCCTGTTAGGCAAAAGCAAAGGCCAGTGAATCCCCATATTGAACCTCTCATGAGAAAAGAGTTAAGCAAGCTTATTGAGGCCAGTATCATCTTCCCCATCAAACACTCAAGTTGGGTTACAAACTTGGTGCCAGTGAGAAAAAGAAATGGAGAAATCAGACTGTGTGTTGACTTCAGAGACTTGAACAGAGCCTCCCTCAAGGACCATTACCCACTCCCTTCCATGGAGCAAATATTGCAAGTTGTAGCTGGTTCAGAAAGGTTCTCACTACTTGATGGATACTCAGGCTATAATCAGATAATGGTGAAGGAAGAAGATCAATTCAAGATGGATTTCACCACCAAATGGGGCACCTATGCCTACAAGAAGATGCCATTTGGCCTATCAAATGCCAGAGCAACATTTCAGCGAGCTATGGATATGGCATTCAAAGGCTTAATCAACAATATAGTGCTGGTATACCTAGATGATATCACTGTCTTCTCAAAGAATGCAGCAGACCATCTCTTTCACCTCAGACAAGTGTTTCAGAGGTGTAGAAGGTTCGGAGTGTCATTGAATCCAAAGAAGTGTATATTCTTGGCACACGAGGGAAAATTGTTGGGCCACATTGTCTCTAGGGAAGGGCTAACAATTGATCCTGAAAGGGTTGAAGCCATCCGAACGCTCCCATTGCCACACCACAAGAAATCTCTTCAAAGCTTCTTAGGAAGGATAAACTTTGTCCGCAGATTTGTGCCTAATTTTTCCACTCTTGTGAAGCCTCTAACAATGATGTTGAAGAAGAGTCTGGCATTCAAATGGACAGCAGAAGGCAAAGAGAGTTTTGAAAGCATCAAGCATGCAATATCACAAGCTCCAACTCTTATCAACCCAGACTTTTCAAAGGACTTCATGTTGTATGCATTTGGAGGATCAGACACAATCTCAGCTATCTTAACACAGCTGAATAGAGAAGGTTCAGAATAGCCCATAGCATTCTTCAGCCAAACCTTGGAAGATTACGAAATAAAGTATTCTTTCATCGAAAAGCATGTCCTTGCTGTCATCAGGAGCTTGAAGAAGTTCAGACATTTGGTCTCAAACAATAAGATTCAACTGCTGGTCTCACATGCTGGGGTTAAGGACTTCCTCCTCAACAAGGATTTGAATGAGAAAAGGGCAGGTTGGATCACCCGTGTCATGGAGTATGACATTGAGATCAAGATCACCAAGCTGGTAAGAGGGAAAGGATTGTGTGAGCAGCTGGTTTTGGGGAAACAAAAAGAAGTATGCAATGAAGAAGAAGCTGTTTTGACAGTCCAGGACAGTCATGAGCCAAGTGGCAAACAAGAAGAAGACAATGCTGCCCCGACTCCTTGCTGGACCCAAGGTATTATGCACTTCCTAGGCACAGGCCTATGCCCTCCGGAGATGAGCAAGACCCAAAGGAGACACTTCAGATTGCAGGCTGTCCCGTATGCCATCGTTGATGGAGTTTTGTTCAAAAAAGATGTAAATGGAGTGCTGCTGAGATGCATTAGCACAGGTCAGATTCAAAGGGTGTTGGAAGAGTTTCATGATGGACCAGCTGGTGGCCATTTTGCACCAAGAGTGACAGCTCTAAAAATCATGAAGGCTGGTTATTATTGGCCTAAAATCTTCAGTGATTGCTATGCATGGATCAAGAGGTGTAAGAATTGTGCATTCTTCACAGGAAAAGAGAGACTTGCTTCCCTCCCATTGCATCCAATCTCAGTTGACCAACCATTCATGCAATGGGGTTTGGACTTCATTGGAGTCATTAATCCCAATTCAAGCCAAGGGCACAAATGGATTTTGACAGCCACAGACTACTTCACCAAATGGACAGAAGCAGTAGCACTCAAAGAGGCGAATGAGTCTAGCATCTTAGACTTTTATGAGGGGATAACAACCAGATTTGGTGTACCTGCTACAATAATCTCTGATAATGCATTGGCATTCATTGGATCTAGGGTGACTGAGTGGGCTGTCAAGAACGGTATTTACCTAAGCACTTCATCGAACTATTACCCTCAGGGTAATGGCCAGGCCGAGTCTACAAACAAGAACTTGTTGAGGATCATTAGGAGGACTCTTGATGAGAATCAGAGGTCTTGGCATACCAAGCTGAAATCAGCCTTATGGGCTGATAGGATCACTCCCAAAAGATCCACAGGTAACTCTCCATTTAGGCTTGTCTATGGAAGAGAGGAAATCTTGCCCATGTCACTTGAGTTGCCAACATTGGAACTCATGAAGCAGCTGGAGTTGCTTGAATTTGAGCCCATGGAGGTGAGGTATGCAGAGTTGATGGAGCTGCAAGAGATCAGAAATCAGGCATCCCAAGCAATGGAAAAGGATCAAGCTTTGATCAAGAAGACCTTTGATAGAAAGGCCAAGGATAGATCTTTTCAAGTTGGAGATCTAGTGTTGAAATGGGATGTGGATAGAGCAAAACCGGGAAGGCATTCAAAATTTGATGCCATTTGGAGTGGCCCATACATGGTCACAAAGTGCAAAAACAACAATGCTTTCCAATTGGCCTCATTGGATGGTGAAGAACTACAGATTCCAGTCAATGGAATCTATCTCAAGCGTTGCTTCTAGAAGGAAGTTCACTACCTCTGTAAATATTAGATTAGATTTTCTTTCCTCCAAGTGCTTGTGCACATTGTTTTGCTGTAGGTTAGTTTTGTTTTCCCTAAGTGCTTTGGCACAGCTTGCTGTCCATGGAGATGTTTAGCAGTCCTTGCTTTCATCAGGTGACATTCCATCTTCCTCCTTGCACATTCTGAGTCAGTTAGGGTTCTAAACAGAATATTTGATGACTCCATGCCCAATGGACTACTTCAGGCAACTGGTCTTTTCATCTAGCAGGCAGATATCCCCACTGAGTCGCCAAATTGTTATCCAAATTCACCCCCCAGGGGTTAATTCAATAACATACATCAGAATTCTCAAGTCCCAGGAAATTGATTGATCCAGGGAAAAAAATCATGTTTCTAGGGTCCCCTCAGATTTTTTCTAACTCTCCTATCCAGGAGGAAAAGAGCAAGTTCTGAGGAAAGGTGAAAAAGCGGCAAAAACAAGCTTGGGACAGGAAAAATCATGAAAATTGGCTAAGTCCTAGTCCTCGCAACAGTAGGGACATTGAGGGACATTGAGACGTGGATCGGCTGAAAAGCCGCCAGGTGGCCCACAAAGCAAAGGGACATCTGGGACAGAAGGACGCGCAGGGCACGAAAGCTGATCCGGCCGAAGGAGGAAGCAAAATTGACTAACTGAGCAAAACAGTTTGGGACATTTGGGTCGTGAGGACACGAACCGCCTGGATTAGTTAAAATAGAGAACTTTAGCACTGGGAAAGTTGGGCCAGAAGTACGCGGCAGACACGAACCGGCTGAACCAGGCGAATCGGAAGAATTTGTCCCAGACAGTCCTGGGAGCAAGTGGGACAAAGGTACGCGAAGGACGCGAACCGGCCGGTTCGGCCAGAATGGGGAACTTTCACACTGGGACATCTGGGCCGTGAGTGTTGGAGGACGTGAACCGGCTAGGTTCACCCGAAACAGAGAAATTTCATACTGGGACAGTTGGGACAAAGGGACGCGTGGGACGCGGATAGCTGAAAAAGCCAAGAGCCAATCAGATTGTGCCACGTGTCATCGTAGATAAGGGACAAGGAAGCCCATTTCGGGTGGATCAGAGGATTCTGTCCCAAACAGCACTGGGACATCTGGGACAAAAAGATGCGAAGGGCGTGAAAAGCCGGCAGACCCGCAGACCAATCAAATCACGACACGTGTCACAAAGGAGAAAGTCCAAAAGTCAAAGGTTGAGATTTCAAGCGCTGACCCGAGCCAATCAAAAGAGGAAACATGTCCAATGAAGTAGGAAAACCCGTGGGATAGAGAGGAGAGAGAATTACGCATATCCAATCAGCGCTGTGCCACGTGTCATCCAGGTGGCAGAGCGCGGGAAAAATTTCAAAACGCATTTTCACCTGTTTTGTGCCCTAAATCTTCAGATCGACATATCTTTCGATCCAGAGCTCGGATTTGCACGTTCTTTATATCAACGGAAATCTTGTGAAATTATCTACATGATTTCGGGGTTAATCTTGAGTTTTGGTGTAGTCTAGAGAGAGAAAATTAAGAAACAGCTCTGACGCGTGTTCATGGCCAGAAGTGACATTCCAGCGACCAGATTTAATGCAGAATGGGTCACATTCTCTTGTAATCCTGGTCAAAATGATAGGGTATGGGTTTGTAAGGTCCCCCATGCCATTTTAATGCACCTGTAGTCAAGAAGGGATGGGCTCTCATGTTTTTGTACGTTTCTGTCCCCTGGGCTTGACCCATGCAATGTAAAAGCCAGATTTGGCTCATTTCAAAAGGGGGGAACATTTTTTGGGCATAGCAGAGTTCTTCTTTTCACCTCCAGCAAGTGATTGATACAAGAATCAGACATCTCCAAAGGATTTAAATAGTTTTTACCTCTCTGAGGTTGTAATGCAGTGATTTTGACACTGGAAATGATAATGCAAGCTTTGTGAATGGTTTTCAGTCCCTTGTTTGTATTATTTGCTTCATTTCAAATCCTAAATTATATCTTATCAGTCTGTGTATGTTTTATGTTGTAAACTTTGGTCTGTGTCTATTTACTTGACAGAAATGTTTCACCACTCCTTTTGGTGTATCACCACCTTTAGTTAGTTTCATATTTTTTGCATTTCTATCCCTGTCTCCTTGCAGTTTAGAGTAGGATTAGGATCTGAACCTCTGTAGTTTTACAAAATATAGATCTAAATCAGAGGAGTTTGAGGAACCATCCTCTAATCTGGAGATTCCTCTCTCAGTTTCACAAGTCCCCACACTTAGAGAGAGGTTTCCATGTTGTACAATCACACTGGATGCTTTAGTGATCAACCTAGAAGCCTGATCTGCATCCAGGGGTGCTGTGAGTCTACAACAACAGTCTCGTCTTCAATAAAGGCCTTCTCAACAGCCTTTGCTAAATTCTTTGGATAGTGAATCCCCACTGCACCTCAAATATCCAAATTCAGGCCCGAGATGAACCTATGAAACTTCACCTACTCATCCTGCATATACTCTACATACTGAAGTAGATAAAAAATTCTACTCTCATACTCTTCCACTGATAGAGAAGCCTGATGGAGGTCATGGAACTCATCAATCCTCTACTATATGAACCTCCGTGATAGATATATGCTCATGAATCTCTCCTCAAATAGCTCTCAGGTCACTGTCTCTAGATCTACATGGAGCTTCTGCTCCTCTTTCCTCCACCATACTCCCGCTCCATCCCTTAAAAGATGGATCAAAAAACGAGAATTCATGTTGCTAGAACAAGGACAAAGTTTAAAGCAACTGCTCAAGCTCACTAGCCAGGCCTCTGCCTTAAATCCACCTATATCACCTAAGTAATGTGAGGGCCAAAGCTTCAGTATCTCCCTGATGTGATCCATTGTTGTGGTTTTTTGGCCTCTAGGTCTCTCATTACACTCATCCTCAAGCCTAGGGCTCAGTGACCTCTCTCTATGCTCTAGAACTCTGTCACTCTGTCTCTTAGGTGATGACTCTACTAGGGTTGACTCTATATGGGAATTCTCTCCTCTATGCCCATCACTAAGTCAAGGAGATATCTGACCCTCAATTGAAGGAGCTATGACTAGCCTCCTGTCCTCCACCTAATCCTCCATGTAGAGCGTCATTAACATCCTAGAGGGTCTATAGAATTTGAGGTAGAATGGCTACTACACACTAATCCAGTGGTGGTGGTGGTGGTGGTAGTGGTGAGTCTGAGTCTCCATGAAGGTTCCTCCCACTCTGAATAAGCCTCCTATATAAACCAAAGTGAGAGTTAGTTCATTTGCTAAGTAATACATGGCTTCCATGTTTACTAAAAATATTCAAATTCTTGCTAAGTTGTTTTCTAGATTTAAGTGTGCTAGCTTTAAGTTTTCATGTCTCAAGTTTTCTAGTGTGCCCAAGGGTCCAAGCCTTTGAACCACTGTTCTGATACCAAACTGTAGTGGCCATTTAAACAACCACTAGAGACCCAAGAAATTAACTAGGGTTAGCTAGAAAAATTATGGAATAATTTTTTTATTAGAAGTATCTACATTCAGGTTGCTAAACATCAGTTTTCACTAACAGGTTCTGGAACAAATCCTATTTACCAAAACAAAAGTTTCCTTTATTAACTTATATCAAGTTCACAAGGTTCAAATTTTAGGGTTACATGTTTTAGTTAGGTTCAGGGAGTAATTTACCCCCATGCCTGCTCTCTAACAGGCTCAGAGTTTTAACTAGATTTTTCTCTTACTTAACACTTCCAAAATTTCCCTAAACCATTCCCAATGGATAGGAAATTTTCTCACCTTTTCGGTGATATAAGGAAGTCCCCCTAACTCCTTGTAGAACTCAAGATATGAGTGGGTAGAGTTCTAAGGAAAATTTTCCCTTAGGGGACACGTGTCAAGAGGAGGGGGAATGGCACTTTGGATGGTTGGTGGGTCGTGAGGTGGCATAGGAAAATTTTCCCATCCATAAAGCTCAAAGTCACAAAGCATTCTGCCCCCGCAGGTCCCCGGGAGGACACGTGTAAGAAGCCTGGAACCAAGTGGAAAAGGGTGATGAGTTTGGAGAGTGGTGGGGGATTTTAGTCTTGCACCCAATGAAGGGGAAGAAAAGGAAGAAAAAGTGTGCATGGGTCCGTGCACCCTGCGGAAGGAAAAAGTCTGAGGGGGAGGCGGAGATGCGGGCAATGGGAGAGAATTTAAGAAATTTTCCCAGAGGCCAAAACAAATAAACAAAGGAAGAAGAAGGTTCCACCCTACCACCTCCACCCCAAAGTGCCACGTGGCATGCTCTCATTGGCCGCGGGCTAGCGGGGCCAAAATAGAAATTTTTCCCAAAAATTTTAAAAGGGTTAAGTTCAAAAGGAAAAACGCGCCTCTACCGTGGCCACAAGAGGACACATGGCATCCTCTGATTGGTTGCGGGCCACAAAGGGAAAATGAATTTTTTTTCCAAAGTCAAAATTTTCAAAAGGATAAGTTTAATTTGAAAAGGATTCTGCCCATCCACCGTGCCACGTGGCAGCATGTGATTGGCTACGGGCCGGGGTTGTGGGGTAAAATGGGAAAAATTTCCCAAGGAAAAATTTTCAAAAGGGATAAGTTTAAAAATTTGGTCCGCCCCTCCCAGGGTGCCACGTGGCTGGCCTTGATTGGTTGTGGGATGGTGGGGGCTGCAGACCTTTTTTAGGAAAATTTCCAAAGTTAAAATTTAAATTTTTCTATAGTTAGATTAAATCTTATTTTTTTTGAATGCCAAATTGAACTAAAACTTCAAATGGCCATAACTTGAGCTAGAAAGATCGGTTTTGGGAAAACAAGGACTTTTCAGAAAGCCCTCGATGCCCTCTTTGCATATGGACCATAAATTTTGGAAATTGATGAAGTTTGAGAGGTAAATTTAATGAAAAAAATCTGCAAGGTTTTAATTAGTGAACTGGCAGTTTTCAACTTCTCAATTCGGTTAAATTAGATCTCCTCCTTCACTCCACATGTCAAACAGACATGGAGGATTAGTCTAGGGAGGGTGTAGAGTGTTTTAGGGAAGTTAATTTGTTTGATTAATTGAAGATTGTATTTTTCTGACAATAGACAGAAAAATGACCCAAGGAGGAATTGCATTCAAATTTAGCAATGGTTGGATTATTTCTTAAGTTTTCTTTGTCAGGTTGGGTTCAATAATGTCTTAGCATGATAACTTATAACATTTTTAAGTTGATTACTAAGTGCAGGTCTGAACTGTTCATTTTATTAAAATGTGAATTGCCAGAATGAAGTGTATGACAGTGAGCTATTTCTTTGAATTGGAATATCAATTTTGGTCATTTGAATGTGTATATGGTTACTAAACTAGTCAAATATATTTAATTGAATTCAATCAACCATTCAATAGTAATTATGCAAAGTCTCATTTCTAAATTCAACTCATTCCAAAAGAATAATACACTGTCTTTTATTTCATATGCATGCTTCTTTTCCAAACAACAGGTTCCAATCTTCAACAACAATTTCAAATCCAATACACAATGCAAACTTGAGGAGAAAATGCAATCTTTGATTGATCAACAAATACATCTTTACAACTTATCATTTTTCCATTTTGATTTGGTTTCAAAATATAAAATACAATGCATATAACATCATTTACATTTATTTTTCAAAACAGAGAACAAATATAAGTCTCCTTTACATTTCTCAGTCCAATTTTCAAACCTTCCATTTACAATACAATAACTTCACATTACAATTACTATACAACTCATCCACTTCAAAGTGGGAAGGATTACAACAAACTTTCTCAAATGAATGGGACTGTCAAACTGTTTATTCTTCTTGCTCCATAACAGTAGCATGCTAGTTTCTCCATATTTTCATCTTTGATCACAACAAGGAAGGGGGAAAGGCAATGCTCTCCACCCAACCAAGACATCCAATGAGAAAGGAGAAGCCATCCTTCCTCATTGGCCCCTAAGCCCCAATGATATTGAAATAGAGAATGAGAATCAACTCATGGAAAAAATGGCTTCCACAACCAACATACAATATTCTTCACATGCATACAACAATAAGAAATACAGTCCAAGAAAAGACAACAGTTCACAACTACATTTGAAATTATTCACACAACACATAGGCTTGATCAAGCAAGCCAACAAGAGCAAGAACTATGGGGAACTACTTATGCCTCCCTATTTGGAATTGGGCATCCACCTAAATCATACCACTAATAAACATATCAAATCCCATAAACCTTATATCTCCCAACCCCTCCTTATGCCCCCCACCCCCCCAAATTTTCTCCCTTATGCCCCCCCAAGAGTAAGAAATGCAAGAAGTTTATTTTCCAAGGTGGATCATAATCCCAAACTTCCTCCACAATAACACTAGTGCCATGGGTAATCCCTTCTACCCCCCATTGGAAATCCCCATAGCCTTCTCCTACACGATGTCATAAGCAATCTACCCAACCATCCAAGAACACAAAACACATTCACCATTTAAGCATGCATGCAAGAGAAAGAAAACATTTAAAAACAAGCGCAAGATCCTACCTCTCCATACTGGAGTTTGTTCTAAGCTCACAATATTTCCAAAATGTCAAAGTTCAGTCCAAAACCAGAAATGTTCAAGCATGCAATGACTCCAAACTTCCTCCACAACAAGCTCCAAAAACAGCAAGAAAAAATGTGCCCCCAAGAGGAATGGACAAAGTTTCAACAACCCAAAATAAGCAAGGAGTTTCACTTTTAAAGGAGAGGGAAGAGAAGAGGATGATGTGGATCCATGTGGGATGCCACATCATTCTTCCTCAACCCCAAGAGGAAATCAACATCAACCACCAAATTATAATAAGTAAGAATGAAAATTTAACTTACATACTCCAAAACAACCCATACCCCAAAAGGACTAAACTTAACATATGTAAGAGAAGTGCAATTAAAATTTCCAAATTGTCATTTCAAAATGCAATAAAAATGCCTAAATTTACCCTCCAAACCATAGATATGGTTGGTGAGTCATTTTAAGAGGTGTGGGATAAGTTTAACTTGTCCCACAAGCCTCCAAATTTGGCCTCCAAGGACAAATTCGAATTCCTAAGGATATGAAGTGTCTTAACACTCCAAAAATCTATCTTACATAACTCTTACATATCTCTTACACCTTCTTACACATTTCTTACACACTCTTCCAACATTAATATTTAAAATCAACAACTTCATTAATTACATTCCATATCCCAATTTAATTTAATTAAAGTTTAACTATATGATCTCTCACATTAATCTACCACATTTAAATTAATTACAAGAAGGAACACATTACTAATAAAATACATACAACAATAATTAACAAAAAGGAAAACATAATAAAACACATATCCCATGGTCACATATAATGGAAATTCCCCCCCATGCAAATCCTCAACAAACACACACACACACACACACAAAACAGTTGCCATGGTGACCTTGTTGATTTCACCCAGAATTTTAATATGGTTAGTCTCCAGTCCCCGACATTGTTGTGATTTTTAACCTGCAAAATGCAAATACCTCCTTCGGCCTCATGGCCATATCAGAACATCCAAAATGATATAAACAACATTTCAAGATCATCTAAACATATGAATCACAATAATATCAAGAATTCAACATTATCATTTTTAATTCATAAATCAACTATATCATCATCTAAATATTCCATACTAGGTCTACTCAAAATATCAAATGTCACAAGTCCAAATCAACATCTATAATATGTCCATGTCAAATAGTATATCATCATCCACATAAAGGAAATGTATCTAGTAATCATCATGCATACTAACTGAATCCAGATCAATAATAATCCATGATCTAACATCTAACCATCATACTAACACAAAACATAATAGTGTCCATAATATGATCAACAGTATCAGGATCAGTATCTAAAAGTGTCAAAGGTCCCTCTAAATATGCCATCACTCATATATTTTCTCTAATCCCTGCCCATAGAATTCTCCCTTATATTGTTGCATAGCTTTTCCTCTCTTCCTCTAGTCTACCACACTAATCACTCCCTATATTGTGTTAGCACACATACCCCCTTTTTCCTTTCTACCATTCACACACCTCAATATATATCTTTCCTACCTCTACTACCATGCTTTCTGAGGTAACATATCATATGCCAAGTGTCTAAGTGGTTCTCCAATGGAGCATGCCTCATTTGATCCAATATCTCCACTCTGTACAATGATGCTCTTTTGGAACCTTCCATCACATGCATGGAATATTCTATTTTTGATCCTATAATTGTTAGGCTATAACCTTATCCACTCTACATGCTAGAAGGGTCACACTTTTCTCATGCGTTTCCTAGGATGCCATGCAAAACATGTCTTTCCTTACACATGTGCCGTGTGTTCTAAAAAAACCCTACTAGAACCCTTCCTTGTGCACTTTCAACCCATGCACCCTTATCCATATTGTTCTCACATTCCCACACACCTTCTTGTACTTGGCCAATGATCCGAGGTCCAACATCCAATAAGAAACAAGTAATAGTCATACAATAATGTAGAACCCTAAGAAAATGAGACGGGGAAATGATTTACTTGATTTTTTGCAATTTGGACATGATTTGGACTAAGTTACTATTGGAATACGCTGGAAGAAACATCATAAATTTTGGATGAAGATTCAAAAGTATAAAAATGTGAAGGAAAAAATTCCCACAAGAGGACAGTAGCACCCCAGGTGCTAGTGTCCGATATGTGCACTAGTGTCCACTTAGATGCTCAGGTTTTTAATGTTTTTGGGTTATGAGATATTCACAACAATATTCATTTTAGTGTTTTTACTTCATTGTTAGGGTTCCAATCACATATGTAACCTGTAAAAAAAAATTCTACTTGCACATGTCCTAAAACCACATATAATCTAATAAAAAATATGTAGAATGTGGAGTCAAATTTACCTTGACTGTCACCTGAAGAGTGAACTTAGTATTGAGCACTACACTACATTTAAGACTCCATGTATTTATTTGTGAATTTGTATGTAATGAATCCCTAGGTTTCCTTTATCTAAGTTACATAATGATGCCACGATAGATATAGAATGTAGCAATGTATATAATGTGTGTGATTGAATAAAATGAACTTCCCCTCCTATGTTGTGTATGTGGAGTGATGTATCCCTTTTCCTTTGTGTGAGTAAGCTAGATGAATGCCTTTGAAGTTCTCTTGTGCCTTTTAATGAAACCTTAAGTGATGATAGGTAATGCTTTGTTTTTGACCCCTTATTTCAGATCTATAACTATATATGAATCTCGTGTTTCAATTTTATAAATGAGAACTCAATTGTCGACCTAAAGTTATAAAATATGATCCAAAAGTAAAAGATACCAAAAATGGTAAGAAGAAATTAAAGACGTTCAAGAGTTCTTGAGCACTTATTTTATAAATGAGCACTAATGTTTTAGGACATAAAAGATAAATTGGTCAAATATTGATAGGGTTGTAGGGTGTGTAAGGTCAATAAAAGTATAAGAAACAAAGAAAATGGCCCAAAAGACATTTTCAATCACTATTTTTCTTACTTAGGAATCATGTATATATTAGTATACTCTAAGAACTAGAAATCTACCTAAGTGCATAGAGTTTGTGTCTAAATTTTGCACCAAATTTATTCTCTTAATTGAATACTTGATAGCATAAAGTAGATAGAAGTTGTGTACCTTTTGATCCTGTAGAGAAAATTTTATCCAATAGCATACCAAGTGGACAAGTGAATCATGAAGTGATTTTAATGTGAAGTGTGGAAACTATGAAGGTGAGTTAGACCCTATGGGTGAATCATATGCATATTATTATATTATTATAGCTTGTGTTTATTGATGTGAGATTATTCTTGTGTCCTATAAGGAAAAACCTATAAAAGAAGAGTGATAAATTAGTCAAAGATTCGTATGTCAAAAAATCATAGCAATGTATGTATAAGTAAGTAAAAATTGTTTAAAGGAAAGAGTACACATGATATGTGAAAGAGTAAAGAATATGTATTTATCTTTTTGTTTTGGAGATGTTATTGAATTTGATCATATTATTTTCAAAGGGTGAGATTTTTGGGTGATCTCACACTAAGGGTGAATTTTTGGGGTGATCTCACGTCAAGGGCTAGTTTTTTTAGTGATATCACTCCAAGGGAAAGTTTTTTAGGGGATATCATACCAAGGATGAGTTTTTTGGGTGATATCATGCCAATAAAAGAGTGTTCGGGAGAGAGGTACATTTACTCTCCTTCCATAATGCTTCCCAAATAATTTCCACTGAAGATGGCACATCATTGTATGTAACTATATGTAAAATGAATGTAAAATGAATTTTTAAATTGGATTCAAGTGACTACTATTGTATAATTGTGTTGTAAACTGCCAAAAACTATACATAACTAAGACACAATTGCCCACTTTTACTTTCTGATCTGGGTGCTAGTGTCCACTCTATTTTTATGACCCAAGTTTGATTCTAGGTCATTCTACGAATGTGTTCTATTTATAAATCATTATTGTTCTACTCTTATTTGAATCTATGTATTGTTGTAAGGGTGATTTTTTCTTATGAATAATGCTCCCCTCATTTGGTGTGCATGTGAAGAAAGTAGGAGAAGGTGGCCCAAATGAGAGGACTAGATATTGATATGCATAACTAATATTGGATATCTATAGGGGGTAGGGGATGTGCATGGTGGAAACTAAGGCACATGTAAACAAGATGGGCTAGGAAAAAGTGTTAGTGTAGTAATAGCTAGAATTGAATAAAGAACAATGTAACAAGTACCTATGAAGAAAATATGTAGCACAAAAAGTGGGTTTCATACATGGGACATTGCTCACAATTTCACAAGACAATTAAGGCTGAACTAGCCGTAAGCAAAAAATGAGCAAACATAACATAAGGAATAGTCAACAAATAGTATCAAACAATAGTAAATAATATAAAGCAAAATTTAAAGATAACCATGGTTGTATGTAATCCTGCAAGGAAAATACTACACATAAAACATCTGTTGACATGTTTGAGACATAAATAGTATGTCAAAGCGTGTAGAGATCTGTGAAAGGTAAAGTGAAAATAATTAGTAGTAAATAATGTAGAAATAGATCATGTGATGGATGAAGTGTGAGATTAATAGAGGTAGATGCCCCCAGGAGCCTTGGAGGGATTGGTAAAGAAAATTTTTGAGCATCATGTGTCAATATGTGAAAGGTATTACATTCACCTAAATATACCAAGTGAACTCACATGTGTATATAGAAAAATACAATGACATACTGAGTATCAAAATAACATGGGAAACAGAGTGTAACATATAAGTAGAATAAGCTAACAATAGTAAATGCAACCAAGATATGTGGATATTTTGTGAATATGATGGTGTGTTGTAATGTGTAGTATGTGAAAAGAAGGAGAGACACATTAATCCCTAGCCGATGTGTGTGCGATGACGTTCATTTATAAATGCTCCCTCAACATTCAATAATAAACAATAGAACAAGAGTGTTTCATTGGGAAATGATGGTATAATGTCTATACCATATATGTGAGATTGTTGAGAAATATTATTGTAGTCTTAAATTTCCCTTCAAAGCTATGCGCGTTGATACCTCATTCAGTGGGTCTGAATGCTCACTTGAATCACACATAGTTACTAGGTCCCTCCTTTATGTTTTCTTGTCAATATGTTAGCATGCATATTCACGATGATAATTAATCAAATACTCATTCAATCATATTCATGCATTCACTTAGAAATACATGTAATAAGAAAAGATAATAAATCATATAATTACTAATATCAATTGCACTATGAAATCTCCATACTCAGACATATAAATAATCATAACCCAACCACCATATTCCATTATCACAAGCATATTACATAATTGAAGTTTAATACATAATCCCAAGTTACAACAATTCATAGATCATGCACAAAATCAAACAATACAATCTACAGGTTCATACACATGACCTCTCTCCCTGGTTTTCAGTGTGTCTAAACAAAACCATATAATAGATATATAGGGGTGGGTATTTTCCCTTGAGTGACGTTATACTCCCTAAAAATATACTTCATGCTCTAGATACCCATGTGTACATTACATGCACTATATTTCCAACAATAACCATGCTTTAAAACTTGCATGCTTTTACATCCACAACTAATAATAGACTAGGTTCCTATAAATTAAACTTTCTTTGATGTTATTAATATATCTATCCATGCATGTCATTTCATCTTCAATCCATGTGTGCTTTTATCCAAAAATATAATTTCTTTATCTACCAAGTCTTCTTGTTTTCCTCTGATTTTGAATCATTTCTTAGTCAACACTCTAACTCAGTTCTTCTATTTTTATCTCATGGTTCACAAAATAAGCTAAGTCCTAAAGTTATCCTTCTCAGGAAAAAAACTTTATGCGCTCTCACATACTACTTGTTTTCACCCCTTTTTCATCTTCCTTGCGAGTGTTCTAAACCTTTGTGGGTAGATTATACTTGGCCATTTTATCCATACAACATTACCCCACACTAATTACATTTTTTCCTCAGTAATGGTTTTATCCACTCATTCCTTCAAGAATATATGAATGAAATAACCATGAAAGATTAAATAATATATTTCCAAAAAATTAATCATCCTACCTATACAAAATTCATCTCAGGACACATTCCGTTAGAGAAGTTTTGGAAAATATTTATTTACTTTTACCTCAAAATTATCCCATTGTGTGAGCTCCTGCACAGCCTTCCCTATTGCATCTTCAACTATACCTAATATTTCATTAGGTGTTATTTCATCCACCTTATCCTTCATCTCTTTGGTCACTACTGATAGCTCATCACTCACTCCTTCCAATGTATCCATGCGCTCAAGAACCAATAACTGAAGTTGTTGGATTTGTACCTCTGCTATCTCTCTCATGGCCTTAATTAACTCTTGCACTGATATCTCTACCATGACTTTAGTTCTATCAATCTTAGTGGTAGGTTACTTACCTTGAATGCATTTGAGTTATGCTTCTTCTTTAATGACCTATGCATTGATAATAGGGTCACTATTTTGACACTTACCGAAAGAAAACTCATCCTTAGTGATAGATACTCTGATTTGTGCATCTAGTTCCTCAAGCTCAGCTATCTTCACCTCTACATTTGCCTTATTTTTTAATTTTAATTTTTATAACTCTTCCACTATTGGCCCTGTGCCACTCTTAATGTTCACCAAAAGCATCCCCACCAGGTAATTGATATATTCCATCTCTTCATTGTAGTCACTCCTTTCCTCGCTTACCAAAGTGGGGAATTGGCCTAGAATATATTTCACTAGTGCACCTGCTCTATCATAGGATTCCTTAACACGATTCTTCTCCTCGTGTAAAAATTTCTTCAGGTTCTCAATCTCACGTTCTTTCTTCTTGTGATCTTACATTGTTACTCGTAAGGTGGCCCCTACGTCCATATTTTTACGTATAACATCTACGGACATTTTATTTAAGGCATTGCATACCTCTTCATTTTTTAGATATGTGGGATCTATATACTTTTAATTATTTCCAATTTCTCTCTTTAGTTCAATCACACAGATGGAATTATTACTGACTTCAAATTCAAGCTCTTTTGCATGTGTATGCATGTTCTAAGATAACATCTTCTTGGTGCATGATACCCCTCCTTATTTATCCATTAAATACCATCCATATAATTTATATGTAGTTATTGTACTCTAGAATCGCACCTTCATCAGCTTTGTAGGATAATCTAAAAATTCCATGTGTGGCGATCATCGAATCCACCTCTTCCTAAATTCCTTTTCTTTTGTCTGGGGCTTCTTTGGAGTGAACAGTCATGTGCTAGCTCAACCTTCCGTGACCTTATCCTCTTGTATAACATAGGCATCATCTAACCATTTTTCCTCCTCTTGTGCCTCCTCATGCATAGGTGAATTATCCTTTTATGGACTTCTATGTGGTTCTTCCTTCGCCAGGCTAGGTTATTCCTATGTCTGCACCACTTTCTTCTCATTTTTCTCACCCCATTCGGTTTCCAATTCTTCCAGCAACATTTCTTCCTTATCTTTATCACTAGGCTCTTCTTCTTCAATGGAAACTATATGTGTTCCTCTGCACTTGACCTTTGTATTTTCTATATTGTCCTCAGGTGGCTGAGAATTCCCTCTGTTATCATCATGTTTCCTTCTTCTGTAATACATTTTATTTCTATGATATTGATCAAGCCCACCTTCCTCTTATTCTTCTTACTCAAGATATTATTCATGCATTCTCTTGAGTATTGGCACAACAGTTCTCTTTGGTTAAGGAAGGATAATGTTTGTAACCTCCATATTTAATCCACCCTAGGTCTTTAGTATTAAGACTACAAAAACTCTACATATCATCCCCTTTATCTTGTCCTTCAATAAGGGATCCAAGTCCAAATTATCTAGCTATAAATTATCCAAATACACAGGCATAGAGTCATACATATAAGTGGAACGTAAGCTATGCCAATCAAAATAAACCTTATCACACTAAAATTTCAACTTTTGTGCATTCTTAATTTATTTTACCATGCACTTGAAATACCTGGTAGTGAATGCAAATGGAAATTTTCACCATGGACTTGTCTCTCCATCCTTCATCCTAAAATAGGAAACACTCTAGTGTTGCATCACTACAAATTTTTCATGCTCTCCAACCTCTGTTGGTAATTCATGCGGAATACACCATTCATTCTCAAACATTACATGCATCCTATTTTATCACTTGTCTATTAGGTCCTTATACGTATTAGTGATTGTGCCATCACTAGTATATCCTGAACAATGTACTGTATGGGACTTATTCACTGGTGGGTAAACCCACGTGTTCTCATCTGGTCCATCTGGGACTATAATTTCCCAAAATATAATCAATAGGAGTACTGAACCCCATCTTTTTTTAACTCCTTCATTATGTGCCTTTGCGTCTATTATCCCATTTGTGATATATTGTGTTATGTTATATTGTGTTTTGTGAGTCGTTCTATGTGTAATTTATAAGAACTTCTTATTCACATCGGTCCATCTTTGTGAGGAACCTAATTTACAATGTGCACCCCTTATTGCAACCCTAGTCACAATATCTGTAAGGTTTTATTTGATCGTGGCCCTTCCTTCCTTCTCATAGTGTAACTTAATGGAAAAAAAATCAATCTTTGTATCGAAACACAAGTCCAGTTCCATATCTTCTCCTATTCCTCACAACCCCGTAACATGCTCAATATTTTGGATTGTGATCCTCAACCTTCATCCCATGAAATAAAAATAACATTAATTTACCCTGGACACGAGACTTTGAAATAGATGTGTGGATTTCATAAAGAAGGGTAGCTCAAACAATTGAAGGACCCCAACCTTCTCTAGGTTTCTTCTCACTTAATCATCCACCAATACTTTTCCTTCATCACTCTTCTCTAGAAACTTCTATAACATGTCCACCTTCAAGGTCAGTTAATTTTCCAGATCCCTATGATTGAACTCACTTATTTTACACTTTGGAAGATGTGAATTCCATTTCTAAACCCTAATCACTCCAGGGATTACTAGACTTATGAATATATCTCCTTTGATGGGTCCTCAACTTTGACCTCAACCCTTTTTTTGTAGGGTTTTCCCCTTCTTGTTTGAGATTTCATATTTTCCCTCTTTGGGGCCATTAATTCTGCAAACTTGTACCCTAGATGATTTTATCAACAATATTTGATTTCACCTCAATATCTAAGCAATGCAAACCCTAGCTAATTAAACTTTACTCTACAAACACTTTCTACTCATGCCCTAGTTTTGCACTTAACCTTTAGCTCAAACTTCCTTCTTTGCATGAAGAAGCTACATAGAAACACCTTACATACATTGCTTTGGTTTTATCAACACTTCTATCACACTAAATCTCTTAGTAGCTTAATTACTCAAATATTCTCATATTCAAGGTAAAAAATGACTAAATTTACCCCGTTTTATAACCCTTTTGTACTCCACTAAGTTATTTTCTCTTTTAACACACATTTTCTTGCTTTAAATTTTGTAAAGTGTTTTCCCAATTTAAAACATATTTTTCAATTTTTGATATATATCTTTTCCTCCTTTTACACATTGTAGTTGTAACATTTTGGTGTAATTATTACTTTCGTGTCTACATACCTCCTCGTGTGTACCTCTATGTGTCACAACACATAAAATTTTGCACCTCATACCAAGTAATCCACCATCTATCTATCTACCTCGCATTACACTGTGTGATCCCTCTTCTCACGTGGTCTTTATCCTAGGAGAAATTTCTTTATTATCACCATCATTTTCATTTCTAATGAAACCTTTTTCCACTTTTCTGCACATACTCACTACAAGAGACACACCATCCTTCTTACAACATGTGTATATAATCATCCACTTAAGCTTTCCTTCAAGCACTAATAAATTCTTCTTTCTCACACATTTGTACTTGGTTCACCCCACACTAAGATTATGCATGTTCCTCTACACATGAACTCAATATATAATAATCATATTCCTCTATGCAAGTGCACTTATTACAAAAAAAACGAAGGAAAAAAATAAAAAATGATATCAACAACTAAAAATAAACACATGAAAGTGAAACCTAATGTAGATGGAAATATGTCTTATTACAAATACCAAATATATTTATTTATAGTAGGGCTTAAGCTTACTCGCATTGAAGTAACTAGGAAACATGGTTCCATCCAACACCTACAACTTACATGCACCTGATTTAAGTATCTTGGTTATTGTTGATTCGTAATCACAGAACCCCTGAATGTCTATAACTCAATGGGTTGAGAATCTCAATGTGATTGCATAACATGGAACTTCTCCCAAAGTGTGGGACTTTACGAATCAAGAGAGCTCTTCGGATGAAGGTTGGTTCCTATTCCTCTATTCAGGTGCACACATTCATATTGCATAGGATCTACTCTAAAACATACTCTAACTTGCCATGGACACAGGGTTAAAACTATGTAAGAAAATAAACCTAAATTGACAGAAGTGATGCACTAAAGGAATGTTGAACACCTACTTTATAATTAAACACAAACCATTAAAAATGCAATACAACCACCATGCATAGATAACTAAACTACAATGAGAGATCAAATGAATGAAATGAACACTGAGAGGGTTGAAAATCATCTACTAACATGTTTTATTGCTCTAGAATTGATAGAGTACACTAAAACAACCACGAGACAAGATTACATTACAACTTAAATGGGAGGTTTGAAAATTCCACAAATTCTCTTCTAGACAAGGGAAGAAGGGATGGTGCAAAATAAAAATGTCCAACCTTTAAAAAAATTCCCCTCCTTACAATATATAGAAGAATGAGAGAAGGAGATGAGAAGAAACCCAAAATCCATCCTCAACCACTTCTAGAATGCATTGAATTCTTTTGCAATAGTGATGAGAGCCATGAAAAATCCCATGCCTCCATATTTTGTTCCTTATTGGGCAAGAAAGGAAGCCTATACCTCATTAATGGTGGTAGGTGAGAAACTTGGAAGACCCTCTAAAAATGGCGAACTGAATTTTTCATTTTTAAGAACTTAGTCCCACTAATTTAAAGATATCTAGTTTTATTTTACTACCAGATGTCGAGAGCTTTCCAAAAAATCCTCTCTTTCTCAAATCTAAACTCCCAATCAAAAGTTATGGCCATATGAAGGTCGAGGTATCATCATGCAACTATTGATCTTCTTGCTTTAGAGTTTGAAAAGAATGCATTCTCTAAAATCCTGAAATTCAAAATTTTAGACATTTTGAACTTAGTGATTAAATCATTGTTCATCTACTAAAATTTCCTAAGAGTTCTGAAATTTTGAAACCTGAAAGTCTGAAATTTCATACTTTCAGAGTTTCGGGCTTCAGAATTTTTTTACTTAATTTTCCAGCATGATTCCCAAAATCCCAAAAACCCTGAAAGTATGAAATTTTAGACTTTTGGACTTTGGGTTTTTGAAAATTTTTGTCCCGTTTCCTACACACACACCTAGGTTGACGAGAACCTTGAAAGTTTGAAACTTAAAAATTTCAGACTTTAGGTTTTCAAAACTTTTTGCTTCCTTCTCACAACTTTGCATTCGAGATTTCCAAAACCCTGAAACTTGAAAGTTTGAAATTTTGGACTTTCACAGTTTTGGGTTTCAAATAATTCAAGCCCATTTTTCAACTTGCCCGCCGAGAAGTTCTAAAACCTGAAAGACTGAAAGTCCAAAATTTTGGACTTTCAGACTTTAGAATTTTTGACTTTTGCTAACCACTTTTTGCCCTATTTTTCTGAAATGCCAAAAATGCAAATTCTGAAACCTTCGAGCCTTTTCCATTCTTCTTCTTCTTTTGTTGCATTTCCATGATGAGATCGATTACAACTTGATCTTCAAAATTGGATGTGAGTTCGCATGAATGGAACAATCTTTCCATTTCCACCTTTGAAAGGTCATGTTTGTCCATTTTACCTGAGGGGAAAATATTAGACAACAATTACTACAAAAGGTCCCAACTAATGCATCTTTATCTTCCCTGGGTGGGACACAAACTTAGAGTCATAGAGAGGGACCATCTTTCCAACTACAAATTTCTTGTTCTTAATGTGCCTATCATGTCATGCCTTCTCAGTATTTTTTCTTTAATGTGTAATGATATACCTTTCATCTAGTTACATTAGTCTGTCAATTTTCTCTTGTATATCATTTTCATCATCTAGTCCACTGATGGGTGCAATATGTAGGGATGGTAACATGAATTAAATAGGTAGTACTACCTCTACACCAAACACCAATTAGAAAGTTGTGGCTTTATTTAATATTTTATAACTGGTCTTGTACACCCAAAGTACATCTAAAAATTTATCATCCCAATATTTTCATCCAACATCACAAACCTTTGTCAATGTTTTTCCCAAAATCTTATTGAAAGATTCTACAATTTCATTAGCTTGAGGATGATAAGGGGTGGTTTTATGATGTGCCACCATAAACTCTCCCAATAGAATTCTGATTGTCTTATTTAAGAAATGAGTTCCTCTATCACTAGTCAAGTTTAATGGACAACCATACATGTTAATCATATTTTCCCATAAGAAACTTGTTGTTGTTCTTGCAGTATAATCCTTTGTAGGTGTCACCTCTTCCCACCTCATAAGATAGTCAGTACAAGTAATTATATAGCATGCTCAAGTCCTACACATGGGTGGTGCAATGGGTCCTAAATTTTCAATAGCCCACTTCCCAAAAGGTTTCACGCTTGTAATCATTAAAAGTGGCATCTCATCTCTATTTCCAATATTTCCAATGTACTGACAATGATAATAATCTTTCACAAAATCCTTAACATATTTGTATAAATTTTCCCACCAAAGTCTATCCATAAGGATCTTGCAACTCTATAGCGTCACCTGCATAATGTTCTCTAATTCTACCATAATGAGCCTCCTCCATAATATATTTTCACTCATGCTCAAGTTCACAATGGTCCAAGATCTCACCTCTTCCCATTTTGTATAATTCACCTCTGATCATTGATAGGGTGCATCTCGAATAGCAAGCTATTTTTTCTCCAATGTCTTCATACCTTCAGATGCATGAAAAGTGCATAAACATACTGCAATATCTTCAAAATCTACAGGAATAATATCTTCAATGCTCTGTGTGTCTTCACTAGAATTGATACTTGATAGATGATCATGCCCTTAATTTCTATTTCCTGGCTTGAAAACAATTGTGAGTTCAAATTCTTGAAACAAAAGTATCCACATGTATATGCACCCTTACAAAACAAGATTGTTGACTAAGTATTTCAATCCCATATGATCTTTGTAGAAGATAAACGAGGTTACAAAAAATTATTGTATGAACTTATAAAATGTATAGATCATAGATAATTCCTTGTGCTTAGTGGTGGTGTAATTCTACTCTACGGGTGTCAACTTCCTTCTTGCAAAGCATATAGGATTATCCATAATTCTTTCCCCAAGTTGACCTGAAATTGTGTCTATGGCTATGTTAGAGGAATTAGTGTATACATAAAAGGTTTTTTCCCATGAAGGAAAGCACAAAATAGGTTCAGTAGTTAACCTTTCCCTTAAATTCTCAAATGCTTGTTACTGCACATCACGCCAATGAAAATTTCCTTTCTCCTTCGAAAATTCCTCTAATGGCATAGAAATCTTCAAATAACCCTTGATGAACTTTCTGTAGTATCCCATATGCCCCAAAAATCTACGCACTTCAATCTGGTCGGTAGGATCTTCTAGGATTAAGATTACAGCTATCCTTGCATGGTCTACCAATAATCCTTCTTTACAAATGATGTGTCCAAGCAACATTCCAAATGGTGTGGTAAAGATAAAAATTTTAGTGTTGAGGGAGATGCCCAATTACCTAAACCTCTCAAACATAAGCCAAAGATTATCATAGTGATCCTTGACTAATCCATACACCATCCAATCATCCAATTATACTTACAAGAAATTATGAATAAAATCTTGAAATTCCTGCACAACAATGCGTGAGAAAAATGTTGGCGCATTATTTAATCTAAAGAGCATGACTGTATATGTAAAGCTTCCCCACTCTATAGTGAGAATTTTTTTCTCTTGATCCTCTTTTATTAGGCATACCTGGTGATAGCATGAGTATCCTTCTATAAAGGAATATATCTAGCGCATAACAACACCTTGATTAGACCCTTTAATTATTGTTTTCATTTTCTCCTCTGTTGTATGTTTTGTATACCCTTTCACTTGTTTATCTTGGTTATCCTGTTAGACATTTCCACTTGAACTTAAACTTATGGCAATTATATTAATTAATATAACTATTACTAAGTTACTCTATTTCATGGATTTTGAATGTGCATGTTAATCTCTTTTATACAATGAAATGATTAATAATGCTTTGTCTGAATGTCATACTTGTTTACAAAAAGTTGTTATATATTACCACTAACATGCAGCCAAAGAAAATCTATCATAATGTAAAGGGAATCATCTCTAGTAACTAACATGTGGCAACTAGGACTCATCCCTAACAAAGCACCTGTAGCTAAAGGAGAACCCACACATATATAATACTACGATTGTGGTAAGTTTGTTCAATGTGCATACTTGATATGGAGGATTTTTAAGTGTATAGATATTCCTCAAATCTCCCTAAACCATTGTAGTCCTATAGATCATTTAGATATATTTTCATCAATAGGTGGAACTAATAAAATGAAGCTCATGTGAAAAAGATATTACAGGTCAACGTTTGGCATTAAAAGTGCTCAAACCTGGTCAAAAGTCCAATCTAGACATGACACGTGGCAAAATGGTAAAATGTGAAAAAAGGTTAATTTTTTTTGTTTTGACCTCTGGTCTTCGAAAAATAGTTAAAAATATTTTGGTCCCCATTTTTTGTTGCCTAGGGTCCTCAGCCAGGTTTGACACACTCTTTTGTAGGAGGGGTGCTTTTGCCTCTTTTTCATTTTACCATTATCGTATTTATGATTTTATATTATACATATTTTTCTAATTCTCCCAATGTGGGAATATATTATTTTTGAAAGTTGATTTTGTATTACAGGGTGATATTTTCTTGGGCGAGATATATTTCTAACTCAGTGGGGTGATAAACTCCCATCGAGTTGATCAAATTTAATCCATATAGTTGGGGCTTACCTTATCTACCACTTCCTTATCTAATTGGCCATAAAACAATCCACCAAATTCTGCATATACAGGTGGAGGGGTAGACATTATCAATTTAGCCATTGGTTTTTAATAGTTGTTAGGATAAGCCCCATATAGCTCGGTGCATTATCTACACAATGTAACATTGCACAGTAACCGGTGATCAAACTAAGGCCATATAACTTGGCCAACAAAGAAGTCAAACACCACGTGTGTGGATTTATATACTTTGGTGCATCCATATTAGATGGCGGTTCAACGTTTTACCTTGATTCTAATATAAAACACAAGCATCCTGATAGCTTGGCCCTTGCATCGGGCTAAACAACAATGCACATAGCCCGCTTGGGCACTTAAACCAACAAACACAAATTAGCATTCCAAGCCTACAACTCATTTGATAGTTGGTTGGTCAAATAAAATGTCAGGATGTGGCTTGTTCCACGTGAATTAGGCAGGGCCCTTCCAAATTTAAATGACCATCCACTTTTAAATGGGGTCGATGTGGGACATACTCCATAGAATACAAAGTGGTGGCAGTAAAAGCATAAGGAGTGGGGATTCGAACCCCTAACCCACCTACTATCACGTAAACTAACATGTTGAATCACCCAAGGGGCTCTGAAATTTGTAAGTTAATCTTGATGTTATTTAAACACAGAACATAATAGACTGTGTAGCAGATAGTGAACAGGGAAGTTGCATAAATACTCAATTTTGAGGCACCTAGGGACATTTTCAGAACTCAGTATAAAATGAATTTTTTCTCAAAATTCAGAGATGAATACAATGGTGGTCTCCTTTTTCCATGAAGTTTTTTATATTTTCTATTGTAGTTGTTTAAAGGTCAAATATGCAAAAGAAAATAATTTTGGAGAGCCTGTGAAGCCACGAGTGAATTTTTGGACAATTTCCGATAGGAAATCAGAGTTCCCAAACATTTTTCTAAGCTTTAGTTTAGTTATAAAGGTCTATTAGTCATTATTGAAGGGTTAATTTTACTTCATTGGATGTTAAATAGACCCATTCGTGATTATGTGGATCCAAAGAGGTAACCTTTTGGGGAACTCTGTTAACAACTTATTGTGTGGATTTATTTTTCAGTTTGTGAGCTTTTGATCAGATTAAATTATTTAATTGGATTAACTAATTGAATTGGTGAAGCAAAATCTTAACTGGGAAATCAGACTTAAGATTCATTTAAGTATCCATAATCCACATTAGTCAACTAAATGCACATTTCAATTTTTGGGTTTTAATATCATACTGAGTGCATTGTAAGATTCATCTTGTGATCATATTAAATGATTTGTATTATTTCCATTTAAATATGGAAGTTGAAATTTAATTTGATAATTGATCGTTAAGATAGTGTTTTGAAAATTGGGGTTTCAAAACATCCAAAATAGTTGCAATTAAGCACACTTTATCAATTTTGAATTTGAAAAAATTAAGAATCCAAAAATTTTAAATGTACAGAGAAAAACTAGTACCATTTTTGGATCAAGTTGGTATCAGAGATGGTTTAGCACTTTACTTTCTTTAGTTTATTTGATTTCAGTGGTTTTGCATTTTTAGGCTTGATCTTTTAGTTACAGTGTGCAAATTTGGAAGTACAAGTGTGCATGAAACCATGGGAAAATTGTCTAACAAGACCAAGTTTGAGTAACTTGAAGCATGCAATCAGAAAATTCAGTAACAAAATGCCTTCCTGATGTGTCAATTATTGACTCTTAAGGAGAGAATTGACAATCTAAAAATAGAGCTAGAATGTAAAAATGAGTTCTTAATGGTGTTGTAGATTAATGGACCTAAGAAAGAGGTACCTATTATTATTTATGCATCCACTATGATAGATGAATGCATGGTAAGTAAGACAAAACTTAATTCCTCTCCCAAAGCCAAGTTGGATTCTGATATTGATCTAGGTGAATTTGAAAAACACACCAAAGGTATAGGATCTAAGCTTTCAAATAATATGGGATTTAATGGAATTGACCTTGGTAAGAATAATAAAGGTATAAATAACCCCATACATGTTGAGGAAAGACCTCATTATGCAGTAATGGGGTATGTTAGTGCAAGGAAAAAGGAAATTGGAGAAAGTTCTAAGACCACTGGAAGAATACAATCTTCTTATAGAAAAGTGACTTCCTTGCTAGCCTCAGGAGGATCATCCTCGGAAGAAAGGTCAGTTAATAGTTCACCATGGAGAGGTATATAAATCTCTCCACCTTTAGTTTACCATGTTAGAAAAGGAAAAGGTAAACAAAAAGATCCATTATCTACATTAATAAATTTTGGCTATGATATGCAAGAAATTTTGCATAGTTACCCATGCACATGTTGTGGTTTATCTAAGCATTGTGTGGCCAAGTGTAGGAAGTATAAGTCTTTGTTGGAAAATATATAGAGAGAGCACACTCCAAAAAATGGCTTGGCTAAGAGCAATAAGGGTAACTTTCCTAGAAATTTGGATCCTCAAAAAGTGGATCAAATATTTTGTGATCACTGTAAAAAAACAAGTCATGTCATTGAAAAATGTTGGTAGCTACATCCAAAACAAAAATTAAAATTTGTTAAAAAATATAACAATATTAAACCAACCATGATGACCTCTACAACGAATTTGGTAAAAAATGAAGTGAATCAACCACCTAAACAAGAAAATGTGCTAGAAAAGGTGGGTAAACAGCTCATCAGCTTCATGTTTGCATAGTGTAATTTTTGAATGACATATAAACTAACAAAGTATATTTTGGAAATCCTATTGATTTTTAAAAAGGATGAATTCCATATTTATTTTGCTTTGGTGTTAGTGAAGTATCCTGAAGAGGGATATCCAGGTGGAAGGTTTAACATACTTGGGTGTATTTCTATTTTTGATGGATTTGAAAACTTCATTTTTGGAGTAGCATGTATAGTTATTTCATAGGGCATGATTAGTGATTGAATGTCTAATTTTGAAAAGTTGTGCAGTAAGTTGTTGTTTTAAGAACTGTGTAGATGTATCGTGTAGGAACTGTTTGTGTTTGTAGATGTTATACATACTCTTTGTTGTTATGTATGATGTTTTCACATGTATAAGTCTTATTGCTAGGCTTAAATATTTATAACTAGCAAGCATAGTTAGAAATAGTATGTACAAATTTTTCACTAACAAGCTATGAATGCAGGCTACATTTACATTGTTGACAGTGGTGTAGGATTAGAGTGTATAGATGAGTATGTTAGATTCATTTGTCATACCTATTACAGTAATGGCCATGGGTGATATTACTATTAATGGTTATATTTCGATTATTGCAATTTTTATTACCATGCTATAAAATGGGTTATACTGTTGTGATATGTAGAGGATCAATTAACATTTTAGCTAGTTAAAGTTCCCTTTTGAGGACAAAATGGACTTATTAGGGAGAAATGATCTGAAGGATTTTTTAGTATATAGATCTTCCCCAAATCTCACTAAACCATTTCAGGCATGTAGACCGTCTAGATAGATTTTTGTCGACATGTGGAACTCATAAATTAGAGCTCATGTGCAAACGATATAATAGGTCAAAGTTTGGCATTAAAAGTGGTCAAATCAGGTCAACAGTCCAATCTGGATGTGACACATGGAAAAATGGTAAAAGGTGAAAAAGGGTTAATTTTTTTGTGACCTCCGGTCTTCGAAAAATGGTTAAAAATTTGGTGGGCCCCACTTTTTGCTGGTTGAGGGGCCTCATCCAGGTTCGGTACACTCTTTTATAGGAGGGGTGCCTTTGCCACTTTTCATATTACCATTATTGTATTTACGATTTTAGATGCCACATATTTTTCTTACTCTCCCAATGTGGGACTATATTGTTTTGGAGAGTTTATTTTTTATCGTAGGGTGATATTGGCTCAGGTGAGCTATATTTCTAGCTCAGTGGGGTGATCAAATCCCAACTAAGTTGATCACAATTAATCCATATTATTCAGGATTACCTTGTATGCCATGACCTTATCTAATTGGCCATAAAACTATCCACTGAATTCCACATATATCTGCTAATGGGAAGGCCTTATCTATTTGGTAACTAGTTTTTGATAATGATTGGGCTAATCCCCATACAACTCAACACATTATCTATATGGTGCAACATTACACAATAACCGGTGATCAAATCAAGGCCATATGACTCAGCCAACAGAGCAGTAAAATGCCACCTGTGTGGCTTTATATACTTAGGCACATCCATATTATATGGTGGTTCAATGTTTTAGCTCGACACTAATATACAACACAATATCTAAATAGCTTGGTCCTTGCATCAAGTGAAACAAAAATGCACATAGCCCACATGGACACTTAAACCAAAAAACACATCTTAAAAGTCCAAACATATGGCTTGGTCAACAGTTGGGTGGCTAAACAAATTGCCAAGATGTGGCTTGTGCCATGTGAATTAAGTAGGGCCCTTCCAAATTTGAATGGCCATCCCATTTTAAATATGGTCTATGTGGGATATACCCCATCAAATGCAGAGCGAAGGTGGAAAAATCATAGGTTGTGGGGATTCAAACCCCTTACACAAGTACTATCATGAAAATTAAATATCTGACTCACCCAAGGGGCTCGACACTTTGTAAATTTAGATCTTTGATATTTAAACATAGAACAAAGTAGATAATGAACAAGGCAATTGCATAAATCCTCAATTTTGAGGCACATAGGGACATTTTCAAAGCTTGGTGTAAAAATAATTTTTACTCAAAATTTTGAGATGAATAATATGGTGATCTTCATTTTCCATGAAGTGTTGTATATTTTCTATTGTAGGAATTTAAAGGTCACATTTTCATAGGAAAAACATTGTGGAGAGCTTGTGAAGCCACGTGTGAATTTGTGAATAGTTTCTAACAAAAAAATCAAAGTTCCCAAACATGTTTCTAAGCTTCATTTCAGGTATAAAGGTATATTAGTCTTTATTGAAGGGTTAATTATACTTCATTGTGTTGAATATATTGATTAATGATTACATGGATCTAGAGACATAGACTTCCAGTGAACTCCGTTAACAACTTCTTGTGTGGATTTACTTTTAGTTAGTGAGATTTTGATCAGATAACAATCTTTACTTGGATTAACTAATTAAATTTTAGAAGCAAACACTTAACTGGGAAGTTGGACTTAAGATTCATTTCAGTATCCATAATCCATAACAGTCAAATTAATGCACATTTCAATTTTTGGGTTTTAATATCATATTGAGTGCATTGTAATATTTATCTTATGATTAGATTGAAGGATTTATACTATTTCCATTTGATTACAGAAGTTGAAATTTAATTCAATGATTGATCATTAAGATAGTGTTTTGAAAATAGGAGTTTCAAAATACCCAAAATGGTTTCAATTAAAAACAATTGATCAATTGTAAATGTGGAAAAATTAAGAATCCATAAATTCTAAAAGTACAGAGAAAAACTAGTACCATTTTTGAATCAATACTTGAGCTAAGTTTGTGCATATCAAGGAAGAAGCAATTATGACTCATTATGAAAAAAAGAAGAAGATCCCATGCCAATACTTTATTATGCTCTTCAACTACAACTGTGGAACTATTTTCTTTAACTTTATGACTAATTGTTAGAATAAACAATTAGTTATGTTGTTGTATTAGAACACCTTTCCTCATTTTTGATTGCATGCATAAGAATATATGGATTTCTTGGTAGTGATCATTTACTCAATAAAAATGTAACTATTACTTTGAATGAGTCTCTTCATATCTCTCCTGAATATAAAGAGAGTGTCAAGACTGTAGTAGATATCAATCCATAGTTAAGGAATTGTTGTAAGCTTAATTATGAATATTCATGCTAGTGAATAAAATCTAAGTTTTATGATTTTGTTGTCGACATAAGCCTTAATAAGGGTTAGCACCCAATTCAGGGCCCACTTTTGGTTTTCTAAACCACTCGTTTCCTTTTTGTTTTTTATTTTAGTTTCTTGCATGCATATATTAGAATAGTAGTAATATATTCCTTCACTTGTGTTATGATTTTATCTTCTTATTACTTAGCTGTAGAATTTCCTTTCATCTGCAACATAGTTTATTTCCGAAATTATATTTCCAATTTTTTTGACAAAAATATTTTAGTTTATACCTATTAATCACATGTAACTATGTATACAACACTGGCAGAGTTGAAAGTTTACGCCCCTAGGTCTAATGAATAAATGACTATGGATTAGTGAACATAATATTAATTTCTGCGAGTTAATTCGCACCACCATTTTTGGTGTCATTACTGGGGACAGTACCAAGTTATTTGTTTTGAGGTTTTTTCATTTCTTAGAAGTGGTCTATGATTTTAGGAAGTTACCTCAAATTGATTCCCCAATTACTTACCGTTAAATGAGTATAGTAGTTGATGCATGCACCGTCCAAGGGATCCACACAGTATATTTTTACCTAATCTACAAGTAACACAAATATCTTCATTTACCTATGAATATTCTAAATATTTTGAAGAAGAAACCTCCATTCTAGGTTTGTTTATCAAATAAAATCCCCGAAGTGATAGTTTTGTAGCTGCTCCTGAGAAACTAGTGATGGCTAAAGAAGTAGACAAAAATGCTCAAAATGAGGAAACCACCTTCGAGTTCGACATCACTGAAAAAAATAAAACTACTGGAATGAAGAATATTTCCCCATCATCCTTTCCAAATTTCCATAGAGCTATGTTATAAGATATAGACACCTTTCTCTTTTACTTTCATATTTTTTGCAAGAGCTATGATTATACCACGGATGCACATAAGTTGAAATTATTTCCTACAACACTCAAAGATGCAAATTTGAGATGGTTCATGGGAGTGGAAAGGAATGTTGTTACCACATGGGCACACATGAAGGGTAATATCCTTAATAAGTACCAGGACTATTGCAGACCAAACAAAAAAGGAGGTGATGGAATCTACAAAATGCAACAAAAAGAGGATGAACCATTGGAGGACTATTTGGAAAGGTTCTTGTTCTACCTTTAAAATTAAAGACACACCACTGACATACCACTTGACTCCCTCAAATTACTCTTTGTAAATGGAATTAGTGATGAAGACATGCATTCTTTACATCTGATAGGAGGAGATATTTCAAAGGCTAGTTTTGAAGAGATCTATGATGCTTGTAAAAACTATTCAAGAGCTACTATGAAGAGAGTAAGGACTATGAGATGAAGAGGTGGATTATGTACCAAAATAATGGGGAACATCTTCAAGTCATATATTGTTAACATGTTAAAAAATATGAAGAAGGAGATTGGTAATGACATGGCTAATTAACTAGATGCTCTACACGTGAAAAAAGAAGAAAGAAGATCCAAACACAACTCTCACACAGTACTTTCATGCATGCAGAAGAAGGAAATCATATTTTAGATGCATATAATTGGCCAACATTGATCAAGAAAGAGAGGCTTCACCTAATTTTAAAATTTTGGATACATAATATGGGCATGTTTTCTATTTTTCTAAAATAAAACCATTACCACTAAGGCAACGAGGTATAACACAAGACCATATGCATTCATTTAAAAATTGTTCTAATAATTCATATATGCAACCCCCACCTTGGGCTAACTTTCAAGGATGGGCCCTATACCATAACCAATACCAACAATGGTGACAACCTCAATACCAAGGCCAACCACAATAAAAATGGAAACAACCTCCCCAATCATGGCAAAAACCATGGAGGGGACATCAGTGGAATAACCCACCTCCTAATTACCAACAAGCTTATCAACAACCTCCTTATCAACAGAAATAGTAAGATTCAATTCCTAATCCTGAATCAAGATCCAAACCAAAAGATACACAACTACCTGCTCAAACAATGCCTAATACTAACAATAAAGTTTCTCAACGAGCCTATTCCACTCAACTAGCTCAATACCCAACCTAATTTCTTGATATAAAAAATATCCATCTTCACTCAGGAATAATACTTCCTCCACCAACTGGACCTACCATTACTGAAATTTCATAAGAACAACATTTGTTGTATGATGACCCACAACAAGGGCAGAAGATGGTGCAGCCTGATCCAAAACAACTTGGGAAAAATTTCAGCAAGGATTAAATGTAGGATAAGGAGCCATCATTTCCTAAAATGTTACAAAGAAATAAGACTGACCTCATATCAAAATTTGATTCTAGCCTTTTCAATCAGCTCAAAGACATTTGTGTCAAAATATAATTGATTCAAGCTATTAAGGATGTTCCCATCTACAATAAGTTAGTTCATGACATATGTATTGAGAAGTTGAGAAGAAAGAGGAAATACCCATCTACTTTATAGGTCATTGGATAACTAGATGATATTATGCTTGCAAGCTCAGATCTACTAAAGTATATAGATCCAAGAATTCCTCTAGTAAATGGCACAATCAATGGTACAATGATAAAAACACTCTGATTAACTTGGGGTAGCAATAAATGTAATGAAAAAATAAATCATGGATTCTTTGAAATTATAAGGATTAAGAACAATAGCCACAATCTTATAGCTTGTAGACAGATCAATAGTTAAGCCTGAACGAGTTTTAGAGGATGTGGTAGCAGTGGTAGACTCTTGGGAGTACCCTGTTGACTTCATTGTTCTCCAACCAAAAGTGAGCTTAAGAGGATATCCTATCATCTTGGGAAGACAATGGTTAGTAACTACTGATGCATTCATTAAATGCAGATCTTTTAATATGATCATCTCTAATGTAAGTGGCACCAAAAAAATTATGTTTTACCTAATTTTAAATTTTTGGATACATAATATGGGCATGTTTTCTATTTTTCTAAAATAAAACCATTACCACTAAGGCAACGAGGTATAACACAAGACCATATGCATTCATTTAAAAATTGTTCTAATAATTCATATATGCAACCCCCACCTTGGGCTAACTTTCAAGGATGGGCCCTATACTATAACCAATACCAACAATGGTGACAACCTCAATACCAAGGCCAACCACAATAAAAATGGAAACAACCTCCCTAATCATGGCAACAACCATGGAGGGGACATCAGTGGAATAACCCACCTCCTAATTACCAACAAGCTTATCAACAACCTCCTTATCAACAGAAATAGTAAGATTCAATTCCTAATCCTAAATCAAGATCCAAACCAAAAGATACACAACTACCTGCTCAACCAATGCCTAATACTAACAATAAAGTTTCTCAACGAGCCTATTCAAGTCAACTAGCTCAATACACAACCTAATTTGTAGATATAAAAAATATCCATCTTCACTCAGGAATAATACTTCTTCCACCAACTAGACCTACCATTACTGAAATTTCATAAGAATAACATTTGTTGTATGATGACCCACAACAAGGGTAGAAGACGGTGCATGATGATCCAAAACAACTTGTGCAAAATTTCAGCAAGGATTAAATGTAGGATAAGGAACCACCATTTCCTGAAAGGTTACAAAGAAATAAGACTGACCTCATATCATAATCTGATTCTGACTTTTTCAATCAGCTCAAATACATTTGTGTCAAAATACAATTGATTCAAGATATTAAGGATGTTCCCATCTACAATAAGTTAGTTCAGGACCTATGTATTGAGAAGTTAAGAAGAAAGAGGAAATACACATCTACTTTATAGGTCATTGGATAACTAGATGATATTATGCTTTCAAGCTCAGCTCTACTAAAGTATATAGATCCAAGAATTCCTCTAGTAAATGGCACAATCAATGGTATAATGATAAAAAACACTCTGATTAACTTGGGGTAGAAATAAATGTAATGACAAAATAAATCATGGATTCTTTGAAATTAGAAGGATTAAGAACAGTAGCCACAGTCTTATAGCGTGTAGACAGATCAATAGTTAAGCCTGAATGAGTTTTAGAGGATGTGGTAGCAGTGGTAGAATCTTGGGAGTACCCTGTTGATTTCATTGTTCTCCACCCAAAAGTGAGCTTAAGAGAATATCCTATCATCTCGGGAAGACCATGGTTAGAAATTATTGGTGCATTCATTGAATGTAGATCTTTTAATATGATCATCTCTAATGTAAGTGGCACCAAAAAAATTATGCTTTACCCTCCTGCACATCCATTCAATAAATAATACTAAACCATTTGGGTGGAAGAACCAAATTAATACTAGATCTTGGTTCAAAAACTCATGATGCTGGAGAAATCATGCATAATAAAAAGATAGGAGGATATTTTTCTTTTAAATGTTCTATAGAATAATTGTGGTAAGAATGAATAATAAGATGGAAAATTTTAATGCATAAGTTGTCTTGAAAATCAAATCTTACCGGAGTAGAGTACTATGAATGTTCCAGGTAAGAATTGCATCCTACATCATCTTCTTCAACATGATTATGTATTGAATTTTGTAAGTAGAAGCATATTCTCCATGACTAATATTTCTAAGCAAGTGGAGATTGTAGCAGGTAAGCTAATCAATGTGAACAAAACATTGAGCATGCATTAAGCACATCTGTTAATTTCCCTTCTCAAAAATCATGGGGAAACATTTGTATGGGACTATAGATACATGCATGGAATCCATCTTGAACTATGTACTCATAAAGGATAGTTGCAAGCCAATAAGACATCCACAAAAGAGAATGAACCCACTAGTGAGGGATATAGTGAAAGAGGAACTAAAGAAATTATTGGATGTTGGATTCATATATCCAATTTTAGACAATCAATGGGTGTCACCACTTGTTATTATACCTAAAAAGAATGGTAAATGGAGAATTTTCGTACACTATAGGGAGCTGAATGTAGCAAAAAATAAGGATCATTTTCTAATCCCTTTTATTGATCAGGTACTCGATATTCTTGCTAGAAAAAAATATTTTTTCTTGTTTGGATGGTTACAGTGGCTACAACCAAATTCAAATTACACCATAGGATCAAGAGAATACCATATTCACATGCCCATGGGGAAATTTTTCATACTTTGGTCTTCCCTTTGGTCTATACAATGTAGTTGTCACATTTCAAAGAGTGGTTCTTACCATATTCTCATATCTAACCAATGATTGCATGGAGGTATATATGGATGATTTTAGAGTCCATGGAAGTAATTTTGATGAAGCATTGAAGAAATTAGACAAGGTTCTCAAGATATGCAAGTAGCATAACATGTCCTTAAGCAAAAAAAAATGCTACATGATGATGTCTGAGGGGATAGTGTTAGGTCATTATTTGTCATCTGCTGGAATTTAGGTAGATATAGAAAAAATATCATTGGTTATAAACCTACCAAAACCTAAGAAGCAGATGGATGTAAGGAACTTCCTCGGCCATACTGGGTATTATAGGATATTTATTCAAGATTTCAGAAAAATTTCAACACCATTATTTGTTTTTTTGGGAAAGGATGTTGCATTTGTATGGACAGAGAAATGTGAAGCTACATTCCAAACTCTAAAGAAGATGCTAAATTCTCCACTTGTTTTAAGAGGACCAGATTGGATTTTTCCATTTCATATACACATCGATGCCTTGGATCATGCCATTGGAGTTGCTCTAGGATAGAAATATGGGATACTCAATTATGCAATCTATTATGTTAGTAAGAACCTGCAGCACATTGAGATTAACTATACAGCCAATGAAAAGGAGTTTTTGGAAGTTTCATATGTCATCAACAAGTTCAGGCACTATAGCATGGGATATCCAATATTTATCCACATAGACCATGTTTCCATTAAATATCAAATCAATAAACTAATTATAAGTAACAGGATTATCAAATGGCTACTGCCCTTACAATATTTTGATGTAAGAATAGTGGATAAGATTGGGAAATACAATGTTGTACCATATTTTCTCTCAAAAATGGAGAATAATAATGAGGAAGCGATAGTGGATGATTATTTTCTAGATGAACACTTATTCTCCATTTCCACCTAAACACCCTGGTATGTTGATATAGCCAACTATTTGGTTTTACCTAAGACATCTCCATACTATTATATTATGATAAGAAATATATTGTTGAGAAAAGTGTGAATTTTTCTTGAATAGTTGTTTTCCTATTCCACACAATGAAGGATAATGTTATGAGAATATGTATAGATGATGAGGAAATTTATCATGTCCTCGATTCTTGCCATAGTGATCCATGTGGAGGACACTTTAATACAAAAAGAACAGTGTGAAAAGTATTAACAAGGTATTATTGGCCTACACTACACAAGGATGCAGCCTTGTATGCAAGAAGATATGATAAGTGCTAAAGAATTAGAAATCCTACTAGGTCAGATGAAATGCCATTATAGCCTCAGCTAGTATTGTATCCATTTGAAAAATGGAGATTGGACTTCATTTGTCCCATTGATCCTAAGTATCCATAAAAGAATAAATTCTGGTGTGTACAGACTACCTCACCAAATGGACAGAAGTGAAAGCGTTACCAAATCAAAAGAGTGAAAACTTTACAAAATTTATATGTGACCCCATCTTTACAAGGTATGGAGTGCCAAGAGAGATTTTCACAGATCAAGTTAACCACTTCACTACTGATGTTATTGTTAATTTAGCTACAAAATATGAAATCTGACATAAGAATTCTACACCTTATCATCCACAATCCAATGGCCAAGATGAAGTAACAAACAAAGAAATTGATGCCATCTTGACAAATAATATTGCGATGCATAGAAGGGATTGGTCAGAAATACTTATAGAGGTAGTTTGGAATTCAATACCGCATGGAGCAAAACAACTAGATTTACACCTTTTGAGCTAATATATGGTAATACTGATGTTCTCCTTATTGAGTTTGAGTACAAGACATTAAGAACTACATTAGAATTGGGTATAGATTTTTCTGAAGCTTAGAGGCAAAGGATTCTTGAGCTAAATGAGTTAGATGAAATGAGGAGGCATGATGTTCATAATACAGAGGTGGTACAAAACCAAAGGATCAAGTGGCATGACAGGTTCATCAAAATAGGGAAATTTCAAAAAGTGTATTGGGTAATTATCTTTGACTCCAAATATAAAGACCACATGATAAAACTTAGGACAAGGTGGTTAGGTCCATATGAGGTTGAGAATATCTTTCCCAATGGATTTTTGAAACTCACGACCATTAATTCTATGAGATTCAAACTATTGGTAAATTTTCATAGATTGAAGCTTTATAAAAATCCAACTAATAGGATCACCTTCATTAAATAATTCAGAGGAGGCCAAAGCAGGATGAAAATGAGAAAATCATAATTAAGGATATAAGTTTAACCTTCTGGTTCCTCTTCTAAAGTTTTTGAGGATTGAGATCTTCAATGGCCTTGGTATATCGAGCTTGTTGGATACCCTAGGGAGGAATTAAAGTTATGTGATCATCCTTCATGGTGATCAACACCACTCACTAAGATGTTTTATTTTATTAGCATTTCTATTTTGCAGGATTTGGTGTATTTGTGGAAATGATTTCATAATCTCTGATGAAAGGAGGTGGCGTAAAAACTAGAACATCCACTTGTAGAAACATTCATCAAAATCCGCTATTTTTATTTCCTTTTTGATAGAACATGATTGTATGAAGAATCAAGAGATTGGCTGAATGAGTACAAAGAGATGAAGATAGTTGGCACCAAAAAATTCAATTTTCCCTCTCCAAGAATTAATTGAATTCATTATGGATCTTATTATATATAGTAATACCTACAAAAATAAAGCCTATAGCAACACTACTTGCAGCCACGTAGTACCACAACATGCATCCTCGTGTAAGCATCCAAGGGCACAATATACAACAAGGAACCTGTCAAAAATCATTCGTCATATATTTTGAGGTAAGTGCAGTCGATTTCCTTTAATAAAGTAGTAGTAGAATAATTATATTTAATTAATATATGTGTCGATTCATCAATAAAATTTATTTACCATAATATTCCACCACCTTTTATAAAGTGACTTGTCTCCTACATCATTCATCCTCGTCACCTCACACAAGTTTATCCTTCAAATCTAATTAATGCATGTCTTTTTGAGTTGTGTGCGAATTGGTTACAAAATTCAAAAACATAAAATAAAATATTCTTTCCACTCATTTAAATTTTGCATCACCAATTCAAAGTGAAATATTTCTTCATTCATAGAGCTTAAGGAAGTTGCATAACTTAGCAATAAGATGATATTTTATAAGAAATGAACCCACAGAGCATTCACATATTTGGAATTAGCCACACATTCTACAGTACTTTCACGATAGTGCGTGCATGGATTATATCAATAAATTCTATAGTTTTAATGATTCTATGGTAGAATAATTCACCACCACCTTCAAGGATGGGAAGGAAATAGTAAATGGTTTGCAAGTTAAATTTGATGATGAAATACTACCTACATTCGTTGGACTACCAATGGAAGGCAAGATGTTTCCTGCAAAATCCAATCCTTAGGAAGCTCGCACAGAGTTTGTAGATAAGGATGAAATTTTTTTGGCAAATGAACAAGTTACTCTATGAACTTATTTAAAACCATTTTGGTAAGATGTGTCAAAGTATATAATAAAATATTTTACCTGTGAGGGTCACTATTCATGATTAAATATTGTCCATTTTAAATTTCTCAATCATTTAAAGAATGGTATAACTATGAATGTTCCAAATTTCTTGCATGAGAGTTTGAAAAATATGAGTAGGGAATCACAAAGGGGAAGGTCTGCCTTGTCTCCTAATTTCCTTTTCACTTTAATTGTGAAACATGCATTGGCAACTGAACATCCTGCGGTAAATTGGGGATACTTTTGTAGAGAAAATCAGATTAATGATCTATTGGGGAAGGGTAAGAAAAAGAGAATAAGCTCATCTATTTCTTCTATTCCTACACCTAAGCCATTAGCTTCAACCTTTATTATGTCATAAACCCTATACTCCTGCAGAAACCCCCATTCCTTCATAATCTCCCATACATGAAGAAACACCCATCCATGACAAACCTCCATCTCCAAAACAAGGTCCTAGGCCCATCTCTCCTAACAGGGTTTTTCTTGTTAAAGCATCACTAACTATATCAAAATTAGATTCCTCTTCCACCAAAGGTAAATTAAGTGCCACAAGAAAAATATTTGAGCCATCTAACATGTCAAATAGGCTTAATCCTAAAAAGACTAGAACCTCAAAGCCTAGTAGAAACATTCAAATTTTTCTAGACAGTGATGAAGACGAAATAGAAAATATGAAGGAAGTTATTCTAATGGAAGTTGATGAATAAGTTGATATATGCACAGATGAAGATGTAGTTATGGAAGAATAGACCAAGTAAGTGAAAAAGAAAAATGTGGAGGATTTAGGAAAATAACCTACCAATGAAATCCCTACTAAACTATTTATGTTTCAAACAGAGGTCGTCCATGCTAAGGAAAGCCACATGCAACATGAAGAAGAAGTGTTAGCTAAATAAATTGAAGATGTAACCAATTTTTATAAGAGCCCTGATGAGACAAAGGTTGTTCATGTATAGCATGAAGAAGATGTAGTGACCAAGGAAGGTGAGGGAGTAAAAACTACATGTGCAGATAAGGAATAATAGGTTAGGAAAGTGTTAGTAGAACCAGTACATGAAGAACACACCAATGACATTGATACTGAAGAAATACTTCCATTTGATATAAAATATACAATTAAACACATTGTCCAAACCTTTGAAACAAAACTTGTTGATGAATTTATTGAGCTAATGCACATAGAGAGTCCTCCATTTTCCCTAGATATAGCTCATGTAATCTCAGAACCTATGTCTCCACCAATGCCACCACCCATCCTGTAGCCACAGGCTTCCATACAAGAAGTTTTTAGAGAGCCTCCTAGGCTAGTGTGTAGAAATATGGAAACCCAAAACAATTCAGAATATGGAGTGCAAAAATTTAAGAATTATTGTAGCAAGCTACAAAGAAAGAGGGAAAGGGAAAAGGAAGAATTAATTTTATAACACTAATATGATCTGGAAAAAAAATATAGACAACTAAGGGCCAAGGAAAATGAGATTTCAAGGCTTGAAATGAAACAAGAAGCTACAGTTTAGGTAACAAATGAAATATTCAAATGTATCCCACCATCAAATATTTATGTTTTCTTTTTAAAGGAAAAAATGTTGTAACTTAAATACATGCATATCAACAATAACATACCCTTTGATATCAGTGGAGCAAGTCCTTTCCTAAGAATATATCTAAAAATGCCTCATGAGATATAATGAATTCTTTGTGAATTCTATATGTTTAATTATGCTTTAGAATATGAGAGAGACTAGATCCCTATTCTATACATTGGGGATGTACAAATTTTGGCATTATGTTCTTACTTCAATAATGATTTATCAAGGGAAAAAAATGGCAAGGTATCAACAGTTGTGCAAATAACAACCACTAATGATCAGAGATGAGACAGGCAATACCAAGGCAATGATTGAGGAGTATGGTAATTTTACAAAAGACAATTGAAAATGAAATCAGATGAGTCATACATGATCCTTGATGAAATAGAGGCTATTCATGTAGGCAACATGATGGAGATACAATGACTTAGGTTTTAATTGAGTGAGGTAACCACTATGGCTACATCCATAACAAAAAATATCCTGAGGAAGTGATAACAGAACCACATACATGAGGACACAAACCAATGCAATGGATATTGTAGAAAATTTTCCACTTGATATTAAAGAGAAACATTGAAGATATTGTCCAAATCCTTGAGCTAAGAAATGTGTCAAGAATCTATTGAGCCTAATGCACATAGATAGCCCTACCAATTGGCACTACCCATATAGCTCATTGGTAATGGGGAAAAAGAAATGTCTCCCATGATGCCACCACCCATCCTGTAGCCAGAAGTTGTCATAAAAGAAGTTTTTATAGAGCCTCCTAGGGCATTCATGTACAAACCATATGGCAACCCACTACCACTCTATTCTAGATTGTTGGGTGCAGTAAAATTTGAGATGATCCCATGTTAACAAGTTGTAAAGGAAATGGGATAGAGGATAAGTGAATGGAGTTACTCTTCCAACATCAATTAGGATCTGGAGGGAAAAAGATAAACAACTAAGGGCCAAGGACAATGATATTGCAAGGCTTAAAAAGAAACATATGATAGCTATAATTTAGGTATAAAAATGCAAATATTCATCATGGTAGATCACCGTCAAATCATTTCCACTGTAAAGTCTAAACTTAAAGGAACAAATGTTGCAATTGAATATACACTATGTATCAAAAATGACATCCATTTGATGGATCACTTGAATGTGCATGTTCCTATTCTGTTATAAATAAATTATCTAAAAATGCTTTGTCATGAAATCCAGTTACTTCTCTGTGAACTAGATAGTTTATATATGTATGCCTTTAGACATATGACCAAAGGACTGGAACCCTATACTCTACATTGTAAATGTAAAAATGTTGAGAACTTGTGTTCCTCCTACTTAAATAATGAGCTGCCATACAGGAAGAAACTAAATGGTGAACGTCCACTAGACAATTGCTGCTAGGAGACTCAACCATTGATGACTCAAAGTAGCAGGCATGAAATAGCCAAATCAATGATCTAAGGACATATGGTAAGTTTATGAAGGAGCAAAAAATAAAATAGTGCCAGTCCCCGGTATAGCACAGATGGATAGACCCTAATCCCAGAGACTGGAGGCCTTAGAGGCTGAGTTACATTAGGTTCAATGGAGTGGTCAAATAACCTAGCTAAACAAAAAGGTAAGAAGAAGCATGGAGGGAAGAAGGGGATCACTAGAGCTAATAGAGAGATTGAAATGACATTCCTATCCAAAACGCTTATCCCCAACTTTCTAGATAATTAATGCATATATTGAAGGCTAAGACTAAGGGATGATGGAAAAACATTGCCGCCTTTAGGGCCCTTTTGGAATTCATCGTGGGGCATGCCAATAAGTGGTTCCACTACCCAATACCTCATTGGTATCCCGGAACAAAGAACTGAATGGAGGCAACGATAAGAAAGAGATAATGGAACCAGTTCAGAAGGAGCTCGATAAGATTTTTTTTTTACAAAACCAAAAGGCATCTAACTCGCCAGTGGGTATGTTTCATGCTTGGCAATGCAGTCATAGATAAAAGTTGATTCCAAGAAACCAGAGAAGTAGACCAAAGAATGCTTTTAATGGGGACATTTAAGAAATTGGTCCGGGTGTGTGATGAGACACTTTAATTACTATTTTAATTGTCTCATCTGTTGTATGCTGTTAAGTATACGCCTGTGCAGCTTGTTTATCCTGGGTTATCCTGTCAGACATTTCCACTTGAACTTAAACTTTTGGCACTTATATTAATCCTAATATAGCTATTACTAAGTTACTCTATTTATGTAGATTTTGAATGTGCATGTTAATCTCTTGTAATACAATGAAATGATTAATAGTGATTTGTCTGAATACCATACTATGTTTGCAAGAAGTTTTTATATGTTTCCATTAACATGCAGCCGTAGAAAATCTGTCACAATGTAAAGGGACTTGTCCATAGTAGCGAACATATAGGAATTGTTTAGACTCGTCCACAGCAAAGCACCTGCCACCTAAAAGAGAACCCATGCACATATACAAGACTATGATTGTGGGAAGCATGATCAACGTGTATACTTTAGCTGAGTTTTTGCATATCAAGGCAAAAGCAGTTATGAAAACAAGAAGCAAATTCCACGCCAATACTTGATTATGCTCTAAAACTACAACTGTAGAACTAGTTGATTTAACTTTATGAATAATTGTTAGAATAAACAGTTAGTTATGTTTTTGTATTAGAACACCTTTCCTCAATTTTGATTTCATGCATAAGAATCTACATATTTATTGGTAGTGATATTTTACTTAATCAAAATGTAACTATTAGTTTGAATGAGTCTCTTCACATCTTTTTTGAACATAAAGAGAATTTCGAGACTATAGTAGATATCCATCCATAGTTACGGAATTGTCATAAGTTTCATTATGAATCTTCATGCTTGGTGAATAAAATCCATGAGTTCTATCATTTTTTTGTAGATACAAGCCTTAGGAAGGGTTAGAACCCAAGGTAGGGCCCACTCGTGGTTTTTTAAACTCCCCCTTTTCTTTTCTTTTTTGTTATTTTAGTTCTTTACATGCATATATTAGAATTGCAGCAGTTTATTCCTACACTTGTGTTTATGCTTTTACCTATCTTCTATTTACTTAGTTTTTGTATCTATCCATTCATCTGCAACTTAGTACATTTCCAGAATTGTATTTTCCTATTGTTATGAAAAAAATCTTTTAGTTTATACCTCTTAAGAACATGTACCTATGTATACAAAAATGGAAAAGTTGAAACTTTACACCCTAGGTATGATAAATAAATGACTATTGATTAGTGAACACCATATTAATTTATATGAGTTAATTTACACCACCACACCTTCAAGGATTTATTCGGTGAATGGGGTGGGAAAAGGATTAATAAAACATAAAACATTAAGTTCCCTATAATTGGCACAAATCCTTATCCTCTCATCCTTCTTAATGATTATAACCATGGGGCTGACCTATTCATATTCCTCTATAGGCTCAATAATTCTAGACTTGAGCATTTTATCAATTTCTTCTTTTACCTTCACACACAGGTTAGGATTTATCCTATAAGGCATATTCCTAACCGTGTGCACACCCTCTTTAAATTTGATCTTCGTTTCACCTAAGGAGGGGTCCACATATTTTAATTCATGGTAACTCCATTGAAATAAGTTGTGGAAATCATGTAATAGATCAATAACTTAGAAAATTCTTGCTTTGACAAATAATCCCTAATTATTTCTTCCTTAGGTTCATCCTCGATGTCAATGTAAAATTTCTTCATTTTCATAGGAGCATGGTACACGCATGAATTCTCATCTATCGAATCCATCACCTCTCGTGCACATTTTATATGGTAAAAATTTAGGTGTTCCACTTCTTCATCATCATGTATGATAGTTTTCCTTTTTCCTTTTATTTACAGGCGCAACCTAACTGTAATTCCTCTATCTCAAATATATCCTCGTGCATCTCAGGATCAGGTTCCCCAAGTAGTTCAAGCATGACCTCCTCTACATTCACACTATCTCCCAAAGTGATGCACCTCATTATCTATAAATCCTCATGCATAGGTGGTTATTTATAAAAATAATCAAAATTATCGACAATATTTGTAGTCATCTCACAAAAGTTCACAATCTATGTTTTTATCCCAGCATGGACATACCAAGCATGGGTACATCCACGTTGTGTGGAGTTAAACTTATGTACTTAGAGATACGAATATAAGGCTTCCTAGCCTTGTGCGCATAGTCAACCACATTTATCTATGCGTACCAAGGCCAAAGTCTTACCATGATATTCAAATATGTGTTTGGGTACATTGATTTGAGAAAACTGGTGGAAAAGGTGATTCTCACTTCTTACCACTCCAGTAATATATCTCTATGTGTTTCCCACTAGCATGTTACTATCTTGTATAGGGTATAGACCAACATATTTCTTCTATCTCCTTTTTTCTGCCACTAAGTCTCCATGGTGTGTAAGAATGCATCAAGATTCCCATCACCAATATACCTTGGTACATGTGTTAAGCCTAAGAGCCTCACCATGTGTGCTTGAATCATCTGGGTGACTCTAAATTTCATCTCATGCCTAACCATTTCATATGTTCCATGAGCTCAGTTATCACAAGTAATACTTTTGGTATCACAGAATGAATGTGCATCATCCCACTTTCTAACTCCTTCCTTAGATGGCTCGATTATCTCAAGATCAAGTACCGTATGAGCATAAATTTTGTTTAGATGTTCCTCTCTCAAAGTGTCAACATATAGTGTATCCTTTGCATTAGTCAGAGGTATAATAACCTGCTAATTTTTGTTCTCAAAACTGATATATCCTTTATTGAAGTGAAAATCAATGTTTTTTGCATAGCACCAGGGTTGCCCAATTAATACTAGAAATTTATTTTCTTCAGTGAGCTCAAATACGTCAAAGTCTCTAGTAAAATTATCTTCGTGAATGGTGATATATGCATCCTTCAACACCAAAATATGTATAGCCTTAGTATTGTTTGCCATATAAATCACATTTGAGGATGGATACAATGTAGGTCTTCCCATTTGAATCCATTCATCCAGAGTTAGCACATTTACTTCATTCCATGTATCTATCAAACATTATCTCACCAACCACCCATCAATAATTACATCAAGCATAATTTATTTGTCAAATTCATGATTCTGGGTTGGTATATTTACATGCAATATCTACTTCTCATCCTCAACTCGAGTGCATGGTACCTTTTCACATAGCCATTCCCCTAATAGTGGGATGATATTATCCTAGTGAAATATTTTACATATTTGTTTTAGGTCATTCACATCCTTCTGTGGGAGCTCAATGTTCTTTATGCGCGCTCTCTCTCATATGAATACTCCTTTAAACACTGTATTTTTCCCTAAAAATCCCTGATGACTCATATGGTCTCTTAATAAACTTATTTATGATGCATGAAATCTAGATACTTGTCATGTATCACATCCTCCTTCATGATGAGTGGCTTGGCCTTCAAAGGATTGGGTGTGTATGCATGGGCTCAGTGTATGTGATAACTAACACAACCTATTTTTCAGAATCAGGAATCTTCTTAGGCATACAATGATCAACATTAATGAATTGTACCTTAATCATCCTTATACACTTGCCCTTTTTCTTATTCTTACTCATTTTTCAGATTGATCTGGGCATTCTTATAACTTATGTTTCTTCCCACCATGAGAAAGTTGTATTCTAAGGGAAATCATGTTGATAATGATCAAGGGAGCTACAAGTGTAAAAAATTCCTTGAGTGAACCTACCTCTTCCACCATCATGACATCAGCCTCTATATCCTCCTCAGAATCCTCCATTCCTGTTATCCCCTTTTTTATTCCCCTCATCATGTTTTCCTTCCTATTCCTTGGATCTTCTCACCACACTAGTCTAGCATAATCCTATTTCAATGGCTTTGTGAATGTGATTAATCAGCCTATAATCAGTCGTATCATGGGTATGGGCATGATAAATATTACAACACATGGACTCATTCTTCTGAATAGTGCACTAAAATAAGAGGACAATTATAGACATGATGGTTGTTGTGAAAAAATTTCACAGTCTAGTAACAACACATGTATTAACTTGAGTGGACAACTATCCTTAGTATGTCCCTCAACCTCACAATTGGTGCACTATATACCACTATTTTTCTCAAGTGTTGAGTTGGTAGAGAGCTTCTCCAATTGATTTTTCATGGCTTCATTTCACACCTCTAGAAAAGGACTAACTCTAGTATCAACACTCCCAACTTCCTCTATGTGCAAATATACTTATAAGGCTTTGTGTGGGTCCACATATGTCTTTTGAGATAAAGCTATTTGGAAGGATGTCAAAAATCCTCCCATAAACCACTGAGTGTGCTTACTTGGTTGGATATCATAAGATAAATTAGACAAAAAAATCTTAAAAGGCACTTCATATTATAAAACAATTTCTTACAATCCTTTCTTGATATCTTTGAGTGCACTAATGCTCTTCTTCTTAAACTCCATAATGTGAAATTAATCCAAAAACAAGGTATGCAAAGCATTTTAATCCACCGCAATCTGATGTGGGTCATACTTTATATACCAGCTATGTACATGCCCTTATAGAGAAGTGGATAATTAACTTTACTTCCTATTCAAAGTTGTAATTCCCTTAACATGCCATAGAAGCTCACACTTATACACATGCTCTGGTGTATCCTCAATTCCTTTATACTAAAGTAAATGAAGAGACATTTCAAAGAAAACTTGAGGTGTCAGTTGTACTAATTGCTAAGGTTGTGGCTAATTTTATGGTAGTTTTTGGGATGGCATCCCTTTCCCACTAGATCTAGATCTTGAACTTCCACCAATATTTTCTATAGGTGGTTGTTGACTCAATTCTCATGATCCTCCCACACCCCCTATTGCGGGCTGCAATCTAGTTGATTAACTCCCTTTTTCATGGTTGTAGTACTAAAGTGGATACCAATGGTCTATGTGGTCGCAAATCCTATTAAATTACTTCCAATGGTATGTGCACCAATACTCTATCCTAATGACATGCCTAAAAACAACCCTCCAAGCATACTTCTAAAAAATGGTCTCTGTTGTGTTTTCATAGGTATATTTTTTATATGATGCACTTTTGAATTCAATGCAAAATGGTATCTACCCTAATATTCTTTCTTACCTACACTATCCTACTTCTCAATACCTTCCCCTAGATCTGGAACACCATGTGTAAGGGCTAGGTGACTAGGTGGGATCATATACATGTCTGTGGTCCTCATTTTTATCTCTTGTGTGGTCTCATCTCAAACTGAAGGGTATTCTCTACTATGATTTCCCAAAGTTGTGAGAGCCTAATATTGCAGGTCCTTATCCTCCATGAGATCTTCAATTCCCTTGTGGTACATCATTCCCCTGAACTTGAGTGAATTCTCGATGTCCTATAAATGTGTCATGTCCCTCTCTCATCCTTCATTAAATATGAGCCATCTTTCCTCTCTCTATCTTTCTGCTGCCAGGTCCACCATCCTTCTCCACACTTGCTCTTTCCCCTATGCATGGTGAAGGTTTATCTATCCATAGGGAGGCTTTCTAAATCTAGTTCTATTATCAAAATATTGATTTCTAAGGGCATAGTGTATAGCTAAGATCCTTTGGGATCATGCAAGAACTAAAATTCAGCCTCCTCTAGACACAAATAAGTATAAATAGCATACTTCGATGTATAATTATGTAACACACCAGAAAACCAATGACCTATAACTCTATTCAAATCCACATATGCATCAAAGAGAGTCTCATAATATTCATGTGTCCATATATTTTTCCTAGGTCCCCAACATTTCTTCAATGCCTATGTTTTCAACCACTTATATAATTCTACTGGAAGGAAACTGAAGAATGTCTCATAGAGTTCATAATAAAGATTATATTCCATCCAACATCATGCATTGAAATCAAGTCTAGTGTTATATCTCTATGCAAAAAAAAATTTATTCTACCTAAATTTCAATGCTCTTTAGAATTAATCGATATGCCATCTGCATGCAACATCCAGGCAGACAGTTTGAAAAGAGGTCTAAGAAATAGAACATAAATGTAGTTTTTAATTTCCCTTCAAATCTATCGATGTTGGCACCTCCTTCAACAAGTATGAATGCTCACCCAAAGTGCGAGCAGCTACCAAGTCCATATATTTTTTATCAAGATGTTAGCATGCATATTCATGATGATAATTAACCAAGTACTCATTCAATCATACTAAACCATTCCATACATTCACTTACAAGAAAATGTAACACAAAGGTAACATATCATACAATTAACAATATCAATTGCACCATGAAATCTCCATAATCTGACATATATATGATCATAATCAAACCACAATATTCAATTATCACAACCATATTACATAGTTGAATCTGAATACATAATCACGAGTTAGAGCAGTTCATAGATCATGTACATAATCACACAATAAAATTTACAAATTCATACACACAACCTCTCTCTCTAGTGTCTAGTGTCTCTATACAATAGATATATAGGGGTGGGGAATTTCCCTTCACCGATCCTATACTCCCTAAAAATATAGTGCATGCTCCAGATAGCCATTCATACATTACATGCACTATATTGCCAAAAAAAACATGCTTTAAAGCTTGTGTGTTTTTACATCAACTGCTAATAATAGACTATCGTATAAATCAAAATTGCTTTGATGCTATTAATATATTAATCCATGAATGTACTTTCATCCTTGATCTACATGTGCTTTTATCCAAAAATAAAATTTCCTTGGCTGCAAATTCTTCTTGATTTTATTTGATTCTAAATCATTGCTTGGTCAGAACTCTAATTCGGTTCTCCTACTTTTAGGCCACTGTTCACAAAATTGTCTAAGTCCCAAAGTTACTATGCTCAGGTGTGAACCTTTTCATGCTTTCACATACTACTCACATTCTCCCCTTCGTGCTTGCCTCGTACACATCATAAACCTTGGTACATGAATTATACTTGGTCATTTTATCTGTGCAACAATTATTTGTGAAGTAAAAAGAGTATAGTAAAGAGTAGGTGATTTGAGGTTCATTTGATAATTGGTTCCTCAAAATTTATGTATGAACTATGGAACTAGAATGTATCATTTGGTAATGAAGGTAAAATGTGTTTACCAAAGGTGATATGAGAATTCTTGAAAATATTTATCATGGAACATAGATCACATAACAAAAAAGTGTTGTATTACAAGAAAATGTAATACACAAAGGTAACATATCATACACGTAACAATATCAATTTCACCATGAAATCTCCATAATATGACATATATATGATCATAATAAAACCACCATATTCAATTATCACAACCATATTAAATATTTGAATCTGAATACATAATCACGAGTTAGAGCAGTTCATATATCATGTACATAATCACACAATAAAATTTACAAATTCATACACACAACCTCTCTCTCTAGTGTCTAGTGTCTCTATACAATAGATATTTAGGGGTGGGGAATTTCCCTTCACCGATCCTATACTCCCTACAAATATAGTGCATGCTCTAGATAGCCATTCATACATTACATGCACTATATTGCCAAAAAAAACATGCTTTAAAGCTTGTGTGTTTTTACATCAGCTGCTAATAATAGACTATCCTATAAATCAAAATTACTTTGATGCTATTAATATATTAATCCATGAATGTACTTTCATCTTTGATTTGCATGTGATTTTATCCAAAAATAAAATTTCCTTGGATGTAAAGTCTTCTTGCTTTTCTTTGATTCTAAATCATTGCTTGGTCAGAACTCTAATTCGGTTCTTCTACTTGTAGCCCATTGTTCACAAAATTGGCTAAGTCCCAAAGTTACCATGCTCAAGCATGAACCTTTGCATGATTTCAAATACTACTCACATTCTCCCCTTCATGCCTACCTCGCACACATCATAAACCTTGGTACATGAATTATACTTGGTCATTTTATCTGTGCAAATATTATTTGTGAAGTAAAAAGAGTATAGTAAAGAGTAGGTGATTTGAGGTTCATTTGATAATTGGTTCGTCAACATTCAAGTATGAACCATGGAACTAGAATTTATCATTGGGTAATGAAGGTAAAATGTGTTTACCAAAGGTGATATGAGAATTCTTGAAAATATTTATCGTGCAACACAGAGAACATAACAAAGAAGTGTTGTATTACAAGAAAATGTAATACACAAAGGTAACATATCATACAATTAACAATATCAATTGTACCATGAAATCTCCATAATCTGACATATATATTATCATAATCAAACCACCATATTCAATTATCACAACCATATTACATAGTTGAATCTGAATACATAATCACGAGTTAGAGCAGTTCATAGATCATGTACATAATCACACAATAAAATTTACAAATTCATACACACAACCTCTCTCTCTAGTGTCTAGTGTCTCTATACAATAGATATTTAGGGGTGGGGAATTTCCCTTCACCGATCCTATACTCCCTATAAATATAGTGCATGCTCTAGATAGCCATTCATACATTACATGCACTATATTGCCAAAAAAAACATGCTTTAAAGCTTGTGTGTTTTTACATCAGCTGCTAATAATAGAGTATCCTATAAATAAAAATTACTTTGATGCTATTAGTATATTAATCCATGAATGTACTTTCATCTTTGATTTGCATGTGATTTTATCCAAAAAAAAATTTTCCTTGGATGTAAATTCTTCTTGCTTTTCTTTGATTCTAAATCATTGCTTGGTCAGAACTCTAATTCGGTTCTTCAACTTGTAGCCCATTGTTCACAAAATTCGCTAAGTCCCAAAGTTACCATGCTCAGTCATGAACCTTTGCATGATTTCAAATACTACTCACATTCTCCCCTTCATGCCTGCCTCTCACGCATCATAAACCTTGGTACACAAATTATACTTGGTCATTTTATCTGTGCAAATATTATTTGTAGAGTATAGTAAAGAGTAGGTGATTTGAGGTTCATTTGATAATTTGTTCCTCAACATTCAAGTATGAACAGTGGAACTAGAATGTATAATTTGGTAATGAAGGTAAAATGTGTTTACCAAAGGTGATCTAAGAATGCTTGAAAATATTTATCGTGGAACATAGAACACATAACAAAGAAGTGTTGTTCATTGAGTGTTAGTTTTTTCATTGACAGAAAAGTGTGTCATGGTATTTTATGAGTCTCCATGAGGTGTTATTCAAAGGTCAAACATGAAGTTTGATTAGTAGTGACCAAGATTGGTGATGTTCTAAGAGGTCCTAGTGCATGGTTTAGTGAGCAGAGTCACTGTATGAGTTCTCCCAAGTTGGTTTAAGGTTATCATGAGGTCAAGAGTTCTCTATATGATGTGTAAAGAGTTTCTAAGAGTTTGTATGATGTCACCAAGGTCTTTTTGTGGTTTATCATGGAGTGAAGCAATCATTATAGTCCTATTCCTAGCCTTAGAGCTTACATAATGGTATGGTATCTTACGTTTTTGAGATAATAATTACTATAAAATAATGGGAAACGTTTTAATACAAGATGTATCAAGTTTATGATGAGTTTTAGGTTATTAATCAGAGGTACAATGCATGTTTGAGGTCCTTGTCAAGTAAGAAGGTGAAGAAGAGGCAAGATAACTCAACTAATTCTTAATGTCTAGAAATTTTTAGAATTGTCTGAGATAGATGGTGAGCATGGAAAGTTAGAGGATTTTTTCATTAAGCTTCATGAAAAATTATAGATAATTTTTAACAATTTTATTGAAGATATGTCATTTTTGGTAAATTTGGGTTTTCTAGAATGTAATTTTGAGGTAAAAGTTGACCTTCTTATGATCGTTGTGAATTTTATTCTTTACATGGGACCTAGATGTTTTGGAGGATGATTTTCAATGGAACTAATAAGTTTAACAAAAATAATGAGTTGGTTTGATCCTCAAATTTTTATGAATGATTTTTAAGAATATAAGTTTCTTTGAAACCCTAGCTAAAAGTGATTTGGAGAAAATGAAGTATATTGATCCTATCTTGATTGGTTTTGAAATTTTGGTGATATTAAGTTGTAGAGGATTCCTTAATCTTTCCAGAAATGTGTGTTAGAGTATATGATTTTATGTAGGCCCCACCTGGAAAATTATTATTTCTGAAGAAGTTTAGTTTAAGGAAAAGTTTTCCATACAAGGTATGAAATAAATTGAAATTATTTTTATAATGGTAGTTTTAATTTATTTCTATGATGGTTTCCAATTATGGATGAGGCCCTAAATGAAAAAGTGTGCCCTATTTATAAGGACTAGTTTTTGGGGTAGTTTGGAGTAGTCTATGGTAAAAGTGGAATTGTAAAAACTACAAGTGGATTTAGGACTAAATTAAAGTTATGTTTTATTGGTTTGAAAATCTATCAGTTAGACAGGTCATGGGGAGATAGGCCAAAAGTGTGTAGGGCCTAGCCCCTCTTTGAGATAGCAAAGTGAAACTGGTTTATTGCTATTCTATCAAGTAGGAATCTGCGCAAATCTACACTATTCTAACTTTAGGGGGTTTTGGATCTCATCCTAGTAGAGGTAGTTCCAACAATGAACAAAAACTAAAGAGGCAAGGAATGGAGGAGGGTAGATCTAAAGGAAGAAAATAAATGAATTCCAAGATAGAAAGGTCAGAAGGTTTATGCTTTGGGTTGGTAGTAAACAAAGCCAAACTTACTTGCATAAACAAATAAAGCAATACTGATGAACAGACGACAATAGTAGGAATGAATCCAACAAAATAAAAGCATAGATATAACTTAAGAAAGATCTGATGTAAATAACACATATATTGAGCACAAAGTTTGAACATATATATTAATATTTTTTCTGTTACAAGAAATCACAAAGTCTTTCTCTCTTCACTTCTCCTTTCATAAAAATAATTTCCACCTAGAATACCACAAGTATTCTAGTATTTATAGAAGGAGAAGAGGAAAGAAGACAAAAACAATCCAACTACTTACAAAATATCTTACAAGATATTTAAAAAATATATAAAAAGTCAAGAGTTGACTTTGGGCAAGTTTTTGGATGGCAACATCCCATGATGCAACATGGATGATGGCATTGTAAATGCCAACATGCTTTTTAAATATTTTTACAAAAATGATCGAAGCGTACATAAGAGGAGAAATAACTCCTCATCATCTCTTTGCTTAAACGGAGTGTCTTGCTTCTGATCAGGAGAGGAAATGTGACACTGAGCTCTATATTCCATAAACTTGTTGATCATTGATTGAAGTTGATTATGATCTGGACCATTGAAATGGTTACCAATGACTTCACAAGTTTATTTTTCATTCTTGAGCTTGTCAGGTAGCCCGATGAATTCCTCGCATGCATTGATCAAGAAGCCAATGAAATCACGGTAGGCCAAGAGGTTATTGATTGACTCTCGGTTGAAAGTGACCTCTGGTGCCAAACCTTGAGTGACTATAGCCTTGAAGTGCTAGAATGTGTCGTCTGCTTTTCTCAAGGTGAACGATTCACTGAGCATCCCTAGAAATATCTTTGTAACTGTCTTCTTGATGTTGTATTTTATATCTAGGGCTTCATCCTTGATTTTATCTATCCTCTCCAGGATATATTCCATTTGATCGAACTGGTAATCTAAAGCAATGAGATCTTTATTATGTACTCCCAAGTGATTGATGGCACCGACCTTCAATAGGTCATCAGCTGAGCAGTTGTCCATTTCTTTGAATGTTTCATGTTATAATTTGGATTCAGAGAGGGATCCTAATACTACTTATATCTCCTTACTTTCCTGATCTATATCCTGGTAGAGCACTATGAACTTCTTTATCATTTCCTCACTATCTCTAAGGATTCACTCAATCCAGGAGGATACTGCCATGCCTTGTTCATCAATCTTGGTGTATTCATTTATCTTATCCTGACTGAGAACTTCAGCAAGTTTGATGGCAGTCATAGGAGGAGCATTTCCCATTCTCTGCAATGCTTGGAGGAGATGTTTGTTTTTCTCCTTGAGTATTCTCTTTTCCTCTTTTACTTCCTGAAGCTTTTTATAGAGAGAATCTATAGAAGATAAGGCCTCTCCTTGTAGGATTTTAGATGAGGTTCCCATCATGACCTGAGTCACTGTGAAATATGTAGGAGATAGATATTTCTTTTCTTTACTGGGATCCAGATATGAAATCTCCATGACTCTCTCCCCCAAAGTACTCTTAGAGAAGCGAGTTATAGCTTTCTGCTTCTTGGGTCCCTTCTTTGGAATGACAGAGAAGTCCATGGGTGCAATGGGAACCTTTCTCTTGTGTTGACCCAGATGGTCAGAAATCCATCTTGGAGTTATGGGAGAGGGAGTAGAGGGAATGGAAGAAGAAATGGGAGTGAAAGGGGAAGCAATTGTAGAGGCCACAAGGAAGAAAGTTGAGACACTTGGTGGTGGCATCGACAATGAGTCCAACACATTACTGCTTGTGGGGCCTAGATTTACTACAGGAGAAGAAAATGACATGGAGGTAGAAGGGATCTGTAATTGGATAGAGGGAACACTAGGTGACAGATACACGAGAGAGGACAAGATGGAAGAAGTGGGAGATGGAAGGGAGGAAGGGAGAGAAGAAGACACATCCATAGAAATAGATGCTTCAATGATAGAGGGAGGAGAAGGAGCGGAAGAAGGAATGGTGGGTACCTCAGTAGTTGTAGCTGTGATAACATCCTAGGTGGATGTATCTATTGGAACCTCGGTGGTATCTTCTTCTTTACGTGGAGACACCAGGTCGACCACTTGTTTCTCAGAAGTAGGAGGGATTTGAGGAGCTTCTTCTTGTTGGTTTTATTCTCCCTCCTTATCTTTCCTTTCTGTTCTTGGGCTGTTCTTGGAGGTGCTCTACCTAAAGGAGAAGTAGTGAAATCTACCCTGACGTAGGTGAGACCATTATTTTTGCACCAATGTTCAGTGCACTGCAACATGGGATTAACCCGTTCCTAAATGGTCTTCTATTCCTCAGCTCTGTCTATCTCCACAAATGGCCAATCATCCCCATCTGTGTCAAGGTAAACCTGATCAATTTCTTGATCAGGATCTTGGAATCCTTTTGGAATGATGGCTACACCATAATGGATGATATCCTCTAGAGCCAGCCATGAGTGATCCTTTCTCCTGATGTCTATTTCATGTGTCAGGTCGATCTAGATGTCCTCGATTCAGGAACATGGATGGGATCAATTTTGGCTCTTGGGAGGCAACTCCAGTAGTCAAAGGTAGGCATGGCTAGGAAGTTGTTCTTTAGATTCAGAAATTCAAGCTTAGCATGCATCTCTCGTGATTTCACCAACATGGTGCAGGTGTATCAGCCAACTATAAGGGAGAATGGAGTCACTCCCTTCTTTCTCTTCATAAACTTCTCATGGTTAGTGATCAGTTGCCTTGATAACTCCAAGAGAATTAGCTTTGGCCCTGCATATCTTGGTAGCTTCATTGGTTCCCCCTCAAAATTCACTTCTCTGATATAGGTGAATGTGGGGAACTATGTGAACAATGTTCCCCATTTCTTCATGGCAACAATCATGTTTAAGCTGGTCCGACCGTGTCTCATATTCGGCCTCAGTAGGCAGATCACCTCATAGAAGAAGGCATCGTTGATTTTTGAGAACTAAGAGATGCTAGCCTCGAGCTTCAACTCTGGGTAGTATTCATATATTTTGACCTTGGGCCATACCCCATTTCAAGCTAGGCCTGCGAAATCTCTTGCCGATGCTGTAGCGTATACAACGTAGGAGTTCATATAGAATTTCCTAGTTGTTACGACCTATTGAAACTACTGGGAGATGGTGTCGGTGATGATTTGACCCCAACCAAAATGTTGATCAGGTGTATTCTTTCTCATGGTCTCTAGGTACCTCATCATCCATTTGTGGAAATAATGGGCATTATTAATCCCAAATACTCTGTTTAGGAAGGTGATTGTATCACTTAATTCCTCACTAAAGTCACTATGGTGGATGGTCTGTGGCTATCTACTCACCAAGTTTTTGTTCTTTAGATAAAGTTCGTTCAACATCTACATACATTTATCCTCATTGTCATCCCATGCTTTCTTGCAGTCTTCTAGACTTATGGTGACATATTTCCTATGATGAGGAATGCGTAGGGTCACTTCAAAGTGACAGGCTATGAGGTCAATGATCATATTTCCTTCCTTATCTTCAACACATATAGTGTCCTTGTTATAGCACCGAGCCACCAACATGATGAACTCATTGTTTATAGCACTTACTGGTAGCCCAGCTGCAAAGTGCAATCCACTGCCCACCAGTTTGTTCATCCACTGGCCATTGTTTGCTGAGATGATCCTCACCCAAAAGTCATCCATATCGATATGCCCCAGCTTAGAGTCTCTGATGTCGATATAATTCTCTACATATGAGTCAGGCATCCTGACTTTTTGATATTTGTACATCATCTCTTGTTCTATCAACTTAGCTTTAGCTTTAGACTTTGTCAACTTTTTTCTTGAAGAAGACATGTGTGAGCTTGAGGTTGGTTGTTGTTGTTCTAGAAGAAGGATCAAGGAGGTCCAACACAGAAGACCCATGTCAACCATCATGTTGTTCATAATAAAATCTTGAAAAAAGAAGAATGAGAAATTATAAGGCTTAGGGCGCAAGGTGCAAGTTCACAACACAATGTAGAGGCTTAAAAATGTTGGGCACACTTTTGGAGATGTCAACATGTAAAAAGGTGCACCAGTGTTGATAGGAGAAAAGTTGCACCAAGGTTATCAAGGGTGCACTTTTGAGGAGTGTTGCATGACAGAAGGTGGTGCCAAAGGGTAAAGCACAGGGCACAGGTTAATAACATACAACATGTCATGTTGATGTTAAGGAATATGCACCTACACCTTAGGAAATTTTCTTTGGTGGGTCGCAAGAAAAGTCCCTGTTGTATGGGTTTTAAGTGCACCCAAGGCACAAATTTGGAATATGTTGCAGAGGAAAACAATGTGCCAAGGGGGAAAGCACTTGACACATATTTGAAGCACACAACATCCTATGTTGATGTTGTGCATGATGCACCTGCACCCTACAAAATTTGTTAAGTGTTATTATACCAGACGTGGGTTTAGGTTATGCTGCAAGTAAAGATAGTGTGCCAAGGTGCGACTATGGGGGATGCAATAGGGAAAAACAATGTGCCAAGGTTTTCCATGATTTCTTATAATTTTTCAGATTCTTCTCTCTCTTTTATTTATTTTTTAAATGGTAAAGAGAGATTTTCAACAAGATAATAAGCAGGGAAAAGGCCTTGGGTTTCTTCAGAGGCAGGGGCCTTCCAGATTTGCAGATCTGGAAGGAGAGGAAAAGGGGATTCCTGGTTGATTATGGATTGTTAGGTTTTTCATTTTTAGATTTGATCATTTTTTATTTATAACAACCCTAAAACCTAACATAACCAAAAATGATAACCATAACAACAATAAGGATGACAGAAGCCACTTACCCGGTTTTATAAAGGAAGAAGGATGACATTGGGGTCCACAAGCTTGAAAAATAGCATGCGAGGGTGACAAGGATAGCTGACATGCATAGATAAAACACTTTTCACAAATTTCAATTCATGAAAATGACAGGTGTCAGGCACCTATTTGTAGAAAACCTGACATTTATTATCTCGCCAACTTTCTTTGGTGCACCTATCAGAGTATTGACATGGGTTAAAATGCACCTTGGCACAACCTCAAGGATTTCAACACATCATTAACAATGCCTTAACGCACATTTTTTAATGACAACATGCTATTTATAGTGCCAAAGAGGTGTAACTTTATGGATGTTGACATGGAATTTCTTGCACCAAAGGGTTTTCAAAGGGGTGGACATTTCATGATGTCAACACAACATTTCTTGTGCCCAGTTGAAAAAAGATGAAAATGGCTAAGTTATAAAAAACTTGATTTTCGGAAGGGAGTCTTAGACCATTTTGAACATTGTCAAACTTCTTTAGGGAGCCAAAACAGAATTTTGGTATGGTTACCTATAAAATTTCCGTTGTCAATTCTGCAAGATAACAACTAGCTCTTTCTGGGGACTATCTTTAAGTGAAACTTAAGGGTAGAGAATCCCATATTTACATGTGCCTATACATTTGGTTATAAAGAGTCAAAAACAAGGGCGACCAAAAAGGGGAGGAAGGAAACACACAATAAACAGGAAGTAAACACACAATGAAAGCAAACACACACGACGAATGAAAACTGTACAAAGAAGAGAGCAAGCTCTACTTCCTAAAAATCTTCAGGTGTTGCCTGCTATAGGGAAGCAGGAGCTTGGTTCCATCTAGATATGAGAGATAGAAACTATTCTCTTCATTGAGTTACTTGATCTTGTATGGACCTCTCCAAAGTGAGTCAAACTTTCCATGCATACCTTTCAGTTCTCTTTGTTTGTCCCACAGAAGGACAAGATCTCCTACTTGGAAATATCTCTACCTAAATTTCTTTTCAAACAACCAATTGACTTGATTCTAATGTTCAATGATCTTGTCGACAACTTTCACTCACTTTTCTTCAAGTTTCATTAGGTACATAATCCTCTTTTCAAGAGAACTCTAAAAATTTTCATCTTTAATTGCTCAAGCCAAGCGTAGAGCAGGAAGTTCTGTGGAGATAGGAATTTCAGCATCGGTCCTATACAACACTTGGAAATGTGACATGCCAAGAGATCTCTTTGGAGTGATATGATCCACCCATAAAGCATCATAAAATGATTTGTTCTAGGACCACTAATTTTCATCAACTAGCTTCCTTATGATAGTTATCAAGTTCTTGTTGCTAGATTCTACTTGACCATTTCCTCAAGCATAGTAATCAGAAGCATGAGCCAAGGTTATTCTGTATCCATAACAAAAACCAATAACTTCCTATGAAGAGAAGTTGGAAGTGTTGTCAGTAATGATTTTGTGTGGAATGCCAAATCTCACAATAATATTATCTTTGATGAAGTTGCAAACGACTTCAAAAGTGGCATGCTTGACAGGTATGGCCTCCACCCATTTCGTGAAGTAATCCATTTCCGTTAGGATGTAAATGTTCCTAGAACTCGATTGAGGATTGAGTGCTCCAATGAAATCGATTCCCCATTTCCTGAATGGTTTGTCAATAATGACGAGCCCGAGGGGAAATGTAGCCAGCGTTGGTTTGCTAACAAACTGTTGGCAAAGTTCACAATTCGCTACCCAGGTCGCTATATCCTAAAATAACATCAGCCAATACTACTTGGACCAAATGATCTTATGTGTTTTCACTGATGAGGAGAAGTGACCACTATAGGCTGATTCGTGAAAACTATCCAACATTCTTACTTGTTGTGGCTTGTCAACACATCATAGAAAAATGTCGTCAATTCTGTTTTTATACAATCCATCATCCCATATGACATATCTTGTGGCTCTGAGCTTTACCGATCACTTTTCCTTAGTGGTTAGGTGAGTTGGGAACTCACCATAGGTGAGAAATAATGAGATATCAGAATACCATTCGTCGTTGGTCGCGACAAACAAAACCATGGGTAAAGAATTCACTTTCTCAAGTTAATTTTGTTTTCCATCAATGTGATCAACTTTCTCTTCAGGTACCTCTGAATATTTATTTTCATCCATTAGCTGACACAGGACCTTACCTCTTACCAACTTATTCAGCTTTATGTCTAGATCATATTCTTGAACCTTTGCGATCTAATTCCCTTATAAGCTCCCTAAGTCTTGTTGAGTTAGGATAGACTTAACAGTCGTGTCTGGAACTAGTACTACTGTATGAAAATTTAGAATGTAGTAGTGGAAAATTTTGAATACTTTTACCACAGGAAAGGCATGTTTTTCCAACTGTGACATCTTTAGTTCATGAGGCTTAAGAGGAGATTTCATGAAAGCAATTGGGGATTCTATATCCTCGGAGTTATTTTGCATCAATATAGTTGATGCAGTATGCGAAGATGCATAATTGTACATGATGAGCAACAAAGGTTTTTATGTCTTTGAATGATGTCCTGCCTTCCTCACTCCATTGTAATGTTTGGGATCCTTTCATCATATTAGATATATGATGAGTCTTCTCAGAAAAATCAGGGACAAAGCGTCTGAGAAATTTTACCTTTCTGAAGAAAGAGTGAACATAATTCTTTCTTGTAGGCAAAGTAATGCTCTGAATACCCTTGAATATTTTGAAAGATATCTTAGTTCCCTCTCTACTGATGACATGTCCTAGCAGCTTTCCTTCAGTGACCCCAAAAATTGACTTCTTGGGATTTAGTGAAATCACGTGCTCTCAGCATCTGATCAAGACTTGTTCTAAATGATCACAATGATCATTTTGTTTCTTGGAGAACACAGTTAGGTCATCTAGGTAAACTACAATGACCTTTCCCATCATACATTTGAATGCAAATTCCATTTCTCATTGGAATGTGGCACCAACGTTGATTAAACCGAATGACATCCTACTATAGGTGAAGGTACCCCAAGGAGTGGTGAATGTTGTTTTGAACTGATCTTCAGGCATGAATTTAATTTTATTGTAACCTGAAAAACCATCCAGCATAGACATTATTTTTGAACCGGTTACTTCTTATAGTACTTGATCCATTATCGGCAGTGGATAGTTATCTTTTAAGGATGACTGGTTCAAGTTGCGAAATTCTAGGAATATGTGTATCTCACCATTCTTATTTCACATAGGTAAAATATTTGTAACCCAAGAATATGATGAATTGAAAAAATGATTATCACATCCAGCATCTTTTGAATTTCATCCTGAATGATACCTGAGATTTTGGGGTTGTAATGCCTTTTTTTTTACGAAAAGGCTTGACGTCATCCTTAAGCGGAATGTCATGCCAAATGTCCTTTTGCTTGAAATACTTGAGATCAGTATAAGACCATTCTAATACATCCATGTACTTTTTCAGGAACTTGATGAATTTTTTTTTCTCTTCAAGTGTACAACACTTCCCTATGTTCACAGAATGAGGATATTCTGCAGTACCCAGATTGACAGATTCAGTTTCCAGAGAAGAGGAAGGATCATCCTATCACTTTTTCTTAACATAACAGTCATGATTAATGAATAATCATTCTAGGGAAACTAAACCTTTCAAAATCTTGTTTCCTTTGAGCTATATCACTATTTATTTTTCAGATTCACATGCCTGACTGATGAGAGACTCACGACATGCAAAAGTTGATCCATCGAAATGAAGCTCTTTGAAATTGTCAACTTTCTCCATAAAAGAGATAAGTTGGTTGTCATCATTGAACACCTGCCAATGCTATGAATTATCCGGTACACTTGGGAAAAAAACCACCTCAATGGTATATGTATCTATTTTTAACCCTGGGTGGGGGAGCTTCAGAGATGCTGAGATGGCCAATGAATCAGCCATGTCAGTTTGAGCTCTTAGAACTACTTTGATTGAGAAAGCATCAAACTCCTTGATGTTATCCATATTAAAGAATTGTAACTTGAAAGAAAAAGGGAAAATATCCTCCTCATGAGATATTAGAACAGCCCCAACACCACATCCACTTATTGCACAACTGTCATCAAACTGCAATGTCCACACTTTGTTGAGGTCCTCTTTTTAGACGAGAACATCCATTTTATCTGAGTTGGTGGACAGGAAGTAGTTCTCCATCCCTAATGATTCGAAAAGAATCTGAGCCTTGGGGTCATCGGTGTTGGTGACTTGATATTTCTTTTGTGATTATGGTTCCAACGTCTGCATCACTCCTTTGATAGGAATCTTGGCTTTAGACCAGTCCATGTGAATTTCCCCACCAACTTCCTTACGGAAGATCCTCCCTAGCAGTATCCTGTAGGCTGCTAGAATATCAGCTATGAGAATAGTCATTTTTACCCTTTTCTCAGGAAATGCTACGAATGTAAACTACGTATCCTTGATCTGACCAATCAATGGTACCTATTTGGTTTCTATGGAGTAGCATCTAGCAAAAGGTTTAGTAAGTGTGAAGCTCAAAGCATGGGTAGCCTTTGCTGGCATAACATTGTCAGAAGCTCCAGAATAGTTTATACAGTTGCTTAGTTTATGACCATTGATTGGGAAAGATAAGTAAAAAGGTTCAATTTTCCCTGACGTAGAGGTCAAGGTGATGTTTACATGAGACGTAGGAGGGGTGGGAAGAATTCCTTTTGGGGAAATAGGAGGGAGGACAGAAGTTTGGCTTTGTATATACTTAGTTAATCTTATAAGATGCTCTAGGTTGGACTAAAGGTACTCGACTTCAGAAATTTAGATCTTGGTCTTTTTAGCATGATCAATTATATCGAATGTGACTAAGGGTTGCGCTAACAAAGGAATGAGTCCTTTGTTTCACGTTTGTGGAGGAGGATTATTGTTCTTTATGGAATGGGAGGAAGGCTAGATTGGAGGAGAAACAGGAGGAAAATATTTCTTTACCAAAGGTTTGATAGGAGGTTGAGCAGGAAGGGGATTACCTCTTTTAGTGATCATTGGAGGAGGAGTTACCACAGCCTTTTCCTTTTATTTTTTAGAAGCAACCTTTTCTTCTTTTCCTTGCAAACAAGTGAAAAATGTGTATCATTGTCTGCTCATATACCCTTGGGTACCCTATTCTTCATTAGATTCTTCATCTTCAAATTCCATATATCCGATAGTAGAGTCACCAGTCGGTTCACTGACATCTTGATCATCTTCATTTTGCAACAAATTTTCTTCATAATTTGTATCATCTTCTTTGATTTCAACCAAATAATTAACCAGAGGGGCCTCAATTGCTAACCTTGGAGAAGCAATAGGTAAACGCAGCCTTTGAGGGGTGTTGTTGGGAGTGAATTTCCTCCGTGGGATATCCTGGTATGGAGTGGTAGACAATGTTTGAGCTAATTGCTTCTTTAATGAGAGTAAGTCATTCGCCATCTTTTGGAATGCTAGATCTGATGAGGTAGCCTGAGAAGAAGTTGAAGCCTTTGATTTTGACGTCTCTCATCTTAACTCACCAGATATGCAGGTTGTCTTCTATCTGAATGGCCATAGCCTAGGTAAGGACCAAAGTGGGTATCTGTTTCTATAAAAGTAAGAAACTTACTTTTGAACTCATTGTGTTCACAAAGAAACACTTTTGATTCTCTAATGTTGACAACATGGCAGGCGGCACACGATTGATCAATGAATTGAAATGGGTGATAAAATCACGCATGGTTTCATTATCCTCCTTCATGTGAGTGATTCACGACAATAACACAAATGCATCTTCTAAAGGCTTGTACCTATCTTCAAATATAGTCCATAATGTGGCCCAGCTGGTGATGGATCTAGCTGGTAAAATGTTGGAACCATTCTAATGCAGGCCCTTGCAAGGTCTCCAGAAAGAGACACATAGATACTTCTTCATGAGTTACATCTAGAATTATGCATGACATAATAAACACAGCTATATGCGCGTCCGTGCTTTGATTTCCACTCCCATCAAATTTTAGGAAATTCTTGTGATTTCCGTGAGGGAGGGGTTTGACTAGATGTGGCAGTGCTAGAGGACCTCTGGCATTTCCCCATGGTATAGGTAGATTTATCACCATTTGAAAAGTGGGAAAAAGAACATGAGTAGGAAGTGTGGTTCTTCTTAGTAAAAGAGCATTGCATATTGATGTCGAGGCACCCTGTGAAATTCGGCTCCTTCGTGGACGTGAGGCACTTCTTGCTGATCAATCCACTAAACATAGTAATGTGAATCGTGCTGGAGTGATACTGAAATTGTGCCTTTAAAGTAGATCAAGGATTGGATCAATTTCTCCATGAGCTCTTTTGCCACAAGTAAATTGTTCACCTGCCAGCGTACCCGTTCAGATCTGTAACGATTAAGAGAAGATTTACAACAATATTTTTGTTTGTACTTGCTAATTTTCTGATTTTTCTAGGAAAAATAAGCAGCATGTACTTTTTTAATATTTAATTTTATCCTCTTTAACAACAACCGATTGCGATTATTTGACAAATATTAACAAGGATAAAAAGTGGGTCAATTTAGAAAGCTGATTTTTGGATCTTTGACATGAATTTGCAAGGTTTTGAAAATAATATAAAATGTTAGAATCTTAGATATACTGAAATATAATTTTTTTTATAAAAACTCAATGAACTAAAAGATCCTATCTAGCCCAGATCTATCAATTTATATAAGGAAATTTTTAGTTTTGATCACTTCTGCAAAAAATTTAATTTTTAACAAAGAGTTAAATTTTTCAAACTGGTAGTGATTTTTACAAATTTTTAATCATTTCCTTAGTTTGATCCCTAGTGAAGTCACCAAAAACTGTTGGTTTGAAAATCTCTCAGTTAGACAGGTCATGGGAAAACAGGTGAATAGTGTGCAGGGCATAGCCCCTCTTTGAGACAACAAATCAAAACTGGTTTATTGTTAATCTATCAAGTAGGAATCTATGCAAATCTACACTATTCTAACTTCAGGTGGTTTGGGATCTCATCCCAGTAAAGGTAGTTCCAAAAACAAATAGAAATGGAAGAGGTAAGGAATAGAGGAGGGTAGATCTAAAGGAAGAGAAGAAATGAATTCCAAGACAGAAAGGTCAAAAGGTTTATGCTTTGGGATGGTAGTAAAAAGAGCCAAACTTACTTGCATAAACAAATAAAGCAATACTAATGAACAAATGACAATAGTAGGAATAAATCCAACAGAATAAAAGCATATATCTAAATTAAGAAAGATTTGATGCAAATAACACATATATTGAGCACAAAGTCTGAACATATATATTAATATTTTTTTTGTTACAAGAAAGCACAAAGTCTTTCTCTCTTCACTTCTCCTTTCATATGAAAAATGTCCACCTGGAATACCACAAGTATTCAAGTATTTATAGAAGGAGAAGAGGAAAGAAGACAAAAACAAACCAACTACTTACAAAATATCTAAAAACTCAGAAGTTGACTTTGGGTAAGTTTTTGGATGGCAACATCCCATGATGTAACATGGATGATGTCATCATAAATGCCAACATGATTTTTAAATATTTTTTACAAAAATGATCAAAGTGTACATAAGAGGAGAAACTACTTATCATCTCTTTTCTTAAATGGAGTTTCTTGCTTCTGATCAGGAGAGGTGATGTGACACTAAGCTCTGTATTTCATAAACTTGCTGAGCATTGATTGAAGTTGATTATGATCTAGACCCTTGAAATGGTCGTTAATGACTTTGTAAGTTTATTTTTCATTCTTGAGCTTATCAGGTAGCCCGGTGAATTCCTCGCATACGTCGATCAAGAATCCAATGAAATCATGGCAGGCCAAGAGGTTATTGATTAAATCTCAGTTGAAAGTGACCTCTGATGCCAAACCTTGAGTGGATATAGCCTTGAAGTGCTAGAATGTGTTGTCTACTTCTCTCAAGGTGAACAATTCACTTAGCATCCCTGGAGACATCTTTGTAACTATCTGCTCCATGTTGTATTTTGCATTCAGGGCTTCATCCTTGATTTTATCTATCCTCTCTAGGATATATTCCATTTGATCGACCCGGTAATCTAATGCAATGAGAGATTTATTATGTGCTCGTGAGTGATCGATGAATTTTACCTTCAATAGGTCATCAATTTAGTAGTTGGCCATTTCTTGGAATATTTCATGCTGCAATCTGGCATTATCGAACTCCTCGGAGAGGGATATTGCTACTATTTGTAGCTCCTTATTTGCCTAATCTATATCCTAGTAGAGCATTGTGAACTTCTTGATCATTTCCTCACTATCTCTGAGGATTCACTCAATCCATGAGGATATTGTTGCACCTTGTTAACCAATCTTGGAATATTCATTTATCTTATCATGACAGAGAACTTCAGTAGGTTTGGTGGTAGTCACAAGAGGAGCATTTCCCATTCTTTGCAATGCTTGGAGGAGATGTTTGTTTTGTTCCTTGAGTATTCTCTTCTCCTCTTTTACTTCCTGAATATTTTTACAAAGAGCATCTATAGCAGATAAGGCCTCTCCTTGTAGGCTTTCAGATGAGGTTCCCATCGTGACCTGAGTCACTGTGAAATCTGTAGGAGATAGATCTTTCTTTTCTTTAGTGGGATCCAGATATGTAATCTCCATGACTCTCTCCCCCAAAGTATTCTTAGAGAAGCAAGTTATAGCTTTCTGCTTCTTGGGTTCCTTCTTCAGAATGACAGAGAAGTCCATGGGTGTAATGGGAACCTTTCTCTTATGTTGACCTAGATGGTCAGAAATATAGCTTGGACTTATGGGAGAGGGAGTAGAGGGAATGGAAGAAGAAACATGAGTGAAAGGGGAAGCAAGTGTAGAGGCCATAGGGAAGAATGTTGAGACACTTGGTGGTGGCATCGAAAAGGAGTCCAACATGTTACTGCTTGTGGGGCCTGGAGTTACTACAGGAGAAGAAAAGGATATGGAGTTACAAGGGATCTGTAATTGGATAGAGGTAACACTGGGTGATATATCCATGAGAGAGGAGAAGATGGAAGGGAGGAAGGGAGAGAAGACGACACATCCATATAGATATATGCTTCAATGACAGGGGGAGGAGAAGGAACAGAAGAAGGAATGGTGGGTACCTCAGTAGTTGTAGTTGTGATAACATCCTTGGTGGATGTATCCGTTGGAACCTTGGTGGTCTCTTCTTCTTTACTTGGAGACAAAAAGTCGACCACTTGTTTCTCAGAAGTAGAAGGAGGGCTTTGAGGAGCTTATTCTTGTTGGATTGATTCTCCCTCCTTGTCTTCTCTTTTTCCTTTCAGTGCTTGGGCCATTCTTGGAGGTGCTCTACATGAAGGATAAGTAGTGAAATCTACCCCGAGGTAGGTGAGACCATTCCATTTGCACCAATGTTCGGTGCACTGCAACATGGATTTAACCTGTTCCTGAATGGTCTTTGATTCCTTGGCTCTGTCAATCTCCGCAAATGGCCAATCATACCCATCTGTGTCAAGATAAACTTGATCAATTTCTTGATCAAGCTCTTGGAATCCTTTTGGAACGATGGCTACACCATAATGGATGATCTCCGCTAGAGCCAGCCGGGAGTGATCCTTTCACTTGATGTCTATTTCATCTGTTAGGTCGATCTAGATGTCCTCGATCTCAAGGAGATGGATGGGATCAATTTTGGCCCTTGGGAGGCAACTCCTATAGTCAAAGGTAGGCCTGACTTGGAAGTTGTGCTTTAGATTCAGAAATTCAATCTCAGCATACATCTCCCATGCTTTCGCTAATGTGGTGCAGGTGTATTGGCCAACCTTAAGGGGGAATGGAGTCCCTCCCTTCTTTCTCTTCATACACTTCTCATGGTAAGTGATTAGTTTCCTTGACAAATCCAATAGAATCAGCTTTGGCCCTACAGACCTTGGTAGCTTCGTTGGTTCCCCCTCGAAATTCACTGCTCTGAGATATGTGAATGTGGGGAACTGTGTGAACAATGCTCCCCATTTCTTCATGGTAGTAATCATGCTCAGGATAGTCTGATCATGTCTCATATTCAGCCTCAGAAGGTAGATCACCTCATAGAAGAAGGTGTCATTGATTTTGGAGAACTGAGAGATGCTAGCCTTGAGCTTCAGATCTAGATAGTATTCATATATTTTGACCTGGGGCCATACCCCATTTCAAGCTAGGCCTACGAAATATCTCATCAATTCTGCAACGTATATAACGTAGGAGTTCATATAGAAATTCCTAGTTGTTATGACCTGTTGAATCTTCTTGGAGATGGTGTCGTTGATGATTTCACCCCAGCCAAAACACTAATTAGGCATATTATTGTTCATCATCTCTAGGTACCTCATCATCCATTTATGAAAATAATGGGCATTAGGAAGCCCAAATACTCTATTCAGGAAGGTGATTATATCACTTAATTCCTCACTAAAGTCACTACAGTGGATGGTCTATGGCCATCTTCTCACCAGCTTTTTGTTCTTTAGGTAAATTTCATTCATCATCTGCATACATTTATCCTCATTTTCATCCCATGCTTTATTGCATTCTTCTAGACATATGGTGACATATTGCCTATGATGAGGAATGCCCAAGGTCACTTCAAAGTGATGGTCTATGAGCTCGAGGATGGCTGCTGTTGTTCTACAAGAAGGATCAAGGAGGTCCAACACAGAAGAGCCATGTCAACCATCATGTTATTCATAATAAAAGCTTGTAGAAAGAAGAATGAGAAATTATAAGGCTTAGGGTGCAAGGCGCAAGTTCACAGCACGCTACAGAGGCTTAAAAATGTTGGGTACACTTTTGGAGATGTCTATATGTAAAAAGGTGTGCCAGTGTTGATAGGAGAAAATTTATGCCAAGGTCATCAAGGGTGCACTTTTGAGAAGTTTTGCATGACAGAAGGCGGTGTCAAAGGGTAAAGCGTAGGGCACAGGTTAACAACATATAACATGTCATGTTGATGTCAAGGAATATGTGCCTGTTCCTTAGGAAATTTTCTTTGGTGGGGCACAAGAAAATTCTATGTTGCATGGGTTTTAAGTGTGCCTAAGGCACAAATTTGGAATATGTTGTAGAGGAAAACAATGTGGCAAGGGGGAAAGCATTTGGCCTGCATTTGAAGAACACAACATCTTATGTTGATGTTGTGTAGGATGCGCCTGTACCCTAAATTTTTTTCTAAGTGTTATTATACTGGGCACGGGTTTAGGTTGTGCTGCAAGCAAGGATAGTGTGCCAAGACGCGACTGTGGGGGGTGTAATAGGGAAAAATAGTGTGCCAAGGTTTTCCATGATTTCATGTAATTTCTCATATTTCTTCTCTCTTTTGGTTTTTTTCCAAATGGTAAAGAGAAGGTTTCAACAAGATAATAAGCAAGGAAAAGGCCTTGGGTTTCTTCAGAGGTAGGGGCCTTCCAGATTTGTTGATCTGGAAGTAGAGGAAAAGGGGGTTCCTAGTTGATTATGGATTGTTAGGTTTTTCATTTTTAGATTTGATCTTTTTCGATTTATAACAACCCTAAAACCTAACATAACCAAAAACAAAAACTATAACAACAACAAGGATTATAGAAGCCACTTACCCATTTTTATAAAGGATGAAGGACGATACTGGGGTCCACAAGCTTGAAAAATGGCACACGGGTGTAATAAGGATAGCTAATAGGCACAGATAAAACACTTTTCACAAATTTCAATTTGTGAAAATGACAGGTGTCGGGTGCCTATTTATATAAAACCTGACATTTATTATCTCACCAAATTTCTTTGGCACACCTATCAGAGTGTTGACAGGGGTTAAAATGTGCCTTGGCACAACCTCAAGGATGTCAACACATCATTAACAGTGCCTTAGCGCACATTTCTTTAATGACAACATGCTATTTATAGAGCCAAAGAGGCACAACTTTATGGATGTTAACATGGAATTTCCTGGGCCAAAGGGTTTTCAAAGGGGTGAACATTTCATGATGTCAACACAACATTTCTAGCACCCAGTTTAAAAAGCTGAAAATGGCTAAGTTCTAAAAACCTTGATTTTCGGAAGGGAGTCTTAGACCATTTTGAACGTTGTCAGACTTCTTTAGGGAACCAAAATGGAATTTTGGTATGTTTACCTACAAAATTTCCCTTATCAATTCTGAAGGATAACATGTTTTAATCCTAGTTCAGAGATATTTCCATTGATATATAAAACTTGAGATTTTTCAAAGGGGTGACGAAATTATGACATGTTCTTTAAGGGTCAAATCTGGGAGATACCTAGTTACGCATGGTGGTGAGTTACTTCATAAGGTAAGGTGATAGATCTAAGTTATTCATGATTTTTTTATTTTTCTAACTACTTATACAACATTTATAATGTTTTTGCATTCTTTGGTTAAGCTTAGAAGTGATTTTGGAGGTGATGGAGTAACTTGACCTTAAGACTAGTTCTTGAGTCCTAAAAGGCTAAATGAGCAGTTTTAGAGATGGACCTGGTTAAAGGCCTTCCACTTAAAGTTGGAAGGAATGAAATATTTTATCTATATAGGATTTAAATTTATTTCCAATGGTATATTTTTATTTTTGAGATTTGATAGGTCATCCAACTCAGGTTGTGAAGAAGAAGGTTGTTGATTTTAAGGACAATATTGCTTAAGCTAGAAGATTGCGGTAGAAGTATCATCTTTTGGATTTTTTGATCCTTGATATCAATTGGAGAGTGAATATGGATGAATGTTTTTCCTATTGAAGTTATTTTTAGGTATTTAAAGTGGTATAAATGGTTCAAACTAGTTCAGTTCCTAAATCTACGTTATGGGTAGCTCAGTTTGGTGAAGAAGAAAGTTGGTGTGGTTTCCATGTATGGATGTTTCATGAGGTATATAAATAATTTATGTGATATACATTTCAAGGTTATTCCAATTATTAATGAAATTCCATAGTTGAGGTGTTTTTGTTTGATGTTGAGGCCTAAAAGTGAAAACTAGTTCTTGGAAACAGTTGTTTGGTGAAGGATATGGGCCTTCTTTAGTGAGTTATGAGAAATTTTATTGGTGTAAGATAATTTATTACCATGGATTATGTTTTTATTTCATATTTTACATGTTTTATTAATTTTTTATATTTACTAATCATGGTGATGATGTTTGTTTTCTTTGGTCATCAAGGTGATGGGGTTTTGAGCTTGTTTGGTGCATTTGGGCATGACAGACCTACGTGGGTCCATTGTGAATGTTTTTTATGAATGTATTTTTATAATTTTCATTTTCTTATGTCAATATAATTATTTAAGACTGACCTTATTTATGTTTTTGAGTTGTAGTTCATATAAAAGTGAAGATTTAGTTAAAACTTTAACTAGTTATGCATAGAGGAAAAGTGTGACCCAAGAGAGAGTGTAAAACAAGTATGAAGGAATTGATTAATATATTAGGAAGTTTGAAAAATGTTTATGAATTTTATCAAGAATGTGAGTAAGGGTTTGAATCCAAGACAATTCCATGAAAGAAGAAGAAAGAGCGAGCTAATTGAATAAGGGTTTTAAGAAAGTTTGTGAGATAAATTTGTGATATCAATCAGTTGTGGAAGAAAAAAAATTAAGATATATTCATTTTAATATGGTTGAATTAGTGAATTGTCCTCTTTTTTGTGCTCAATTTTAACTCTCTCTTATTCAGTTAAGATTTTCCATTTCTGTTTGCTATATTTTTTTGTTCTCCCTGTTAAGGTATGATTCGGCTCTGTGGTTTTTCTGTGTATAGTTTGGTCTTTCCACTTTTTGGTAGAGGATCATGTCTGTATGTGAATTTTGTCTCCCTTTTCATGTTGGTACGTGGTGATCTTAAATCAGATATGGTGTGGCAGTTTTTATTCATAAACTTGTATTTTTCCATGGCATTCACAAACTAAGAATTGGTCCCGCAACTCGACAAATATTCCATGAATATTCACGACCATAAAACAACGCAAGTAGTTTTTCTTTCTGCCTTGAAGGTATACACATGTCTCAAGTTGAATGGATGTGGGGAAGTGGTGTGTAATTATATTTGTGCACTTTAAAGAAAAGATGTGTTAAAAGTGTAAAAGAGTCCCCCAGGCCCGCTGAAGGACATGTGGTGTTTGTTTATAATGAAAGTGGGGAAGTGGGTCATTGAACATTTTTGATACTTTTTGTATTAATGGGAATAGGAATAAAATTGTAAAAAGGAGCCACAACCCCATTAGTACTCAAATGAAACCACTTGTCGAGCCAGTATTGAAAACCAAAAGGTGGATGGGCAAGTCAAGTTTGCCAAAAGTATGCAAAGTTTATAAAAGTTACAAAATTACAAAAGGTTCCCCTGAGCCCATGATAGTGAAAAGATTTATTCCACGTTGATGGTTATTTTTAAACGTTTTGAATGAAAGGTTAAATGGTCTCGATGTAGTGCATTTATTTTTGCATGCATTAATGTTGTTATGAAAATTGAGGATGTTTTAAAGCTTGTGAATGCTTTCGTCTTTATTTACCAATTGGCTTGATTTTTGTTCATGCCCTTGTGATTTGTGTGAATAATTATTGCATCCTTAGTTGTGGAGATAAATTTTCAAACCTTCAAATTTAAGGAGTTGTTGGTTTGAGTTTAAATTATTCAGGAACTTTTGGATTGACTTGTAAGAGTTCCGAAACTCCTATATTTCTTTTTTAGTGGCAAGGTTGGTTTAAAAGGAAAGTTAGCGTTTTTAAATAATGAAGACTATGCCATCTTCATTCTCATTCGTTTTAGGAATCACAAGTGATCTAGATAATATTACAGACACATATTTAATAGGTGTTGATCTAGATGAATTTATCCAAAGGTTAAATGGTCCCCACCAGAATGAATTGTTAAAAGAAATTCAAGAAATTTGTATTTCTCTAACTAGTGCCATCCCACTCTCTATTCATTTCCCTAAATTATTGTGGCATTGTGCTATGAGCTATGATCCAAACAAGAGGAAGGTGTTAGATGGGAGTGGGGATGTAGTTCTAACACTAACACTAGCGACCATCATAATAATGTTAAAATTTCCTATAGTCGTGAACCCAATTACCATTTACATCAATTTGGCTCTAAAGGATTATGAAACAAAGAAAAAGGACTATGTAAAGATGATAAATACAAACTATCTTATCACAAAGAGGAAAAAGGCTAGAATCCCTAAGAAGTTGGTTAGGGCATATTTTATAGAGGAGGTTAAGGATTTCATCATGTTTTTAATTTGAATGGAAGGTTTAGATATAACAAATGAATTTAAGGAATGAATGACTACATACATATGGATTAGTATGGAGAGAAAGGGGAGCATTTGTTGGGCCACCTTTATTGCAAGAACACTCCATGATCACATGGTCACTCTAGCAGAAAAAATTGAAATGGGATATATTCCAGACCTTGAATTTTATATGATGACATATCTCATTTATAATGTTGCCAGGAACAAACATTTCCCATGATTTTCACTACATCCAGATTTTAAGCAATGTCAAATGCACAAGATATTTCCCCAATTTTAATTGATCAACTGGAGTGGGAATGTAAGGTTAGTCAATGATGATTTCTTTTCCCCTATCATTTGTCTTTTTAAGCCAGAGTGTGGACAATATAGGATGTCTGAACAAGCTAGGAAAGTAATTTTGGAATATGGATGTTGATTTATCTAGTATAAAAGGTTTACTTACATAAGAGTTAGTGGTTCTGAGGGAAAGCCATATAAATTTCCTAGATATGTGGATGATAAATTGATTTTATGGGAACTGGTAAGACAGGTAATGCCTATGCACAAAATAATCATCGGGAGGCATAAAATAAATATCAAATTTCCTATTCAAATTAGAAGGTATTCATGTCCTTCCATCATAAAGGCTAGATTTATTGAAGAGAAAATGTAGAAATTTTATATGGAGAAGTTTGAGGCCAGGCCTAATTATGACATCAGATGGGTGTTTACCAATATTGCAAACACTTTTGAGTATGAGCCCCATTTTTAAGGATTACTGGATGAACTACAGGGATGAGGAGGAAGTCAGGTTAAGGGATTTGTCCAAAATGACTCTGTCACAGATAATAGACTAAAAAATTATGGTTATCCCAGAGGGGATTATTGATGATCGACACACAATGATAACATTTTATATTCATCAGAAGGTGGGGGATCAACCTATACCCCCTCCATATTGGAATGTGGTAGATTCTGATGATCCTTATTTATGAATAACTGATGTAATGAGAAGGAATGTAAACTGGATGACTCAAAAGAATATAGATCTTTCACTCTAGAATACAAATATCCTAAACATTTTCAGAAGTTTGGGAAACCTGAGTGAGGATATTCCACCCCTGAGGGAGGATGTAGATAAAATGGACCCACTAGGAGGAAAGGCCCCTCAATTTCCATCCAAAAGACCTACTTCTAAATTCATTGATGAGTGGACATAAGCCACTAGTGGAACTGAGACTTCTATGTCAATTCTCAAGTAAAATACTAAAAAGATGATTTTAAAATCTATGGAGAATGCCCTTATTAATTTTGCATTACCAATTCAGACAAAGGGGAAAGGTTTGGCATCACATGTGGCCCATCCAAATTTTTCGCTAAAGTAGCATAGTGTTAAAAAGTTGATTAGTGAGGCCATTTCAAGTGGCCATATTAATTATAAGCCACACAAGGATGAAAAAATGGTAGCACCAGATTTATAAATGTTTGAGAGAACCCACAAAAAACACAATGTCATTCACCAACCAGCTTTGGTAAGAGTAGGAGCCCATACGCCTAAAAATTTCAAGCACCAGGATGTGGTTATTAATACCCTAGAGTCTAAAAGGAGTGATGTTATCCAAAAATAGAAAGATAATTCAGTGCCATGTTTTGAACAATAATATCCTTTGATCCCCTCTTTGTCTTTTATGAAAAAAACAATGGAGAGCACTTAGGGTCTAGTTTCCCAAGGAGGTACTTCAATTATTCCAATAGATAATCAGTTTGTTACCCCAGGTATGAAAATCTCTGAAAATTTTCTTACCAAGAATATAAATGTGCCTCCAGTTGAAACAACGAACAAATTCTCAAAGTTCTAAACTGATATAATTGATGTTGATGCTTGTAAAGGATTTTCAATGTTGGATGCACTTAATTTATCTATAGATGAACCAATACTAACACCATTGGATAACATTCAAGCAAGCAAAGAATTGGAAAAAGATATTCATGTATCAACCACTAAGAAGCTTTCTGAAGGACAAATGACTTTGGAATTGGGTAAATCAGAGTTGTTTGTTGAAAAGGACACTAACGCTGAGTTATTAACAAAAGAGGATATATCTATTTCTACTAAGGTGACTAAAACTGATAACTTTCCTCAAGAGGGACAATTGTTTTTTGAAGAAAGATTGAAAATAACACAAGATGTAATTGTTGATGTAGAAATTATCACTGGTAATAATTTATAGTCTTTGGTGGAAATGTGGAGTTTTTTCTGAAGGAACAACCTACCATGGCATTATAAAATACATCATTGGAGCATGAAAAGGGTAAGGTTGTAACTCAACATACTTCGAGAGAGAAGGGGCCCATAATTAAAATTTTGGTACAAGAAAGTGTTATAGAACAATTTAATTGCACTATGGCTTCAATTGAGGAAGTAAGGAAGGAGTCTCCCTTGAATATTAATTATCAATCTGAAGTTCTAGACCATGGAAAAGAGCATCCAAAAGAATCAGTAGCACAGGGTGAGATTGGCGTAGAGACCATTGAAATAATTTATCAGGAAAAAACATAATCATTGGTGCAAACTGAGAAATAAATAACCAAGCAAATGGTAGTTCTTCCTGAGAAAATCCAGCAAGATTCACAAGAAACAAGAGCTATAACAAGTTTACAAAGGGGATGGATTAGTGAGTTGATTTTAAATGAAGATAAAGAGGTTCTCCTTGTGCAAGATATTGACCTTACTACTTTGTTTTTTCCAAAGGAAGTAAGATCCTCAAAAAGGGCTAGGACCATCAGACAAAACCCCATTGATTCATCAAGAGAAAGAACCTTAGAAATTACAACCCCTTTAGAGGGTAAAACAATAAAATATATAATAGATAATGATTATTACATTCATATTATACCTTTGGGAAAACCCTCAAGGGAACAATCAATGCAAGGGGTATCTGAGGTAGTAATCGATCTTCTGTAAAAGGTTGATGAAGATGGAATGACAAAAATACAATTAAAGGAGAAAGTTAAGACCTTGAGTTCTTGTTTACAATAGTTGACAGGGCAGACTAGTCAAACACAATAAAGTTCTTATATAAACACCCCTAAAGGAATGAATAAGGTAAACAAGGTTTTCAATAAATTTCAAGTAGCAGACACAAGGATTGAGAACTTGACCAAGAGGGGAAAAAAAGTAATTATAAAAGCCAGATCGAAGTATGATGATCTCAACAAAATAATTAATGAAATTGATGAGATGATTGAATAATGCGATAATGAGATTTTCTACTTTGAAGGTATTCTTCCCAAATTGGGCCGTATTACCCAGATTAGTGATGAGTTGGTTGAGGAGGATGACATTGTACTAGCTGAATTTAAAGGAAGCCAACATGCCCTTGAGGATTTTTCAAAAATTAGAGTCAAGACCCTAAATGAAATTAAAGGAAAACTTGAAGCCAAAAGAAATTTCTTTGATGATACTCTCGATGCTATTAGCTTAAAGCTGGAAGATATGGTTATTGATAAGTTCAAGAAGAGTTATGGGGACATGAAGATTGATTTCTTACTTGAATCTTTTGAAAAGAATGTTCTACGGAATGAATTCTCTTATGAATTCATTAAGACCATGAGAAAAATAGAAAATAGAATTGTAGAGTTGAAGGTAGGCCACTAAAATACAAGTAGAAAATGGGCCTTTGTATTGATGTAATCTCTAGACAGACATTGATTTTTTAGCATCATACTGGCAGGGATAATTTTAGCGGCAAATATTCGTAATATGGAAAAAATTTCATTTTAGGAAACTTTGAAAAAGGTGAATTATTCGGAATGGGTCGGTGTCCTATTCACCTAAAATATATAGTATATTTTTTTAAGGGGTCAGCTTCGCCTTCATTTGAAAACATCTCCTATAAAAACCTAGCTGATTTTCCAGGTAGTATACCTCAAGTACCTTAAAAAATTACCAATACTGTGAAATTTGAACTCACATACCCTTAAGCACCATAGATTCAGATTACTATTAGCTTGTGATTGTTGACGTGTGACAAATGCAGTGTTGACGCGCGAAAAATGCAGTGTTGGCGCGCAACAATAGCTGTACTAACGCGCAACAGAGGAAGTGTTGATGCGTGACTTGGGCAAAGAAGTTGACGCGCGACAAGGGCAGTGTTGACGCGTGATAGTATATACAGACAGTGGACGCGTGACAAGTGCAGAGTTGACACGTGACAAAGACCTCAGACAGGGGACACGCGACAAGACCTCAGACACTGGACAGAGTTGCTACTTGGACTCTTTTCAAAATAATGGAAGGTGTCAGCTCAAAGAATACAAATAACCTAAAAGTAAGTAAGAAATCTCAGAAATCACTCTTCAAGTATTTTGGAAACTCTTCGGATACAAATATTGTAAATACTAATCATATAGATGCCACCACAAAGAATCAAAATACTGACTGTGTGGAAGGTTTTATTGAGGTGGACATGCATTCTGCATAGTATCAAAGTCAAACAAATGAAACCTACGATAATATGCCAGATCTTGAAGATATTGTTCCTGTTGGGGTGCAACCAGAAGTGCAGCTAGATATCACAGATACAAACACTCAGCAAAATGGAAGACAAAAATCAAAATCAAACTCCGGTCCAAGAAAGAGGAAACCAGGTGATTGTGATATTGCTCAAAATTCTACTCAAAAAAGTAAAGCATTGAAAATGAACAAGAATATGTGGACCATTGGCAGGACATACAAGTTTGATTGGGCAGCTAAATTTCTATTTATTGAACCTGTACAATCATCTAATTCTAAATAAATCCCATCTAAATGTACATGTACAATATGTATGTGGAAATTGGGAAAGCAAAAAAAAATGCAACTGAAGCTGGACACTATAGAAAAACATTATGGAAAACAATATTTAATTGTAACAGATGCGGATGGCTAGAAACTCAAAACACATAGGTGGTAAACTGAAAAAGAATGCATGCATGTTAGATACGCAGTGGAATATGAGGCAGAGTAGAAAAAACAAAGACATTTGTTGGAAAAGGGAGGAACGATCACATCGCATATTGGTAAGATGAAAGAAACAAATCTACATGCAAAATTCATACAGTTCTCTACTCTTTTTCAAATAATAAAAAAAGGAAAAGTAATTTCAGATTTCCTCGATTTCAAAGTTTTGTATCAATTTAACGGAATGCTGAATGTACCTCAGTCTCATTGGTCTGAAAGTAGTGGATGGGAAATGGAAAAATGCCTCTCGATGATAGAGAAGGAAGATTTGAAAGAGAATGCAAAAAAAGTAAACTTTATCTCTCTTTCAATTGAAGAAGTGACAACAGTCGACAACACCGCATGGGTATGTATCCAATCTATACTTTAGAAAATCATGTAAGGACACCTCATCTGTTGGGTGTTATGAAAATGGTTGACAACTGCAATGCCGAAAACCTATATAAAATAGTTGTTTCTCATTTGAAAGATGTTGATGGAATGACTGATTATGAAATTGCTACGAAGTTGGTATACGTTGGACCAGATGGTGCATCTGTCATGCAGGGTCATCGAACAGGGCTCTGTGTTAGATTACAAACAACAGTGGCCCCATATATGCTACCAATTCACTGTATGGCTCACAAAATGAATTTAGCATATAAAATGGTAAGAAACCACAAAAATGTTGCTAAATTAGAAGACCTTATAAGAGAACTTCATGCCTATATGTCAAGCAGCCCAAAGTGTTTTCTCGAGTTCCAAAAATTTGTAATTGGAATTACAGATGGCAAAAAAGTTCTGAAGGATGTGGAGACTAGATGGATCTCTTTGTATAAACCTACTTGCAGAGTTTGTGAGGAGTATCCTTCATTGGTTGGTTTCATGCACAAATACCATCATGAAGTTGATAGGGCAAGGGACTTGTTGTTCCATTTAACTGATTTGGAGACATTGCTTACCTTGGTTGGTATTCTTCCAATGTTAAAGCAGATCAATACACTGATGAAGCATGCACAGGGAAGATTAATCTATATTGTGGATTTTATACGGATGAGGAAAATGGTATGTCAAAGTCTTGATATATTGTACTGTTCCCAGGATAGTTTTGATGCACCTATTTTTGAAAATTGGAAAGATTTATTAGATCTTAAAAATCCTAACACGTTTTTGAGATTTAATATCCACGATCACCTATGCATCACTATTAGTGGGAGGGAAATACCAATGCACATTTTGTAAAAACGTCAAGATATTACAGGATCGGAACGAGAAGATGTTCCTATGGCACATAATTTTTTTGAGTCTGTTATAATTGAAACAAGAATAAAGCTTAAATTTTTTTCAGAAATTAGGGAAAATTTCTGTAAAGATAAAATTCTTGAAGCCATGGGTGTGATGAATCCTAATTTTTGGAATACTTAAGGTGGCCATGCAAACTTTGTCAAAAATCATTTCCATAAATCAATGGGTACAATAATGGAACAATTTACAAAGACGTCAGAGCTCAAGGGTATGGAAATCAAAGGTATACTGAATGCCAATTTATTAAAGTTTCAGTCAACAAATTTTGCAACAACAATGAGGAACCAATATAAGAATTTAGATCAACCTTCTGAAAGTGGTGCTATTACAAGGCTATGGCGAGGAATCTATCACAGTTCTATCTTACAAGAAGATATTAGTGAATATTTCAGATTATATGAGTTATGCCAAACAATGATTTTGGGGTCTATGGAGGATGAAAGGGTTTTCAGTGCATTGTCATTTATAAAATCAAAACTGAGAAATAGGTTGGATAAAAATATGGAAAGTTGCATGAGGTGTTATGTTTCTCGATACTCCATCAAAACCTTTCCGTTCGACAGAGCAATTATGCACTGGAATTCCCTTTGCGAAAAAATAGGTGTGAATAATACAGCTACAAGTACAAATATTCCCAACCTTGAGAGTGTAATTGGCTCTTCATCACATTCTACAGAAGACAACATCGAGTTTGATGAAGCTATTGATAATGGATTGTTTCAACTTTAAATAGTTATCTTCTTTATCTATCTTTTATCTTTATCATTAAAGATGTTACAGGTCTATATACTAAAAATGACAAGCAATTCACCCATCTATCTACTAATACATTTCTCTTGTTGGGTTTTTTTAAAACACAGATCTAGCTCATTACCAGTGGCAGTGATGATTTCAACTTTAAGGAGGTAGTTTTTTCCCCTTAATCTTATTGTTTGTTACTATTCATTTTTTTCAGCTTTGGTTATCATTAAAGATGTTACAGGTCTATGTATTTACATTTAGTTAAATACAATATTTTTATTTTTTGAAAACATGGGTTGACATCCATCCGAGGAATTTGTTACTTCTTGGGACTGACAATGTCAGGAAACTCACCCCTCTATCTACTAATCAATTTTTTGTGTTGAATTTTTTTAAGACAAAGATCTAGCACATTACCGGTGGTGATTTCAATTTTAAATAGGTATCTTCTTCAACATAATCTTATTGTTTATTACTTTACATTTTTTTAGCTCTTGTTATCATTAAAGATGTTACAGGTCTAATTCTATATATTTACATTTAGTTAAAGATATTGTTGGTCTATATATTTAAAGATGTTGCTGGCACTTCTCAGGACTGACAATGTCAGGCAACTCACCTCTCTATCTACAATGTCAGGTAAAACAAAGATCTAGCAAGTTACCTTTGACGATTTCACAGCAATCTAATACACAAGAGGTAAGATAAACCCTATCATATTTTCAATTATGTTTAATTTCTTACCAGTGATGATTCTTTCTTGATTTCTTAGAATTATATTTAATTTATTTTTTATATGTGCAAAATTCTTTGATATATTTTTTTAACTGTGGGATAAACAATCCATTATACAATTTTAAATATAAGTCCACATAAAATTCCTCATCATCCATATATATCATATCATCACCATATCATTATCATATCCTGACTCCTAACACTACAATTATTATTAACACAATTATTTATCTAATTTAAATTTATTAAAACAATTTTGTTTTTTTAAATAATTCATAATCATATAATTACAATTTTATTCGTTCTAATGTCATATATATCCATTCTAATCATTAATTTCATCTGTATCCATTATAACACATTCCATTTATTTATCATCTATCGTTAATTATCAATTATCATCATTCATCATCTACGTCCACATACAATTCATGACAATGCAAGTAAAAAAGAAACATACATATAATTCATGATAATCACCATCTAATGCAATTAAAATTAAAGATTGTATATAAATCCATATAATTAAATTCAAGTACCATAGTACATACTCAATAGTAGAAGTTTTTAGATTCAATATTTAAAGTTTCCTCAATAATAAAAGTTTCTAGTTTTCAAAACCGTCTTTTTCTTTATCCAATTCTACTCCTCTGCTCTCTTCCCCAACGGATTCTTCCACTATGGTTGTACCTCTTTCCCCAACACCAGAAATAACCCCTGAACTTATAAGATCTTCTATAGCACTGTCCAGATTTTTTTAAATTATTTATTCTTGATTTGTCGCATCTCCATGCAACAGCAAATTTGGATCAGCTGTAGCGTATAAACTCATTGATAAGAACCTTATCCCTTCTCTCCCATTCTATAAGCTGATTGACATGAGGAAGAATAAACTCACTAACATGGGATTGACAATCATAACCAATTAAGTTCTCCAAAGGAAAAGGTGGCAACTTTTAACTTGTTAGTGTTGAAATGAATATCATTTTAATTCAGATTTCATTTCACCTTGCTCCCCTGGCCTAACTACCTCAAATTGTCTTAGCTAGTTTTTTCTGGTCTCTATCTTCTTCCTGCTGAAGGCCAGCTCAATTGCATCTCCATCTTTCTCATCAACCCACACAAAATATTTTTTGTGCTTGTCCAGATATATGAAATACTCCTTGTCCTCTTTAGAAGTACTTGTGGCCAAACCCTATATGGTCCAAGTAACAAGTGATACCTAATCAGTAAGTGAACAAAACAAGAACTTAAAAACATATAAAGAGAAAACAAACTAGCAATACTTTGTAGTACTTTATGGTCCAGCCAGTTATCGATCCACTCAATGATTCTCTCCAAGCTTCATACTTAGGAATGGTGTAAAAAGATAACACATTTCCATTTTTGTGAGTTGCCTACATCAACATGTACCAAAATTAGACATGGAGATACATAATCTCTGAAGGCTTATAAACAAATATAAAGAGTCTTAATACACTCAACCAAATACAGAGGGAACATTTACCCTCACAATAGGAGTGATAAATTCCACAACAAATGAAGGAATTTTAAGCAGTGATGGCCAGTTATGGTGTATGAAATTGATCAGCAATCCTTTGATGTGGGAACCATCATGGTCCTTTAAGAGACAAAGGACAAGTCAAAAAGGATCTCACTAGAAAGGGTGTCAGAATTAAGCAGAAACTAAACAGCGTTAGACAAAGATCATGTACCTAGTCTGTTATTATCATCAAATGGCCATATCTTAAAGATTTAATGCTATCATATATTTTATCTTTCTGTAGACCAAGGATTTTTTATATATTTACTATCTCTTTATTCTCCATTTTTTGGTGAGTGGTAGCTTCCCTTACATTGAGCAACTTACCTCTGAGAGGAAACACGCCATAATAATCTTGACCAACAATAGATATTCCTACCACCTGATAGGATAAAGATAACTAAAATAGCAAAAAATTAAATTGGAAAGTGATGTCGAAACATGTCACAATACTACCAAATTCAGTATTCACATTTCCCTAATTCAAGGCACAAACACTTACAGCAAGAGCCTTGGCTGAGTCACCCTCCATTAATATTAAAGTACATTGATAAGAATTCTTCCCCCCTGCTTGATTTACATCATCAAGTTTGGGAACATCAATTAATTTCCCCTTTTTGGTTCCATCAGTTTTCTTAAGATCTTTTTTTTGTTTAAACTCTTCCCATGCCAGTATACTTTTAAGTACACACTTTTCCACTGCACTCATCAGGTCAAACAAAGTTACAAAGCTCATCTTAGACCCTAGCATTGCAAAAATTACATGTACTCAGAAATGCTACATCTTAGACACCACACCTGGATTTATTGACATGGGTTGCAAATGTGAAACAGTGAAAATTACTATAAATTTATAACAGCAAAATGTATCAGAATAAAAAACAGAATAAAAACTATGAATTAAAACGAATTATACTTACAATCAACATGGAAACCAAACGTTGATTCGAGAAATTTCTTGTCTTCTTCCACGAGTGTTGCCTTGGTTGTAACAATTGGTAAATTTTTGAACGGAAGGCCTGTAAACCGATGGATGTCATTTGCTTCCATACTGAATTGGAACATTCGGCCATCGTTCAGAGTCACATAAAAAATGTCGTCCTCTGAATTGTAGGATGACAGAAGGTAATTCAATATATCCGGATCTGTTTTGAAATGGGGCATATTAACGAGCCCTATAAATTCACACGCATCCATCAAATCTTTATATTCTGAAGACATCTTTAAAATATATGGATGTGAGGGCATAAGGGATTCCTGTAGTTGATCTTGGAAATCAATTGAATTGGATTCTCTTGATTTTTTTACTGAACTTGCAGTTGGGAAGCATGTGAAGTCGACATTATAGTTGTACTTGCGTCTTTGACAATGATTGAGACCTGCAAAAATTCAAGAGCGGGAAGGTGAAAATGAGAAAATGACTAGTTGAAGGGTATTTATAGGCTAAATCAGGTATCAATGGCTTTAATTGACGTGTGTCAAAGGTCTTAGCTGACGCGTGACAATAGTCCTAGCTATCGCGCATCAATAGGATCCAATGACATGCGTCAATAACAGCCAATGACGTGTGTCAATAGGAGCCAGTGACGTGCGTCAATAGGATCTAGTGATGTGCGTCAATAGGAGCCAGTGACGCACGTCAATAAGATCCAGTGACGCGCATCAATAGGATCCAGTGATGCGCGTCAGTAGGAGCCAGTGACGTGTGTCAATAGGAGCCAGTGACGCGCGTCAATAAGAGCTAGTGACACGTGTCAATAGGATCCAATGACGTTCTATTAACGAACGTCAGGAGTGATTATTGACGTCTTGTTGTCACACGTGAGGAGTATCCTTCATTGGTTTTGTTTCATGCACAAATACCATCATGAAGTTGATAGGGCAAGGGACTTGTTCCGTTTAACTGATTTGGAGACATTGCTTACATTGGTTGGTATTCTTCCAATGTTAAAGGAGATCAATACACTGATGAAGCATGCATAGGGCAGATTAATCTATATTATGGATTTTATACAGATGAGAAAAATGGTATGTCAAAGTCTTGATATATTGTACTATTCCCAGGATAATTTTGATGCACCTGTTTTTGAAAATTGGAAAGATTTATTAGATCTTAAAAATCCTAACACCTTTTTGAGATTTAATATCCACGATCACCTCTGCATCACTGTTAATGGGAGGGAAATACCAATGCACATTTTACAAAAATTTCAAGATATTACAGGATCGGAACGAGAAGATGTTCCCGTGACATGTAATTTGTTTGAGTCTGTTATAGTTGAAACAAGAATAAAGCTTAAAATTTTTTCAGAAACCTTGTCATCAGAAATTAGGGAACATTTCTATAAAGATAAAATTCTGGAAGCCATGGGTGTGATGAACCCTAATTTTTGAAATATTTAAGGTGGCCGTGCAAACTTTGTTAGAAAGTATTTCCATAAATCAATGGGTATAATAATGGAACAATTTACAAAGACGTCAGAGCTCAAGGGTATGGAAATCAAAGGTATACTGAATGCCAATTTATTAAAGTTTCAGTCAAAAAAATTTGCAACAACAATGAGGAACCAATATAAGAATTTAGATCAACCTTCTGAAAGTGGTGCTATTACAAGGCTGTGGCGAGGAATCTATCAAAGTTCTATCTTACAAGAAGATATCAGTGAATATTTCATATTATATGAGTTATGCCAAACAATGATTTTGGGGTCTGTGGAGGATGAAAGGGTTTTCAGTGCATTGTCATTTATAAAATCAAAACTGAGAAATAGGTTGGATAAAAATATGGAAAGTTGTATGAGGTGTTATGTTTCTCGATACTCCATCGAAACCTTTCCTTTCGACAAAGCAATTGCACACTGGAATTCCCTTTGCGAAAGAAGAGGTGTGAATAATATAGAAACAAGTACAAATATTCCCAACCTTGTGTAGTGCCCACATTTTTATAGCTTCAGTTATCTGTTGGTTCCTTTATTTCTAGACATGTTTTGATTGAGACTCTGATAGACGTTGGACATTTTACTATGATATTTTATTCTCTTGGACATTATGGCATTTTGGGCGCGTAGATGTATTTTAATTGGGCACCATGGGTGAACCCTCAATTTTTAATGTAATTGTGTCTTGTAAAATTAATTAGGTTTAGGATGTATTTGTATTAAGTAAACTAGCTTAGGGGTTAATAATCTTATCTTAAGTTAAGTATTGGTTTTGGGAAGTGTGTGTGTGTGTGTTGGTAAAAGGGATTGGGGACCACATGTGAACCTTGGGTGAACCCCACACCCTCTACCCTTGTGCCCAAGCATGCCAAACCCGAAATTGGGTTATTTTGGGTAATTTTAGGGACCCCTTTTGAGTTTGGGGGTTCCCTTAGCATGAAAATGGGCCCTTGGACCCTACCTAATAGGTAGGGGGGCCTATTTCCAAGGTTTGGAGGGAGTTTCCATCCCATTTAGCCCTCTTTAGTCACCATCCATGTAAGATGGTTGGATTGTGTGAAAGTGTTAAAAGTTGCTCCACTTTGTTTTATTTTAGTTTTTAGTATTTTGGGTGAAAAGGGATAAAAGGTGAGTTTACTCTTACTTATTTTGTTTTTGGAATCTTTGACTCTTGAGAGGAGAGGGGGTGACAGTTGTCACTTTCCCATTGGTGAGGAAACTTTTGGGATCCTCTTTTTATTCTTCCTAATGTGGGAAGAATGGGTCTTCTTGGTTCATTTTTTTGGAGCACTTGGAGAATTTTTGGGAGCTTGGAAGGGAGCTTGGACAAAGGGGAAAAGCTTAGAGTCTTTGAAAGCATTATAGAGGTAGGGTTCTTAACCTTCTTCTTCTTAGTTGTGCTTATATTGTATGTATGCTTGATCAATGAAATAATGTGTGTGAAATATGTGTTATGTAGTTGTTTGTTCTTGTGGTTTTTCTTGTTTTCTCTCTACCATCATTTGGATTGATGATTTTTCTAGAGAATGTAGGGGAAGAGAGAGGGATTTCCCTCTCAAACCTCATGGTTGTTGGTCAAGCCATGAAGGTCCCTTCTCATCCCATCATATGGTTTGAGGTGGGAGAAAGGTTCATATGGCTTGATCCTTTCCCCATTCTTAGTGAGGAAATCCATGTGGGTTTGAAAATCCTCCCAAGAAGGATCTCTATAGTATAAGGAGGAATAAGGAGGATGTATGATTAGGAGGTATAAGGAGTTTTTATATATGTATTTATTGGTGCTCCTATGGTTGGACACCTTGATTTGGGCATCCTTCTTCCTCTCTTCCCCCTTGTGAGGTTGACATTGTTATCCTCGTGTGTGGTTTTCATTGTATAGTAGGTCTAAGTAGTTGAATGGTCTTATGTTTTCTCTTGTTGTGTGTTTAAACCCCATATATACTTGTGCACATTGTGGAAGCTAGTTCCTCTCTCCCATGGGCTTGGGGGAGGCTAGCATGACTTCCAACCATGGAAAGACATGTGATGATGCCTATTGGTTGGGTGGTAAACAAGCTATATTTCTCTTGGAGTTGGATTCTTGTAGGAGTATTGGAGTTGGAGCTCAAGTTGGAGATAGTAGAGCCTCTTGTCATCTTGGACTTACTCATTTTTTGTGGGCATTACCTTCATTTTGTAAATAAATGTAGCTTTGTAAATATTTATACTCTTGTAAAGACCCATTTTGTACTTATTGTATTTGATAAAGCATTAGTCTCTATTAAGGAAACTTTTTATTTTATAGTTGCAAGAAGCTTGTAAGATTGTCATTTGAATTTATAATGAAACCAAGAACTTTTTATTTTCAATGCCTTCATTTGGAAAGGTTTATTGTTTTAGAAATATGCAATATAAATGTGCATTACATATAAAATCTGAAAGTTTAGTGTGCTTCCATTATATTTCATTTTTAAAAAAATATGGCACTACATTTGGTATCAAAACTTGGTTTCAACACACAGACTTTTGGGTAACTTGTAGATGTCTTAGTCTTGCTTTTAAAAAAAAAAAGGGAATATATATATATATATATATATATATACATGGATGTTTTATTATAGCCTCCTTGCATGAGAATCTGAAATATTTAATTAGTTAGTATTGCAAAATTTTTTTTTTTTTGAAAATACCAATTAGTTAGCCCATTCAAGGAAAATTAGTGTTCATTGTGTTTTTTTAAAAATGGTTATATTATCAATTTTTTTTAGGTTTTGGCCTGCAAGTTTGTTAGTATTGATCAAGAAATGAAAATAAATTTAATATAGTTATTTTATTTTTATTTCGCTTCCTATTTATAACTATGTTTTGCTAGAATAAACAAAAATAAATAAAAAAATAAAAAAATAAATAAAATAAAATCAATTTGTGTGTGTGTGTGTGTATATATATATTATAGTATATATATATATATTCTATGTTAAATAATATATAAATTTAAAAATATATTTGTTTTTTATATTTTTTAAATATATATATATATATATATATATATAAATGAAATATAATAAAATAGATTTTAGTTTTATATATATAAACATATAGATTTAAAATATTAAAAAAAAACAAAAAAAACAAAAAAAAACAACAAAAAAAAAACAAACGGACTGTGTTTGGGAGGACCGAACCCCCCCAAACCCCAAACTCTCCCGCATCCCCAATCTTCCCCTGCCCCGCCCAAACCCCAATCGCCCCCCCCACAGCCCCCTATCCCCTGTTTCCCCCAGACCCCCGCGGACAGACCCCGCGCCCCCCCACCGGACAGACCCCGCGCTACCCCCCGGACAGACCCCATGCCACCCCCCGAACAGACCCCCCCCCAACGCCCAAACCCTACCTCGACCAGCGCCCCAGACGCTGTGCACTGCCCTTCCCCGGCCCCGGACCCCCCGCACCCTGCTGCCCTACTACCCGCGGCCGTTCCTTGCTGCGACGGCCTACCGCCGCCTGCCCCTCCGCCCATCCACCGCAGAACAGCCTGTAAATTAAAAATAATAATAATAATAATAATAATAATAATACAACTATATATATATATATATATTATAATATATATATATGTACACATATTTATATATATAAAAAAAAATGTATAATTTATATATAAAAAATTTAGATATATATATATCAAAACTGGGGGTTTTCTCTTACCATTTTTTTGTTTTAAAAGAAATATATGGATTTCTCAAAAAAAAAACATGCATGGATGTATGGAATTCAAAAATATATATATATATATATATTTATATATCTCTCAACAAATGAGAGATTCCATGAATTCATCTCTCCATTATCTCCTCCACAACCTGCACATTCAAATGACAAAACAAATGAGAAAAGAATAGAGAGGAAAAGAGACATAGAGAAATTTAGGGCACTTTTAGGGTAGATTTAAAATCAATGACCAAGATTAGAATTGATGCTAGGGCTCCCATTCAACCCCACTTTATTTTAAAAAAGAAAAAAACATGACTTTTAATGGGATTGAAAAATAAATTAAGAGGGGTGTATGGGTGGATTAAATAAAAAGGGGGAGTGTGTGTGGACAAACTAAGATAAAAAGGGGGGAAACAAAAATTAAATTAAAAAGGGGTGTGTGGTAAAATTAATTAAAAAGGGGGAGACTAATTATTTACAAAAAGTGTAAAAAAAAAAAATTTAATTTATAACCCTAAGGAGATTAATAGATTAAAATAATTAAATTATTGCAGGACGGTACTAATTTTTTTTCGGGAAATTAAATAAATAAATAAATTAATTAATAATTATTATAAATTAATTATTAATGGGAGGGAGCATTGCTTCTTGTGTTAAAATGATAATAACAATAATAATAATCATTAAAATAATAAAAATAATGATAATATAACGCTTCCAACAAACGTTTAGAAGTTTATAAAACATTTCTTTTTTTACCTCGGGTTCAGGATGGCACCCAAGAGGGGACGCTCAGCTCGAGGTTCGGGACGTAGTACACTTACACGGGAGTCACCGGCCCCCGATTTTGGGCCTCAGATATTGGAGACCCTGCAGCAGCTGATAGGTGTCGTAAAGGAGCGTCTTCCACCACCACAGGTGCCGAGAGAGGAGGACATTCAGTTAGGAGATGAGGAGTTCATTGGTGAGGATGCACATCCAGAGCCACCTGAGCACGACATTCCAAGATGAGAGAGGTCACGCAGCCCTTCCATTCTTGGCGAGAGGGTGGCCTCATTTCGTCATAGCCATTCACACAGCTTCGCGAGACCTTTTGGAGATATGCGACCCCTCTCACCTGTTAGACCACACCGTCAGGATCGAGACACAGGCAGTGTGATTCGAGACCTTCTTCGCCTTCAGCCACCTATGTTTACTGGGGTGGAGTCCTGGCTTCTTAGCTTGGATAGCTGCTTTGGTTTGCACTCTCATGAGAGCAACGTCAAAGCTAGGTTCGCCATACACCTCCTCCGAGACGCAGCAGGTGTTTGGTGGAGGAATGAGGAGCGGAAGCTCCATTTGACTCAGGATACAGTGACATGGGAGTTGTTCGAGGAGCGATTAAGGGCCCGGTATATGTCAGAGCATTTTGTGCAGAAGAGGATTGATGAGTTTCACAACTTGCGACAGGGTTCTGGCTCAGTGGCACAGTACGAGAGCAGGTTCTTGGGTCTCTTGCAATATGTAGACTACCTGCAAGACAAGAAATTACAGGTAAACATGTTCATTCGGGGCCTGAATGCAGATATAGCAGGAGCTGTTAGGATGTTATCTCCTCCCACACTCGAGAAGGCCATTGAGAAGGCCTACTTGGCTGAGGAGAATAGGACCAAGGCTCAGGAGCACAGAGAAAGAAACAAGAGTAAGTTTCAGGATAGGATTCAGGCATTCCAGAGTTAGAGAGCACGGGGAGCAGTACCACCCCCTAGAGGAGGATTCTGGTCTTCTCCAGCAGCATCGAGAGCTCCTCCACACCCACCACAACAGACACAGCATCAAGGACACCAGCATCAGAGGGGTAGACAGACTCAGAGTTTTCAACAAGGTGGGTCTAGAGGTGGTTTTGGTGGGTCTAGAGATAGGAGGTTAGGTACTCATCACTCCCAGCCAGCCCGCTCGCAGCAGTCTACTAGGGTTGGACCGGCAGGTTCAGTTCGTCAGAGCACAGGAGGGACCCCATCTCAGAGGGGTATAGGAGGATGTTTTATTTGTGGGGCTCCAGATCATTATGTGCGTATGTGTCCGCACAAGCCCACTACTACAGATATGCAGAGAGCTCCTAGATCTGAGCAGACAGTGGGTGACGTGGGACGTGCCCATCATGTGTATGTAGCGGTTGACAATAGCTAGGCTGAGCATCAGGCCACAGTCATTGAGACGACAGGTACTATCAGGGGTATTTTTGTCTCAGTAATTTTTGATTCAGGTGCTTCAGATTCCTTTATATCACCTTCTATAGTGGACCAGTGTGGGCTACTGGTGGCTAGGAAGTCAGATAGTTGGCAAGTTGAGTTGGCCTCTGGGGCTAAACTCGTCGTGGACTCGTATGTGGAGAGTTGTGTACTCGATTTGGGAGTCTTCTCCACTATGCTTGACCTCCGAGTTATTCCTCTAGGTTCATATCAGGTAGTTTTGAGTATGGATTGGCTCGAGGCTCATCAAGCCAAGGTGGATTGTAGAGAGAAGGTCATTGAGTGTCAGGATGATTTGGGTAGTGCAGTTGTGATTTCAGGGATGCAGAGACCCATTTCCTTGCATATGATCTCGACTAAGCAACTCAAGCGGAGCATGCATAAGGGTTGTCAGTTGTTTGCTATCACTATCAGTGATCATTCGGATAGTACTCGAGAGCATTCACCCCTTGATGATCACGCAGTTTTGAGGGAGTATTTAGATGTGTTTCCAGGAGAGCTTCCAGGTTTACCACCTAGTAGAGAGGTGGATTTCACCATTGACTTAGTGCCTGGATCTGCACCAGTTTCTAGGGCACCCTATCGGATGACGACTTCAGAGCTTCATGAGCTCAAGATTCAGTTAGAGGAGTTGTTAGAGAAGGGTCTCATTCGCCCTAGTGTATCTCCTTGAGGAGTGCCAGTCATATTTGTGAAGAAGAAGTATGGTTCTCTTAGGATTTGTGTAGATTTCAGACAGCTCAACAAAGTCACAATAAAGAACCATTACCCACTCCCTAGGCTTGATGACTTGTTTGATCAGATGCGGGGAGCTAGAGTGTTCTCCAAAATCGATCTCAAGTCAGGATATCATCAGTTGCGCATTTCAGATGTAGACATTCATAAGACAGCATTTCGTACATGGTACGGGCATTATGAGTTCACAGTGGTTCCATTTGGTTTGACTAATGCCCCAGCTGTCTTCATGAGCCTCATGAATGGAGTATTCAGGACATTTCTGGATCACTTTGTCTTAGTGTTCCTTGATGACATATTGATATATTCTCATTCCGAGGAGGAACACGAGGAGCATTTGAGGCAGGTACTTCAGGTTTTGAGAGAGCAGAAGTTGTATGGGAACTTGGAAAAATGCAGCTTCTTTCAGACAGAGATTCAATACTTGGGTCATATCATTTCAGGCAAGGGTATCTCCGTAGATCCCTCTAAGATTCAGGCTATCTTGGATTGGCCAGCACCCACATCAGTCACTGAGGTGAGGAGATTCATGGGTTTAGCAGGGTATTACCGCAGGTTTGTGCAGGAATTTTCTAGGATTGCTCACCCTATTACTTCTCTTCAGAGGAAAGGGAAGAAGTTTGATTGGTCAGAAAAATGTGAGCAGGCCTTTCAGTTGCTTAAGGAAAGGTTAACCACGGCGCCCATCTTAGCAGTTCCAGACCCAACAGAGGATTTTTTTGTTTGTACTGATGCATCACTAGAGGGTTTGGGAGCAGTTCTTATGTAGGAGCGTCGGGTTATTGCTTTTGAGTCTCGTAAGCTCAAGGACTTGAGCTTAACTATCCTACTCACGACTTAGAGCTTGCAGCAGTTGTTCATGCACTTATGCAATGGCGACACTTCCTTTTGGGTAGACCTTTCATCTTGAGGATAGATCATTGTAGATTACAGTATATCTTCTCTCAGCCAAACCTCAACGCTCGTCAACGGTGTTGGATGGAGTTCCTTTGTGAGTATGACATGGAGGTGTAGTATATCAAGGGAAAGGAAAATGTTGTTGCAGATGCACTTAGTAGACGACAGCATGTGCTTGCTTCTTTGACACTGCAGTCAGATTTGAGAGGCAGGATACTTGAGCACCTTCCAGAGGACAGGTTTTATGAGGGTGCTAGGCAGATGTTGGATTCTCAGGGTTCTTTTAGGGGCAGATATTCTAGATGCATGTTAGAGTCAGATGGTTTGCTTCGGTTCCATAGGTGCATTTATGTGCCTAAGGAAGATGATCTGCGTAGTTTCATCCTTACTGAGGCTCATCGAGCCCTATACGCAGCACATCCAGGAGTGAAGAAGATGCATGCTGATTTGAGAGAGTTATATTATTGGCCAGGTCTTCATCAGGACATAGCAGATTTTGTAGCACGTTGTCTTGAGTGTCAGAGAGTCAAGGCAGAGCATTCTCATCCCGCAGGAATTTTATACCCTCATGACATTCCCGAGTGGAAATGGGATGTGATCTCCATGGATTTCATAGTAGGACTTCCTACGTCCTCTTATCGTCATGATGCCATTATGGTCACAGTGGATAATTTGACCAAGGTTGCGCATTTCTTGCCAACCAAGGTCACCTATAATGCACAGGCCATTGCCAAAGTGTTTATGGAGGATATTTTCAGATTGCATGGGATTCCAAAGACGATCATTAATGACAGAGACACTATCTACACATCAGTTTTCTGGACTTCTTTTCAGGAGGCCTTGGGTACATAGATTAATTTTAGTTCGCCATATCATCCAGAGATAGATGGGCAAACAGAGAGGGTTAATCAGGTTCTTAAGGACATGTTGACGATGTACGTGATGGACCAGTAGAAGAAGTGGGAAGACTATTTGCATTTAGTTGACTTTTCCTACAATAATAGTTATCATAGCTCCATTGGCATGGCTCCCTACCAGGCTTTGTATGGACGACCTTGAGGACACCTTTGAGCTGGGATAGACTAGATGACAGGATTATTTTGGGGCCAGCTTACCTTCAGGATTTAGAGCAGCAGGTTGTTCTGATTCGGCAGCGTCTTGAGTAGGCTAGAGCACGCCAGAAGGCATATGCGGACACCAAGAGGATCGATCGTCACTTCTCAGTGGGTGACAAAGTCTTCTTGAGGGTTCATCCTCATAAGAGTCTGATCCATTATGGAAAGGGTTCTAAGCTATCACCTCGTTTTGTGGGGCCTTTTGATATTCTTGAGGTCATCGGTCTAGTTGCCTATCACCTAGCTTTGCCACCACGCCTTGCACGGGCCCACGATGTTTTTCATGTTTCTGTACTACGTAGATATGTACCAGATGTTTCTCATGTTTTGGATTGGTCGGCATTACAGGTAGAGGATGGAGGGCAATGGAGATTGGAGCCCGTACGCATACTGGAGCACTGGAGGTTGGCCCTTCGGGGTCGAGATTTGGACCAGGTTAGAGTGCAGTGGGACCGATACGACGAGTCATCAGCTACCTGGGAGGATGCTACACCACTGAGGGCTAGATATCCCTATCTCTTCCAATGACTTCTAGGAGGAAGTCTAATTCTAGGAGAGGGGGATGTAGTGCCCACATTTTTATAGCTCCAGTTATCTGTTGGTTCCTTTATTTATAGACATGTTTTGATTGAGACTCTGATAGACGTTGGACATTTTACTATGATATTTTATTCTCTTGGACATTATGGCATTTTGGGCGCGTAGCACTAATTGGACTAGATTCGTATACTAATATATTTTGTATGATGTGATGACACTAACAGGGTTATATGATAGACTTATTGGTTAGATATTAGTCTCTTGTGGTTAATTTGATTGATGATATAGTGTTTTGGATTTAATGATGGTGATTTTCATGCTAACCTAAGTGTATGTCGTTACAATTTTATGTGTGGATGATTCATGGCAAACTATGTGGATAATTGGATGCATTGCACTATCAATTGTAAATTATATTCGGACATTATAAGTTTGATTGTTATTGTGATGTATAGATATGTTTACTATATTGGACAGGTGCGGTTAATGTGTGCAATGAGTGTGCAGGTGACAGGTATAGGAGAGCATGGGTTTCAGGACAGCTACGCAATTGTGCACAAGCGACCCACGGGCTGAGTCCTAACCATGCTAAATTGTTTGAAGACTTCAATTAGATGTATTTTAATTGGGCACCGTGGGTGAACCCTCAATTTTTAATGTAATTGTGTCTTGTAAAATTAATTAGGTTTAGGATGTATTTGTATTAAGTAAACTAGCTTAGGGGTTAATAATCTTATCTTAAGTTAAGTGTTGGTTTTGGGAAGTGTGTGTGTGTTGGTAAAAGGGATTGGGGACCACATGTGAACCTTGGGTGAACCCCACACCCTCTACCCTTGTGCCCAAGCATGCCAAACCCGAAATTGGGTTATTTTGGGTAATTTTAGGGACCCCTTTTGAGTTTGGGGGTTCCCTTAGCATGAAAATGGGCCCTTGGACCCTACCTAATAGGTAGGGGGGCCTATTTCCAAGGTTTGGAGGGAGTTTCCCTCCCATTTAGCCCTCTTTAGTCACCATCCATGTAAGATGGTTGGATTGTGTGAAAGTGTTAAAAGTTGCTCCACTTTGTTTTATTTTAGTTTTTAGTATTTTGGGTGAAAAGGGATAAAAGGTGAGTTTACTCTTACTTATTTTGTTTTTGGAATCTTTGACTCTTGAGAGGAGAGGGGGTGACAGTTGTCACTTTCCCATTGGTGAGGAAACTTTTGGGATCCTCTTTTTATTCTTCCTAATGTGGGAAGAATGGGTCTTCTTGGTTCATTTTTTTGGAGCACTTGGAGAATTTTTGGGAGCTTGGAAGGGAGCTTGGACAAAGGGGAAAAGCTTAGAGTCTTTGAAAGCATTATAGAGGTAGGGTTCTTAACCTTCTTCTTCTTAGTTGTGCTTATATTGTATGTATGCTTGATCAATGAAATAATGTGTGTGAAATATGTGTTATGTAGTTGTTTGTTCTTGTGGTTTTTCTTGTTTTCTCTCTACCATCATTTGGATTGATGATTTTTCTAGAGAATGTAGGGGAAGAGAGAGGGATTTCCCTCTCAAACCTCATGGTTGTTGGTCAAGCCATGAAGGTCCCTTCTCATCCCATCATATGGTTTGAGGTGGGAGAAAGGTTCATATGGCTTGATCCTTTCCCCATTCTTAGTGAGGAAATCCATGTGGGTTTGAAAATCCTCCCAAGAAGGATCTCTATAGTATAAGGAGGAATAAGGAGGATGTATGATTAGGAGGTATAAGGAGTTTTTATATATGTATTTATTGGTGCTCCTATGGTTGGACACCTTGATTTGGGCATCCTTCTTCCTCTCTTCCCCCTTGTGAGATTGACATTGTTATCCTCGTGTGTGGTTTTCATTGTATAGTAGGTCTAAGTAGTTGAATGGTCTTATGTTTTCTCTTGTTGTGTGTTTAAACCCCATATATACTTGTGCACATTGTGGAAGCTAGTTCCTCTCTCCCATGGGCTTGGGGGAGGCTAGCATGACTTCTAACCATGGAAAGGCATGTGATGATGCCTATTAGTTGGGTGGTAAACAAGCCATATTCTCTTGGAGTTGGTTTCTTGTAGGAGTATTGGAGTTGGAGCTCAAGTTGGAGATAGTAGAGCCTCTTGTCATCTTGGACTTACTCATCTTTTGTGGGCATTACCTTCATTTTGTAAATAAATGTAGCTTTGTAAAGATTTATACTCTTGTAAAGACCCATTTTGTACTTATTGTATTTGATAAAGCATTAGTCTCTATTAAGGAAACTTTTTATTTTATAGTTGCAAGAAGCTTGTAAGATTGTCATTTGAATTTATAATGAAACCAAGAACTTTTTATTTTAAATGCCTTCATTTGGAAAGGTTTGTTGTTTTAGAAATATGCAATATAAATGTGCATTACATATAAAATCTGAAAGTTTAGTGTGTTTGCATTGTATTTCATTTTTAAAAAAATATGGCATTACACCTTGAGAGTGTAATTGGCTCTTCGTCACATTCTACAGAAGACAACATCGAGTTTGATGAAGCTATTGATAATGGATTGTTTCAACTTTAAATAGGTATCTTTTTTATCTATCTTTTATCTTTATCATTAAAGATGTTACAGGTCTATATACTAAAAATGTCAGGCAATTCACCCATCTATCTACTAATCCATTTCTCTTGTTGGGTTTTTTTAAAACACAAATCTAGCTCATTACCAGTGGCAGTGATGATTTCAACTTTATGGAGGTATCTTTTTCCCCTTAATCTTATTGTTTGTTACTATTCATTTTTTTCAGCTCTGGTTATCAGTAATGATGTTACAGGTCTATGTATTTACATTTAGTTAAATATAATCTTTTTATTTTTTAAAAATGTGGGTTGACATCCGTTCAAGGAAGCTGTTACTTCTCGGGACTAACAATGTCAGGCAACTCACCCATCTATCTACTAATCCATTTTTTGTGTTGAATTTTTTTAAGACAAAGATATAGCACATTACCGGTGATGATTTCAATTTTAAATAGGTATCTTCTTCAACATAATCTTATTGTTTGTTACTTTACATTTTTTTAGCTCTTGTTATCATTAAAGATGTTACAGGTCTAATTCTATATATTTACATTTATTTAAAGATATTGTTGGTCTATATATTTAAAGATGTTGCTGGCACTTCTCAGGACTGACAATGTCAGGCAACTCACCCCTCTATCTACAATGTCAGGTAAAACAAAGATCTAGCACATTACCCTTGATGATTTCACAACAATCTAATACATAAGAGGTAAGCTAATCCCTATCATATTTGCAATTATGTTTAATTTCTTACCAGTGATGATTCTTTCTTGATTTCTTAGAATTATATTTAATTTATTTTTTATATGTGCAAAATCCTTTGATATATTTTTTTAACTGTGGGATAAACAATACATTATACAATTTTAAATATAAGTTCACATAAAATTCCTCATCATCCATATATATCATATCATCACTATATCATTATCATATCCTGACTCCTGACACTACAATTATTATTAACACAATTATTTATCTAATTTAAATTTATTAAAACAATTCAGTTTTTTTAAAATAATTCATTATCATATCATTACAATTCTATTCATTCTAATGTCATCTATATCCTTTCTAATCATTAATGTCATCTTTATCCATTATAACACATTCCATTTATTTATCATCTATATCCATTCTAATGACATTATGCTCATATCGTTACAAGTATAGAGAATAATTATCTTAAAACAAGTACAAAAGTCTAGAGAAGAAGAATTACTATGCTTGATGATAAATCTACATCCACATTAAATTGATCATCGTCCATATATATCATATCATTATCGCCATTCATCATCTTTCAGCATCATCTATCATTAATTATCAATTATCATCATTCATCATCTACGTCCATATACAATTCATGACAATGCAAGTAAATAAGAAACATACATATAATTCATGATAATCACCATCTAATGCAATTAAAATTAAAGACTGTATATAAATCCATATAATTAAATTCAAATACCATAGTACATACTCAATAGTAGAAGTTTTCAAATTCAATATTTAAAGTTTCCTCAATAATAAAAGTTTCTAATTTTCAAAACCCTCTTTTTCTTTAGACAATTCTACTCCTCTGCTCTCTTCCCCAACGGCTTCTTCCATTATGGCTGTACCTCTTTCCCCAACACCAGAAATAACCCCTAAAATTATAAGATCTTCAGCAGCGCTGTCCAGATTTTTTAAAAATTCTTTCTTCTTGATTTGTTGCATCTCCATGCGATAGAAAATTTGGATCAGCAGCTGCTTTGGCTTTGAACAATATGTCAGGGTCAAGACCATGCTCTTTAATTATCCGCTTTAGTGTATTGTTTTGTTTGTTAACCAAAACAATATTTTTCTTCAAATTTTTTGCTGCGGATAAGTTGTTCTTTGCTGTTTCCAAGTGAACTTGCAAAACCTTCACCTGACTCTTCAAATTTTCATATTTCAACTGCACAAAAAAAGTAATGTCAATTCAAAATATTAATGTAAATTCAAAATTTCAAATTAACAAAAATGATTGTTTGAATGTAATAGTACTTACAACCACTCTATCTCTTTCAGCATTTGCGATTGATACCAAATCCTTGTCCTTGGACCATTTGTTAAAATATGCCTGGGCCTCGGCACTAATATTTTCCAATTTGTTTAGATGGCTTATCTAAAATTCTGTCTTTATAGTTTTTGTTAAACGTGACAGTCCCACATTATTACTTGGGTAAGTAAGGAATCCATCTTCGTAGGTTGATTCTGGACTGTAGCGTATAAACTATCCCGTTGCCAATAATTTTCATAACGACTAATAATCTCATTGATAAGAACTTTAGCCCTTCTCTCCCATTCTATTAGCTGATTGGATATGAGGAATAATAAACTCACTGACATGTGATTGACAATCATTACCTATTAAGTTCTCCAAAGGAAAAGGTGGGAACTCTTCACTATTTGAATCTGATGCAGACGATCTTGCTGGAGAAGAATGGGGGCTTTCACAAAGATCAACTGCTCCTTGTTTCTACCTTTGGGTGGGCTGATCCTGTTTTTGAAAAAATAAATCAAGATTTAGATAAATAAATTTAAATCAAAATGTAATTCAAAATTGTAAAGCATATTAAAATTGAAATTTGAAGTATACCTTCTGGCCTTGAATCATCTCGCGGGTATCGAAAAAACCAGTTGGGTCATTACTATCAATGCCCAAATAATCTTCATCTAAATTTATATTGTTCAAAACAGATATGCCCGTTGCACTGGGAAAGCCACCAAGTGAGAGAGTTGGAATTCGAAACGAGGTGTCAAGGTTTAGTGTCCCACTAGGGGCCGGAGCAAAACTCATGTGTTTACCAATGTTCTTTTTCACTGTTCCTTTGGTTGGCATTTTAAAAATTAATGGTTGAGTGGGTGTCGGTGCCGTGGTTTGATCATGACTGACATGTGTTGAAAAGTACAAGAAAAAAATGAAAAAATATTAAAACAATTCATAAAGTCAAAAACTACGAAATTAAACGTACTATAGAAAAGTTGTACCTTGTTGTCGAGGGGTTGTTTTTTTCGGTGCTACGGGTGGCCTTATAGGAGTTGAACTCAGTGGCTGTTCAGAAGATATGAATGCATGTGACTGTATGGAGTGAGTTGGGGAATAAGGTTGAGTTTGTGAAACAGGTGTATGTTCCAAAGTCCCTACAATTCATCAATATTAAATGTTGTCAATTCATTTGGTTAAAATTTAAATTGAAAAATAAATATGCAACTTTGGAATTTGTAAATAATATATGAGAATGTATTACTTCTCTGGCGTTTAACGAGTTCAAACTACTTGAGGGTTTGGAGAGGAGTGAGCTTCCATTTCAGATTGGGAGTCCCCCAAAGCCTCCGCATGTTGTTGGCCTCTTCCTCTTGACATCTTTTTTTTTCTTGGAATGGCTTCAAGATATCTTCTCTGCAAAACATTAAAATTTAAGTTTTAATAACTGTGCACTGTAATGACAAAAATTGTTATACAATTACAAACTAAATAGTTTATACCTGTTGTTCATCAAATGGAATTGAGAATTTCTTCAAAGCCTCATCAGAGCAAGTAGGAATCTTCTTTATGTTTTAAATTTAAAAGTGCCTCATAGTAGAAGGCCGAGGAGATAGTTTTTTGAATAAATGAAAGGTTTATCTGAAGAGTTTTGAATTTGTTATGTCAGTTCTTATTTTTTTGGATAGATATGTGCACCAATCGAATTTTTGTTTTGAGATAGTGGCACACAATATATGCAATGGCCCAATTTGGTATATCCATTTGGCGACCCTGCATAACAATTCTGGCTTGAAAAAATGAAATAAGTGCAGCAAGAAAGTGGTGTGTAATTGATTGTGTATCTACACCATGCCTGGATTTATTGACATGGGCTGCAAATGTGAAATAGTGAAAATTACTTTAAATTTATAACAGCAAATTGTATCAGAATAAAAAACAGATTAAAAAATATGAATTAAAAGGAATTATACTTACAATCAACATGGAAACCGTACGTTGATTCAAGAAATTTCTTGTCTTCTTCCAGGAGTGTTGCCTTGGTTGTAACAATTGGTAAATTTTTGATACGGAAGGCCCAGTAAACCGATGTATGTCATTTGATTCAATAGTGAATTGGAACATTTGGCCATCGTTCAAAGTCACATAAAATATACCGTCCTCTGAATTGTAGCATGATAGAAGGTAATTCAAAATATCCGGATCTGTTTCGAAATGGGGCATATTAACGAGCCCTATAAATTCACACTGCTTCCATCAAATAGCTTGATATTCTAAAGACATCTTTAAAGCCGTATGGATGTGAGGGCATAACGGATTCCTGTAGTTGATCTTGGAAATCAATTGAGTTGGATTCTCTTGATTTTCTTGTTGAACTTGCAATTGGGAAGCATGTGAAGTCGACATTATAGCTGTTACTTACGTCTTTGTCAACAGATTTAGACCTACAAAAATTCAAGAACAGGCAAAACGAAAATGAGAAAATGAGTGGTACAAGGGTATTTATAACCTAAATAGGGCGTCACCTGGCCCCTATTGACGTGCATCAATAGGTTACAGTGACGTGCGTCATTTGATTACACTGTCGTGCGTCAATACAAGATAGTGTCACGCGTCAATAGAAGATAGTGTCGCGTGTCAATAGAAGATAGTGTCGCGTGTCAATAGAAGATAGTGTCATGCGTCAATAGAAGATAGTGTCGCGTGTCAATAGAAGATAGTGTCGCATATCAATAGAAGATAGTGTCGCGCGTCAATAGAAGATAGTGTCGCGCATCAATAGAAGATAGTGTCGCACGTTAGTAGAAGCAAATGACGCACACCAATAAGAGCAAGTGACGCGCGTTAGTAGGAGCAAATGACGCGCGTCATCAGGGGCTAGTGACGTCATTACGAGCCAGTGTCATGCATCATTTTGAGCTAGTGTCACGCTAGTGTCACACGTCATTACTATCTAGTGTCACTCCAGTGTCGCGCGTCATTACGAAACAAGTGTCACGCCAGTGACGTGTGTCATTACGAACTAGTGTTGTCGGACGTCACTGATGGAGCCTTGAAAAACCAAGTGAAAATTTTGTTTTTTAATACTGTAAAATTCACCTTTCGCTGAAAATGGTTACGAGTATATTTGCTAGGTATTTTCCACCTTCAATTTTATAGGGGTGTCTTAAAATGAACCCTGCCAGGAAGAAGTGGGAGCAAGCCATGGATGAGGAGCATCAGGCTCTCATGGAGAACCAGACATGGGATTTAGTAAAGCTACCTGAAGGAAAAAGAGCATTACAGAACAAGTGGGTGTACAGAGTTAAAGATGAAGGAGGAAAGAAAAGATAAAGGCCCAGTTGGTGGTCAAGGGGTTTGCACAGAAACAAGGTATAGATTTTGATGAGATATTTTATCTTATAGTAAAAATGGCTTCTATTATAACTGTTCTAGGAATAATTGCAGCAGAATACTTGCACTTAGAATAGCTTGATGTAAATACTACATTTCTCCATGGTGATTTGGAGGAGGAACTATATATGCAGCAACCAGAGGGCTATGAGGTCAAAGGTAGAGAGGAGATAGTGTGCAAACTGAAGAAGAACTTGTATGGCCTGAAACAAGCTCCACGTCAATGGTATAAGAAATCTGATAGCTTCATGATGGAGTAAGGTTATATTAGATGTCATTCTGACCATTGCGTGTATACAAAGAAATTTTAGGATGGAAGTTATATTATCTATGTTTGTATGTTGATGACATGTTGGTTGCAGGTAAAAACATGCAGGAAATAAAAGTACTTAAGAAACAGCTAAGCGAATCCTTTGATATGAAGGATTTGGGGGCAGCTAGAAAAATCCTTGGAATGAGGATAACTTGGGATAGGAAGGAACGGAAGCTAACTTTATCTCAGGAAGAGTAAATTAAGAAGGTATTGGATAGGTTTAAAATGCAGGATGCTAAACCGGTTGGGACTCCTTTGGCAGGCCATTTTAAGTTATCAAATGAGCACTGTCCCAAGACAGAGCAGGAAAGAAGACAAGATCGTCCAAAGTACCTTACTCTTTATGGGGGATTGACATGTTGGGATTTTTTTGAGAGGGGACACCTAAGTTGGTTAGATGGGCTATGTAACACCATGTAGTGGGAGCTGTGAGTAGATTTATCTTTTGCATTGCCAGAATTGACAAGAGATTTTGGTAATGCAGTAAAGTGGATCCTTCGATATGCTGAGAGGGACCATGGGGACAGTTTTGTGCTACAGTGGATCAAACACCACTTTACATGGTTATGTAGATTCAGACATGGCTAGAGATGTTGTAGATAGCAGGAGGAGCACATCCAGGTTCATATCTGGTAAACGATAGGTGGGACAGCAGTGAGCTGGATTTCATGACTACACTAAGCTGGTGGCTTTGATTAATTCCACAGAGGCTAAGGTATGTTGCTGCAACAGAGGCTTAGCAAAGAGTCTGATTTGGTTACAACAATGAACTTGAAGATGTCAAGAGACATAAGCAAGACTAAAATGTAAGTATGCATAGTCATAGTCTTTAGTGTCTTATAAGATCATGCCTAGCATTATTTTGTATGTTCTGCTTTCCAGATCTCCAGGACTGATCTTAGCATATATAGCTTAAGGTACCATTAAGTCATAAGAGACATGCTTTGGAGGAAGAGAAGTTGAAGTTGGAGAAGATTCATACCAGTCTAGAATCCTGCAGACATGATGACCAAGGTGCTCATCCTAGCGGGATTTTAAACTAAAGTAAGTGTATCTAGCTCATATGGTTATGTCTTCACAGAAACTAGTGAAGGGTTGAGAATCCTTGCTCTAGAGTTGAAAACTTAGTACTCCAAGTGGGAGATTGTTAGGTTGTGAAATACCTAAGGTGATGCTAGGTTATTTCTAAGCTAATACCTAATACTAACTAGTTATAAAGTATGATCTAACCTAAGATGACTATTTACCTATTATAATGTTTATAGCCTAAGGTAAATATTTTTAAACTAGCCTATGGTCTATCCTAAACTAATGAAGTATGGAAAGAGGACCTAAGGTTCATATGGAAAATGGGAAGCTAGGCGGCGGTTCCTAAGCTATTAATGTGATTTGATTTTGGAAATTAAGTGATAGTCTACTGCTAGATTTGGCAGAGGCATGAAATTTGGACGAAGCCCATGTGGAGTCTATTTACTATGGTCTAGTGATGCATATGATAGATGTTCACATAGGCTTCACCAATGTATTGCATGACAGTGTTTTGAGAGATCGGCTGTGAATTCTGTAGAGTTTGTTGAGCATAGCTCCAAATGGAGTCTCATTTATTACATTGAGAGAGCAGTGGCTTGTAATAAAATCTGAGCAAGTGGATTCTTGGTGGATGTTAGCCCAAATTGGGTGAACCACGTTAAATACTATCTCTTTGCATGTTGCTGTCTAGATCTTTGATCCTAGCAATTTTATTTGAGATCTGTGGCTAATTTGGTTTACATGGTCTATTTTTGTACTGTCAAGGGAATTTTGTGAGGGCATTATTCCATAGAGATTTTATCCCTTATTGATCCTAACAGCTCGAGAGATTTGAAGAATGCTTAGAAATCTTATATATGGGACTATTTGCTTGAAAAATAGGCTTGAGAGAACTAGTTTCAGGTTTGAGTTGATATGGCTCTGATCTCTTTGAGATATTTCTTTCCTCAAAATGCTCCGTTAAAATAAATCTACTGGAATGAGATAAATTGTTATCTATTTTTTTCTGGTTATTTACTTTCAACTGTTGAAGGAATATCTGTTATTTTTGGAGCATGTAATGGCATGTAAATGTTAAAGTTTTTCTTGAGGATATTCTTCTCTGAGTAAGTTCTAATGGGGAAACCCACGGTTTAGTTTGAATTCTTGACTGTTTTGATTAGAACATGCATTTTGGACTATCTGTTTGAAAAAGAGATTGAGTAAATGGTTTTTTGGTTTGAGTTTTACTACTACTGGAAGTCTCTTTAGAAATTGAAATTAAAAAAAAGGATACTACTCTTTGATGCATCTTTGAGTTTGAAAAGTTTCATTACTTCTCTTTTGGTCTTTATATATATATATTTAATGTATTCCAAGAACTTGAACTTGCGTGAAAACGTGTTAAGGATATCTTGTTTCCCTCTATTCTAGGTAACCTGCGTTATTTTTAACTAACTATGTTTGATTGTTTTGAAAGATAGGTGAATATCCTTTTATAAAATTGTATCTTTTTTTGTGAAGATATAATACTTTTATTTCAGACTGTATTGTATACTTTGAACTTGAACTCAGTTGAAAGTAATCGTTAATGGGTATTTGAAGTATTTGGAAGTGTTGTGTTCCATACTTCAATCAATGTGTTAAATATGGAAGGAATGATTATCCTTTCTCTACACTAAATGTTCTCTACCTTGAACGCGTGTTGGGTTTTTCATACTCTCTTGTGTAAACCCTTTATTATAGTTGGAATCACTGCAATCGTTCGAATTCGTGAGGAATATAGAAACAATGTTTGAATTTAAACTTCGTGCTGGATTTTTGTATTCTCGTGTAGTGAATTTCTTGTAGTTGGAAGGAATTTATACCATTCTGAATTCATGAGGAATTGTTTTGTATAATTTGTTCTTACTTAGGATCACGAACTATCATGTTGGGTTTTTGTATTGAGTTGTTTAAGTCCTAGTTGTATTGGGATTTCAGTACAACATATTGAGTTTGTGATTATTTTGGAAACTTTGATTAAGCTATAATACTGGTGTTGGGTTTTTGTATTCTCTTTTAGATTCATTTGAATGGAACTTCTGGGTCTTTAAAATGGTAGAAAGAAATCATATTTCTTCTGTGGACAATATTATGGTTTTTGGGATTCGTCACTATCGTATCCTTTTTGTGAAATGAATTCAAACTTGCGTTTAAATAAATTGGAATAGATGAACTAGGTTGTTCATTGATTTAAGTTCTGAATTGCATAAGGAACTACTAGAAGTGTTGCTTCTTTATAAACCAAGTGTGTTAGGGTGTTTACTGTTCTCTTTTGAGAACTACTAAAATAAATTTTGAGTTTAGAAATCTGCCCTTGGGAATTCATTTGATGAGTATAAAAGATAACTGAATCTCTTGAATTGGATATTTTCTATTGTGAGATCCTTTAACTTTTGTAAAGATAAGTTGCATTTGATTGAACTTCTTTGTAGCTCGACTCTCTTCTTGGCTGTAGAGTGATAGAATCTCTTAGGTATGTTTGACTTCTTGGGTTTGGATTTTCTATCCTTTATGGTACATGGTGGGAAACCAACTCATTCTAAGATGGAACCTTCCTTTAGGATTGTTTAGTCTATTTTGTATGGACTCAAGTCGATGTTGTCGATTGATGGGAAAGTGAACAGCTGAGTCTATCCTTTTAGAAGGGAAAATGTAATCATGTCTAGACTGATTGCTTTGTTGAATGACTAAGTCATACATCCATTTGGATTTTGATATTGGAAGGACTCCTCTTTTATGCACTCAATAGCATGATATGAATCCTTCCCTGGATGGACAACAGTAAGATACTATTCAATTATGTAAGTCTTGCCTTGATTTTTTTGGAACGAATGGTTTCAGATAACTTTGGACTGATATCTTCTATAATGTAGAATTAATTCATAAGGCTTTCATGTAGATTTGATGACTGTTTGATTATCTTATCCCTTCTCGGATTGATATTGAGATTCTTATTTTATGATTGTTTTCTCTTTATTGTTGAATCCTTATATTGGTTTCCTTGAACTGAAGTAGTTACGTGGGTAATTCGGTTGATGTACTTTCTAAACCTGATTTTCTGCCTCTTCAGATGATTAGTGAATGGTGGATAGTATGCAATTGATTCTTCTTCTTATTTGTTTAACTTGATGGGATGAATCATTCTAAATGTGTACTATGTTGAAGGTGAACTCTTCTATACATGATTTCAGGAAACTTGGTAAAAATGACAAGAAGGTCTTTGATTCTGAAAGTAATTCTTTTTGTTTATGTAGTAAAGTTAATTTTGTATTTCAAATTTAGAAATAATTATGAATTATCAAGAGCTATTGTTTGATATAAATAAGTAATTGTGTGGGATCAATTAAACTTATATGTTATAATGCAGTTGTTGCTGATTATATTGCATGTTCTTTTATTAAAAGTGAATTCATGAGTCATTATTGTACTTCTTTTATGGTTGTTATTACTTATGCTTACTTGTATGATACTTCATTAATTGTTTCATTAAAGCAGATTTGTTTTAATGGAACAATTAGTAGAATGCTCTTCATTTTAATGCTTAGTGCTTATCATGCTCAGTTCAATGAACTGACCCATGCCAGCAATTTTTGCAGATGGACATCGTAAGTGATAAAAGAAGGCAAAAACTTTTATGATGTACTGACTTATTTAAGTCTAGATCTTTTGTAGAGAATTTTGATTCATTTTTTAGTTGTATTGAAAAAGAAAATTTATGTTCTTTTATGATCTTAATGTTGATCAACATGCAAGTATGCCTGAAATTTATAGTCTGGTAAAGTGTATATTTTTATCATGATGAATTGAAATGTTTGGAGACTGAATCTAAATTGTGGTGTAAATTCTCTTGTACTTCTGTATGAAGGAAATCGGAATAATGCTATCTTGTTGATATTATTTATATCTGTTTGTAAAACTATTACTGTTATCAATTAATAAGTTGGATTAGGATGGGAAATAGTTACAATCACCCTTACTATATATGCAAGCTTATTAAGTTGCAAAATATGTTGATATCTATCTAAACAACTCATAGTTTAATAATGAAATATGTATTGGTTATATAATTAAACTATATGAAGGGATGAATGATAAGAAGGTTATGATAAACCCTAACATCTTAACCATGTAGGAGGAAGAATGCTTCCTCTCTTCAAAAGAATGTTAAGATAAAAGGAATGGTGTTTATGATTGTTAATCATTGTACTTCATTTTCCATGAAGTCTACTCTAGCTAAACCTATGTGGATGTTACACCATCTTGAACAATTAAGTTACATTAAACTAACCTTATGATGTTTGCTGCCCTATTTTTAGATAACTACTTGTTATGCCAAATTTAATGACCATAAAATAAATCATGAGTTAATGAAGTTCTTAATATTAATTAGATTAAATATGGAAGAAGAACTTAATGAATGTTGGATTTAGGGTTTTGCAAGGTTGTTGTAATCTGAATCTTAATCCAAATTTAATTATGTGTTAATGACCACCTAGGGGTATGTACATAATGATGAAGAAGTTCTAATGGATGTTGGCACATGCCAACTATAGGAATGTACCTTCGAAAAATATAAGGGCTTCTCAAGGATATAGTGTTGTAGTTGACATGTTGCAACACCCTTCCGTATTTGTTCATCTAGATCTACACACATCTGGACTTGAACTTAGTTTCTCTCTAGGTCAAGTTAGTAGCATGATTTGAATATGAAGTAGCTTTCTATGACTCAGGGTACCTAGGCGTGCATTCAGTCGAATTAGGTTGTTCGAGTATGCCCATATACCCTAAGTCATCGTGAGCGTCTCCCTATAACAAATTATATCGCTAACCTGGGTTAGGGTCAAACCTTGGGCAAGTGGACTGAAAGATGTCAATAAAGACCATTCTAGATAATAATAGAGTGAGGTGAAGGAGATATTTCGATTTGATGAGTATGTCATCTAGGAATAGTAACATGAACAGTATGTTGGAAATATTTGGCCAAAATATCACAAGTTGTTGGTTGTGTTGTCCTATGTCACCTAGTTTAAAGAAACGTGATGTCAGATGAATATTGGTAAAAAATATTCAAATAGGTTCTTTAAAAATATCACTTAGTACCCAAAATAGGGTAAGAAAACCAAGTATACATAGTATACATAAAGTATTCCATACTTAAAGACAAACATGAGAGATCAGTAGTCTACCTAGTCATTTAAAAATGCTGATGGTTATCTATTATGAGATTGATTGGCATGGAATGTGTGTTATAAATTATGTTTTATTTAGAACAGAGAACAATGTGTTAAAAAAATTTCCCTTATTTCTAAAGTCTTAAAATGGGAATGTTATAGGTATTGCATGTTGCTAATTGGGCTGATTGCAAGGCCTCGAACTTCACCCAGCTTCCCATTTCCATGTAAACATTTGGTTGTCCTTGGAGGAAGGAAATTATTTAGGGCCCAATAATACATTTTCTACATGAGGAGCACAATGCATTAGGTGGGTGGACGGTCGAATATAAACTCTCCCTCTGTTATCTCAAGTGGAGGAAATGGATGCCCTTGAATAGCAAGCAAACAATGATTGGTCTTCTTCCCAATCTGAGATAAAAATTAGGGGTTTTGATTTTGGTTCACCTTTCCTTTTCCTTGAAGATGACCCTAGAGATGAAATTGATTGTGAGGGTGCGATCTCTACTTTCTTTTTCTCTAGTAAGTTTACCCTTTTCTCTAACTATTCTATTTTGTGAGAGATAGCAGACACTATGTTGATGGAGGATTTATCATACAACAAATGATTCCCTAGGAATTTATTTTGATACAAACTCCTCATCACACAAAAATGAAATTGAAAAATTGGTCTTCCTAGAGACTTGGGATCTTCTCTCAACCCAGTATTTTTTCAAGCCTTTAGGATTTTTCATATGCTCCCATCTAAAAATATCGAAATACATAACTTGGAAGGATGCGAACACAAGATTAATCCTAATCATCATTTTAAGAAGTGCTAATCAGAATTTTCGGTATGCTAAGGGCCCACTGGTGTCACCCGCACATTCTATCTCAGAAAAATCCCTAACAAAAGCTTCATCAGGACCGCTTAAATCAAAAATATGATTTAAGTCCTCTGAGGAAATATCCTCCTGGCTGTGAGCTATGGACACCTTCACCATTCTCTTTGAAATTCCTTATACTCAGAATAAGAAAGGAAAGGTATGATGATAATGAAATTAAGCCAAGTTGTATAATGAGAAGGAGACATGTTCTGATTTGATGTAATCTTTCCCAAGAAATGAAGGAGATTGTGTTCAGTTCGCATAAAAGAGAAATTAAGATTTGGAAGAAGTTAGGAATGAGCAGAGATGATAAATCAAAGTGATTCAACAGAAGTTGTGTGTGGCAATTAAGACAACGAAGGAAGAAGCAGAGGGTGTGGCACTCAAGGTAGATTATTGAAAAACTAGTATGGATATATGTCATTTCAAAATTATTTGGAGGTATTAAGAGATTGTTATAAACGATTATCGAATCAATACCAAAAAATAATGATTAAAATAAACTGCCAAAAAAGACTACCTGATATCCCAGTCAAAAACTAGTGAAGTTGATTGAAAAGACTAGTGATTTGTACACTTGGCAACTTAAATAAATACCTTTCTAAATACCATGTTCTAGAACACTTTGTAGAAGGAGAAAATTCTTAGGAATATACCGAATTTTGGGGAGAAATAACTTTGAAAGTTAATAAGAAAAGGGGATAATATAAAAAGAAGATGGATAATCACAAAAAGAGGGATTAATTTTTCTTAAATTTTTTCAAAGAAAAGAAAAGGAGAAAAAGTCGAGAGAATAAATTTTCTGAAGGAAATCATTTGAGAAGCTAGTTATTTCTTGTGTATATTTGAAATTGATTCTATCAAGATGGTTGTAGATGTATAGCCATTGAAAAAACTTTTATATTGTAAACAAACTTTCCATTATTGATCAATTTTGAAAAACCTTGAGTAATTCATGTTAATCATGAACCATGTTATGTCTATTGTCATTTTGAGATATATTCAAATAGTTATCTTTGTTCCTGTTTCAATCTTACATTAGGAATCGATTTGAAATCACACAAAATCTCATCCTCATGAAATTATTATGGCATTTGAAATTACATTATGAAGAGATATTTTGTTTCAATAATGTAATAAGTAATTTAAATTCACTTTATTTTCATTTCAGTGATACAGATTGTTTATTAGTTTATGAGTGTATCATAAGCATGATATATTAGGGACTTATAAGGTTTAATTAAGTATTTATCATGAGTTATCATGTTAAATCCTTGAATAATGTGTGAAGCCAAGTTTCTTTAAGCTTTTATAGATGCAAAATTTTCTAGTTGAAGGTTCGTCCTGACTGTTTGAATCCATTTGTCATTTTTCCTTGTGGATATGTCAACATTTGTTTAAAGTTCTCAAGGATTTGGTATAATCAACTTTATCCTGCTTAACTTCCCAGCTATAAATTTCATATTTATTAATACATTGTACATGAACTATACCTACTTGCATTGTGTATCCACAAATGATAAAGAAGATCATTGAATTCATCCATCCTTTACTAAAATATTCAAGTGCAATCAGTTTTTATCATTGTCTTTAGTGACCTGGGCCTTATCTAGAGAACATCTTCATTTTATAAAGTGACAATTCATTAGAGTTAGGTTATGTTGTATTGGCCATGTTTTCTCAAAGTATCCTTCGAAATATTGCAAATGAAGAGTCAAATATTGCTAATCCATTGATAATTTCCACTAATATAGGTCACAAAATGGGTCCTCTCACCCTAGTTGAAGGCACAATCTAAAGTAGTAAGGGTAGGTCAAACTCTTAACATAGTGATACCTAGTCCTTTCCAAACTAGAGTGATAAAGATCCATCTAGAACCCATCCCTGGCTACAAAATGACTCCTATTATGATTTGTTTGTCTCTAAGCATCCTGATCAAATTGTGATGCTGCTCAGTTTTAAAGGTAGGATCAATTTGGGTACCAACACCAATCTAGCATTGTTTTCAGGGAGTTATTTGTGCAAATACATACACACATCGACCTTGGGTAATGATTTTTATTCAAATATATTTTTTATATATCATCATTTGTTAAAATTTGAGAAAATTGTGTGAGATTAGAAGTTCTTTGTGCAATATTTTCTATTTTAGTAAATTTGGCACTAAATCATGTGGATATTTATAAATATCGACAAAGGATGATTAGATCCATCAAGATTTATAGAAATTAAGTGCTGATAAATACTTGACAAATTACTTACAGTGCTTTGGCATATCTAAGATGAAAATCTTTGGTGGCGACTTCGTGATTAGTTTATAATTTCTGACTCTTACTAATGTCTATTTTTTGTCAAGGGATTTTTTCATTAATATTTGTAAATTTGGAAGGAATAAAATCTTTCTTTGCTAGGGATCCTACTAGGAAGTTATATTCTAGATCTTGGGAAGGAAAATTCAGAAGGAAGATGAGTTTGGAGAGTGTTGGGAAGTCAAGAGTTGAGAGAAAAGGTAGTACTAGTGCTGGAAGATGATTATCCTGTAGTTGATGATTTTCCTACATCTTTAGATAATTCTGAATCAAATATCCCTTGTAAAATACTAAATTCTCCAACTAGTGAAGGGCCATCATTTGTGCCTGAGAAATGTATCCCTTATTTTTTCCCTTCATCATCTAGGATTGATAGGGTATTTCAAAAAACTGGATCATTAAAGGATATTAACTTAGAAAGCTATACTCCTGTGCTCAAAATTCCTTTGGCCCCTTATCATTTTGATTCTCCTGTAGGATCACCTCCTTGAGATAATATGGTGTAGCCTCCACCTAGACTACCTTTTGTTATTAATACTTTTGGAACGATAAATTTTAGAGGCATGACCGAGTATCCAAATGTTATACCCCAAGATGTGAGGAATAGGATGCCTAAATTTCAGGGGAATAATGTCATTATTATATATCGGCATTTGAGAATTTTTTTAACATGATGGAGGATTTTGATATTGAGTATGAGGACGTGTACATAGAATTATTCATTCATACTCTTGAAGAATATGTGCGTGACTGGTAGAAGGCCCTACCAGAAAATTCAATAGACTCGTGAATGGAGATGAAGAATACCTTTAGACTATAGTATGGGGATAATACTGACCCAAGGTTCCATCTTTCTGAATTTGAAAATATGAAAAAGAATCCTAATGATTCTATCCAATATTTTAATACCATATTCAATAAGACTCTAAATAGATTACCTATAATCCTGAGGACAAATGATGAGTCTTGTTTAATCAAATATCCAGATGCCTTTGACAAAATGGATGCTAACTACCTAAGAGACAAGATCTCTGGGACATTAAGGTGGGATTTTACTATGTCCTTACAAATTGAAAATAATATCAAGGCATTTGGCAAGCCTCCTAAGAGAGAAGGTTTCAAACTAATAAACCTTGCTAGACCTCAGGTGAGTAAAGTAATTGAATTGGAGGAGGTCATAAAGACTTTGGCTGGGGTGATTAAATAAATATCGTACAATTTGGCCAAAGAAGAGAAAGGGATAGGAAATATTTCTCAAGGTAAGCATAAAACAAAAAATTGGGATAGATTTGGAAATCATCCTAGGAATGATCATAGGTCAGATGATAGAGGAAAGGGGTCAACGGGACTAGGTAACAAACAACCACAACTTAGAGAGAATAGATTGGTCCTAGATCCTTTGACTACTAGGGTTGCTATGGTGGAAGAAGCTCACGTTATTGATTGTTGTGATAAGTGTTTCCTTCCGCACTTCCCATGTGATGTGAGTAAGGAGATTGAAGAGGTAAATGATGATAAAGGTTATTGTGATGTGTGCATGATGGATTTCCCTGAAAACTCACAACAAAGGGCTACTTTGACTTATCTAATAAGTGTCAGGACTATTCAAAGTTTCTGGGATTACATTCACCGAGTATTACCTCTCTTGCATGATGATGATATTAAGATTGATATGGTACATGATTTTGATTTACCTAATCATGATTTTGAGTACCTAAGGGCCCTGATGATTAAAAACTATGATGGGGGAATACCTTCTAAGGAATATAGGAAACTATTGATGAATTCAGTGGTTACACAAAAAAAGAAGCATAATAAAAGAAGTAGATTTATCAAAGGGGGAGGTCCTCAGGCTAAACCAAAAACTCTGTTGCTCACTAATATCCTAAGGGAAACCCCTAAAAAGGATGCACGCACCAAAGGTCCTATTGCTCCAAATAAAACTTGTACCCCAACTCATGCGCAAGTTGCAAATATTGTCATACCACTAGAGGGAATTATAAATATCTCATCTAACACTTCCTTACCCAAGTATGCTCCATGTGATATAGCCTAGATTTTGAGTCAAATCAAAGTCACAATACTTATTATTGAATTTCTTAGAATTCCTGAGCATAGAAAGTGGGCATTTGATTATTTGAGATTTAAATAAGAGATAATAACACAAGGAAATAATGTGAGTGATGTGGATATTCCTCCTATCATCGCAGAGCTTGAGGTACCACAAGCTCTAGAAGAATTGGGAGAATCACTAAAAGTATACTTGGGCACCTCACTTGTGAAATCTCAACTTGATCTCGATCCTTTTTACACCACTTTGATAGGTTAGTGCATAACTGTATGTTTAATTAGGAGCTTCATGCAATGTAATGCCTCTTGAAGTAATGAATGAATTAAACATCGAAGTGACAAATTTTGGGAAATGCACAACTATGGATTCAAGAAAAGTTCTTGTAATTGGATATGTCAAAGGATTAATAGTACAATTAGCAGCTTACACTGGCAAGTCCTTAACTATGAATGTGGTTATTGTGGATTACCCGACCAAATAGGGCATGTTTTTATCAAGGAAATGGGTTTCTAGTGTGGGTGGAAGTGTGCAAATGGATATGTCCTATGCAACCATACCATTAGAGGGAAATCTTGTAAAGTTATATGGTGAAAAGAATATGCTACATCTGATCGAAGATATGTTATCCAAAATCCACCCCTCAAGGTAATTTTGATAACATGCATAAGATTCTTCAATCCTGAGCAAGTAGAATTGATTCAAGGTTGAAAATATTGTTTTTTGGGGTCCCCTTGGCTTCTCTCTAACTTCCCCCTCTAGGAAAAAACCCAAGAAGTTAGAGAAAATTGGGAAAAATCCAAAAAATGGGCTCATTTTGGTGTTTTGTGGAAAAATTGGAAATTTTTGTCCCAGACGGTCTATGGGACAGTTGTGACGTAGGTACGTGTGGGACGCGAAAAGATAATTTTTCTGCAAGTCAGTGCATTGTGGGTAGCACAGAGAAATGTGTCCAGGACAGTCGGGACAAAAGTACGTGCGGGATGCGTAAAGGTGAAAAATCCACAAAAGGAACCATACATTGTGGAATAATGTGTCTGGGAAAGCCGGGACATGTGGACCTGGTTTTGACAAAATAGCCGCAGTGAAGAGAAAAAGTCAATGTTTGACCTCCCAAACTTCAAACGGCCATAAATTTTGACTCCAAGCTTTAATTTTTATAAAATTGGACTTTTTGGAATGATCACAACATCCTCTGCATCACAAAAAATGGATTTCCTAATTTTAATGAGGGTATATATATTAAAATAATACAAAAATATTCAGCTCTAGTCAATTAATGCTCATTCTCATCAAATGATAGAAAATGCTTGGTATACCCAAAATAGCTTCTCACACTCAGAAGGCCATAGATTTTGCATTTATCAACAAAATCACACAAAATTATTATTGTTGGAATCATGTTTCTGACACCAATTCATACAAATCAATAAATTCTATATTCAGTGAAGTACTGATGGATATTTTGCAAAAAAATTGGTCAGGTTCATTACAATGTTTTATTTGGTGGTTGGGAGTACAATTAAGAGGCATGGTTATCATTATTTCACTACTACAATTCATGGGACAGTATGGGGAGCCTTTTTTACAAGAAACATACCATAATTTAAATCCATTTATGACCCCTTGAAAGTGGTTGAAGGACAGATTTTGGGATTTCCATCTTCCCTCTCCCTCTCTCTTCTTATTTTTCTATAAATTGGAGTGTTGGGCTCATTATAAAAGGAGGTAGTTTTTTCTATAGAAAATCTCTATCAAAATTAATTTGTAAATCCAATGTGCTACAGGACCTTGTAGTGGACTCCTTGCATGGTGATCCAGGCCCTTATCTTGTAATAGATTGAACCATACATATCATGAAGCAATAAAATACAAGTTTGTGGATGCATCTTCCCCTACTGTGTTTTTTTACACTCTTCTTGCCCTTTCAATATCCATTACAAGAATGTTGTGTCTATATTATTGTGCATGTATGAAATATTGTTGTGAATGCATTTTCTAGAATGTGGAGAACTGTTATCACCCCTTCTAGTATGCATTTTACTTATATTTTTCACACATTAGAAGACTACTCTCACATCCCTCCTTTTCTGGTGTATCACCGTTGTAGTGTAGGCTTTCATTTTTTATGCATTCTATCTCCTTTGTCCCTTGGAAAGTTAGATTAGGATAGGTATTTTTTCCTGCATTACAGTAGATTGTGGTAGGTAGTTTAGGAGTAAGAACTAGCTTTCTCTGGAGGTCTATCTTAGGTAGCAAGTCCCACAACTTGGAGATAGTACCCATGTTATCCAATCACACAGTGAGCTCAAGTATATGCACTTGTGTAAACATAAGAGTGTTGTGATTCAGTGATAACAAAATCCAAATAGTGCTTCGTATGAAGTATTATATATAGATGTAGATCTTTACAATTTCGTTGGTTATGAAGATTTCAAGGAACATGAACTTGATAAATGTAATTTCCCTGAGAAACTCAGTTTCCCTTAGACTCTAATGTTTGATGGAACTTGTTCTAATTTTGGAAATGGTGCAGGTATTGTATTAATATTCTTAGATATGAAAGATTTCAGCTTTTCTTTTAAACTCCAGTTTGAATGCACTAACAATATTGCAGAGTATGAAGCATTTCTTCTGGTTTTAAGGATTGCTTAGAGATATGGTATCAAGGACATTATTGTTAAAGGAGATTCAAAATTGGTGGTTAAGCAAGTCCGTAGGCTGTATGCAACAAAGAATCAAAGAATGAAGCAATATAAGCATGCAGTTTGGGATTTCATTGAAATGTTTGACTCCTTTAATATAGTATACCAAGAGAGAAAACAAAATGGTGTAGAAAACAAATTGGTAGTACTAGGATCTAGGTTTGAAAATTTCACAATATCGTCGTAATGTGATTACAACATTGAGGTGATGAGAAGACCATCTGTCCCTGATAATGTTAAACATTGGCAAGTTTTTGAAGATGATGCCCAAATTCAAATATTTTTACAAAACAAAGGGGAATCTAAAGATCAACATGTAGATTGGGATCCAATGGTCTGTTGTAATGAGGGAAGAGAAACCTTGTTTGGTAAATATATTATTAAGTTGAAAAAAAATACCATTTCAAGAGGTTTGGTTGTGTTTGAGTCAAACTTTGATAATGTTGATCACATTGTTTATAGGCATATGTCAGCTTTGAGAGATGTGGAAGAACACAACCTGGGGATGGATAAAAAACCTAGGAAAATATGGTTAGGTAGAAACTTGAATAAATAATAAAAGGGATCATATGTTTAACTATTGAAAGAGTACCAAGATTTCTTGGCATGGTCATATTCAGAGTTGAAAGAATATAGGGGAGACCTTTTCTAGCATGAAATACCACTAGAATCTAATGCAAGCCATTTAGACAAAAGCAAAGACCGGTCAATCCACTTCTCTCCCTCAAAGTGCAAGAAGAATTAAAAAATTTAAGGGATGGAGGTATTATACAACCCACAAGGTATTTTTTGTGGGTACCAGATCTAGTTCTAGTTTGAAAAAATAATGGAGATATAAGGTTGTGTGTGGATTTTAGGAACTTGAATAAATCATCAATCAAAGATAATTATCCCCTTCCCAATATGGATAACATGCTGAAGTTAGTTACTGGCTCTGAATTATTGTTTACTTTGGATAGGTTCTTAGGATATAATCAAGTGGTGGTAAAGAAATTAGAAAGAATTAAAACCACTTTCACCACCCCATGGGGTACTTATGTGTATGCAAGAATGTCAATTGGTCTAATGAATGTTGTAGTAATTATTCAAAGAGCTATGGATGTAACATTCTCAGGATACATAAATGATTTCATTGTTGTGTACCAGGATGATGTGACAGTGTTTTCAAGAAGAAGTGATCACTTGCAACATCTGGATAAAATGCTATTAAGGTGCAAAGGAGTATGGTATTTCACTTAATCCTAAAAAATGTTACTTTGGGGTTCATAAGGCAAAATTATTGGGACACATGGTATCTAAGGAAGGGGTTATGATAGATCCTGAGTGAGTAGAATCTATTGGTAAAGTCCCTATACCAAAAAACAAAAAGGGAATTCAATCCTTTTTCAAAAAACTAAATTTCATCATGAGATTTATCTCTAACTTTGCTAAAATGACTATCCCCATTACAAGTATGCTAAAAAAGGATTAGGTTATCAAATCAGAAGAAAAATCTATCCAAGATTTTCCTGGAATTAAAGAAGCATTGAAGAATGCCCCCATTTTGGCAGCCCTTGATTATAAGAAAGATTTTAAAATGTTTTCTTTTGCTTCTAATAATATTATTGCCTCTGTACTATTGCAAAGGGATGATGAAGGAAATGAAATTCCAATTGCTTTCTTTAGTAAGGCACTTCAAGGAGAAAAATTAAGATATAATATTATGGAGAAACATGTTTTATCTTTGGTAAGAGCAACAAAAGTCTTTAGACTATTTATTTTGAGCTCTAAAATTACGGCCTTTGTTCCCCATACCATGGTCAAGGATATCCTATCAAAAATGGAAATATCAAGAAAAATGTCGGTGGGTAAAAAATTACAAGAGTATGACATGGATATTCAAACCACCAAGTTAGTTAGGGGATTAGGGTTGGCAAAGCTAATGGTAGAAAGAAAATTGTAGGTAATGGAAATAAATGAAATTTAGATAGAAGATATGAATGTCCATGAAAGATTGATTAATTCAGAATGGTACAAGGATATCATGTTTTATCTTAAGAATTTGGAATATCCTCGACATCTGAGTAAAAATCAGAAAAGAACACTTAGGTTGGCTTCTCAAAAATACATTATCACTGATTTTGGACTAGCATGGAAGAATCCTAAAGGGATTCTCTTGAAATTCATTATTGAAGAAGAATCCCCATAAGCTAATTGCTAAGTTTCATAGAGGAGTTTATGGGGGGAAATTTTCTGGAAGAGTAATTGTTTATAATATTTTAAGAGTTGGTTATTGGTGGCCTACGATTTTCAAAGATACAACTCTATTAGTTAGAAAATGTGAGAGTTGCCAATGCTTCTCAAGAAGATTGAAAGCTTCACGAGCTCTCCCTTTACAACTAGTATTAGTTGAAGATCCTTTTAAACAATGGGGTATGGACTTTTTTGGAGAAATATCGGACCCTTCAAGTGCAAGCCACAGATGGATATTGGTTTCTACTAATTATTTCACCAAATGGGTTGAAGTAGTTCCTACTAAAAAGGAAATTCCCCAGGTTGTTATGGATTTTTTTTAAATCACATAATCTATAGATTTGGAGTGCCTGCCAAAATAATTGTTGATAATACTATGATTTGAGCCAAGCCCTTAGTAACCATGTTTTAAGAGTATGGAATAAACCTTACATATGCATCTAATTACAATCCTCAAGGTATTGGGCAGGTGGATTCAAGCAATAAGATTTTTTTGAAAATAATCAGGAGGAATTTGGAAACAAATAAATGAATATGGGGAGAACAATTAAAGTTCATTGTGTGGGCTGATAGAATTAATATTAAGAGAGCTACTGGAAAGATCCCCTTTGAATTGGTCTATGGAGCTCAATCCCTCTTTCCCCTACATATGCAATTTTCTTCATGCCAATTACTTCAGCAAATTGAAGATCAAGAATTTAGTCTGTATGATGCAAGAATCAATCAAATTATTGAATTATATGAAATAATAAGAGAGTTCCATCAGAGACACTTGAGATTCAGAGAAAAGTTTAAAAAAATATTTGATTAAAAGGTGACCCCTCGAGTGTTTAGTGTGGGAGACCTTGTATTACTATGGGATAGTAGACATGAGGACAAGGGAAAACATGGAAATTTTGATGAATTATGGATGGGTCCTTACTCCATTGACATTAGAATTGGTGAGCATAATTTTTTCTTATAATATTTAGATGGAGAATTACTTGAGTTTCATGTTAATGGCAGGCACTTAACGAACTTTCTTATTTGATCTCTCAAAGGAAAAGGTATGCACTATTATACAGTGTACAATTTTTCTATTTTTTTTTGTCGGTTTCTTTTCTTTTTTGGTTTTTTGCTTGTGTTTTTCTTGGTCCCTGGTGACCATTGGTTTTGGCCCTTGGATTCCTTGGTTTGCTTTCTGTGGGATTGGTTGTTATTGCCTCATTTCTATGCACTAGTTTTTGACTCCATGGTCCAACGGATTTTGGCACATTGTCTGCTTGTCCCTATGTTATGGTTTGTTCTTGAGGAACTCATAGGGATTTCTCATCCCGGAGTCGGAGCTGGTGTTAGTGCTTGATTTTATCTCATCCTTATTCAGTTAAGCTTTACCATTTTCATCTGCTATATTTTTTTATTCTCCCTGTTAAGGTGTGAGTCAGCTCTATGGTTTTTCTATATATAGTTTGTTCTTTCCTCTTTTTGGTCAAGGATCATGTCTGTATGTGAATTTTTTCTCCCTTCTCCTATTGGTACGTGACGATCTTAAATTAGATACGGTGTGGTGGGTATAATTCATAAACTTGTATTTTTCTACGACATTCACAAATTAAGAATTAGTCCTGTGATCCAATAAATATTCCATAAATATTTGTGACCATAATGCAACGCAAGTAGTTTTTCTTTCCACCCCAAAGGTGTACACATGTCTCAAGATGAATAGATATGGGGAAGTGGTGTGTAATTATATTTTTGCACTATAAAGACAAGAGGTGTTAAAAGTGTAAAAGGGTCCCCCAGGCCCGTTGAAGGACATGTGGTGCTTATTTATAATGAAATTGGGGAAGCGGGTCATCAGAAATTTTTTTATACTTTTGGTTTTAATGGGAAGAGGAGTAAAATTACAAAACAGAGCCATAGTTCTACTAGTACTCAAATGCAACCACGTGTTGAGCCAGTATTGAAAACCAAAAGGCAGATGGGTAGGTTAAGTTTTCCAAAAGTATGTAAAGTTTTTAAAAGATAAAAAATTACAAAACGTGCCCCTGAGCCTGTGATATTGAAAATCGTTATTCCACGTGGATGTTTCTTTTTTAAAAGTCGTGAATGACTGGTTAAATGATCTCGATGTAGTGCATTTATTTTTGTCACCATTAATGTTGCTATGCAAATCATGGATGTTTTAAATTTTATGAAGGATTTCATCTTTATTTACTAATTTTCCTGATTTTTGTTGATGCCCTTGTGATTTACGTGGAGAATTATCATGTCCTTAGTTATGGAGCTTAATTTTCAAACCTATGAATTTAAGGAGTTGTTGGTTTGAGTTTAAATTGTTCAGGCACTTGTGGATTGACTGGTAAGATTTATGAAACTCCTATATTTATTTATTAATGGCAAGGTTGGTTTAAAAGGAAAGTTAAGGTTTTTAAACATTGAACACTATGCCATCTTCATTCGCGTTCATGTTGAGAATCACAAGTGATATCGATAATATTATAAACATAGACTTAATGGGAAATGATCACGATGACTTCCTTCAAAGGTTAAAAGTTCCCCACCAAAATGAATCCTTAAAATAAATTAAGGAAATTTGTATTGCTCTAGTTGGTGTCATCCCACCCTCTGTTCAATGTAGTGAATGAGTGTCACGTTGTGCTATGAACTAGGATCCAGAAAAGAGGGAGTCATTAGACGGGAGTGGGGATGCAGTATTAACACTAACACCATTGGCCATCAGAATAATGTTAAAATTTCCTATAGTCGTGAACCCAATTACCATTGGCATCAAGTTGGCTCTAAAGGATTATGAAACAAAGAAGAAAGACTATGTAAAGATGATAAATACAAACTATCTTATTACAAAGAGGACAATGGCTAAAATCCCTAAGAAGCTGGTTAGGGCACAATTTGTAGAGGAGGTTGAGGATGTCATCATGTTGCTAATTCGAATGGTAGGTTTAGAGACAATGAATAAATTTAAGGAATGGATGACTACATACATATGGATTATTATGGAGAGAAAGGGGAGCATTTTTTTGGCCACCTTTATTGCAGATGCACTCCATGATGATATGGTCACTCTGGAAGCAAAAATTGAAATGGGAGATATTTTAGACCTTGAATTTTATATGATGACATATCTCATTTATAATTTTGTAGGGCACAAACATTTCCTAGGCTTTTCACCATGTGTAAATTTTAAGCAATGTAAAATGCACGAGATATTTACCCAATTGTAATTGATTAACTAGAGTGGGAGTGTAAGGTTAGTCAATGACACTATCATTGCCCCTATCATTTGTATTTTTAAGATAGAGTGGGGACAATATAGGATGTCCAAACAAGATAGGATAGTAATTTTGGAATATGGATGTTACCTTATCCAATATAAAAAAGGCTTACTTACATAAGAGTTAGTGGTTTTGAGGGAAATCCATATAAATTGCCTAGGTATGTGGATGATAAATTGATTTTATGGGAACTGGTAAGACATTTGACACCTGTGTACAAAATAATTCTTAGGAGGCAAAAAACAAATATCAAATTTCCTATTTGAATTGGAAGGTATTCATGTCCTTCCATCATAAAGGCTAGATTGATTGAAGAGGAAATGCAGAAATTTGATATGGAGAAGTTTGAGGCCATGCCTAATTATGACATCAGATGGGTGTTTACCAATATTGCAAACACTTTTGAGCATGAGCCCCATTTTGAGGATTACGAGATGAACTGCAGGGATGAGGAGGAAGTCAGGTTAAGGGATTTTTCCAAAATGACTCTGTCACAGATAATAGACTACAAAATTACGGTTATCCCAGAGGGGATTATGGATGATCCACACATAGTGAGAAGATTTTATATTGATCAGAAGGTGGGGGATCAGCCTGTATCTCCTCTGGATTGGAATGTGGTAGAATCTGATGATCCCTATTTAAGAATAACTGATGTAATGAGGAGGACTATAAACTGGTTGACTCAAAATAATATTGATCTTTCACTCCAGAATAAAAATATCCTAAACATTTTCAGAAGTTTGGGAAACCTGAGTGAGGATATTCCACCCCTGAGGGAGGATGTAGATAAAATGGACCCACTGGGAGGAAATTCCCATAAATTTCCATCCAAAAGACCTACTTATAAATTCATTGACAAGTGGACATCAACCACTAGTGGAACTGGAACTTTTATGTCAGTTCTCAAGAAAAATACTGAAGAGATGCTTTTAAAATATATGGAGAATGCCCCTATTAATTTTTCATTACCAATTCATAAAAATGGGAAAGGTTTGGCATCACAGGTGGTCCATCCAAGTGTTTTGCCAAAGCAGAATAGTGCTCAAAAGTTGATGAGTGGGGCCATTGCAAGTGGCCATATTCAGTCTAAGCCACACAAGGATGAAAGAAGGGTAGCACAAGATTTTAAAAGGTTTGAGAGAACACACAAAAAACACAAGGTCGTTCACCAACCAGTTTTGGTAAGAGTAGGAGCCCATACACCTACAAATTTCAAGCACTGAAATGTGGTAATTAATCCCCAGGAGTCTGAAAGGAGTGATGTTATCTAAAAACAACATGATACTTCATTGTCATGTTTGGAGAAATAGATCCTTTGATCCCCTCTCTGTCTTTTATGGAAAAAACAATGGAGTGCACTCAGGGTCCAGTTTCCCAAGGAGGTACTTCAATTAGTCTAGTACATAATCATTTTGTTACCCCAGGTATGAAAATCTCTGAAAATTTTCTTGCCAAAAATATAAATGTGCCTCCAGTCGAAACAATGCATGAATTTGCAAAGTGCCAAACTAATATAATTGATGTTGATGTTGGTAAAGGATTTTCAATGTTGGATGCACTTAATTTATTTATAGATGAACCAATACTAACACCATTGGATAACATTCAAGCAAGAAAAGAATTGGAAAAAGATATTCATGTATCAACCACTAAAAAGCTTTCCTTAGGAAAAATGACTTTGGAATTGGGTAAATCAGAGTTGTTTGTTGAAAAGGACACTAATGTTGAGTTATTAACAAAAGAGGATATATCTATTTCTACTAAGGTGACTAAAACTGATAACTTTCCTCAAGGGGGGAAATTTTTTTTGAAGAAAGATTGAAAATAGCATAAGATGCAATTGTTGATGCAAAAATTATCACTGGTAAGAATTTATAGTCTTTGGTCAAAAATGTGGTGTTTTTTCTGAAGGAACAACCTACCATGGCATTAGAAAATACATCATTGGAGCATGAAAAGGGTAAGGTTGCAACTCAGCAGACTTCAGGAGAGAAGGGCCCCACAACTCAAATTTTGGTACAAGAAAGTGTTATAGAAGAAGTTAATTCCACTATGGCTTCAACTAAGGAAGTAAGGAAGGAGTCTCCCTTGAATATTAATGATCAATCTAAAGTTCCAAAACATGGAAAAGATCATCCAAAAGAATCGGTAGCACAGGGTGAGATTGGCATAGAGACTATTGAAATAAGTTATCAAGAATAGACATAATCATTGGTACAAACTGAGCAAGAAATATCCAAGAAAATGGTAGTTGTTCTTAAGAAAATCTAGCAAGAATCACAAGAAACAAGAGCTACTACAATTTTATAAAGGGAATGGAATAGTGAGTTTATTTGAAATGAAGAAAAAGAGGTTCTCCCTATGCAAGTTGTTGAACTTACTACTTTGTCATTCAAAAGGTAGTAAGAGCCTAAAAAGGGGCTAGGACCATCACAAAAACCCACATTGATTCATCTAGATTAAGAACCCTTGAAATAACAACCCCTTTGGGGGGTAAAACAAGAAAAGACATAACAGCTGAGGATTATAACATTTAGATTATCCCTTTGGGAAAACCCTCAAGGGAATACTTGAAGCAAGGGGTATCTGAGTTAGTAAGTGATCTTCTGTAAAAGGTTGATGAATATGGAATGACAAAAAGAAAATTAAATGAGAAATTTAAGGCCTTGACTTCTTGTCTACAACAGTTGACAGGGCAGATTAGTCAAACACAAGCAAGTTCTTATAAAAAACACCCCTGAAGGAATGAATAAGGTAAACAAGGCTACCAAGAAAGTTCAAGTAGTAGACACATGGATTGAGAACTTGACCAAGAGGGGAAAAAAAGCAATTACATAAGCTAGATTGAAGTATGAAGATCTCAAAAATAGAATTAATGAAATTGATGAGATAATTGAACAATGCGATAATGAGATTTTCTACTTTTAAGGTATTCTTTCCAAATTGTACCGTATTACCTAGCTAAGTGATGATTCAGTTGAAGAGAACGATATTGTACTAGATTAATTTAAAGGAAGCCAACATTCCCTTGAGGATTTGTCAAAAATTAGAGTTGAGACCCTAAATGAAATCAAATGAAAACTTGAATTCAAAATAAATTGGTTTGATGATACTCTCGATGCTATTGACTTAAAGATGGAAGATATTATTATTGATAAGTTCAAGAAGAGTTATAGGGACATGAATTTTAATTTCTCACTTGACTCTTTTGAAAATAATGTTCTAAGGAATGACTTATCTTATGAAGTCATTAAGACCATGAGAAAAATAGAAAATAGAATTACAGAGTTGAAGGCAAGGCCACTAGAATACAAGTAGAAAATGGGCCATTGCATTGATGCAATCTCTAGACAGGCATTGATTTTCTAGCATCATACTAGGCCAGATGAGGATGAGATTAATGAATTATTCAAAAGATATGATGCATATGTGGTGAGGATACCAAAAGAGCAAGATCCAAAATTAGAAGTTGAAGAAGAAGATTCAAAGGATAATGAACGTGCTTAAATAGTTGTTCCTGGAACTGTATTTTATTTTCATATTCATCCTTTTTAAAATGATGTTTTAAAATGACACTTATATTGCATTGGAAGTAATTATTTCTCTTAATTTTATCTTTCCTTTATTTCAACTAAAAAATGGAAGAATGCAGTAATGTCATATTTACTTTGTTGAAATTAACATACATTTAGGTAAACATGTAAATGATTTATGTTTCTATGTTTTTTGAACTCTGGATAAGGAATAAAATGGGGTTCTATAGGGGCCCCTACCCATGACAAAGAAAAATATGTACATGCCAGAAAGAAAAATAGTAAAAAGAAGACAACATTTATGCATTCTTCAGCCCTACTTCATAGCTTCCTCTTGAGAAAGGGGAGCTTTCTCAGAAGCTTGTTTTTCCTCAAAAAAAAATCACTTGAGATGTGTGTTGTTTGAATGAAAATGATTGACCCTATCAGGTCCCAGGACATTCCCATATCCATTAACGCCTCTAGAGTCATTCTAGGAAGAATCATGATTTTCTCCAGTTCAATTTTCTTCTATTGAGATGAAACCTAATCTAAAATATCTAGACCTCCTTTTAAGAAGGTCGTCTTTCCTTTCCCTTTATGGGGGATTGATATGATGGGAGTTTCTTAAGAGGGGACACCTGAAGTGGTTGGAGGGGTAGGTACTAGATGTTGCTAACTAGGCTGATTGCAAGGCCTCAAATTTGACCTAGCTTCCCATTTATGTGTAAAAGGTGGGTTGTCCTTTGGGGAAGGTAATTTTTGAGGTCACAATAATACATGCTCTACCTGAGGAGTACAATGCATTAGGCGGGTGGACGATCGAATAGAAAATATCCCTTTTTTGTCTCAAGGAAAGGAAATGGATGCCCTTTAATGGTTAGTAGAAAATGATTAGTCTTCTTCCCCATCTGAGATAACAATTTGGGGTTTTGATTGTGGTTCACCTTTCCTTTTCATTAAAGATGAACCCGGTGCTGAAATTTATTGCAAAGGCATGATCTCTACTTTATTTTTATGCACAAAGTTTAACCTTTTCTCTAACTCTTCTATTTTTTGAGGGATAGCAGGCACTGTATCAATGGAGGATTTATCATACAACACATATGATTCCTTATGAATCTCTTTTGATAAAAAATCCTCATCAAATACAAAAGGAAATTGAAAATTGGTCTTCCCAAAGACTTGGGATCTTCTCTCAACTTAGTATTTTTTCAAGTCTTCAGTATTTTTCATATGCTCCCATCTAAAAATATGGAAATATATAACTTGGAAGGATGTGAACACATGATTAATCCTTATCATCCTTGTAAGAAGTGCTAATCAAAATTTCTAGTATGTTAGGGGCCCCCTATTGTCACCCACACATTCTATCTCAAATAGAGCCCTAAAAAAAGCTTCATCAGGACCGCTTAAATAAAAAATCTTATTTAAATCCTCTGAGGAAATATCCTTCAGGAAGTGAGCTATGAGCACCTTCTCCATTCTCTTTGAAATTCCTTATACTCAGAATAAGAAAGGAAACGTATGATGATAATGAAATTGAGCCAAGTTTTATAATGAGAGGGAGACATATGTTCTGATTTGATGTAATATTTCCCATGAAATGAAGGAGATTGTGTTCAGTTCGCATAGAGGATAAATTGAGATTTGGAAGAGGTTAGGAATGACAAGAGGTGATAAATCAAGGTGATTCGATAGAATCTATGTGTGGAAATTAATCCAATGAAGCAAGAAGCAGAGGGTGTGGCACCCAAGGTAGATTATAGAAAAATGAGTATGCATATACGTCATTTCAATATTATTTGGAGGTATTAAGAGATTGTTAGAAATGATTATCTAATAAATACTAGGAAATTATTATTAAAATAAACCACTAGAAAAGGATACTTGATATCCCAGTCGAATAGTAGTGAATTTGATTGAAAATACTGGTGATTTGTACACCTGGAAACTTCAAGAAATACCTTTGTAAATACCATGTTCTAGAAAATTTTTTAAAAGGATAATATTCTAACCTTTGGGGGGAAATAAATTTGAAAGTTAACAAGAAAAGGGATGCTATAAAAGTAAGACAGATAATCATGAAAACGGGGGGTTAATTTTTCTGAAATTTGTTGAGAGAAAAGAAAAGGAGAAAAAGCCGAGAGAAGCGATTTTCCGAAGGAACTCATTTGAGAAGCCAATTATTTCTTGTGTATATTTAAAATTGATCATGTTAAGATGGTTTTAGATGTATAGCCATTGATGAAACTTTGAGATTGTAAACAAACTTTCCCTTGTTGATCAATTTTGAAAAACCTTGAGTAATTCGTGTTAATCATGAACCATGTTATGTCTATTGTCATTTTGAGATATATTCAAATAGTTATCTATGTTATTGTTGTAATATTACATTAGGAATCCCTCTGAAATCACACAAAATATCATCCTCATGATATTATTGTGGCATTTGCAATTACATTATGAAGAGATATTTCATTTCATGATGCAATAAGCAATTTAAATTCACTTTACTTTCATTTCAGTGATACAGATTGTTTGTAAGTTTATGAGTGTATCATAAGCGTGATATATTAGGGACTTCTAAGGTTTAATTAATTATTTAACATGATTTTTCATGTTAAATACTTGAAGAATTTGTAAAGTCGTATGTATTTGAGCTTATATAGATGCACAATTTTCTAGTTGAAGGTTCGTCCTGACTATTTGAAGCCATTTTTCATTTTACCTTGTGGATATGTCAACATTTGTTTAAAGTTCTCAAGGATTCAGTATAATCAAATTTATCCTTCTTAACTTCCCAACTATAAATTTCATACTTAGTAATACATCATACATGAACTATCCCTGCTTGCACTGTGTATCCATAAATGATAAAGAAGATCATTGAATTCATCCATCCTTTACTAAAATATGTAAGTACAATCAATTTTTATCATTGTCTTTAGTGAATTGGGCCTTGTCCCGAGAACATCTTCATTTTCTAAAGTGACAACTTGTAAGATTTAGGTTATGTTGTATTGGCCATGTTTTCTAATGGTCTCCTTCAAAATATTGCAAAGGAAGATTCAAATATTGTTAATCTGTTGATAATTTCCACTAATATAGGTCACAAAATGGGTCCTCTCACCATGGTTTAAGGTACAATGTAAACTAATAAGGGTATTTTAAACTCTTAACATGGTGATACCTAGTCATTTCTAAACCAGAGTGATAAAGAGTCATCTAGAATCCATCCCCGACTACAGAACGAATCCTATTATGATTTTTTTTTGTCTCTAATCATCCTGATCAAATTGTGATGCTTCTCAGTTTCAAAGGTAGGATCAATTTGGGTACTAAAACCTCTTCAGGTTATTTTATCCTCCTTGTGGAGTGGGTGCTTCACTAAATAAGGGGTTGGTGCTCCTTCTAGGGTTGGTGTTATGCTAAATTAGGGGTTGATACTCCTTGTAAAATTGGTGCTCTACTAAAATAGGGGTTGGTACTCCTTGTAAAGTTAGTGCTTCACTAAATATATTTTCTCTATATAATATAAGTAGATTTTCAGTGGGTTTTTTCCCTTTGAGTGTTTCCCACTTATTTATGGTGTTCATGTGTCTTTGTATTTTTTTCATGTACTTTTGATTTTTTAATACACACCTAATGTGCTCATATGGTTATGTATATTAATATGATGAAGGAAATGATGAATGCAAGTAATGATAAAAGAAATGAATTTTTTTAGGACTCATTCAACCCCCTCTTAGTCCATTGTGCTTCCAATAATTGGTATTAGAGAAATTCCTTATGAAGTAAGTTTGAAAACTTTAAGGATATCCTCTTAGAGAAAAAACATTGAGGATGAAATATGAAGTTTCATAGTCATTAATAGTCTACAATATCATATCAATTGCATGGATAAAGAACATGGTCAATTCATCAAGGGTTTATAATTACAAGTTGATAGAGTGACTAAATCCTTAAGGGGTGAAGAATAAGTTTCTTCTAGGTATGAAGAGATATTGTAATCCCTAGAATCTAATATAGAAGGTGTATCTAGTAGGTTTAAAATTTATGAGAGGCTATAAAATGTAATTGATGCTCTTGATGGGATTTTAGAGATACAAAAAGATGCAACTAATAGGACATGCCTAGGTTTCAAGGGAAAGCAAAAGGATAATGATGGTGAAGTTTTTCCAATATCTCAAGAAACCAAGAAGGAGATAAAAAAAGCTTATTTTAGAAGGTCTGACTCTGTTAGACAACCTAATGTAGCTAGGTATAGTGCTTATTTCAATGGTTATTGCTATGGTTCTCATGATTTTTTTTATAGGGCTAGAGATCGTAAAATAAGTTATCATAGGAATTTTGATGACTTTTTCAAAGGTGAATGTCATTCATATTGTGAATATAGTCATAGAGCTAAGGAATGTGGTTGGCACTTAAGTATTTTTGAAACCAAAAGATGGAAGATTTTTGTGTGTCACAAGTGTCACAAATAGGGACACATTACTAGATCTTGTCACCAAGGTAAAATTTCAAAATTCATTAGCATGTTTCAAAATATTAATGGGTAAAATGGAAGATTTTTTAAGAGGAATATCAGTCCCATAAATGAGGTCAATATATTTTATTCTTAAATTGTGAGGGTTATAGAGTCAAAGAATGCTAAGAAGGATTATTAAAAATCAGATGTGCTCAAGACAGAACATATAAAGTATGTTAAGGAGGATTCTATTTAAAATCAAGGATTCATGTTTTATTTTTTTAAATAAGCATGATATGAATAACATCATATGTGTCTATCTATCATCGATTCTCGTGTTCATGAGAAGTTGAAGAAGCTAGGTTTTTGGGACACCTCAAAAGTAATAAGGTATAGGTTGTGATATTTAAACATGATGTCTATATTTAGTGGATCTTGGTGTTGATAGGTGTCTACTATGTTAAGGTATGTCTTGTTTTTAGTTATTCAAATATGTTATTTTAAGGTGTATAGGTTCTTGTCATGAGTTCTGGAGTCTAAACTCTCAAAATGAGTCTATCCCATGTGATCATGTGCCTAGTGATCTTTGTTATGAATTTTTCTTACTTCAATCAATGTAGGAGCTGTTTTTGTTTTTATTTGTCATGTCTTAGAGTATGATGGTGTTAAAGATTCTTTTCAATGCAAGGAAGAAAGTGTCTCTCAGTCATGAGGTTAGGATTAACTCTAATAAGTTGTATATAAGATTGTGGTGTCATGATAAACTCAAAAGTTAAATTTACATTTCAAGGTGATGTTTTAAGGAGTTGCGATGATTGTGATCTATCATAAGATTCTTCGTATTCTTATATATATCTTTTATTTTAATGAAAGGTGTTATTATTGTCATGAAAGAAGGTTGATAAATGTATAAAAATTTCAAACAATGAATTCGCAAAGAGTAAGTACTTGTAGTCATGTTTTCATGATTCCTTGGTTATCTAGAGTGTTTGAAGGAAAACTTGAATGCCCTAAATTTGTGTTGTTGTGATGGGTAAAGTATTTGCAAGTATGTGAAATCCTAGTTTTTGTCTAGATATTAAGATTGAGATTGATAAAAAGGTCATATTTGTATGAATAATTAAGGGTCTATGATATGATATTGTGCCTATTAAATGTATTTGGCCTCTCTTTAGGAATATTTCCAAAGGTGTCTCAGCTTGACTAGTAGATATGTGGATGATCTCAAAGCTTAGAGATGAATTGGAAAATATAGAGGTGTCAAAAGGATTGTGAAGATGCTTAAACAAGATAAGAGGATGGATTTGAATCTAACAATATTAGAATCAGGTATGGGTCATTATAAAATGTTATGAAGGTGATCTCGTTGTTTTTCTAAAGTTGTCTCAATGATTAAGAATGTTCCATTATATTGTGTAAGCATATCAGGAGTATAAGTATCAGTAGAATGAAGTGAGTATGTAATTTCTCTACCATAAGGATACACGTTTATTTGTAAGTTTGTTAAGGTTTGTATGTGTGAATCATTTTTATTAAAGGTTTGAAAATTATATAACAAGTGTAAAGAGATACTTCATGTCATTACATTGTGTAAAAGGTTGAATTTTATTTTTTGGGGGCCTCTGTCAATAGTCAACATAGCTGCAATAAGTCTTTTAGGTTAGGTGTTGACAATGATATATAAATGTATGGTATGATGTGATCAGTGTAATAAAACTCATTATTTCAACAAAGGTACAAGACCAATGATTGTGGTGTTTCATAAAGCATGAAGTCTATCATCTGTGATAACTGAGTTAAGATCTTGTATTCCTTCAAGGTATTTCAGGTTCATTTTGTGTAAAAATCAAGATAATGAAGACTCATAGTTAAGTCTAAGGATGAATGAACAAATGGAAGGGTTTGAAAATTAAAACCTTAATGTTAAAATCCTTTTCTAGAAGATGTTTAATGGTGTCAAGGATGACTAGTCCCAATTACACATGCTCAGTCTCTTGTTAATCCATCAAAGGATGGTTATTGGTTATCTTGATCCAAGATGCTAGGGATTGTACAAGATATATGATGCTCTATGACTTGTCATATTTTAAAGGTTGAGTTTATCCAAAAGGATAAAAGTTTGGTTATACTTCATCACGAAATCATAGTGTTTCCACAAGGGAGAATTTCTCAGGGTTTTCAAGAAAATACCAAGTAATTCATTGATAAGTTTCAAGTATAATTCCAAGACATGAATTTTGTGTCTTCAAAGGATATATAGACCCTATGTATCAGCATGTAATGGCTTATGTGCACTTCAATAATATTTGAAGGTATATCAGTCATACTTATTAGAATAAATTTTTTAGATAAGTAAGAATGATTGTGATAAATAACTTGTATTCTAGTTTGAGAAGGTGGAAAAAGAAAGGAGTGTGAGTAATAATATATTAAGGAGCTTAAGACATGTATAAAAAGGTAAAGGTTTAAAGATGCAAAATTACTATATAAAAATTCATCAAGGAGCTATGTAGTAGTATTTAAGAATTTTTCTTTCAAAGATGAGAGAATCCTATGGTCTGTAGATGCCTATTAAGGAAAGGGGATTCCACCATTGACCCTGATCTGGTTTGAGATTGAAATGCTCAGATTGAAGAAGTTTTAGTTGAAGTTAATTAAGGGTTATTGTGATAGCAAGATTTTTATCATGATATTGTAAGGATGAAGATATATGAGATTGTGTCTAACAAAGTGAAGGTCAAATAAAAGGTTACATGTTTGAGGATTATGATTAATGGCTTGGGTTATGTAATGTGTTTCTAAGTTGTGCCTTGATGGTAGATGTTAAAGTTAGAAACTTGTCATCATATGAAGAACATAAATATTATTGAGTTTGTAAAGTCATTATTTGACACTAAGGGGTAGAGTATAATGAAATGTTATCTCATAATGGTGAAATAAGTTGTTTAACTGGTTTATAAATCTTGGAGTGCCTTTTATACTTGAGGATAAAGGATGGCCATATTACAAGGTGTGTTTGATATAAAATGGATCATTAAGACCTAAGGAAGGTAAGAATCATGAAATATGTTCATGAACCAAGATATGATATTTATTCTAATCCATGGAGTTTATACAATATTGGAGAAGTGTAAAATGACAAGATATAGGTCTAAAAAGAACCTTTGAGACAAGGGGAGCTTGGTTGAGCTCTTAATAAGGTAAGAAAGTTTATAAGAAGGATTTTTAGGTGTATTAAGAATATTTACATGTATAATGAAAAAGAAAGTAATTCTATGACTCAAAGAGTTTAATATGTCTTGGAAAGGAGAATGAATACACTAAAATGTTACTTCATGATTGAGTTAATGTAATTTAGTCATCTCCATGGCATAAAAACTAGGTATGTGGTCTCATTTTTGTGTTTTCAGTTAGAGAAGCTTAGTATGCTTATAGGGGTATCCATAAGGAGACGATTAGTGTTGTGGATATGACAATATTAGAGACAAAGTTTTGTGTTTTTTAGCATGAAACAAGACTAGATGATGATGTAAAATTGGTTTGAAGAAAAATATGGAGATTATTCACTAAAGGAGATCTATTTTGAGGCGTATATCAAGTCCACAGATCATTAGATGCTACTGTTAAATTCAAAAGTGCAAGGATAGTACAAGGGGGATTCATTTGAGTAAGTCAGTTTTGCGCATTATTTTTAATGTATCTTGGTGTGTGTGTTGTCATTTTTCCATGTCAAGTCATCATAGTATCATTTTTCATAGATTTGAAAGGGGATATAAGCATCAGAAACATGTAAAAGAGGTCTAGTAGGCGTTTTTGGTCTTATTTATTGTCATCAATGTTTCTAAAGGTGGTTGTCATTAATGACAATGGGGGAGATTGTTGGCCATTGTGTGTTAGTGTTGTCATTGATTTCAATTCCATTTATGTAAAATGGTTTCATGGTGTTGTATGAGTCTCTATGAGGTGTTATTCAAAGGTCGAACTTGAAGGTTGATTGGTAGTGACCAAGTTTGGTGATGTTTTATGAGGTTCTAATACATGGTCTAGTGGTCAGATTCCCTGTATGAGTTCTCCCAAGATTTTTTAAGGTTATAATGAGGTAAATAATGGTCCATATGACTTTAAAAGAGTGTCTAAGAGTCTGTATGAGGTAAGAAAAGAAATTTGATTGTTTTTCATGGAGTGAAACAGTCATTCTAGGCCTATTCCTAGTTCTAGAGCTTGCAAAATGGTATGATGTCTTGATTTTTGGAGCCGATCAGAAATAGAAAAGTATTTAAAAGGTGTTGTTACATAATGTATCAGGTTTATGATGATTTTTAGGTTAGTACTAAAATATACAGTGCATGTTTGAGTTCCTTAAGAAAGAAGCAGGTGAATAACATGTAATATATCACAAGTAAGTATTAATGGATAGAAATTTTCAGACCTATTTGAGAAATATGGTGAGCATGGAAATTTATAATATGTCTTAATTATGCTTCATGACACTTTTTAGGTCATTCTAAAGAACATTTTTGAAGATATGTCATTTTTGGTAAAACCAAGTTTTCTAGAGTGCAGTTTTAAGGTAAAAGTTGACCTTCTGATGCTCATAGTGAATTGTATGATTTTCATTGGACCCATAGGTTTTTTGTGGATGATTTTATATGTAACTAAGAAGGTTTATCAAAAATAATGATTTGGTTTTATTGTCACTTTTTTTTAACAATCGTTAAGAAGATAAGTTGTTTTAAAACCCTAGTTAAACCCTAACAAAAAGAGACTTAGAGAAAATGAAGTATACTAAGCCTGTCTTGAATAATTTTGTAAATTTTATGATTGGAGGTTGTATAGGATTCCTCTATAATTCTATAAATTTGTGTTATAATATGTGATTATATGTGGGCCCCACCTAAAAAAAATTATTTATGAAGAATTTCAGTTTAAGGTAAAGTTGTCTAAAGAAGGTATGAAATAAATTGACATTTTTTTATAATGAGAGTTTTAATTGATTTCAATTATGTTTTTAGATCATGTTTGATGTCTTAAATGAAAAAATTGGCCCTATTTATGAGGGCTAGTTTTGGGGTAGTTTGGAGCAATTTGTGGTAGAAGTGAAATTCTAGGAGTTACAGGTGGATTTAGGACTTGATTCAAGTATTTTATCATCTTTGTTCATGTATATTTCCATTTATATATCAAAATTTATATTTAGATAAGGTATGAAGAAGTTATGACCAGTTCTTTTAGGGTCAAATATGGAAGATGCCCAGTTTAGCATGGTGGTGAGTTGTTTCATAAGGTAAGGTGATAGTTATGAGTTCGTCATGGTTGTTTAAGGTTTTTAAGTGTTTATAAAACTTTTATAATGTTTCAGATGATTTTTTTAAGCTTAGAAGTGATTTTGGAGGTGATGGAGTAAGTTGATCTCAGGACTAGTACTTGAGTCCTAGAAGGTTAAATGAGTAGTTTCAGAGATGGACCTGGTTTAAGGCCTTCCACTTGGAGTTGGAAGGAAATTTAAGATGTTATGGAAGTAGGATTCATAGGTATTTTAAATTTTATATTATTTATATTTTATGATTATATTTTATAGGTCATCTAGATCAGTTTGTGAAGAGGAATGATTCTAGTTTTTAGGATAGGATTGCTTAAGCTAAAAAGATTGAGGTAGATTTCTCATGTTTGGATTGGTTCCTGATTTCTATCAATTAGAGAATGAATAAGGATGAATTTTTCACTTATTAAATTCATTTGGATGTCTTTAAAGTGCCAGAAAGGGTGTAAGCTAGTTAAGTTCCTACAAACGTTTTCTAGGCATCTCAGTTTAGTGAAGAGGAAAGTTAGTGTGATTTGAATGTATGAATGTTTAATGAGATATTTCAATAATGGATGTGATATACATGTCAGGTTTATTCCAAGTAGTGGTTACATGACATATTTGAGGTGTTCTTGGGTAATCTTGAGGCCAAAAGGTGAATACTGGTTCCTAGAAATAGTTATTTGGTAAAGGATATGAGCCTTCTTGAGTGAGTTATGAGAAATTTGATTGCTTAAAGATAATTTATGACCATGGATGGTGTTATTATGTCATATTCTACATGTGTGATTAATTTTTGAGTTTTACTAATCATGGTGATGATGTTTTTGGTCTTTGATCATCCAAGTGATGGCGTTTTGAGTTTTGTTAGTGCATTTGAGCATGATCGAGCTACATGGGTCCATTATGAGTGTTTTATGAATGTATTGTTATATTTATAAGTTTTTTTGTCTATCTAATGATGTAATACTGACATAACTTATATTTTTTAGTTATAGGTCATATAAAAGTGAAGTTTTAGTTCAAATTTGAACTAGTTATGAATGGGGGGAAAGTGCGACCCAAGTGAGAGTGTAAAACATGTATGAAGTAATCTATTTAGATATAAGGAAGTGTGAAAAATGTTTTAAAGTGTTATATATCATGTGAGAAAGGGTTTGAATCCAATACAAGTCCATTAAAGAAGAATAAAGAGTGCGTTAGGTGAATGAGGGTTTGAAGAAGGTTTATGTGCTGAATTTGTGATCTTAATCAATTGTGGAGGTAATAAAATTTAGAGATATTCATATTAAAATGGTTGAGTCAGTTCTTAATCATATTTAGGGGTTATATCATCCTTTTGGAGTGGTTTACTCACTCAATTATTGGTTGGTGCTCCTTATAGGGTTTTTTCTCTACTAAATTATGGGTTGATGTTCCTTGTAGGGTTGGTGCTCTACTAAACTAGGGATCGATGCTCTTTGTGAAGTTGGTTCTTCACTAAATTTGTTTCCTTTGTGTAACATAAATATATTTTTAGTTTTTTTAATTCCCCTTGAGGTTTTACAACTTATATATGGTGTTTATGTGTTTTCTTTTTTATTTCATGTACTTGTGAATGCCTAATACCCATCTAATGTGCTCATATGGTTATGCATGTTAATTAGATGAATGAAATGATGAATGCAAGTAACGTTAAATGACATAAAAATTTTATAGGAATGATTCACCCCATCAATCCATTGTGCTTCGAAAAATAATATTAGGAATAAACGATGTGAGGTTCATTTAATAATTTCCCCCTCAATAGTCAAGTATTAACTATTGAACTAGAGTGTGTCATCGGATAATGATGGTACAATGTGTGTACCAGATATGTCAGAGCACTAGGAAATATTTACATGGAGCATGGAATGTGAAATTTAATAGAGAAACTATAAGTATTTATTAGTGACATCTTAGAGAAATAGACTGGAGGAGTGTAATACCCCCAAGTGTGTGAGTGATATAGATTTATGTGATGATGTGAGAAATACCATGTCAGTAAGAATTATCTTGATCAAAAAGAGGAATTATACATTTTATTGGAGGAGGTTGATGAGGTATCTCATCTTTTGGTGAGGGAAGTGGTGGTTCTTCTTTGGATGGTTTTTACTTGTTTGGAATTGGTAATTTTGTAGAGGACTTGATATGAGGAGGTAATGGGCTATGTATTTTTAAAGGTGATATGACATTGGGTTAGATAGAAGGCTCTTGACTTACCAGAGAAGGAACATTAGTAATTATGGTATGATTCTCAGTATACATAGAGGGAGCACATTTGGGAGCCCAATGTGATTTAACAAATGCAGATGAGCATGTATCAGGATCTTGTGTAGCAAATGAAATAAAACCTTGATGCTCAAGGTGTTGAATTCTTCATTTTAAAGCATAACAAACATTATCATCATGTCTATTGATTATGTGATAATTACAAAGTGGGTGTCATTTGTATTTTTTAAGCTGATAATGAGTGTAGTAATGAGTATTTGGGAAGTTGATCAAGTGGTGATTGAGTAGCTCAAGAATAATATCATGTGCCTTAGAATTTAGATCAAACTTGAGAGGTTATGATAGGGGTAAGATTATATATTCACTTGTATGAGCACATGTAGTAGGCATGGGATTGGGATGAGTTTTAGAAGAAGAACTAGCATAGGCATGAGAAGTATACTTAAAATTTTGGATTTCAGCTTTGAGTTAAGTAATCATGGCTTCCATATCTTGAAATTTATCTTGAAAATCATGGTGTAAAGCTTGAATTAACTCTAAGATTGTTTGATTGGATTTGTTATCAGGACTGAAAGGGTCACTAGAGAGATGATAGAAAATGGTGCTTACTTGTGTAGATGGTGTATTACAAGAGAGGTACATTGCGTCTAGGGATTTTTGGAGAGCATATTTGTATGGTGGGTGGATTTGCAATAATTTATACAAGGAGACTTGAAGAGCCATGAAATAATATTAGATAGAAAAATTAAAATAAAGATCAAATTGTTTATTCATGTGTGGGGTTCGCCAAATGATTTAATATAAATTTAATTAAATCTAATTTTTAGAGTAACCTTTAATGTAACTAATTATATAAAAATGATAATATATAGTTAGACAAATGCAGTTACTTAGTCTAGTGTTTGATCTGGGTGCCAGTGTCTTCTTAGCTACTTCGGTTCTAAATTTTTATGGGTCAAAAGGTCTTTAATCTAATATTTAATTTATCTCTCTGACTTCTCTAATAGGGTTCCAATCACACTTATAACCTATAAAACAAATGTTTACCTACACATGTCCATAAACCACAACAAATCTAGTAAAAAATATGCATAATGTGGAGTCAAACTAACCTTGGTGGTCACCCGAAGAGTGAACTTATTACCGAGTGTTGCATTAAATTTTAGACTTCATGTAGTTCTCTAGAAATGTGTGCATAATGATTCCCTAGGTTTCCCTTGTGAAAATTACACAATGATAGTGGGATGGATATAGAATGTAGCAATGTATATAATGTGTGTGATAGAATAAAAGGAACTTCCCATCCTATGTTGTGTATGCAAAGTGATGTATCCCTTGTCCTTTGTATAAGTGAGCTAGATGAATGCCTTTTAAGTGCTCTTATTATTTTGAATGCAAGATTAGGTGATGATAGGTAATGCTTAGTGTCTGTCCCCTTATTTGAGAACTATAATTATGTTTATATATGATTCCCTTGTTTTAATTTCATAATTGACAACTAAAAGGCCGACCCAAAGTTATAAAATATGACCAAAAAGTAAAAGAGACCCAAATGGTAAGAAGAAGGAAAAGAAGGTCAGGATCATCCATAAAGGACATGAGCACTTGGGTTGTTCTTTCTTAAATGGGAGCTAGTGTCTGAGAATAAAATATAAATCAATAAAATATTAATAGGTTTGTAGGGTGTGTAAGGTCAATAAACGTATAAGAAAAAAAGAAAAATTCCAAAAATATGTTGTCAATCACTAGTTTTTTTACTTAGGAATCATGTATATATTAGTATGTTCTATGACATAGAAATGTATCCAAGTGCATAATTTTTTTGTCTACAATTCCCTCCATCCTCTAATTGACATGTTTCTTACTCTGTAATATCCACTTTTTATGACTTAGAAATAAGGGGATTTTTTTACATAATTTTCTTTGTTCTAAATTAATATAATTCTGAACACACACATTCAATTTCCAATCCATCTCATAATAGAAAACCATATGCAGTTGTAATGACTCGGTGAAACATCGATCTCTCATTCCATGACTCAGTATTAAACTGATCTCTCATGTTAACTTGTTCTAGTGTATACTATGTGTACTTTGTTCCTTCACCCTATTAGGGTCACTCAAGTGTTTTGTCTAAGAATCCTATCTGAATATTTGTTATCAAAATTCATCTGAAATCCCGCAACTTAGACTAGGTGACATAGGACAACACAACAAACAGATTGCAATACTTTGGCCAAATTTTTAAACATGTTTATCATGTTTACATTCCAAGATGACATACTTTTCGAAAGGAATATGTCTTACACCACACTCATACATTTATCTAGATTAGTCATCCTTGACTACTTTCTACCAAACATGAGTCAAAGTTTCACACTAAACAAGGGTATCTTACATACACTAGTGAGGAAGGCTAATCATGGTGAATAAGGGTACATAGATGTACTCAATCGAATTTCATAGATTGTGTGTGTTTAGTTACTCTAATTCAACATGAGTTGACCACTACACTTGTTCATGTGTCTATCTCTATTTAGAGTATAACTATGAACTGAATTTAAACTTATGTTAATCAAGTTAATTGAACTAAGTGGGATGTTGAAGTATAACTAGATGCATCACATTATCCTCATAATGACTCTCGTCATTATGAGGTTACTCTACTTCAGTCCCTATATTACAACAACCAACTGAGTTCCTTCAACAAAACTAACATACTTAAGAATCATTAGATCATTAACCCTTTAATTTATTATCTTGTTTAATTTCTTGTTAAAAAATGAACCTAAGGGTTCCCGATGTGCGATTGACCCAAAGAAGGGTACAAAATGTAATTTTACACTAGTTAAAGGTATGTAGATGAAATCTATGTCCATGCATATAAACATTTTAATCTTAAACCATTATTTTCATTTATTGATATATATCTAAATTTGATATTAAGTGAGTAAGATCATTAATTTTTCTTACTATATTTTATCATTGTAAACAAATTTGATTGAAGCTTATGCATTAGAATTAGAGATATCATAAATTCTAAATCTTCCTATTACCTCTTTTAAGCTTTTCTATTTCCACTTTTTGTTTACAGATAAGGAGCATATAACCAATCATCCTTTATGATTTAAACATGATCACTTAACAAGATATCATAATTAGTTCTTATTTAATGATAAAAGGAAGTATCCTTTTCTTTCTTATTAAGGAATATTGTCCTATTAGTGAAATCAGAAAACATATGGTTTAGTTTCATAATAAGAAAGCCACATTCTTCTATATAAACTATCTATATTTTGTTTTCTAAGTAAGGATCTATAAATCATGATCAAGTTAGTTATACACCTTCCCAATATTTAATGAATCAAAGATATAAGTATAGATCCTTATTCCTAGTATTATTTTATACCTTAGAATCCATTAAGTCATGAACATCAATATTTAAGTTTATTCATAAAGTCCCATCACGGATGTTAATATTTAGGAATACTATACAAACCTAAGTCATGCAAGACCTTAAAATAAATCAGAAATAAACAACCATTCATTAATAAAAACAGAGAGATAACTTTACTCCCAACTTAATTAATATTCCATAATTTATATGAAACATATTTCACCATTAAAAAACTAATTTTAATACATATTCATAATTTTTCCAACAAGTAAATTTTGAGAGAATTTCAATACATAAACATCTGAATGAAGAAAAATGATTTCATTAGCAAAAAAAATGTAGCTTTCTATAAGTCTTTATCCTTTAACTTTTCATGAATTCCATCTACAATATTGTTAACATGAGTCATTTCACAAGAACCAATCATGATAAACGCTATTACGTTAAAACAATATGCTTTTATCTAACTGTTTCGTAAAAGGAACCCTACTGTTAATGTAAAGGTTCCAAGTTCACAAAAGTAAGGACAATAGAAAGACTTCCTCTAATAGTCACACATAACATATAGAGAAGAGTCACTAAATCTAAGTATTAATGTTCATAAATGAAACTAATTAAATCATCATAAATTAATTCAATCTAAATCATAGTTGTGATAATCATTTCTATATGATAATGTTCCAAATTATTTTTTATTAGATTAGGCAAAAAATAGGGATCGACTCCCAGGGGCCATAACAAAAGAGAGGAACGCATCTAGAAATAAAATAGGACAAAAAACTAGAAATTGGTCCCAGAAAGATGAGTTAAATAGGCTTAACTCTTACATTGCAGGATTCAGACCCCAGAGAGGAAAGAAAAAAGACAAAAAAAAAACAAGACACCACAGTTTGCCAGCAGTCCACACACAGTTCAGAGAAAAAAAAAAAACCTCCGCAACAAACCCACTAAAGGCATCAGGTTATTAGCCATCCTGGATTCCTGAAACATCCATCGCCTACTCCTCCTTTGAGCTACTTATGTGAAGGTTGAATCTCCTCCTTTTCTTTTCCCCTTCAATCCCCTCCACTCTGTCAAGCAAAACTTTAACCTGAATCTCTAGCTTCTTCATTCTTTGTTTTATCTGGACATGATCTGCAACCATCTTCTTATAAATTTTGATGATGTTCATAATGGACTCCCTTTGCCCCTCATTCATGTTCTCCATGGATTTTTTGGACCCCTTCTAAATAAAACATCTTCCTGCTCCATTCTTCAAATACATTGGGGTCTCCCACACATTCATTCTTTCTCAAAGTGTTGGCTTCCCCAACACCACCCTCATTTTTGTCTTTATCTTTCTCATTCCCCCAGAGGACACCCTTACCTGCTTTAATTTTAGTTAGACACTCCGAAAGAGTAATATCATCTTCCTCGATTTGCTCCTCCAAGACCATTATCAAAGGATAATCTAGAACCAACTTTCCATTCTCAACCAAAAGAAGAATCAGGCCCTCATGGAGGGGCAACTCAGCTTTCCCATTCTGAAAATCCATCAGTGAATTTGAAAGAGAGGTGGCAAGAAAAAAAGGAATACTAGCCATAAAATTGTGATGAAACATGTTGAGGAAGGTAATGTGATGGGTATAGATTTTTCTATACTTACCCTCCAGCGTAATATATTTCATAACTTGAAGGAAAACATCCTTCCAGATTCCAGGAATGCACTAACGCATAATGCCATCCATGAAGAAGTAACATTTCTCCTTTCCAATGAAAAATCAATCAATCTCGAGGTCTCTATGGGTTCTTTCCTTGTAGATCTTTAACCCTTCCATCTTCATATCAGTCACCCTGGAAATATTGGACTCCGAGACCTCAATCTCCACACCATGAATGGTAAAAACCCCATCTTTCCAAGAATTTCCGAAGTCCTTTGACAGATATGGGTCATGACCATGTAATTTAGCAATATAATTGCTAAATCCACCAACTTTAAGCTTATTCCATAGATCCTTGTTACTATCCTCCATGTTCTGATTGGTAGGTTCCACTCGAATCCTGTCTTCATCCATCTACACGTAGCCAAATTTGTCTTCCTAGAAAAATATTTCCATAACCAAAAAATTGTTCGCCCTATCAAAGATTGAACAAAAATAATGATTTTTGTAAAATCTAGTATGGTACCTGGGATACTTTCCTCCGCTCGTGCTAGCTTCATTTATCCTAGCAACCACTATCCTTAACGATTTCATCATTAATATTAGAGGGTAATCTCTCTCCTTTGCACCAAATTTTGTACTCATTACTAAGGAATCCCACATTGGCCATCTTGTCTGCACATTTATTTCCCTTCCTCAAGGTATGATTGATAGATATCTTATCAAAATAATTTAGCAATTCCTTGATATCTTGAATGATGTTTTTTAATGACCAATTGATCTTACTACTATTGAGGAGAGCATTTATAATAATTAAGGAGTCACCTTCAATCTAGATGTCCTTAAGGCCTTTTTCCTTAGCAACCAAAATACCCCATAGGAGGGCTCTCGCTTCAGCCAAGTTATTAGTCTGCTTTCCCAAGGGACCTGCATAGACAAATAACTAATCAACCTCACTATTCCTTAAGATACCCCCTCCCCCAGCTTGACCAAGATTCCCCTTTGAAGCCCCAGAAAAATTGATCTTGATCATATTTCCCATAGGCCTCATCCAGTAAACATTCTTACCAGGGATTTTGATCTTGACCGGATTATAGGTGAACTTATCCAACACTTCCTGCTCCCATTTTGGGCAAGGAGTTTTTGTTTAACCTTTTAAAAGTTTGAGATTTTCCTTTATGGCTGCTAGGATTTTCCTTTCAACCACCACAATCAGAGTTTTCCAATCTCTAAAAAAACTATCATTCCTTATTTTCCACAAACCCCATAAGAGATGAGGTAGAGTAATCTTCCAGGCCCATGCCAGATAAGGGAACCTAAAAGGGCTCTCCCATTGAGTACGAAAATCCTCCATATTCAAAGGCATAATCCATTGCATGTTGAAAAGTTCTGAAATCAGCGAGAAGAAACCTGTAGAGAAAGGGAAATGTAGAAAAATATGATTCACATTCTCTTCCCCTCTCTAAAAAAGAGAGCACTTGTTTGGGATCTACATTCCTCTTTTTATAATATTTTCAACAGACAAGATTCTATTTTGAATAGCTAGCCAATAAAAAATATTGATCTTAGGGATCAAGTCCTTGATGCATAACTGACCTCAATACTCTTTTTGAAAATCTTTCTTGAAGTGTAATTTATAGGTAGATTTAACATAATAGTTTCTGTTGTAAATATCTTCCCCCCAGGTAGATATAGACAAGCAGAAGGAAATGGAAATCAAAGAAACTCAAAGCCTGATGATTGATGTGCCCTTGGTGCACATAAATGGCACATGACACAGAGTGTCAATAAAGAAAAGGATGCACCCTTGGCACACAGAAATGGCGCATGACACGGAGTGTCGACAAAGAAAAGGATGCGCCCTTGGCGCACAGAAATGGCGCATGACACAGAGTGTCGACAGAGAAAAGGATGTGCCCTTAGCACACAGAAATGGCGCATGACACGGAGTGTCAACAGGGTAAAGGATGCACCCTTGGTGCATAGAAATGGCACACGACACGGAGTGTCGACAGAGAAAAGGATACGCCCTTGGTGCACAGAAATGGCGCATGACACGGAGTGTCGACAGGGTAAAGGATGCGCCCTTGGCACACAGAAATGGCATATGACACGGAGTGTCGACAGGGTAAAGGTTGCACCCTTGGCGCATGGAAGAGAATGTTGACACACACATGGATGCGCCAAGGCACACCTTCAGGAGGCGCAACATTTTGAGCGCTGACAGGAAGCAGACCCTGGCACAGATATTCAGATGGCCATAACTTTTGACTGGGAGCTCGGATTCATGCAAGGTTGGAATTTTTGGAAAGCTTACAAGGTCCTCTATCCAACTACGACAAGATATCTTTAATTAGGTGAGAAAAAATTCTTAAAAATTTAAAATACAGTTCGCCACTTTTGGGTTCGCTGGGGTTCTCACCTACCATCATTATGAGATGAGTTAAGTGCATTCTGGAGGTGGTTGGTGTAGATTCTGAATTCCTCTCTTCTCCCTCTCTTTTCTCCTATAAATTGTAAGGAGGGTCTTCTTTCTAGAGGTTGGACATTTCTGTTTTGCCCCTCCCTTCTTCTCTTTGGCAGGTGAACTTATGGAGTTAATACCTCCCATTTGAAACTGTAATGCAACCTTGCCTCTTGGCATTTTACAGTGTGTTGTATCAATATTTGGAGAAAATTAATGCATGTCTGTGGATGATTCTCAACCCTCTCTATGTTCATTTGCATCCTCTTGATCTTTCAATGCAAATCGGTTATCTATGCATGATATTGCATTGCATTTTAGTGGCTTTTGTTTATTAACAAAACAAATGTTCTTCATTCCTCGGTGCATCACCTCTATTAGTTTAGGTTTTATTTTTTATGCATTTTCTTACCCTGTCTCCTTGGTAAGTTAGATTAGGTTTTTAGTAAACCCTCTAAATTTTCTACGTGTGCATCTGAACAGAGGAATAGGAACCGGCCTTCATCCGGAGAGCTTTTTTGATTTCGCAAGGTCCCACACTTGGTAAAAGCTCCATGTTATGCAATCACACTAAGAGTCTCAACCCATCGTGTTGCAGACACTCAAGGGTGCTGCGATTCGACATCAATAGTTTTGGCACACCCGGTGGGACCAAGAGGTCATTCCACAGATTTGAAGGAAACTTTAAAGAAATTCAGACTTAAAAAATTGTAGGTTTTACAATTTCATATTTTCACCTTCTGGGCTGAACTTTGAAATTAATTTTCAAGGACTTAACTTGCTCGAAACAAGTCAAAATTTCACCAGTTGATAGATCAGGGGATAATCTTCAAAAGAGTATTCTTATATTTTTTAGATTTTGACTTTCAAAATTTCATGGTTTTTTTATTTTCAGATTTCAGGTTTTCGGAAGTCTGGCATTTTTGGATTTTCAGGACTGTCATTCCAAATCAAATTTCAAACTCTAAAATTCTCAAAAATACAGGTCTTTTAAAATTCTATTTTTTTTAAATATTGTCAGGTTTGGTGTGTAACTTGGGAGAAGCTAGCCTTTTGAGGCTCATTTTTCTAACACATCTGGTGACTCCGAAGGGGTAGAATTCAGCGGTGTAGCAGCAAAAGTTTCCCAGGCATATGAGAATAATTTGAACTAGGTCTGATACTTGAGAAGAGGGGATTTTTGTTCACTTACAGCTATCACCAGGTAGAGGAAGGAGAGGAAGAAGACCACAAAGATCGCCATCTCCGCCTAACAAGACTTTGTCTACGCCTCCACCCGGCAGACCTTTTCTCACATCAACCAGGGTTCTTAGGCCAATCATAATGGTGCATCTACCACCGAATCCCTTTGTCAATTTCATGGGTAGTAGTCGACTTACCCTAAATGCTCAAAATCAAATTCCAGTTGCAACACTAAAGAATATACCCTATTTTATAGGAGAAAATCATACTACTCCTATTGATCACATCCAGGATATTGCTAATGCATGTGCAATCCATGAAATAAATGAAATGGATGTTGTAGTCAAGTTGTTGGCTTCATCTTTCAAAGGTAAGGCCTTACAATGTTTTAGGAGCCTAGCAATAGGGTCTATTACGAATTGAAACCAACTTTTTTCAGCTCTTTGCAACCAATTCAGGGAGAGGGCAAACAATTTATCTTTATTTGAACAACTGACAACAATCAAAAGGGCTCCTAATGAACAAATGACAGATTTCAACTTCAAATTCCAATGGACATGGGACATGATTCCAATAGCTGTTAGACCAACCACCGAAGGAGCATTCCTTTATTTCTTAAAAGGCTATAAATTCAGACATAGCCATGATGATCCAATCAATGGGAGGAACAACGCTGCCAGGGGCCTACAACACAACTATCAAAGTAGAGAACTATTTGATCCAAGCTGGAAAGCTTGCACCAAGGCCACTAATGCCTCTCTATCTGGATATGGGAAATCCTACAACCAGTCAAGCACCAGAGTTGAATCCCATTCCAACTCCTAGAAATCAAAGCAATAATGAGGCATCAACTTCTTCAAATAATTCAAAGGAATTGCAGGAGGTTATGAAACAACTACAGAACCTTGGAAATGAGCTAGTGACTATCAAAAGACAACAAGCTCAAAGTGCTAGACCGTATCAGCCTCAAGCACAGTACCAAGCTACGCCCCCATACCAACAAAATAGACCACCACCTCAGGCTGCAAATCAAAACCAAAACCATGGACAACCTCAAGCTGCTAGGCCATTTCAACCATATGATCCAAATGCAATGATGTCCTCAAGAGCTTTGGTCCCGACACAAAATAACATGGCACATGAATATGACTGGTGTTACCATTGCAATGTACCTCATAATTAGTCAGCATGTTTCAATGGTGCACTAAATCAGGCCTTGATGGTGCAAACCATTGGTGTTCCTCAAGAACCAAGCCTAGAGGAGAATTAACAACAAGAAATGCAACAAGAAGGACCTCCAACAGAAACCACATTGGCCAATTGGCAAATGGAAGACTTCTGTGGAGTTAACCAACAGCCTTTTCAAGGCATGGCTGCCAACACACGGTCAAAGAAGAGAAATATATGAGAGGGAAAACCGTGTAATCCAGTTGTTTCTCAGTCCACTCCTAAAAAACAAGGGTTCAATAGACTAAACGCAGCTCCAAATGTGTAAAATCAACCTAAGGTACTTGTTGTAGCAACACATGCACCTGTTCAAGCTCCAGAAAAGGTTGTGCTAAGTAAGGGACAACAAAAGGACAATTCATCCCCTTTCAACATCATCGATCAGATGAAGAAGACACATGTGAACATTTCCATGTCGGAATCACTTGCGATCCCAGGGCAACGAGATTTATTGCAAGCTGCAATGGCTAATTGGACTGCCACAAATGTATCAAACCAGGGACATGAGAAAGTTCTCACTAATGCAGTGCAACAAGATGGGTGCCAGACAAGCAAGAATTTGAAGCCTCCACCATTCTATGTGTCATTGGTTGTTTGAAACCACTTGGTGCACAACGACATGATAGATTCAAGAGAAAATAGTTCAGTGATGCCAAAGCAAATAACGGATCAACTGGGTTTGAAATATGAGCCAGTGCTGAAAGGAGTAGTACAGCTAGATGGAACGGCAGTAGGAACTGTTGGAGTCATCAAGGGGTTAAGCCTAACACTACATTCCTGTGCTAATGTTATAGTTCTGCAAGATGTGTCTGTGATTGACCTTCCGCCACTCTTTGCATTGTGTCTATCAAGAGACTTCATTGAAAAAATCAGTGGATATTTATCTGCAGATTGGTCACACATGATTTTTAGGACAAGGTATGGAGCCAAAGAAACAATCAGGTTAGAACCAATTACCAATTTCCATATTGAGCCTCATGTACCAAATCCTATCAATGCAAATTACTCAGCTTTTGATCAAGAGGAGTGTTCAAGTGATCTAGAAACAGGTACTAAGGTCGAGGGAATTCCTGATTTAACTTTAGATGAATGGGCAAACAAGAGTCATGAATTTGACCCATACAAGGAAATTGAAGAATCTGAATTGGGCGTGTATTGTGTACACGAAGAAAATTCACCCATTCCCGACATCATTCAGCGTGAACAAAAAGATGAAGACAAAGTTTGGAAAGTTATTCTTCGATGGTTCGAGAAGCAGAAAAGGTGCTGGAGGTGGTGCAATGTTGATTTCACCACAAGACATCAAATATTTTTCAGCTTTTCGTTTCCAGTTTTCCTGTTCAAAACAACACGGCTGAATACGAGGCATTGATTCATGGAATTCATTGGGCCAGGAAAAAGGGCATAAAGAACTTGCAAGTGTTTTGGAGATAGTGAGCTAATCGTCAACCAAGTTAGGGGACAACATGCTACAAAGAATGACCTGCTGAAGGAGCTACAAGAATAGGGTATGGGACCTCATTGAGGACTTCAAAGCTTTCAACATCGTGTCCATACCCATGAAGAAAATTGAAGCCGCAGATAGGCTCGCAGCAGTTGGAGAAACATTTGATGTGGTTGACAACATTAGAATGGAAAAAACATAGCCATATACCCATGTGATTGTGAGGCCCTCAGTTCCATATAATAACACAAGCTGACAGGTGTTTGAGAATGATCAACAGATCATCAATTTCTTACAAGAAGAGGCTGAATTCTCAGCTAGGAATCAGGACAGATTAGAGCAGTAGTATGGGGGATCAAGTAGTGCAATTGCGGATAAACAAGCTTCCTAAGGGTTTAGTAACATTGGAGTCTATATTCAGCCCTAACGACCAGTTCCGTAAGGAAAAGGCTAACATACAGGTCAAGAGAGAAGATTCAGAGCTAATTCAAGTTGGGGAAGGCAAAACACTTCAAATTGGTAAAGTGGCCACTGAGCAGGAGAAATCATATTTCATACAGCTTTGCCAAGAATTTCCAGATGTCTTCGCCTGGAGCTATGAAGACTTGAGAGGATTCGATCCAAATTTGACACAACATACCATAGAATTGGATCCAAGATGCTAAGCCCATCAGGTAGAAGCAAGAGACCAGGCAACCCTCACATTGAACCTCTAATGAAGAAAGAGCTAAATAAGCTAATAGAGGCAAGCATTATATTCCCAATCAAGCACTCAAGTTGGGTTGCAAACTTGGTTCCGGTCAGGAAGAAGAGTGGAGAAATCAGGTTGTGTGTGGATTTTCGAGACCTAAACAGGGCATCTCTCAAAGACCATTACCCACTTCCTTCAATGGAACAAATATTACAAGTAGTATCCGGTTCAGAGAGATTCTCTCTCCTAGATGGCTACTCAGGGTACAATCAGGTGATGGTGAAAGAAGATGACCAATTCAAGATAGCTTTCACCACCAAATGGGGGACCTATGCCTACAAGAAAATGCCATTTGGGCTATCAAATGCTAGAGTGACCTTCCAAAGGGCAATGGAGATGGCATTCAAGGGATTGATCAATAAAATAGTTTTGATATATCTTGACGACATCACTGTATTCTCAAAAAATGCAGCGGATCACCTCTGGTCATTTGAGGCAAGTATTTCAGAGGTGTAGAAGATTTGGGATATCATTGAATCCTAAAAAATGCATATTCTTGGCTCACGAGGGGAAAACTTGTAAGCCATATTGTTTCAAAGGAGGGGTTGATGATTGACCCAGAAAGAGTTGAAGTAATTCAAGCATTGTCATTGCCAAGTCACAAGAAGGCTCTTCAAAGCTTCTTAGGAAGGATCAATTTCGGTCCATGCAGGTTTGTTCCAAATTTTGCCGCTCTCGTAAAACCAATAACGCTGATGTTAAAGAAGAGCATGGAATTTAAGTGGACATCTGAAGGCAAGGAAATTTTCAAGGCAATAAAGGAAGCTATATCTCAAGCCCCAACTCTCGTCAATCTAGACTTATCCAAAGATTTCATGTTATATGCCTTTGGTGGTGGGAGACACAATTTCTACAATCCTGGTACAAACAAAACAAAGGAGGATTAGAACAACCAGTTGCTTTCTTCAGTCAAGGCTTGGAGGAATACGAAACTAGGTACTCTTTCATTGAAAAGCATGTCCTTGCAGTAACCAGGAGCTTAAAGAAATTCAGGCACCTAGTCTCAAACAACAGGATCCAATTATTGGTCTCTCATGCGGGAGTCAAGGACTTCCTTCTAAAAAAGGATCTAAATGAGAAGCGTGCAGGGTGGATCACTCGTGTCATGGAATATGACATCGAGATCAAGGTCACCAAACTAGTACGTGGAAAGGGACTATGCGAACAGCTAGCCTTGAGTCAACAAGTTGAAGCAGGTGATGAAAAAAAGACTGTCTTGGTACTACAAGATGGTCAAGAACATGAAAATGATGATGTGCCTACTCCTTGTTGGACCCAGAATATGATACACTTCCTACAGACAGGACTATGCCCTCCAGAAATGAGCAAAGCAAAGAGGAGATACTTTAGATTACGAGCTATTCCATATGTGCTTGTTGATGGTGTTTTGCTCAAGAAAGACATCAATGGATTTCTATTGAGGTGCATTGGGACAGGTCAAATTGAGAGGGTGTTACGAGATTTTCACGATGAAGATTCTAGTGGACATTTTTGCCCCATGAGTAACAGATCTCAAGATAATGAAGGTACAGATATTATTGGCTAACAGTGTTCAGTGACTATTACACATGGATAAGAAAGTGCAAGAAATGTGCACTCTTCATAGGCAAAGAAAGACTAGCAGCACTTCCATTGCACCCAGTCTTGGTTGACCAACCATTTACTGCAATGGGGATTGGACTTCATCGGGGTCATCAACCCAAACTCAAGTCAAGGCCACAAGTGGATTCTCACAGCAACGGACTACTTCACCAAGTGGACTGAAGCAGTAGCACTCAAAGAGGTAAACGAGTCTAATATACTAGATTTTTATGAAGGAATAGTGACCAGGTTCAGTGTGTCAGCCACTATCATTTCAGACAATGAATTGACATTCTTAGGTTTCAAGATCACAGAATAGGCTGTCAGGAATGGAATCTATTTGAGAACCTCTTCAAATTATTACCCACGGGGTAATGGGTAGGTAGAGTCCATGAACAAAAAATTGCTAAGAATCATCAGGAGGACTCTGGAGGAAAATCAAAGAACATGGCATACCAGGCTAAAATCAGCATTATGGGCTGATAGAATAACACCAAAGAGGTCTACAGGAAATTCCCCTTACAAGTTGGTCTATGGAAAAGAGGCAGTATTGCCTATATCATTAGAACTTCCTGCATTGGAGTTCATGAAGCAGTTGGAGTTGGCTGAGTTCGAACCAATGGAGGCCAGGTATGCAGAGTTGATGGAATTGGCAGAAATTAGAGAACATGCAGTTCAAACAATTGAGAAAGATCAGGCCTTAGTGAAAAGATGGTTTGATAAGAAAGCAAGAGCAAGGACCTTCCAGGAGGGGGACCTAGTTCTGAAATGGGATACAAATCGGGAAAAGCCAGGAAGGCATTCCAAGTTTGATGCCATTTGGAGTGGCCCCTACATGGTCACGAGATGTAAAAGTAGTAATGCCTTCCAATTGTCTACTTTGGATGGAGAAGAATTCCCGATTCCGGTTAACAGAATCCATCTTAAACATTGCTACTAAAAGGAAAAGGTTTACCCTTGTAAATATTAGCCTAGATTTCAATTCCTCTAAGTGCGTATGCACATTGTCTTGTTGTAGTTAGGTTTTTGTTTCCCTAAGTGCTCTGGCATAGGTTTTGTTGCTCTCAGGTTGAATTTCTATAGTTCAGTGTGTTGTTGGAGAAGAAGTTGTGGTATCAGGCTCGGGATCAAATATCAGGTTGGTTTCAAGTTATTACTTGTGACTCCATGCCCAATGGATTGCTAAAAGGCCACAGATCTTCTACCTAGTAAGTAGGTGATCCTGTTGAGTCACCAAATTGTTGTAAATATATTCCCCCCGGGTAGATATAGATAAGCAGAAGGAAATGGAAATCAAAGAAACTCAAAGCCTAATGATTGATGCGCCCTTGGCACACAGAAATGGCACATGAAACGGAGTGTCGACAAAGAAAAGGATGCACCCTTGGAGCATAGAAATGGTGCATGACACGGAGTGTCGACAAAGAAAAGGATGCGCCCTTGGTGCATAGAAATGACGCATGACAAGGAGTGTTGACAGGGTAAAGGATGCGCCCTTGGCGCACAAAAATGACGCATGACACGGAGTGTCGATAGGGTAAAGGATGTGCCCTTGGTGTAAAGAAATGGCGCACGACACGGAGTGTCGACAAAGAAAATGATGCGCCCTTGGCGCCCAGAAATGGCGCATGACACGGAGTGTCGACAAGGTAAAGGATGTGCCCTTGGCACATAGAAATGGTGCATGACACGGAGTGTTGACAGGGTAGAGGTTGTGCCCTTGGCACATGGAAGATAATGTAGACACACACATGGATGCGCCAAGGTGCACCTTTAGGAGGCGCAACATTTTGAGTGCTGACAGGAAGCAGACCCTGGCGCAGATATTCAGATGGCCATAACTTTTGACTGGGAGCTCGGATTCATGCAAGGTTGGACTTTTTGGAAATCTTACGAGGTCCTATATCCAACTGTGATTGGATATCTTTAATTAGGTGAGAAAAAATTCTTAAAAATTCAAAATACAGTTCGTCACTTTTGGGTTTGTTGGGGTTCTCACCTACCATCATTATGAGATGAGTTAAGTGCATTCTGGAGGTGGTTGGGGAAGATTCCAAATTCCTCTCTTCTCCCTCTCTTTTCTCCTATAAATTATAAGGAGGGTATTCTTTCTAGAGGTTGGAAATTTCTGTTTTGCTCCTCCCTTCTTCTCTTTGGTAGGTGAACTTGTGGAGTTAATACCTCCCATTTGAAACTGTAATGCAACCTTGCCTCTTGGCATTTTGCAGTGTGTTGTATCAATATTCGGAGAAAATTAATGCATGTCTATGGATGATTCTCAACCCTCTCTATGTTCATTTGCATCCTCTTGATCTTTCATTGCAATTCGGTTATCTGTGCATGATCTTGCATTGCATTTTAGTGGCTTGTGTTTATTAACAAGATAGATGTTCTTCATTCCTCGGTGCATCACCTCTGTTAGTTCAGGTTTTATTTTTTATGCATTTTCTTACCCTATCTCCTTGGCAAGTTAGATTAGGTTTTTTAGTAAACCCTCTGCATTTTCTACGTGTGCATCTGAACAGAGGAATAGGAACCAGCCTTCATCCGGAGAGCTTTTCTGATTTCATAATGTCCCACACTTGGGAAAAGCTCCATGTTATGCAATCGCACTGAGAGTCTCAACCCATCGTGTTGCAGACACTCAAGGGTGCTTCGATTCGACATTAATAGTTTCCAGAGTCTTCCTCTTTCCAAATGATGGAATACTCCTTAGTTTGGAAGATGGGGATGTGGAATTCCCTGAGTTTCTTATTGAGATCTTGAAAAGTTTTGATATCACCATCATAATCAGAAGGAGGGGATATGGTTTCCCATTAGACCTTATCATCATAACTCCAGAAATCTCTTATCCAGATTTTACCATTCTCCTCATAGAATTGAGCAACCTCCATCCATATATCTTGATCTACTAAAGGGGAATCTTCAATCCAACTATCCCACCAAAATATGATCATGTTCCTCTTCCCAATCTCCCATAAATATCCCTTTAAGAGGATATATTTTGATTCTAACAAAGAATTCTAGAAGAAGGATCCTCTCTGGAGATTTTCATGAAATAAGAACAAGTCAATTCTACCTAAATTCTACAGGTATTTCTTTTTTACTATACCAATCCATAGTCCTTCCTCTCTAGTAATTCTCTAGCCAGCTTTAGCAATAAAGCTTTGTTCATTATAGGAATAATTTTCAAACCTAGAACACCACACATCTTTGGCCTAGTGACCTTCTCCCAGACCACCAGAGGGAATTTAAACTTTTCTGAGGCCCCAACCCAGAGAAATCTCTTCTGAATTTCTTCCAGAGCATCAATTATTTTGGCTGGGAGTTTAAAGAGATACATAATGTAAATGGGGACACCTTGAAGAGATTTCATAAGGAGTTGAATATTTCCATCTTGTGAGATAAGGAGACCTTTCCAAGAGGAAATTTTCTTGTTAACTCTTTCGAATAGGGCATTCCAAATAGAGATATCAGGCCTTTTGTAGATAAGAGGCATTCCTAAGTAAGATTCCATAAAACACTTGATTTTGCAACCTAGAATGCAATCTAGCCTTAATTTGACATGTTTATCCACATTAATAAAGTAAACAACACTTTTGAGAAAATTAACCATCTGCCCCAAGACTGACTCATAGTCCTTGAGAGCAAGTTTCAAGTTGGTGGCTTCTTGGACAAAGGCCTTTCCTATCAAGAATTTATCATCAACAAATTGGTTGAGGCAGATCATAGGGAGACCATTAGAAATATTGATTCCCTGAATACTCCTAGAAAGAAAATCCTTCTTACAAATTCTACACAAAGATTCAACCATTATAACATAAAGGAAAGGAGATAGGGGGTCACCTTGTCTCAAGCCTCTACTGGCTTTAAAGAATCCCTCCGGGCTGCCATTAACCAAGACCGAATAAATAGAAGTAGATATACAGGTCATAATCATTCTAACCAAAGTATTATCAAAGCCCACTTTATTCAGGATGGCACCAAGGAAAGCCCAAGTAATCCTGTCATAGGCCTTGTGCATATCTAACTTAAGGAACATAGCTGATCTATCAAAATTAACAATGGAGTGGATGGCTTCCTGAATCACCACAATACTGTCAGTAATCTTCCTACCTAGGAAAAAATCACCTTGATTTTCAGAGATAAAATGGGAGAGAACCAATCTAATTTTTCCAGCTAAAATTTTAGTCAAGATTTTATAACTCGTGTTACAAAGACTTATCAGTCTAAAATATTTGAGTTAATTGGCCCCTACAATTTTTGGAATAAGAACTAAGAAAGTATTATTAAGATAGCTATGAAGCTTCCCATTATTGAAGAAATCTTAGACCATTTCAATGACTTCTTTCTTTATAAACTCCCAAAATTTTTGGTAAAAGAAAGCTTGAAAACCATCAGGCCCACGTGACTTGTCAGGTTTCATATCAAAAATCTGATTTCCTCCTTAGAAAGGATCCTTAAGAGCTCACGATTTTCTTCAGGGGAGATGACTTTTTGGAACAGGTTTAGGATATTGTTTTGATTATGCTCCTCAATCCCCTGACCTTGCTGAAAAATATACTTGAAATAGTTTATGATGACTTGATTTATTTCCTTTCTCTCCAAAAGGATCTCACCATTCTCATTCTTAATTTCATTTATCTTGAGAAGGTTTTTCCGAGAGGTGGCTGAGAAGTGGAAGAAATTGGTATTCCTATCCCCCTCCCTAAGCCATTTCACCCTCAACTTCTGCTTCCAATAGACTTATTCCTTAGCCAGGATGTCATGATACTCAACCAATATATTTTTTTCATGCTCCTTTAGAACCTTATTAAGACCATCAAGATCGATAAGTTCCTCAATATTCCTTAAATAATCAGCCACTCTACTTTTTTCTTGGAAAATATTACCAAAGACCTCTTTGTTCCACTTTTTGAGACAAACTTTGATATGCTTTAATTTGTAACTGAGTCGGTAACTGGCCACCCCAAAGACCCTGATATTCCACCACCCTTGTCTTCTATTTAAGAGGTCAAGGTGGTCTAACGAAATCTTTTCAAATCTGAAGGGTCTAGCTTTCTTGACCAGATTCAAACCTAGATTAAGGAGAATATGGTTATTATCAGAGCCAATTCTGGGGAGAGTCTTCAGAGAGTAAAGTTGATTGATCATACAGAGATGACTTACAACAAACCTATGTTGATTGATCATACAGAGATGACTTACAACAAACCTATCAAGTATGATTTGGATAAGCTCCATCCCAACTATCCTATTAGCCCAAGTGAACTTAGAACCTTCCAAATCCAAATCCACCAAACCATTATTGTTAAGAAAATTAGAAAGGTCCTCCATACTCTCAGTAAAGGAAGTGATGCCCCCTTTTTTTCTGACAGAGAAAGGGGGGAGTTGAAATCTCCTTCAATAATCTAGTCTTTATCTTTGAATAAATTTATGAAATTAGATAGATCTTTCACAATTTTCTTCTCTCACTTACTAGATTAGGACCATATATGTGGGAGACATACTAGGATTTCTTTGAGGTCAGATTCGTAAAACACATTTCCACATGCCCTAGGATTGCAAGGATAGGAATCCTTACACATACTAGGATACATTACACAATGTTGGGATCCCAAAGCGTGATTACTCCTCCAAAGGCTCCCAATGAATTGCACCCTTCCCAATAACTATCTTTCCAAATAGACCTTCCCACTTCTTTGAATCTTTCCATAATCATTTTAGTTTCTTGAATCATGAAAATATCGAGTTTATTTTTCAATCTAAGATCCTTTGTTATTCTGTGTTTGTTGGGGTTATTCAACCCCCTAATGTTCCAGGAGAGAAGAATCATTTAACATTTCTTATTACGGGGGAACAAATTCCCTAGATTTTTATGAATACCTGTATCCACTTCCTTTCTTGAACTTGTCTCCCTTACTTCCTTATTAATTTTCCTTCCCTTTTGACTGGAATCTTTACCGAAGTTAGCTCTTGAGCTACTCTGAGTGATAGGTTTGGATTTACTCACAGGTGTCTTTGGTGATCCTGTCACCTCATAAGTGTCAGCTACAAAATCTGTTAGGATCCCAAACCCATTTGACATTGTTAAATATTCTTCTTTTCTTTGTACAAAGGAGCTCTAACCTATAAATGATACTTCATCCAACAATAATCCATTAGCAACTTGCGGAGAAAGTTTATTTCCTTCCATGTATTTGCTTTCCCTATCCTCAAAATCTTGGATTTATTCTTCCAACACCTGACATATAGGCTCATCATCCTTTTCTTTAGTTTCTTTATAGGTACTTCTTTGTTCTTGAATACTACTCCCCACTCCTTCCTCTCTGGTTTTGATAAGTAGATTCAAGGGTTTCTCTACTTTAGGGTTTATCTCAAGAACCTTCTGTTCCTCGATTTAAATAACCCTTCCATTCTTCCCAATCCTTTTCCATTCCTTCACCTCTTTTTTAGTCGCCATCTTTTGAGGCATGAATTTTAATTCAAGCTTCTTCTTTTTGAGATCTAGACAAGAGCATTGTCCATGACCCACCAACTTGTAATTTTTGCAAGCAAAGGGGTAGGATCATAATAAAAATGCTACACCCAATCACCCTCTGGGATCATAAGCTTAATATTACTTTCCAAACATGACTCTTGATGCATATTCACACAGAATCTGGCATGAGTGAGTCTAGTTTTTGCTTTAGTAACCAGATCCAAAGAAATAGGTTTACCTAGAGTTTTCGCAATACCAATAAGGAAATCTGGTTCCTAGAATTCCAATGGTAATCCTGGCAAGTTAACCCATATCAGATAATCCATACTATGATTCCCATAAGGATTGAAATCCAGCTCCCATTTCTAAACAGTTGTATGAGATTTTCCAATGAACCATGGTCCTTCTGCCAAAAATTTTGCCACATGATCCTTGCTAGGTAGAATAGCTAAGAAATACCCATTAGCATAAGTTGAGACCTCAATGGTACCATTATCCACCCAACATCTCTTTTCCCAAACCTCTAAAACAATCTATATTTGGTCTAGAGCCAGTGCATCTTACAAAGAGTTCCCCTTCTATGGAAACTTTTATTCTAGCCAAAAAAGAGATAGGAATTTTGAGGGATAGATTAGTTTTTTCTTTAACCGGTACCAAATTCTCTGAGACACCTAGATCCCAATTTCCCCCCCAAAAGTTCCGCCCACGTACTTGGTCTCCCATCCTTTTCCCTATTTCCAACGGGCCCCATGATCACGTGATCCTTCGCCAAGTTATGCTCTTGTTCTCCCTGTAGATTCGGCTCTGGACATTCCCACTCACTTTCAAATTTTGAAAAATCCTACTCCCACTCCCATTCCATGCTATAGTATAATTCTTCTCATCATATAATTTTGAAAATCCCCACTCCTACTCCCGCTCCCATTCCATGCTCTAGTATAATGTTCCAAATTATAACCAATTATGAAAATAATTAATTAAACTCATGATTTGTCATCATCTATTCCAATTTAATACTCCAAGAAAATTTCCTCAATAAAAAATTTAGATCAAAATTAATCAAAATAAAATTAATTAATCTACAACATACAAACTTCATAAGAACATTATGTTGTTCCATTAACAATCAATTCCGCATTAACTACTAGTAAGGATTAATATAATAACATGAAAGATCTAACTTGGATAACAAACCATCTTAAGAAATATTCTCTCAAAATCCCCACCTTAATTATAAGAGGAAAAATTTAAACAAGGAACCAACTAAAAAATACAAATAATAATAATTGTATAACATACAAGAGATTTGGCTCAATCCTCACAAGATAAAATAGACACACAATATAGAGTTCCAAGAGGATCTTCCTTCCACAAGCCAAGTTCAATACTTGTTTTAAAAAAACATATCAATGACAACCAAACATCTTTAAACAATCAAAATTTAAATGCTCATTTTATTCAACATACAAGCTGATGGGAAAGGAAATTAGAACAGTTTCATGAACAAAAACACAGAGTATAGTCTTACCCAAAAGACAAAAATCTAACATTAAAGAAATGAAAAATTCTTTAAAAATGATCAAAGAAGACCTTACATCATCAAACTTGTTGAAATGAACTCCAATACGAGAAAGAATTACACTCAAACATTAAACTATCCCAATATGCAACACTGTCTCAAGGAGATGTTCGCAGGGTTTAAGCATTTAATTAAAACATACAAAATTCAATACATATAACGTATTTTTTAAACTCTAATGACCCAGATCACAAGCATCTTCAAGGATGAACGTGAGCAGATGTAATAGTTCTTCAAGAGAATGTTTAACTAAAGAAACATAAGAAGACCATATTGAAGTATAATACGATGACCTAAAGTGATCCATACTTCTACGGTGTCCAATTCTTAAGCCAACCCAAAAAGGGTAATCATGTATAGTAAATTCAATCAACAAGATAGAGAGAGAGAGGTTTACGAGTCTCTATTTCTAAAACAGGTCCACCCATGAAGGGTAATATACAACAAAACATATATTAAAATGATAGAGATAGAAAAATCTACCAGACACCTTCATATTATGCACTTACAATGCTAAAAAAAAACCTTCGAATACCTAGTATGGGTCGAAACAAGATCCTCATAAAAAATACAAAAAAATATCAATGTTTGATAACCTACTCAAAAAAATGAAGGATTAAGAACTGAAACAAGAATCCCAACAGGCATTCAACACTGATTTGACCATCAATACAACCAAAACGTAAGTCCATCAACTAAAACATATGTTCCACTACAAACCCTTATTTAATATGGTGAACAAAGTTGAAATCAATAACATTAGTCAAAACCTAGTTTTGCTATGAGCTGAGAGTTCAAAGGTTTAAGAAATTTCCACTTAATCCCTATAAAAACATTTAAACACTCCAAGGATACAACATGAGGAAACATACATACAACAAAAAATAGAACCCCTTTAAAGTCTTACCCAGTTCTCTAAATGAGCAACACATTTGTTTTCCAAATCCATTCAAATCTTGCATTCTTTAAAATATTCTATCTTAAAAAACTAGTCATATCCAAGAAACCATGTCCAAAAGAAACAAACACAGAAGAAAAAGAACAATCAAACATTCCAACAAAATAATCTCAGAGATATTTTCATGAAGAGAAAATTTATTTTTATGAAAACGTTTAAATAAAAATAAGACATTTTAATGAGATAGGGCCTATCATGCCTGTTAGTGCTCTTGTCTTACTTTCCTTTCCTGAATCCTTCATGCAAAACTCCCACATCAAGATTTCTATCAATAATGTCAAAAAATTCCATTGAAAATTTTCTTGATATCTTCTTATAGCTTTCATGCTCATATTTTTCTATTATTTCTGCCATGCAATAGTGAACTTATGCATACAAATGATTTGAACTAGAGGTTAGAAATAATGAAAAACAACATGTAGAGCTCCAAGGATCCAAAAATATAACTGAAACAATAAAACCAAATACCATTTATCTTTCCTTCAACCTCATTACTATTACCCAAGCGGTTTTTTCTAAGGTCAAGGATAATAAATTCCTATAGAACTAACATAGTTCTTCCAAAAATCCCTACCCATGCTTATATTCTGTTAGTTATAACTAGTAGTTAGAAAAGCATTCCATTCAAAATGGAAGAGTTTCCATCTCGGAAACCATCCACTATCTCCAAGTATTGGCCAAGTTTGGCAGTACCAAGATATAAATGCCACATTAAAAAACTATCAGTGCCTTTGAAATAGTGCCACCACCATCCCACTCTACTTGCTGAAAATGCCAACCCCACCTCCATAGATTAGGTCGATGTCAATAGGTTAGGTCCCCTTAATATTAGGTTAGAAACCTTAATTTAGGATCTTAGGTATATTTCATTAGAGCTTAGGATTATTTAATGTATAAAACTTAGGATAGTCTCTGTTTTAGGATTTAATCAACAATTAAAATAATCACATTAGCATAGGTTTAGAATAGATCAATAATCAAACCTTAGATTAATTAGGTCCTAATTAATTAATCAAATAATGTTACCTTCCATATCTCATTAAAACAATGAGTAGGTCACCAAGAAGGGTGGAGTCTACAGATCCTACAAGACAACCCCATGACCCAAGTGTAAGCCTGGGAGTAGAGATTAAATATTATGACCAATTCAACCAAGATGTTCATAACATCAAAGAATCCTAAACATGCCTTGGATCACAGAAATTGATCCAAGGTAATTAATCCTGGAATTTGCAAACATCAGACTAAAAAACAAATTTAGTATTGCAAACTAGGAAATGAACTCTTTAACCAAATTTATTTCCTTCTTCAAATGCAGATTACAAATAAAAAGTTCAACACATAAAGTATAATAATACTTCATTAATAATTTTAGAATTTTCATGATATAAATTTATCCCATTTTAGAAGATATGGTATATCCCCTACAACAACATGATTTATCTATTTTAAAGAGTACACCATCTTTTGAATGAAAATCACCCATCAATGTTGCTACTTTACTAACAAAAATGATAAAAAATCATAACCATGACAAAGGTATTACATACCTCTCCTCTAAAAATCATCATCTTCCCCAATGATTAACTTAATCCATATTCATAATTAAGAAAAAAAATTATATTTATAATTCTTTGATCCAAAAAAAAAATTCAACATAAACCAGATTTGCAAAAAATTTAAGTTTTTCATAAATTATTACAGTATCATAATTGTTCTCCCAGTACTTAAAAATTATAGTACTTACCCAAAAACTGGTAGAAATAAAATATAGTTTTCAAGAAAGTCTTTAATTGTCTCAAAAATCAGAATTACTTCTATTCAAACAAATGAGGAAAAATGCTTTTTCATATCCTCAAGGTTTTCCCATGTTGCACTTTATTCATTAAATTGGTCCCACTGGACCTTGCATTACTTGATTTCATGATTCCGAAGGTGCAAATGATCATTTTCCAACCATCTTATGGGCTTAACCACGATTATTCCTAGGTCTTGGACCTATAAGGAATCCCAATTTAATGCATGTGATAAATCTAAAATGTATTTCTTAAGCAAAGAGATATGGAAAACATCATGCACTCGTGAAAAAGTGGAAGGTAATGATAAGTGATAAGCTACAGGCATAATCACTTCAAAAATCTTGAAAGTTCCCACAAAATGACCTGATAATTTGGTTGCCTTGCCAAAGGTAATAGGCTTCTTTTTAGGCTTAGCACGTAAAAAGAATTTTTCACCAAGTTCAAATTTCTTATCGATTTTTTTCAGATCTGCATAACTTTTTTACCTATCACCAGCTTCTTTTAATCATTCATGAATTATTTTCACTTTTTATTCCATTTCAGTAAGCATTTCAGGTCCAATTACCTCTGTATCTTCAATGTTATCCAAACTAACTAGAGTTCTACATTTCCTTCCATATAATGCTTCGAAAGGTGCCATTTTTAAAGAGGAATGATAAGTATTATTGTAAGAAAATTCAACTAAAGGAAGGTATTCTTCCCATTTGTATTATTGATCCATATAGTACATTCCTAACATATCCTTCAAAACCTGATTTACTCTTTCTATCTGACCATCTATTTCTAGATGGTATGCAAAACTAAATTTCAGTTTTGTTCCTAAGGCTGCATGTAGTGTTTTTAGGAAACGAGATGTCATTCTAGGGTCTCTATCAAATATAATCAATTCATGTACTCTATGTAATCTAAATTTTTTTATGGAAAAATCTTATTGCTAAAACACGTGAATCATCTTTAATATTACGAGCAATAAAATATGATACTTTTGTTAATATGTCAACCACAAATAAAATAACATCATGTTTATTTCTAGACATAGGCATCTCCTAAACAAAAGCCATGCTTATTACTTGCCACTTATATTGCGATATGTTATGGGGATATAATAAAATAGTTGGGTGCATATGCTCAACCTTAACATGCTTACATTCTAGGCAATGTGAAACAAAATTAGTTATGTCTTTCTTAATCCCTTTCCAAAAATATTGTTGTTTTACATCAACAACCATTTTTGTAACACCAGGATGTCCTCAGTAAGGTGAACTATGAAACTCCATCATTAAGTTTTTCCTTAACTCATTTCTCAAAGGTACATACAATCACTTTTCATATCTTAAAATTCCATCATTGTCAAGGTCAAAACCTTTTCATCCTACATCATTAGGATCTACAGCAAGTGTTGTTTTCACATGGTGAAAATACAAATCAGAATCCATGATACTCTTTACGTCATTCTTAAACTAAATTTTCAAAGTTATAAGTGCAAAAATACATTTCATATGACTTAGTGCATCTGCCACTCTATTTTCTTTACCTTTAATGTAAATTATGTTAAAATCATATTGTGACAAATAATCTAACCATCTTCATTGTCTTGCATTCATATTTGGATCAGTAAAAATATACTTGAGCCCAAGGTGATCAAATTTTAACTCAAAAGGTCTTCCTAAGAGATAATGTCTCCATACTTGAAGTGCATGTACTATGGCAACAAGATCTAGGTTATGGGGAGCATAATTCAACTCATGTAACTTGATTTTCCTTCTCTCATAATCTATAACATGATCATCTTGTAACATATACCTCCTAGTCCTTCACCAAAAGTATTTGTAACTACAGTAAAGCTTCCATTTGGATCCGGTACAGCAAAAATAGGTGCAGAAGTTAGTTTTTCCTTTAGAGTTTTAAATGTTGATTCACATTTATCACTCCACACACACTTTTTGTCCTTCTTTTACAATGAAGTAATCAAGGTAATGAATTTTGAAAAGTCCTTAAAAAACATCCTATAATAACCGGCAAGCCCCATGAAGCTCCTGACTTCATGTACATTTTTAGGTGTAGACCATTCAGTTATGACAATAATCTTTTATGGATCAACTTCTATTCCAAATTTTCTTATGACATGTCCTAAATAGTGCACTTTTTTTTCATAAAAAGAACATTTGGACAACTTACCATACAATTTTCTCTTTCTCAAAATTTCAAGTACAATTTTCAAATGCTCTTGGTGCTCATCAATGCTTTTAGAATAGATAAGAATATCATCCAAGAATACAAGTACAAACTTGTCCAAGTATTCTTGAAAGATATTATTCATTAAATTCATAAAATTTGTAGGTGCATTTGTCAAACCAAAAGGTAAAACCATGAATTCATAATGTCCATACCTTGTTCTAAAAGTTGTTTTATGAATATCTTCATCCTTAATTCTCAATTGATGATATCCAAAATGAAGATATATATTTGAATATACTGATGCACCACACATATGATCAAATAGATAGTCAATTCTAGGAAGTGGATATTTGTTATTGATTGTTTCTTTTTTTAACATCTTGTAATCAATACAAAGTCTAAGTGTTCCATCCTTCTTTTTCAAAAAAATTACCGGTGCTCCCCAAGGTGAGACACTTAGTCTTATCAAACCTTTAGAAAATAGTTCTTGTAACTGTGCCTTAAGTTCTACTAGTTCAATTGTAATCATTTGATAAGGTGCCTTGGAAATAGGTTCAGTTCTAGGTTTGATTTCTATTGTGAAGTCAAATTATCATTTAGGAAGAAGACCAGGTAGTTCCTCCGAAAACACATCACTGAAATATCTTAACAATGGATACATTTCCAAGAAATCACTATCATTTTCTATTGTTTCATAATTTTTTACTGCATATAATGTGTAACCTTTGTTTCTAGCCTTCTTAAGTTGCATAGTTCACAATTTTCTAACTGAAATTTCTCATTTTACCCCTTGAATGTCTATTTTTTTCTGCAGATCATCAAGGCATCTAATGTGTTTTTCAAAACAATAAACTTTTGCTTTATGATTAGCAAGCTAGTTAACACCAATTATGACATCATATGACCCCAAAGGATCAACATAAAGATCTACTTCAGTGGAAAAACTTGGTAACTCTAAGACTACTCCAAAAAGACATTTACTGACAGTATGGACAACATTATTAACATAGTGTACAGTCTAAGATTTTTCCATTATTCCTGCTTTTCTTTTTAATTTTGTAGCTAATTTACTAGAAATAAAACATTTTGTAGCTCTAGTATCAAAAATTATAGTAACAGGTGTACCAAATAATTTACCTAGTACTTATATGGGCGTAACTTGCTTTTCAACTTGCTTATCAGCTACTACAACATATATCTTATGTTGCTAGTTGTTGTCATATTTCTTTAGAGGGCACTTATTTATGTAGTGATCCTTACCACAATTGAAAAAAACCCCTACAGGTCCTCTTTTTGGTTCAAACTTATTTCTAGTCTTGAAATTATTGTTTTGACCTCCATAAGATTTCTACCCATTATTGATATTCTTCACAAAATAAATTATAGTGTTCACAGTAGGTTTATTTGATGTTGTTTTCTTATTGTTATAAGTCACAAACTTTTTTTTGGCTCCAAAAAATTTCCATGCCACCTTCTTAGGTGCAAGTGACGAAGAAGAGTTGGAAATTCTCTTTCGATTTTCTTCTTTATGAGTAGAAATTGCCTTCAATTTTTGTTCTTGCCTTATGGATTTTTCTACAACCCCTTCCATAGTGGTTGGGTTGTGCACATCTACTTCTCCCCCTATGATAGGATTCAATCCCATAATAAACTTATGTATCTTGAACTTATTGTCAGTTTCATATTAAGGAATGTATTTAAGAAGTTTGGTAAACCTCTCCCAGTACTCAGTTACAGTTAACTTTCCTTGAATTAAATTATAAAATTCTATCATTTTCTTATCATAATAGAGTTTTGGCAGCCAGCGTTGCCTAAATTAGCTCTTAAATTTATCCCATGTAATGCTTGATTCATCAATGTTCAGTTCATCATTACAGTTGTCCCACCAAGAGGATGCCTCATGGGAAAGTTGATAAGCTCCCCATACTACTTTTATTTTCTTCCAAGTTCCTTATTGCAAAGTACTTCTTCATTTCAGCTAAGCCAATTTTTAGCCTCATCCCCCAGTGTAGTGCATCAAAATTTGGTGGACTTATCCTCTTTATGTCATTAGTAAGTTCAACTACTAATTTTGCCTTCTTATTTTCAGGCAGATTAGGTACATTTACATTTGCATTTGCAACATTATTATTGAAATTCACAACATTGTTATTTATTTCTTTATTATTATTAACACCCAAATTTATAGCATTTTTTTTATTTCCTAGAGGTGGCTGATTGTTATTATCAACATCATCTTCCTCCTCCTCATTACCCATTACTTGTTGTTTAAGTACAACAAGATGATCTCTTGTGTCCAACATGGAAGCAAGAATCTCATCAAGTTTTTATGCGGTAGCTACCTCTCCACCTAGAGGTGGATTATTTGCAGCACCTCCCCTTGTTCTAACCATTTTTTGTTAACAAGAAATTAAGTTTTTATCAGATATGGACTCAATAGGTCCAAGAGTTGCAACCTTCAGCTCTGATACCAAAATGTAACATCTAATTTTTATGACTTAGAAATAAGGGGAATTTTTTTACATAATGTTCTCTATTCTAAATTAATATAATTCAGAACACACATTCCATTACCAATCCATCTCATAACAGAAAACCATATGCAACTGTAATGACTCGGTGAAACACCAATCTCTCATTCCATGACTTGGTATTAAACTGATCTCTCATGTTAACTTTTTCCAAGTGTATACTATGTATACTTGGTTCTTTTACCCTTTAAGGGTCACTCAAGTGTTCTGTCTAAGAAGCCTATCTAAATATTTGTTACCAATATTCATCTGAAATCCCATAACTTAGACTAGCTGACATAAGACAATGCAACCAGTAGCTTGCAATACACTGGCCAAAGTTTTAAACATGTTTACCATGTTTACATTCCAAGACAACTTACTCGTCGAAAGGAATATGTCTTTCACCACACTCATATAATTATCTAGATTGGTCATCCTTGACTACTGTCAACCAAACCCGAGTCAAATTTTCACACTAAACAAGGGTAGCTTACATGCACTAGTGTGGAAGACTACTCGTGGTGACTAAGGGTACATAGACATACTCAATCGAATTTCATCGATTGGGTGTGTTTAGTTACCCTAAGTCAACATGAATTGACCACTACACTAGTTCATGTGTCTATCTCTGTTTAGAGTAGAACTATGAACCGAATTTCCACTTATGTCAATCAAATTAATTGAACTAAGTGGGGTGTTGAAGCATAGCTGGATGCATCACAGTATCCTTGTAATGACTCTTGTCATTATGAGGGTACTCTACTACAGTCCCTATATTACAACAACCAACTGAGTTCCTTCAACTAAACTAACATACTTAAGAATCATTAGATCATTAACCCTTTAATTTATTATCTTGTTTAATTTATCATTAAACAACGCACCTAAGGGTTCCTGATGTACGATTGACCCAAAGAAGGGTACGAAATGTACTTTTACACTAGTTGAAGGTATGCAGATAAAATATGTGTTCATGCATATAAACATTTTAATCTTAAACCATTATTTTCATTTATCGATATATCTGAATTCGATATTAAGTGAGTAAGATCATTAAGTTTTCTTACTATAGTTTATCATTGTAAAATAGCTTGATTGAAAGCTTATACATTAAACTTAGAGATATCATAAATTCTAAACCTTCCTATTAGCTCTTTTAAGCTTTCCTGTTTCCATTTATTGTTTACAGATAAGGAGCATACAACCAATCATCCTTTATGATTTAAACATAATCACATAACAAGATATCATACATAGTTCTTATTTAATGATAAAAGGAAGTATCATTTTATTTCTTATTAAGGACTATTTTCCTATTAGTGAAATCAAAAAACATATGGTTTATTTTCGTAATAAGAAAGCCACATTATACTATATAAACTATCCATATTCACTTTTCTAAGTAAGGATCTATCAATCATGATCAACTTAGTTATACACCTTCCCAAAATGAAATGAATCAAAGTTATAAGTATAGATCCTTATTCCTAGTATCATTTTATACCTTAGAATCCATTAAGTCATGAACGTAAATATTTAAGTATATCCATAAAGTCCCATCATGCATGTTAATATTTAGGAATATTATACAAACCTAAGTCATGTAAGACCTTAGAATAAATCAGAAATCAACAACCCTTCACAAAAATTCATTAATCAAAAAAGAGAGAGATCACTTTACTCCCAACTTAATTAATATTCCATAAGTTTATATGAAACATATTTCACCATTACAAAACTAATTTTAATACATCTTCATAGTTTTTCCAACAAGTACATTTTGAGAGAATTTCAATACATAAGCATCTGAATGAAGAAAAATGATTTCATTAGTAAAACAAATGTAACTTTCTATAAGTATTTCTCCTTTCACTTTTCATGAAGTCCATCTACAAAATTGTTAGCATGAGTCAGTTCACAAGAAATGAGCATGATAAATGCTATAATGTTAAAACAATATGCTTTTATCTAGTTGTTTCGTAAAAGGAACCATGTTGTTAATGAAAAGGTTCCAAGTTCACAAAAATAAGGACAATAGAAAGACTTCCTCTAATAGTCACAAATCAGATATAGAGAAGAGTCACTAAATCTACATAAGTATTAATGTTCATAAAAGAAACTAATTAAATCATCATAAATTAATTCCATCTAAATCACAGTTATGATAATCATTTCAACATGATAACATTCCAAACTGTAACCAATTAAGAAAAGAATTAATTAAAGTCATGATCTGTCCTCATTGGTTGCAATTTAAGTCTCCAAGAAAATTTTCTCAATAACACAGTCAAATCAAAATCAATCAAAATTAAATGAATTTATCTATAACATATAGACCTTACAAGAACAATATGCATTTCCATTAACAATAAATTCTGCATCTACTACTAGTAAGGATTAATATATTAACATGAAAGATCCAACTTGGATAAAAAACCTTCTTAATAAATCTACTCTTGAAATCCCTACCTTCATTCTAAGAGGATAAATTTAAGAAAGGAACCAACTAGAAAATATAGATAATAATAATTGTATAGCATACAGGAGATTTGGCTCAAGCCTCACAAGACAAAATAGACACACGATATAGAGTTCCAGGAGGATCTGCCTTCCACAAGCTGAGTTCAATACTTGTTTGAACAAAACATAGCCATCACAACCAAGCATCTCAAAACAATCAAAATTTAAATTCTCATTATCTTCCACATACAAGCTAATGGGAAAGGAAATCAGAATGGTTTCATGAACGAAAATGTAGAGTATGGTCTTACCTAAAAGACAAAAATCCAAGATTAAAGAAATGAAAACTTCCTTAACAATGATCAAAACAAACATTACATTATCAAACTTGTTGAAATGAACCTCAATACGAGAAATAATTACACTCAAAACTTAAAGAATTAAACTAACCCAAGATGCAATACACTCTCAAGGATACGTTTCAGAGGGTTTAAGCATTCAATTAAATCATACAACATTCAATATGTATAAAATCTTTTTAAAACACTAATGACCCAGATCACAAGACACTTCAACAAGAAACATGAGAAGATGTAACAGTTCTTCAAGAGAATTTTTAACAAAAGAAATGTAAGAAGACTATTTTAAAATATAATACGATGACTTAGAGTGATCCATACTTCTACAGTGTCCAATTCTCAAGCCAACCCAAAAAGGGTAATCATGCAAAGTAAACTCAACCAAAGAGAGAGAGAGAGAGATAGAGAGATTTGCATGTCTCTATTTCTAAAACAGGTCCACCCGTGAAGGGTAATATACAAATAACATATATTAAAATGACAGAGACAAAAAACTTTATCAGACACCCTCATATTATTCACTTATAGTGCTCAAAAATAACCTTCGAGAATACCCAGTAAGGGTTGAAACAAGATCTCCATAAAAATAAAAACAAAAGATCAATGGTCAATAACCTACTCAAGCCAATGAAGGATTAAGAACTGAAACAAGAATCCCAACAATCATTCAAGAACGAATCGACCATCAATACAACCAAAACATAAGTTCATCAACTGAAATAGACATTCCACTACAAACCCTTCTTTAATATGGTGACTAAATTCAAACTCAATAACATTAGTCAAAACCCAGTTTTATTATGAGCTGAGAGTTCCAAGGTTTAAGAAATTTCCACTGAATCCTTGCAAAAAAATTTAAACACTACAAGGATACAACACGAGGAAACATATGTATAACAAAACACAAAACCCCTTTAAATTCATACCCATTTCTCTAAATGACAAACACGTTTGTTTTCCAAATACATTCAAATATCGTATTCATTAAAATATTCTATCTCAAAAAAAAATCATATCCAAGAAACCATTTCCAAAAGAAACACACACATAAGAAAAAAACAATCAACCATTCTAGCAAAATAATCTCAGAGACGTTTTCATGAAGAGAAGAGTTCTTTTTATGAAAATGTTTAAATAAAAGAAAGATATTTTAATGAGATAGGGCCTATCATGCCTGGTAGTGCTCCTGTCTTCCTTTCCTTGCCTCAATCCTTCATGAAAAACTCCCACAACAAGATTTCTATCAATAATGTCAAAATAATCCATTGAAACTCTTCCTGCTATCTTCTTATAGCTTCCATGCTCAAATTTTACTATTATTTCTGCCATGCAAGGGAAAAATTATGCATGCAACTGATTCAAAATGGAGGTTATAAAGAATGGAAAATAACATACAAATCTCCAAAGCTCCAAAAATCAAAATGAAACTATAAAACCAAAAACCTTTTTTTGCTCCAACCTCCTTACTATTCCCTAGGTGGTTTTCACTATAGTCGAGGATAATAAAAGCCTATAGGACTGACAAGTTCCTTCCAAAAACTCCCTCCCATGCTTATCTTTTTCTAGTTACAACTAGTAGTTAAGAAAAAAATTCCATTCGAAATAGCAGAGTTGTCATCTCGACAACCATCCACTATCCCCAAGTCTCGGCCAAGTTTGGCGGTACCAAGATTTAAATGCCACATTAAAAATCATTAGTGCCTTTGAAATAGTGCCACCACCATCCCACTCTACTTGCCAACAATGCCAACCCCCATCTCCATAGATTATGTCCCCTTAATATTAGGTTAGAAACCTTAGTTTAGGATCTTAGGTATATTTCATTAGAGCTTAGGATTATTTAATGTACAAAACTTAGGATAGTCTCCCATTAGGATTTAATCAACAATTAAAATAATCACATTAGCATAGATTTAGAATAGATCAATAATCAAAAATTAGATTAATTAGGTCATAATTAGTTAATCAAAGAACATTACCTTCCATATCTCATTAAAAATACAACCAAGTCCCTAAGAAGGGTGGAGTCCATAGATGCTACAGGATTCCCCCATGACCCTAGTGCAAGCCTGGGTGTAGAGATTAAATATTTTGACCAATTCAGCCAAGATGTTCAAAACATAAAAGAATCCTAAACATGCCTTGGATCACAGAAATTTATCCAAGGTAATTAATCCTGAACTTTGCAAACATCAGACTGAAAAACAAGCTCAGTATTGCATACTAGGAAATGAACTCTTTAACCGAATTTATTTCCTTCTTCAAATGTAGATTACAAATGAAAAGGTCAACACAAAAAGTATAAGAATACTTCATTAAAAATTTTAGAATTTTCATGATATGAAGTTATCCCATTTTAGAAGATATAGTATATCCCCTACAACAACATGATTTATCTGTTTTAAAGAGTACACCATCTTTAGAATGAAAATCACCTATCAACGTTGCTACTTTACTAACAAAAGTGATCAAATATAAAAACCATGACATAAGTATTACATACTTAGTGAATTGGAACTTGAAGTTCATTATTTTCCATAATGTGTTTATTCTTCTCCCTATGAAATGTGAAATAATTTAATTTTAAGGATATCATGTTACACTAAAAATAAGTTCATGAGACAAGTTGTTATTTTTTCACTCTAACACTTTTTACTAGTAATGTTGGCTCTAGATAATCAAATTTTAACAATTTATACACTATTGATAAAACAAAAAGTGAATCTCTCTATTAACTAAAGAAACTCTTACAAATTATATGAATTTTTTTATAAAGACAACATACTTTAGAGACTATATACTTAAAATAAAAAGATAACAAAACAAAAAACTAAGCTAATAAATAAAACTTAGTACTAAACTAAAACAAAATATTCATTACTCTATGTGATTTGGAAATTATATAAAATTACATATATAAAAAATGAACAAGACCTTGATGAATGATAATAGACATATAAATGATTTCAATGCCCAATGTTCATAATACCATTAAAGATAAAAAAAAAAATTCTTCCCTTAAGAAAAATGGTTAGTGCGGAGGAATTAAAAAAATTTAATTTCCATTACAATGCCCAATTCTATGGGATATGATTGATTCAATTCACAATATAAGGATATGAAGAATTTGATTGAGACTCTGAATATTTTTTGACCAATAAGATGCATGACAAAAAGAGTGAAGCTTCACAAGTTAACTGATCGTGAGAGAAAATGATAATCCCTAGGTTGTATTTTGTAAAATATAGAGGCTTGGAAAGCATATTGATGAAAATGGTGGGTTAATATATGATGTGATATGATTTATGGGTTAAAAAATGTAATGTAAGTTAATGCACTGAATGCAAAGTGGATATGTTTGACTATTTTCTTGAGTGATAAATTTCCTCTTCTCTTACGTTTGTATTTGCTATGTTAACGCATAGAAAATATACAAGGGAAAGGATTATCTCAAAGGATAATGATGAGAATAGGTCTCCACATGAGTTTTTAAATTGGGATATGCACTTAGATTTGCAGTTTGGAGCTTAAAACATGGTAAGGATGGAAATAATATTGGGCCAAGTGTGATATTTGGTGATTCAGGCTCAGGAGGAAATATTGTAGACTGTGTAGAATCTTCTAATGTAACTAAGGAAAAATTTATGGAGGTAGTGAAAATGATACTATCTCAATGAACAATGACATTATAAATATGCAATATTTTTGTTAATGATGCACAAAACTAGTAATAAATACTATACACTTTTGGTAATAATCAGGACATAGATGTTGAATTGAAATGTTGTGGGATAGATATTTGATAGAGTTGAGTGCATGCCAAAAGGATATGTAGGTATATAAATACATGGCAGCAGAAATTTGTGTGATATTTGTGATTCACCTAACTTAAATAAGATCTTGCAAGCTATTACAACAATTTCTAACACATTTTTCCTAAATTAAGATGAAAGAAAAAAATCCTCTATAAATAATCCCAAACTAACACTCAAAAAAATTATCAAAGAGTACTACCATACTTAAGGGTGAAGAAATAAAAGAAATATTCCTTCATAAAAAATAAACTATTTCTCCATTGGAGTGAGCTAGTTCTGATACCAAATGAAAAATTTGACAGAGATTTGACCAAATTAAACACAATGAACTCTTGATATTAATATTCATATGGTACTATAAAAATTTATACATTCATGCTCTCCATTATTATATGAGATAGTTCAAATGAACTCAGCAATATCCTATTCTTTTGAGTTTTTTCAACCACCTATCTCATTTCTAATTGTATCAGGTATAATATTTATACTAATACTTATAAAGCTATATGAGTTGTAAATAAAAATCATCTTACAAAAATATAATATTACCTACCCATATGAAGAATGTGAGAACTAAAATCATATTTCGTAACATAAGATAGTGGTTGAAGAATAATATCTTATCATTAAATAGGATATTCCAAGAAAGGATAATGGGAATTTATAGGAAAAGAAGGATAAAAAACAAAAGAAATATTTCATCCTCCTCCTTTAGGTGAAGATAAAAATAAGTTTTATGGAGGGTTAAAAGGCAAACCTTGAGTGGTGTGGGACATATCATTCACAAAAACTAATTAATTTTATTACCATATTTTCTACCAACATATTGTAGGAAAAAATAATATTGCTAAATTATGGGACCTTATTTCACTTATAAAAATTTCCATTAATCCTTATGGAGAATAAAAAATGTTTTATATTTTATTCAATACAAATAGATTGAATATAGAAAAGTGAATTGTGTAGTTCTAGGAGAGGATAAAATAATTATATAAACTGAACATGTCAGTTTACTAAATGACATAAAAATGTAATACATAAATTAAGCTAAGATTTCCCCTCTTATTACATTATTTTTAAAAATGTACCCCCAAAATATCTCAAATTTCACCTTACCAAGAGAATTGGTGAATATATCAGCTATCTGTTAATCTTTTGGTAAGTACAAGAGCTAAATGTGGTGGTTCAAGATTTTTTTCCAAATGTAATTACATTCGACCTCAATGTGCTTTGTTCTTTTTTGGAAAACTAGATTCTTCACAAGATACAACACACCTTGATTGTCATAATTATTGATCAGTGGATTTTTCAATATTTCCTATATCATCAAGAATGTGATGTAACAAAATCACTTCACACTTAGCTCTTTGTATGTAACAATACTCTTCCTTAGTGGATGAGAGAGAAAACATAGTTTTCTTCTTGCTAATCCATGAGATAGGTCCAAATCTGAGATGAAAACATGTCTCAAAGTTGATTTCTTATCATCAACAGATCTAACATAGTCTAATTTGGTATATCTATGCAAAAATAACTAAGATTTCTTATGATATTCCATACCTTAATCAACTATACCTCGAACATATCTCAAAACATTATTCACTTCTATTTAGTGACATTTATTTATCTCATCCAAGAATTTTAAAAGATAGATGACATCAAAGCATAGGTTTGGTCTTGTTTAAGTCAAGAAAATTAGACTCCCAACAAGCTATATGTAGTGAGTAGCATCTACTTGAGGTGAATCCTATAATCTATAAAGTTGCAAACATTTCTCCACTAGAGTGGGAATATGTTTACAACCAGACATATTATACTTTTCCAGGAGTGTCTCAGCATATTTCATCTCAGGGATAAAAATGTGAGGTTTCTTTGCCCATATCTCCAAGTCAATACAATAGTGAAGTAGCCCCAAATCTATCATGTCAAAGGATTTCTTAAGATCTATTTTAACATTTTCGATGAGATTTTCTAAACTTCATGTGTTCACAAAACAATTCGCATACAAAACAAAATGAAAATCTCTATTCCTATCCTTTTGATATACAAATTTGAATCAAAGGGGTTTTTTGGGAATCCATGATGTAATAGGTGATCATTTATTTTAATGTATCATCCATGGGGTGCTTGTTTAAGTCCATAAAGAGACTTAATTATATGAAATGCCTTTTTAGGATGTTTCTTTTCAACAAATCCTTCTTGTTGGGTCATGTATACCTCTTCTTTGAGATAAAAATTCAAGAAATAAATTTTTACATACATCTACTAAAGGTTCCATCCTTTTCGTGATGCCAATTCACAGAAAAATCTAATGGTAATGATCTTCATAGTGGGTGAAAAGGTTTCCTTGTATTCAATTCCTTCTTGTTGATCATATCCCTTTATAACTAGCCATTCTTTGTACTTGTCAATAAATCCATATACCTTATATTTTGTTTTGAAAATCCATTTGTAGCCAATGGATTTCTTTCCTACATGAAGATCAACAAGTTCCCATGTTTGATTCTGAATCAAGGATTCATATTCAGTGTTTATGGCCTTCTTCCACTCTGTTTGAATAAGTGCCTCTCAAACTATAACAGGTTTGGTGTTGTCAACATCTGAACTCATGAGTGTGATATTTACCTCATTTTTCACATGTCTTCTCATTATAACTCCTAATGAAGTATCTGGGAGAGATTTGAGGTGGGAGTCCCCGATGCTGCTTTAGACCCATTTTGGATGTTGATGTTACTATTGATGTGAAGAATTATTTTCCAAATGACCAAGAGAAATGAATAATCTTTCAACTTGCATCTCATCTTTCTTATATGAATAATCTTCATCTCGATCATCTAAGTGTGAGGAAAATCTATGAGAGGAGTTCAATATTGAATATACTTTGTGTGGGAATGAGTCAAAAGATAACTCATTAAAAATCATAAATAAAATCTCATATGTCTTTTATGTCTCAGGATCCATGAGATGATATACCTTTGAGGTAGTATTATAACCTAAAAAACACACTAGAGTGTCTTCACATCAATCTTCTTCCTCTTCTTGACTGGGACATACATATATGTTACATAACCAAACACATTAATATGGGAGATCAAATTCTTTTGATTACTCCATACCTCTTTCGGTGTCTTTTCCTAAAACATCTTATAGGTTCCTTTTACAGAAGATATACAACTATCTAGTTTGATTCTTCCTAAAATATATCCTCCAACTTAGTAGTGGAAAGCATGCAATAAGCCATCTCCATGACATTCTAATTGTGATGTTCTTAAATACTATTCTACTGGGGCATAAAGGGAGTATTCAAGTGTTTAGTGATTTTTTGATCCTTCAGGAATGTCAAGAATTTATTTGACATGAATTACCCCTTGGATTTGAGTGGAGGATAAGAAGTGGCTTCCCGATACACTGAAAACTCACTAATATAAGATCTCAAAAATTAGCAAATGCTTCATTCCTCTTCTAGAGAAATAACACCCATGTATTACAATAGTATTAATTAATAAACAACTAGAAGTATTGAAATCCTTGAAAGGAAGCATGAAAGGTTCTACACATATCGGTATGAACGACCTCTAGATGGTTTTTGATTTAGACACCAATTTTTTGTATCACTTTCCTTCAACCTGTGTGCGCTCTCTGTCGTCTTTTCGAATTGACCACTTCCACTCCTAAATTTAAGTTAACCCACTTAGCATAAATTTCCCACAATTTTCCTATCTCATCCTTCCCATATTATTATTGTTATTGTCCCATAATTAATTAATCACCCATTAACTCTAATTAATCATCCATAATTAATTTTAATATTTCATTAATTCATTTCCTATCTCTATATTCCTCTATTTTATCTTTTATATACTCTCAACCACCCACATTTAATGTTTTCATCTAGACCTTACCTTTATTTACTCATTTTCATCTCTCACCTACCCATTTCACTTCCCTATGTAACCCTAACCTACCTAGGAAACCTAAAACCATAATCTTGCTCTTAATGGACTCTTCGTCTTAAGCACTTCACCACTATCACCACCCAAATGGAAAAATCCCCACAATTGGTAAAGACCCATCTAGACCATTATCAACCCTATAAATTATCTCTTACCCCCTCCTTTTTAATGGATGCAACTTTGGAGACCTTATCTTTCTTGTGATCTTTCTTTCATTATTGAGTACCTTTGGTACTACCATAGTCATATTGGAGTCCTCTTGGAGATCGTTTGCTTCCATTTTAGAGTTTTAGGGATATATATTTCACCTTACATGATTGTCTTCATTATTGTTATTTTATTATCCATATCAGCCACTAATATCTTGTGTAGGTTTAGCTGCCATCAAGGAATCAGTTTCAGCCATCTTTGCCATTTATTTTTGTCTACAGGTCTTTGTTTCAACCCATTTATTTTCGTCCAAGTATAGCTCAACCCCACTTGTCATTGAACCTATAAGGTCAACATAAACTTGTCCTCCATTGTATCAAATTCTCTTTCATTCACATCCATAACTATATTTTTTTTGCATCCACCCAACTTCAGATCCATTCAAACTTCCCCTTTGTCATTCTAGATCCATTTTGTTACCTCCAATCATCATTGGCCCAGCCTATTCATTGTCAAACTCACCCAAATTTTTGTCATTCACCTTTAGATCCTTAATTATCTTACATCCTTTTTGTTAAATCATGTTCCAGATCTTTTGTGGGTCCCCTTCTACCATCTCTATGTTGCATCAACTCTAGATCTTTCATCAGAGTTTACATATCTGCATTTTACATCACTGTTTCAGTTCATCCACCTCATTTGTCATTGACTGGCCCTTTACAGCCTTAGTTCATCATTGAATCATGTAGGTTTATTTTATTTAGCATCTATTTAGATCAGATCTATACTCTATTTACATTTCTTAATTTTAGTATTGTATTTAACTCATATTTACTGCATATTATTCGTATCCTTTCTATATCCAATTTATCAATATATTATTTTATTATATATTTATAAAAACAAGGTTTGACATCCATCCTAAGAATTTCTCACTTATTGGGACTAACGTTTTCAGGAAACTCTCCCATCTATCTACTAATCCATTCACTGTTGATTTTTCTTGATTTGCAGGTTACCAAGCTTGAAACAAGGAGGTCATATTTCCACTTGTTTACATTGTTCATCCCATCTCAAGATACCATAAACCCTTCATATTTGAGTTGATTATTTTCGTTAGTACTAGTCAACTAATATGAGAAGGAATGAGGAAATTTGTCCAACATTTTTGGCATGGCCGGTGTGACACACTCTTTCTATGTGATTCTTGTTAATTGTTTTCATTTTCATTTTCTTTCTTCCATTTCCACTAATCTTGTAGGGAAAGATCATTTGTGGGATAGTGCTTTCCTATTTTTTTTTTGGATCAAGGATTTATTGGACTTGATTTTTATCACTTGCTAGTTTTGAAGATTGAATCCACACATTGTTTTTTGGATCTAAAAAGAAGGCTTATCATAATTTCTTGGAAATATAATTAAACTATGGGGTTTAACACCTTACATATAATTCATCACACACATCCAAACACACAACCAATTTACGCATCTAACCATCCCATACCAGGTGGAACTATTGGGATTTCATCACCCAATAGAAAATTTTCCGCAGTGATTTGGCTGAATTAGAAATTTATCAAAAATGCAAACCTCATGTACCTTAGGGTATATCGAGAAATCCCAAGCCAAAATTACCTGAAACCATCCATGGATTGCTATTTCATAGGTTACCTTAAATCCCACTTTATTCCTTTTTCATATCTAAATAATCAAAATGATCAAAAACATTTTTCTTGAATTGTTTATTAATAAACTGTATAAGTTCCTATTTTTCATTTTTATGCTTGTTCTTACCCACTCTTAGGAAATAAAACACAAAAATATACCTCATCCTAGGACATATCTACTTCTGATGATCTTTCCCAAAAATATTCTAAACTTGGTACCACTCATTTGATCTCTACACCTTTTATTTCTATGGTCTCACTTCATAAAGACCATGTCATCTAAAATGATCCTCATCTTGAAACCAATATTTCTATCTCTCATTAATCCATTTCTTCTAGACCTGTTATGCCTTTGTTTCATGGTCCTTTAAAGACTCTTGGACCTCCTACTATCCCTCATGGCTACTTGGAGTTTCAGGAACTCTTTGATTTTAATCCTATCACTCTTTATGATTTCCTATTTTGTAATTCCTACACAATCCCTCAATCCCTTTAATCCACTCATTTTTTTGATCCCATTCCACCCTACTCACCTCATATCAGAAATATCCCCACTTCATCAGCTACTATAACTAGTATTCCTATTCAACGTTCTCAGGAATCACACTTTTTTTCTCTTACATCCAAACAACATCACACAATGTTATCCCCTATCTCTACTTCACATGAAAACATAACCACCTCACAACATCAACCATCTAAATCAATGCAAACTCATAAAAAACCTCATCAAGGTGTTTATCAATACATACTTCCCACTAAACCAACTAAAGTATCCCAACCAACCCCATAGAAATTCAATCAAATATACCCATTTCATAACAACTGACTCAATTTAATTAATCTTACCACATCCCAATATCCCAACATCAAGCTTTGTGTCAAAAAATTCAATCTCAACTCCTCAGTTACATTCCCACTTATCAACAACTTCCACCAACACAAACACATCCCAAAACGTATCAAACATGTCAACAACCAAACCCATCCATCTCATATGCATTAGGATCTCATCCTTCAACATCTCAACCATCTAATGATCCCTTATAATCACTATCAAGTGGAATGGCTAACATTGAAGCCATGACTTTGGGATCTAAGACCACATTTTCATTTGAGAAAATATGTTGGAAGTGTGGTGAATTAAGAGGGGGGGATGAATCAGTCCTATAAAATCCTATAAAACCTATTACTTAATTTACCAAACCATATATTCATGAGTTATATTTCAAATACATCATTCATAACCATGTGTTCTTATTAGGATATGCAACACTAACCACAAGAGAATGAAATAAATTACACAACACAAGATCACCATATGTAAGTAGGAAACCCTCATGTGGAAGAAAACCCACTGAAAATTTTCTAACATTACACATAACAAATAAATTTAGTGAAGCACCAACTTCACAAGGAGCACCAACCCTACAAGGAGAACCAACCCCTAATTTAGTGAAACATCCACTCAAAAAGGAGGCTAAAACCCTCTAGGATGACTAAGAACCAACTCATAAACCTAAATATGTTTGATCTCTATTTTTTCTTCTTCCACAATTGATGGAGATCACTTATTCAGCTCATAAATCCTAGCTCAAACCCTCGGTCTTCAAAATTTATCTATCTTCTTCTTCTTTGGCTTGTATTTGTTGTAATACCTTACACTTACGCTCTCAATAATTCATCAACCTCTGATTATATTCCTTATCCTTCAAATAATTCATTCATACCTGCAACATACTCTCCTTTAGGGTGCATTTTTTCCTCTAAGAGTACTAGCCCCAAATGGGCTCAAAGAAGCACTTAAAATGCTTTCTTTCTTCCAAACATGTGAGAGGTGAGTCCCTCATGATATTTTATACCCATAAATCATTATAAAATACAAATACATCCATTATAATTGTCATATATGACCCATATAGGTCGTCGATGCCAAAAACCATCATCCATGCACTAAAAATCCTCAAATTGTCATCATTGGGATGAGAAAAATACCCTAACACCAAAAATATTTTTAGTAATGCTCTAAAAACAACCTAACGTGTTTAAAATTAAATTTAAACATCATCCATGGTATCAATTTCCATGAACCAATCAAATTATTTCATTTAATGGGCCCCGTGGCTCATTGCCTTCACAAAACACATGTTTCCAGCACCCTGTCTTTACCTTTTGACCTCGAGATCATAAAATAACACCTAAATTATGTAATGTGACCACTAAATGGAAATTAAAGAAATTTTATAACACTTATAAATAATTTATATCTCATGAAACAACCTTAGGTTCAAACCACGACAACTTTTGTCTTCACCAATCAAGCTACCCAAAAACTTGTTTTCCAAACTCATCTAATAAACACAATTTATGATAATTTTAAGAAATAAAATTGAATTAACTAGATGAAAAATTAACCCCTATTTACTTTAAAATTTATATAAGTATTAAACTCATCTATATCATACCTCAAACAACTCAATACTTCAGCACGAACAAGATTGTCTTGAAAATGTAGCTGAAAACTTCTTCACCAAATGACCTTAATGACAAACCTAAACACCTCATCATGAGAAAATATATACCTGATTTTAAATATGTCTTAATTTACTTTCTATAACATATAACAACTCCTTACAACTCTAAGTGTAAGACCTTAAACCAAGCCAATCTCTTCAACCTACTTTTTATGCCTTCTAGGACTCAGGAACTAAGTATGATCCCAACATAATCCATCACCTAAAAACCCACTTCCAAGATTGAAAAATCATGGAACATACATATACATGATTTCTAATCCATAAAAAACCTTCACCAATCTTGAAAACTCAAAATCATCACCTTACCTCATGAAGCTACTTGTACCCTGCTAGAGTGAGCATCCTCCAAACTTGACCCTCAAATAATGATTCATAAATTTTGCATACCATATAAAAAAAATTATATACCATTGGAAATTTATCTAAACCATATTCACAAAACAACTTGAATGGATTCCTAACTACCCCTGTAGCTCATGAAATCTCAAATTTACCACAATCTACTCTAAACTACCCCAAAAACTAGTCAACACAAATAGGGAAAACTTTACAATTTTTCATCATAACCATTCCCTAAAACCTTCATCAAAATCTAGAAAAAATATAGGAAAACCATAAATGATAATCTAGAAAAAATCTATTACCTTCTTTGGATAAATTCTCCTTAAACTAGAACTCTTCAGAATTAAACATTTTCAGGTGGGGCCCGCATATCAGCATAAGATATAACATAAATTTCTAGAAATATGTAAGAGTTCTCTACAAAATCCAATAACAAATTTTTAGGAACCAATAAAAAAAGGTCTAGTATACTCACTTTTATACAAACTGCTCCTAGCTAGGGTTTAGCTAGGGTTTTAAACTAGTTTACCTTCTTAATGATCATTCATAAAAGTTTGATGATCAAACCACCTCATTTTTTTTTAAAGTTGCATAACTAACCTAATAATATAATCCAAAGATCTCAGTTCCCTAGGAAAATCTTGCATTTAACAATGAGCATCAAAAGGTCCAACATTGCTAGAAAAACACACTGTAACTTACCCGGTTTCACAAAAACTTGCATATCTTAAACATATCCATCACTTTGACCTGAAATTCATCATGAAGAATCATGAAAACCTTATAAAACTGTAAAAACTCACCTCATAGCAAAAATAAATTTGAAACTCTCTATCCAATCTCATTTGCATGTGTTAAACTATTTGTTTCTAACTTGCATCCCAAGGACCTCATAAATACATCTAACCTATGAATATTGGCCTTAAACTAATCGTAAACCTTAATTACACTATCATAACACTGTTACCATACTTAAAAAAGACTCATCAGCTCTAAATATCATATTTCTACATCATTTTGCATGATACATGGCTAGAAACAAGCCTGGAATGACCTGAATCAACCATGAAACCACATGACCTGACCATACTAACCATATGAAAATTTAATAACACTCATAACACACCTTATAGACCATGTATGACATCATGAAAACCTTCATCCTCCTCTGAAGGACTCAAATAGTGACTATACTATCTTAACCATGTACCAGGATGCCATAGAACTAACCAAAACTTGACATTACTAATCAACCTTCATGTTTGACATCTGAACAACACCATATGGAGACTCACATGACCTCATGACACCATTTTACATAAGCGGGGTTTACATCAATGACAACACAATCATATAGTGGCCAAAAAAATCTGTAACGAACCCATCAATCCATTTGTCCCAATGAAACCATATCCTCCTCATTAGGAATTGGAAAAATTCTCTAAGTTCAATAGTAAGGAGGATCCCTAAAATCATCTAAGTGATTTTAGAAATTCATGTTACCTTATTTCCCATGATCAAAATATCATTCTTCACACATTCCCCATGTCACAAGTCAGCATCACGTTAGATTGGTACAACAATATCCCACAACACTCACTATTCTCATTCACTTAACTAGTGCACTTATATCTTGAACATTTCTTTATAAACATTACGCACAAGATTAATATCACATACCTTTATTCCATTAAAATTTTTTATGATGAAACTATTACATATTTTTTCACACAATGGCATAAAATCATTAACCAGCTATCATTCTCCCTTCCATAAACTGAGCTTATTAAACTATTCTCATGGACTTGTGTGAGTCACATCTCCTCCACTCTTTAAATTAAATATTTCCAAACCTTTGAGGAGGCATTCACCATGGCTCACAAACTGGAACTTCATGCCCTTGAGAAACGCCACCTTTAGCATCGATCGACCAAATCCAAAACTGAATTCACCAAATCCTCCACGCATGGTTATTGAGTCCAAAATAGTTTCCAATGCCATCTTGGTTTGATCTTCATCCACATCCACTCCCCAAATAGAGCCTCCGTAAAGATATCCTAGATTGACCCCCAACTATACCCCTCTTAGGGAATCATATAGTTATTTATTTGACAAGTTGATGGCGTTCCATTTATTCAGCTTCCCCCCATCCAACTCATTGACGAATCATGACACAAACCCATATAGCATCACGATGGACATTATTGTAAGTATCATCAAGTCTAAGTTCATGACATTGAGAAGTGTCATTCCTTCAAAGATCACATCCAAAAAATTATAAATCAATGTGACCTTCAAGTGGACAATCCTAACACATCACCTGATCAACCTCTTGATGTCTCTAAAAAACCATTCCTTAATGTCCTTCAACAAATTAATTCCTGACCCACCATGTCATATAATCCTAATTCTCACACAATTAAAACCATTAATCAAGAGCCTACAACCACTACCTCCTTATCTACCACATCTACCTTGACTTTAGACATTTCTTCTCCAACAATAATCTCACTGATATCCATGCCTATTGTTACACCTACCACATCCCAACCTATAACATATAGTCCTTCATCCACATCTATATTGAATACACCTACCACTATATCTACATCACCTATATCTATAACCATCTCATCCACACCCACTACCATTATATCCCAATCTATCATATCTAATTGTTCATCAACATCTACTGTTCCTACATCTATAACCACTCCCTCACCAATCACATCTACTATTGTGACAATACCTACATCTACACTTCAATATACACTGACATCTATGTTACCATTTCAACCATCTATTATTCAAACACCCCCACTTGAGATAACCAAAAATGATATTCATGACCCATTTATAAAACCAATCACCCCTACACTAATCAATCTGAAACCTATACAATCTACAACTTCTTTTTATCTCATCAATCACACCATCCAAAAAAACTTTTCCATCCTAAAATACTTCATCTCTAATATAATCCACACCATGTAGCTTTATCTCAAGATTCCCCCTGGTTGAAATCATAATAATTCCCGCAAAGGGTAAATCCTCATAACCAAATTTTAAGAATCTTTATGTACCCATCCAACAATCCCTTACACATCCTCACAAAAAGTTGGAGCTCCCTCCTCCCAAGTCTTACCAAAGAAATGTTACTGTTATCCAAAATTCACTCCCCAGAGTAAATTTTGATAACATGCATTGAATTCTCAAGCCCTAGGCAAATTGATTGATTCAGGGCAAAAAATCATGTTCCCAGGGTCTCCTCAGATTTTGTTTAACTCTCCTATCTAGGTTGAAAAGAGCAAGTCTTGAGAAAAGGTTTAAAAAGTTGCAAAAGCAACCTTGGGCAAGAAAAAATCATGAAAAATGGCTAAGTCCTAGTCCTCACAATGGTCGGGACGTGAGGGACATCTGGGCGCGAATCGGCCGAAAGGCTGCCAGGCAGTCTGTAGAACAAAGGAACATCTGGGCCGTTGGGATGTGTGGGACGCAGGAAGCCGGTTCAGCCAAAGGAGAAGAAAATCAACTAACTACTCTGGGACATTTGGGACAAGAAGATGCGAAGGACGTGAACCGGCAGAAAAGGGACAGGGAAGCCCATTTTGGGCGCATCAGAAGTTTTTGTCCCAGACAGCACTAGGACATTTGGGACAAGAAGATGCAAAGGACATGAACCGGCTAGTTCAGCCAAAATGGGGAACTCTAGCACTAGGACATCCAGGAAAAAGGGACGCAAAGACACGGATAGCCGAAAAATCTGAGAGCCAATCAGATCATGCCACGTGTCACCGGTAGAAAAGGGATAGGGAAGCCCATTTCGGGCGGATCGGAAGTTTTTGTCCCAGACAACACTAGGACATCTGGGACAAATGGACGTGGTGGACATAAAAGAGCTAGCAGACCTACGGACCAACCAAATCATGACACGTGTCACAAGGAGAAAAGTCCAAAATTCAAAGGGCGAGGTTTGAGGGGTTAGCCCGAGCCAATCAAAAGAGGACACGTGTCCAATGGAGCAAGGAATGCGGAGCTCGGGGAGGAGTTAGAGAATTTGGAAAGAAGTTCACCCAAAAGCTAAAATTAAAGGTCTACCCCGCGCCCCTAACGACCAATCAATGCATGCCATGTGTCATCGAGGTGGCAGAGTGCAGGAAGAAATTTAAACATCCGTTTCACCATGTTTTGTGCCCTAAATCTTCATATCTTCATATCTTTTGATCCAGAGCTCAGATTTGCACACTCTTTATATCAACGGAAAGCTTATGAAATTATCTACATGATTCTATGGTTACTATTGAATTTTGATGCAGTCTAGAGAGAGAAAATTGAGAAACAAATCTGACACGTGTTAATGGCCAGAAGTGACATTTCAGCGACCAGATTTAATGTAGAATGGGTCACATTCTCCTATAATCCAGTCAAATTGATAGGGTATGGGTTTGTAAGGTCCCCCATGCCATTTTAATGCACCTGCAGTCAAAAAGGAATGGGCTCTCATGTTTTTTTTACGCTTCTGTCTCCTAGGCTTGACCCATGTAATGTAAAAGGTAGATTTGGATCAAAAAAAAAGAGGGGGAACATTTTTTGGGCATAGTAGACTTCTTCTTTCACCTCCAACAAGTGATTGATGCAAGGATCAGACCTCTCCAAAGATTTTAACAGTTTTCTTTTACCTCTCTGAGGGTGTAATGCGTGTTTTTGACACTGAAATAATAATGCAAGCTCTGTGAATGGGTTTCAGTCCTCTGTTTGAATTATTTGTTTCATTTTAGATCCTAAATTATACCTTACCAGTCTGTGTATGTTTTATGTTGTGAACTTTGGTCTGTGTCTATTTGCATGACAAATATGTTTTCACCACTGCTTTTGGTGCATCACCATCTTTAGTTAGTTTCAATTTTTTGCACTTCTACCCCTGTCTCCTTGCAAGTTAGAGTAGGATTAGGATATGAACCTCTGTAGTTATGCAAGCATTAAATCTAAATCAGAGGAGTTTTAGGAACCATCCTCTAATCTAGAGATTCCTCTCTTCACAAGTCCCACGCTTGGAGAGAGCATGCTAGAGTGGGATCTGCATCTAGGGGTGCTGTGAGCCTGCAACAAAAATTTTGTCTCATTTTTATTGTAGCAGGGTTGATGTACATCTGCTAGAGTGCATAGAACCCTGATCTTTCTTCATTTTTCTTGCTTAAAAACAGCTATTATTTGCATATCTGGCGACTCCAAAGGGAAGAACCAGCTGGTTCCAAGTGCATGCCTGAAAACTCATGAGAAGAATCACCACAAGGTCAAGAGTTGGAGAAGAAGAAGTTCTGTTTGAAAACCTGTAATTATCTCCAAGAAGAAGGCAAAGAGGAAGAAGGATTCAAAGGTCTCCATCTCCACCAAACAGAACTCTCTCAAGTCCTCCACCTGGTAGGCCTTTCATTCAGTCAATAAGGGTTTTAAGACCAATTAGAATGGCTCAGAACAATCCCTATGTCAACTTCACAGGCAGCAGCCCACTTGCTCTCAATGCACAACATCCAGTTCCTATTGTAGCCTTAAAGAACATTCCCTACTTCACTGGAGAAAATCAGACTACTCCAGGTGATCATGTTAAAGATATTGCTAACCTTTGTGCAATTCATGAAATCAATGAAATGCAAGTGGTTGTCAAGTTACTGGCATATTCCTTCAAGGGTAAAGCATTACAATGGTTTAAGAGCCTTGGAACTGGTTCTATCAGAAACTGGAATCAGCTATGTATTGCACTTCATGAGAAATTTGGAGAGAAGGGAAAAAACTTGTCTCTTTTGGAGCAGCTAACAACCATCAAGAGGGCTCCCAATGAGCAGCTAACCGATTTCAACTTCAGATTTCAAAAAACTTAGGAGAGGATTCCAGTGGCAGTCAGGCCAAGAGCAGAAGGTGCTTTTCTATACTATCTCAAAGCTTTAAATTCTGATATTTCTATGTTGATTCAGTCCATGGGAGGCATAACTATCCCTATGGCTTATAGCATTGCCATTAGGGCTGAAAATTGTTTAATCCAAGCTGGAAAACTTGCCCCTAGACCTCCCATGCCATTGTTTCCAAGTTTAGAGAGCCAAAACACTATTCAAGCACCTAATTTGGCTCCCTCTCCCACTCCTAGAAATCAGAGTTCAAATGAAGCTTCCACTTCATCTCCAAGTGCCCCAAATGAGCTTCAAGAGGTCATGAAGCAATTACAAAACCTAGGCAATGAGCTAGTTACTCTCAAGAGGCAACAAGCCCAAGGTTTCAGACCTTCTTATCAACCCCAAGCTCAGCCTAATAGATAGCCATACCAACCACAAAGACCACCTAATCCAGCTGCAAATATGTATCAAACAAGGCCTCCTGCCAATAGACCATTCCAGCCCTATAATCCAAATGCCATATCTACCTCTAAGGCATTAGTGCCAACACAGAACAACATTGCTCAGGAATATGATTGGTATCAATGCAACTAGCCTCATAACCAATCCATGTGTTTCAATGGTGCTCTCAATCAAGCACTAATGGTGACAACTACCGGTGTGGAGGGCGAGGGCATTCAAGGAAACAGCCAACAACAAGAAACATTCCAGCAGTAATTAGCCCCAAATGACACCACATTGGTGAACTGGCAAGTAGAAGATTTCTGTGGCATGAATCAAGCAGTTTCTCAAGGTGTTGCAGCCAACACAAGGTCAAAGAGGAGAAATTTGGGTGAAGAACAGCCATTAGCCCCAGCCAATCCACAACCTTCCACGGCTCCACAAATGATTGGCAAGAAAATTCCAGTTTCAAATGCACAAGGGCAGCCAAGAACAGCCCCTAGGCCAACTCAAATGCCAGTTGTTGCTTCCCACGTTCAAGGAGTAAATGTGCAAACCAAGGGACAGTAGAAAGATCCTTCATCACCATTCAGTATCATTGATCAGATGAAGAAGACAAACACCAATATATCTATGTGGGAATCCCTATCCATCCCAGGCCAAAGAGATCTGCTGCAAGCTGCCATGAAGGATTGGCCAACTTCAAATCAGCAAGTTCAGATGCAAGACAAAGTGCTTACAAATGTTTCCCAGCCTAAAGGAAGTCATGGAGGGCAACAAGGTAAAATGTTGAAGCCCCCTCCTTTCTATGTTTCATTAATCATTGGAAATCAGCTAGTACATAATTGCATGATAGACTCCGGGGCAAGTAGCTCAGTAATACCTAAACAGATAGCTGATCAGCTAGGGATCCAGTATGAAATAACATCTAAAGGGGTAGTGCAGCTAGATGGGACAGCAATAACAACAGTTGGAGTGAATAGAAATTTGAGTCTTACCTTACACGCATGTCCAAATGTTGTTGTTTTACAAGATGTATCAATCATAGACCTTCCACCACTCTTTTCCCTTTGCTTGTCAAGGGACTTCACAGCGAAGATTGGGGGGTATTTTTCTGCTGATTTGTCACACATGCTATTCAGAACAAGATATGGAACTAAGGCCACAATCAGATCCGAACCTATTACAAACTTCCATTTGGAGCCTTACACTCCAAGTCAGATTAATGCCAATTGCTTAGCATTTGATCAAGAAGATCACCCTAGCACTGATGAGGCTAACACCAAGATTGGAAGTATCCCGGATCTAACTCTTGATGAATGGGCAAACAAGATACATGTTTTTGATCCCTATCAAGAAGTAGAAGAATCTGCGCTAGGAGTTTATGGTTTACATGAAGAGAATCAACCTCTCCCCAGCATCACCAAGCCAGATCACAAAGACAAGAATGAAGTATGGCAATTGTTCTTTGATGGGTCAAGGAGTAGACAAGGTGTAGGAGGAGGAGCTATGCTCATTTCACCGCAAGGTATAAGGTATTACTCAGCCTTCCGTTTCCAATTTTCCTGTTCAAACAACACGGCTGAGTATGAAACCTTAATTCATGGACTACACTGGGCAAGGAAGAAAGGCATCAGGAATTTACAAGTATTTGGTGATAGTGAGCTGATCGTAAACCAAGTCTAGGAAAAAAATGCTACCAAAAACGATCTGTTGAAGAACTACAAAAATTGGGTATGGGATCTTATTGAAGATTTTGAAGCTTTTAGCATCAATTCCATCCCAAGAAAAAAGAATGAAGCTGCTGATAGACTAGCAGCAATTGGGGTTGCATTTGATGCTGTAGAAAGTATAAAAAGTGAGAAATCTCAGCCTCATATCAAATTGGTTGTGAGACCAGCTGTTCCGGATAACAATACAAGTTGGCAAGTCTTCGAGAATGATCAGCAAATTGTTAATTTCCTACAAGAAGAAGCTGAGTTCTCCACCAGGAATCAAGACAAGCTGCATCAGCAATATAGTGACCAAGTGGTGCAGCTGAGAACTAACAAATTACCAAAAGGCCTCATAACCTTGGAGTCAATCTTCAACCTGAATGATCAGTTTCGGAAGGAGAAAGTAAACATTCAAGTAAAGGGTGAAGATTCAGAGCCTATTTTAGTGAAAGAAGGCAAAACATTGCAGATTGGAAAAGTAAGTACCTCACAAGAGAAATCTGATTTTGTTCAGCTTTGTCAAGAGTTCCCAGATGTCTTTGCTTAGACTTACAAAGATCTAAGAGGTTTCAACCCAAAGTTGGCACAACATACTATTGAGATGGATCTGGAATCCAAGCCTGTCAGGAAAAAGCAAAGGCTAGTGAATCCCCATATTGAACCTCTCATGAGAAAAGAGTTAAGCAAGCTTATTGAGGCTAGTATCATCTTCCCCATTAAACACTCAAGTTGGGTTTGCCAACTTAGTCCCAGTCAGAAAGAAGAATGGAGAGATCAGGTTGTGTGTCGACTTCAGAGATTTGAATAGAGCCTCTCTCAAGGATCATTATCCACTCCCTTCCATGGAGCAAATATTGCAGGTTGTAGCTAGTTCAGAAAGGTTTTCACTACTTGATGGCTACTCAGGCTACAATCAGGATTATGGTGAGGGAGGAAGATCAGTTCAAGACAGCCTTCACAACCAAATGGGGAACATATGCCTACAAGAAGATGCCATTTGGCCTATCAAATGCTGGAGCCACTTTCCAAAGGGCAATGGATATGGCATTCAAGGGGTTGATCAATAAAATAGTTTTGATATATCTTGATGACATCACTGTATTCTCCAAAAATGCAGTGGATCACCTTTTTCATCTGAGGCAGGTATTTCAGAGGTGTAGAAGATTTGGGGTATCATTGAATCCCAAAAAATGCATATTCTTGGCTCATGAGGGGAAACTTCTAGGCCATATTGTCTCGAAAGAGGGACTGGCAATTGATCCAGAGAGGGTTGAAGCCATAAGAGCACTACCATTGCCAAGTCACAAGAAGGCTCTTCAAAGCTTCTTGGGAAGGATCAATTTTGTCCGCAGGTTTGTCCCAGATTTTGCAGCCCTTGTCAAGCCCATCACCAAAATGTTAAAGAAGAGCATGGCTTTTAAGTGGACAGCTAGAAGGCAAGGAGAGTTTTGAAGCAATCAAAGAAGCTATCTCTCAAGCACCAACTCTCATCAACCCAGACTTCTCCAAGGATTTCATCCTCTATGCATTTGGAGGTGATGACACTATTTCTGCCATTCTAGTACAGCAGAACAAAGATAATGATGAGCAGTCGGTTGCCTTCTTCAGCCAGAGCCTAGATGACTATGAGGTGAGGTACTCTTTTATTGAGAAGCATGTGCTTGCAGTAATCAGAAGCTTGAAGAAATTCAAGCATTTAATCTCAAACAACAAGGTCCAGTTGCTGGTCTCACATGCTGGAGTTAAGGACTTCCTCCTCAACAAGGATTTGAATGAGAAAAGGGCAGGTTGGATCACCTGTGTCATGGAATATGACATTGAGATCAAGGTCACCAAGCTGGTAAGAGGGAAAGGACTGTGTGAGCAGCTGGTTTTGGGGAAGCAAAAAGAAGTATGCAATAAAGAAGAGGCTGTTTTGACAGTCCAGGACAGCCATGAGCCAAGTGGCAATCAAGAAGAAGACAATGCTTCCCCCACTCCTTGTTGGACCCAAGGCATTATACACTTCCTAGGTACAGGCCTGTGCCCCCCAGAGATGAACAAGACCCAAAGGAGACACTTCAGGTTGCAGGTTGTTCCGTATGCCATTGTTGATGGAGTTTTGTTCAAGAAAGATGTGAATGGAGTGCTGCTGAGATGCATTAGCACAAATCAGATTCAAAGGGTGTTGGAAGATTTTCATGGTGGACCAGCTGGTGGCCATTTTGCACCAAGAGTAACAGCTCTAAAAATCATGAAGGCTGGTTATTATTGGCCTAAAATCTTCAATGATTGCTATGCATGGATCAAGAGGTGTAAGAATTGTGCATTCTTCACAGGAAAAGAGAGACTTGCTGCCCTCCCATTGCATCCAATCTCAGTTGACCAACCATTCATGCAATGGGGTTTGGACTTCATCGGAGTCATTAATCCCATTTCAAGCCAAGGGCACAAATGGATTTTGACAGCCACAGACTACTTCACCAAATGGACAGAAGCAATAGCACTCAAAGAGGTAAATGAGTCTAGCATCTTAGACTTTTATGAGGGAATAACAACCAGATTTGGTGTACCTGGCTACAATAATCTCTGATAATGCATTGGCATTCATTGGATCTAGGGTGACTGAGTGGGCTGTCAAGAATGGATATTTACCTAAGCACTTCATCGAACTATTACCCTCAGGGTAATGGCCAGGCCGAGTCTACAAACAAGAACTTGTTGAGGATCATTAGGAGGACTCTTGATGAGAATCAGAGGTCTTGGCATACCAAACTGAAATCAGCCCTATGGGCTGATAGGATAACTCCCAAAAGATCTACAGGTAGCTCTCCATTCAGGCTTGTCTATGGAAGAGAGGCAATCTTGCCCATGTCACTTGAGTTGCCAACATTGGAACTCATGAAGCAGCTGGAGTTGCTAGAGTTTGAGCCCATGGAGGTGAGGTATGCAGAGTTGATGGAGCTGCAAGAAATCAGAAATCAGGCATCCCAAGCAATGGAAAAGGATCAAGCTTTGATCAAGAAGACCTTTGATAGGAAGGCCAAAGATAGATCTTTTCAGGTTGGAGATCTAGTGTTAAAATGGGATGTGGATAGAGAAAAACCGGGAAGGCATTCAAAATTTGATGCCATTTGGAGTGGCCCATACATGGTCACAAAGTGCAAGAACAACAATGCTTTCCAATTGGCCTCATTGGATGGTGAAGAACTGCAGATTCCAGTCAATGGAATCTATCTCAAGCATTGCTTCTAGAGGGAAGTTCACTACCTCTGTAAATATTAGATTAGATTTTCTTTCCTCTAAGTGCTTGTGCACATTGTTTTGTTGTAGGTTAGTTTTGTTTTCCCTAAGTGCTTTGGCACAGCTTGCTGTCCATGGAGATGTTTTGTAGTCTTTTTCTTTCATCAGGTGATATTCCATCTTCCTCCTTACACATTCTTAGTCAGTTGGGATTCTAAACTGAATGTTTGATAACTCCATGCCCAATGGACTGCTTCTGGCTACTGGTCTTTTCACCTAGCAGGCAGGTACCCCTGCTGAGTCGCCAATTGTTATCCAAAATTCACTCCCCAGAGTAAATTTTGATAACATGCATTGAATTCTCAAGCCCCAGGAAAATTGATTGATTCAGGGGAAAAAATCATGTTCCCAGGGTCTCCTCAGATTTTGTTTAACTCTCCTGTCCAGGTTGAAAAGAGCAAGTTCTGAGAAAAGGTTTTAAAAGTTGCAAAAGCAAGCTTGGGCCAGAAAAAATCATGAAAAATGGCTAAGTCCTAGTCCTCGCAACGGTCGGGACGTGAGGGACATCGGGGCGCGAATGGCCGAAAGGCCGCTAGGCAGTCTGCAGAGTAAAGGAACATCCGGGCCGTCGGGATGCGCGGGATGCAGGAAGCCGGTTTAGCCGAAGGAGAAGAAAATCAACTAACTGCTCTAGGACATTTGGGACAAGAAGACGCGAAGGACGTAAACCAGCCGAATCGGGACGAAGCCCAAAAGAATTTGTCCTAGATAGCACTGGGACATTTGGGACAAGAAGATGTGAAGGACACGAACCGGTCGGATCGGCTGAAATTCGAGGAACTCAGCAATGGGACATGTCTGGGACAAAGGGACACGGAAGCCCATGGATAGCCGAAAAAGCCGAGAGCCAATCAGATCACGCCACGTGTCACTAGTAGAAAAGTGACGAGGGAAGCCCATTTCGAGGCGGATGAGAAGTTTTTGTCCCAGACAGCACTGGGAAATCCTGGGACAAATGGATGTGGTGGACATGAAAGATCCGGCAGACCCACGGACCAACCAAATCATGACACGTGTCACAAGGAGAAAAGTCCAAAATTCAAAGGGTGAGGTTTGAGGGGTCAGCCCGAGCCAATCAAAAGAGGACACGTGTCCTATGGAGCAAGGAATGCGGAGCTCGGGGAGGAGTTAGAGAATTTGGCAAGAAGTTCACCCAAAAGCTAAAAGTAAAGGTCTGCCCGCACGCCCCTGATGACCAATCAATGCATGCCACGTGTCATCCAGGTGGCAGAGCGCGGGAAGAAATTTAAAAATCCATTTTCACCTGTTTTGTGCCCTAAATCTTCAGATCTCCATATCTTTTGATCCAGAGCTCAGATTTGCACGTTCTTTATATCAACAGAAAGCTTATGAAATTCTCTACATGATTATAGGGTTAATCTTGAATTTTGGTGTAGTTTAGAGAGAGAAAATTGAGAAAATCGGATCTGACGCGTGTTCATGGCCAGAAGTGACATTTCAGCGACAAGATTTAATGCAGAATGGGTCGCATTCTCCTATAATTTGGTCAAAATGATAGGGTATGGGTTTGTAAGGTCACCCATGCCATTTTAATGCACCTGCAGTCAAGAAGGAATGGGATCTCATTTTTTTGTACGCTTCTGTCTCCTAGGCTCGACCCATGTAATGTAAAAGGCAGATTTGGCTCACAACAAAGGGGGGAACATTTTTTGGGCATAGCAGACTCCCTTCTTTCACCTCCAGCAAGTGATTGATGCAAGGATCAGACCTCTCCAAAGATTGTAACAGTTTTATTTTACCTCTCTGAGGGTGTAATGCGTGTTTTAACACTGAAATGATAATGCAAGCTCTGTGAATGGGTTTCAGTCCTCTGTTTGTATTATTTGCTTCATTTCAGATCCTAAATTATACCTTATCAGTCTGTGTATGTTTTATGTTGTGAACTTTGGTCTGTGTCTATTTGCATGAAAAATATGTTTCACCACTCCTTTTGGTGCATCACCATCTTTAGTTAGTTTCAATTTTTTGCACTTCTACCCCTGTCTCCTTGCAAGTTAGAGTAGGATTAGGATCTGAACCTCTGTAGTTGTGCAAGCATTAGATCTAAATCAGAGGAGTTTGAGGAACCAGCCTCTAATCTAGAGATTCCTCTCTCAGTTTCACAAGTCCCACGCTTGGAGAGAGGTTTCCATGTTGTGCAATCACACTGGATGCTAGAGTGATCAACCTAGAAGCCTGATCTGCATCCAAGGGTGCTGTGAGCCTGCAACAACAGTTACATCATCACTCTTAGGAGTATCTTGATTAATTTTTATAGGCCTCATAGATTTCTTCAAAAGTAGCTTTTGAAGATGTCCCCTCATCAACCTATCTAAATCCTAAACAATCCATGTCCTTGGTAAATCTAATCCTACCTTCAAAAAGACCTAATGTTCCAGAGTCACTTAGGTAGTATTTCAGTGTGTCTTGACTATTGGACCCTAAAATATTGGCTAAGTACCAAGAGGCATGTGTGTGCAAGATCCTAGCAGATCAGAGTAGGTGATCAAGGAAAAGTGCATAGCAAAAATGGGTTTAATAACGTGTTGCTTCATGGAAATCTCACATGTCGGGTGGAAAAATTTGTGAATTCCTTGCCAATGCTCTAGGAATATAAGTCCCTCTAGCCATTACACTGGTCCCCCATCTATCCTATATGCATTTGCATGACTCCAAGACATGGATTTCATATGATCGTAACATTTTGGTGTAGGGATCCAATAGGGGCACTCCACTGACCCTACAGAAAATTCTTGTAGTTATCTGCAAGGCCCTCTAATTTTCTCATCCATAGATAGGAAAGGGAGAAGATGATCTTAAGAGGTCCATGGATAACTAATGTTGTAGGTAGAAAATCATCATTCCTACATGCAACTACAGTTATCTAATTTCAACACATGCACCTCTTATGAGAAGCAACAACCCTATGAATTGGGTTCTTAAGACAAGATAAGATTGTGAACTCATAAGTCCCTCCCCTAAAATATACTCATCCTAAAGGGAGGCTAAAAAATCATTCTTCATCAACACTTTCCATGCATTACTAATCAGAAGTTGTACATAATGATCCTTAATGGAAGAAATTTGAGAATGGAGGAAACCTAGAAGCAAAATGGCTATGCTCCTTTTAACTTTCTCTAAGTAAAATACACGTTCGTGTAGTTTACATAGACTCAATTTCCATACCCCTTACAATGGTGTGAAGAAGCCATTAAGTATATTACAAGAAATTGTTAGTAACTTCTTACTTTGTTAGCAAGAAATCCAGTCCTCTACAATTTCTTATTCAATCATTGTGTCATCCATTCAAATTCTTGATTCGCAAAGAAATACCAATAGGCGAGAAAAACCAGACTTTTCGTAATGTAGTCATTACACTCATTTTGTAACTTTGAATTTGACCCCATTCATCCTTTCCTTTGAAATCTTTAAACTAGATTCTATCCACATGGGAGAAATACTACTGGAGCTAGGCGTGGATGATTCATTTTGAATCCTTGTGACCATCTCATATAGAGATTTGGCATTTTGGAAAATTTTGGCCCATCTAAACCCACTTTTGATATGGTCTTGACACGTGGCCTCACTCTGAGTGGAGATCAGATTTGCAGGCCACTTTTATAATTTTACCCTCATTTTAATGTCGGGCTTACCTATTTTAATGTTTTCCTTGGTGCGGGTGGGTCCTATGGGTCATCATTTTTAACTCCTAAGCCCACTTTAATGAAAACAAGTCTTCAAATTCTCAAATCTCCTCGACGGCCCGCTTCCTCGCTTTGACTTTGAAAAATGACGGGCTTAAGATTTAATATTTTTCCTTTGTGTTTGGTGGGGTTGTAGGTCACTTTTTAACTTTAAGCCCCTTTAATGAAAAAGGCTCAAAACCTCAAAGTTAACCTAATGAACCTCTTCTCCACCTTTGAAATAGCAATGATTGGGCTCAACATCGATGACTGTTTTCCTCATAGCATGATCGGAGTTGCGGGTCACTACCCTATGAAAGCGTTCAGTGTAGAAACTTTTCTACTAAAAAGGGTCAACCTAAACATTATAACATATAACTCCAGGGGTCTAGCCCACCTCCAATTAGATATGTCCATGTACCCATGGATAATGGGGCCAGAAATTTGACCTGGGGAATGCATTTACACCTACGGCATTCACGACTATGTTAACATGCAGACCAATGAAGAACTTAATCATACCATTTTGTGCTCCATCCATCACTATCTTATTTCGCGAACCAAGGGATCAAAAACAATACAAGGTTTGGAATGATCCATGGTCCATCAGAAAGATTGAAAATTTCAATTCTAAATATAGGACAACAATATGGCTCTACTCATAGCATATTCCAGATGAGGAAATGGAAAATTTATCAAAACGTGCATACTGGAGAGTTTAAACAACTTCAAAGCATGAATTTCATCTATGCTTTTCAGACTTCTAACTTTACTATTAGAACCACTTCTAGAGGGTCCATGAGTGTCACTTGTACACTCATTATCCCCTCCAAATTTGAATCTACCTAAATGAGGGGGGGGGGTCTTGAGGGAATAAAACATAAGGGTTTAAGTGAATACTATGGAAGCGTCATGGGAGGCAGAACAAGGGTTTAAAGGACTTAGCCTTATTTGGCATCACAGAGTCACTTGAAGGAAAAACGTGAGGTTCCTGAATAGGCATGATAAGTGGTTCAAAGGTGCCAGTCCTAGAACCTTGGAGGTCAAGGAAAAGTATCATGTACATGTAGGGAATATTCCTAGAGGCATCGTTACAGTTAGTGAAAGGTTTACAAATTCAAGGATAAGCATAATCACCGATGGAGGACCTACATTGACACTTAGCACGTGATCTACTCAAGACAGTTAGTGCATGATGGTGGTCAATGATCCTATTTAAAGAGGTGCTTAGGTGATTAGGAACATATATAGAATGCAAGAAGAGAGAGTGAATACAAGATAAGGAGAGTTAGTGTACATGGTAGCAGGAAGTGTTTAGTGAAGTAGCCAGAAAGAGAAGGAGAATAATGAAGTCACAAGTAGAAATGCATAGGAAATGCTCGTGGAGTTCAGAGTTCATATGTACTAGGGTTTAGCCATTACCTAGTGCCTTAGAGGGTTGTAAGGGATACCATTAAGCATATGTCCATGGGTACTGGGATTTGTAACTAAGGGATGATAATAGGGAAAAGTAGTGGTTAGGCATCTTGTGAGTCAGCATAGATATTTGACCATGGAGTTAAGTCTCTATCACTTTGATGTATATGGTCATGAGATGATCTTTTTGAATGTAATATGGCTACCATAACCCTGGTAAATGCAATATCCATGGATCCTATTCTGTACAAGGGGTCTTATGGGTCCGTAGACCCTCATGTTATTTGTCTTATCATGACTCAGATCTGAAGTTATCTTGTACTTCTTATGAATGGTTCATTTAGGCTTTTATGATGCATTGATGAGTAGATACTACTAGTTATATCTTACAAGCCTGTTATTGAGCATAGATGCATGTACTTTTGTTTCTTAGAAATAATACTCCATTAATGGAAAAAATCTCTTACGATTTCTCTATGTATATTATTTTTTGAGGGTTTAAGATAATATTCCCTGATGTATTTAGTCTATATGACCCTTATAATGTAATGACGCCACTATAAATTTTTTATAAATCAATATCTGTGTGAGATTCTAGTTATTCATGTTCTTAAGTGTAAACCCTTATGTTCTTCATATTACTCTAAGTCAGATATAGTTTCATTAAGCTTATTTACAATGTTCATTCCCATTTATGTTACATTTCTGCATGGATCTACTATTTGTATCTTTTTTAGTGAATGCAATATTTCCATTCTTACAACTCATTCTCCATCAATGGTGGATTTTTCTCATGAGGCTCACTTTAAGGAGGGGATTAGTACACCTCTTTTTATCTCCCAATACATGTTGGGTAATAGGCTAGCACACTTGGGGTACAAAGAAATGTCTACATTTTGGTTCCATTACCAGGACATGAACTCAAGTCTCTTGGGTGAGAGTCAAGTTTCCAGAGATTTATGAGTTTTAGTTCTTGAGGGGGCCTAGAGGATCATTCTTACATGCTATTCCACTGTCTATCAAGATCATGGTTATTACTTTGAGTTTGAAAGACTTCCCCATGGATGCCTAAAAATGTTGCTAGGCATGAGGTGTGGATGTTGGCGTGGTAGAGGATGGTGGACCTTGTGGTGGAAATTGAGAGAGAGGAGAGGTGGATCAAGTATAATGAATCTCAGGAGAGGGAGTTGGTAAGACAATGTGAAGCTACATGAGTAATGGATTTATGGAGGTAGATATTGCAGGAAATATTTGAGGTTCATGAAGAGGATGTTGAACCTAAGCAGTCTGAGGTACCCCATCTTGGCAAGCATGGAAAAGAAACCTTCTCGTCTTCTAGAGAGAGCTTTTAATATGAAGAAAGGATGAGATCCATAGGTGCACATCTTAACCCACATGGCAACTAGACCCTTGCACTTAGTTTTCCAGTTCTTAAGATAAGTTATGATAATCTAGTTGGTATCGATATTGGTGGTTGAACGATACCTAGAAGGTATAATTTTTCATTTGGTACATCTATGGCTACACATTCATTTCCTCTATTCAAAGGTATCCTATCTGGTACAACAAATAGGAAACAAGCACAATTATGAAAGGTATCCTATCTGGTATAATTATGAATGGTGTAGATCCTGTATTAGTGATGATGTGAATTGAGGCTACATTTTCCTAGGAGATACCAAAGAAAAAACCACTTGTTACAAAGGAATAAGTGATACATGGGAAATATCTTGATGTTACCCACCAAAAATAGGTATATTAAGAGACCATGGAGGTGATTAGGAGTCTTCAAGGGGAGATTCAGTCCTTGAAGGAGAAATCACGGAAGTTGGAGAAGAAGAATAGCGTTGAAGTCCCTCAAGAGGATATAGATGAAGTCAGGGAAGTATGTAAGATGTTGTGCTAAGAGAATATCATCCCTCTGTTAGGATAATGGCTAAGAGGAAAAGTACCAAGCATGAAAGGAGACTGCGAGAGGTAGTTTTTTCATGCTAATTTACATCCTCACAGTCTTAATTATGATAAGGATATTACCTTGAATGTAGTTTTTGATGGATGACTAATAAGTAATGTTCTCACCTTGGATGCATGGAATCAAATGGGAAGGCCACCATTACAACCATCTTTAAATGCGTTGTATATGGCTAACAAGACAAAGTTGATGCCCATTGGTGTTTAAAAGGATACTTTTATAACTATCCAAGGGGCAAAATTTACTAGAACCTTCAAATTCTTGGTGCTTGTTGAGGTAGAAAACTTTCCATCATTACTTGGGTGCCCATGGTGTTATAATAACAATGTTGACTTACATTTCAATAAGGTATATTGTTGAAAATTTTTCCCCCCATGGGAAAAAAACTCCCAACAGGGTCCTAAAGTAGTTACAAGCTCCCAAGTGGGCCCCCCACATGTTCAAAGAAAGATCACAGGTTTTTTCAAGGTCTTGGGAAACAATTACAAGTGTCTTGAGAATTTAGGAAGAAATCAGGCCATACAGGGCCACCCTGGGGTCATAGTCCCATTGTAGTACAAAAACAATCTCTGACCCCTAAAAATGATAAAAAAAAATAGCCTGTTACGGAGAAATTATACATTTTTTGTTCTATAAAATTCCCTCCTTTCACCAAAATCAAGAAATTCAAAAATATTCTCCTTGAAGATAAAAACTTACATTGGATTCCCTACAAGGGCCAGAGGGAACATTGAGCAAAAACAACTTGCCAAGTAGCTCATCAAGCTACTCAGCAAGATCACCAATTGCATAGGAAGGGTCAAGTTGGAGCTATCTTGGTCGAGCCATTTGGATATTTACGTAGTATAGTGGTCACAGAGGAGTTGGCTCAGTTGAGCCAAAGTAAGTTGTGGGGTCATTGTAATAGCAAAGGGGCCGGGACAGTGAGCCATTAGGCCATGAAAGGTTATGGCATGTAAATTTGGCAAGAGAAATGCATTTTGAGAAGTTGTCAAACCAAAGAACTCACACATAGCAAGTTGCAGGTACATGTTAGGACACCAAGGTAACATGGCGAGTTCGTTATTAGAGGCTCATCTTGGCGAGGTGTGGAAAATGAAGATGGCATTGGTGAATGAGTTCCATGGTAGCGAAAGAAGGTCCGAGTTGAATGATTATGGATATGGTTAATTCAAGTCGGCTATGGTAAGCTCGATGGGATGATTTCGGGGTATGAGCAAGTCACAAAACATCAGAGTCAGTGGGAGTTGAATCATCTCAGTTGGAATCCATGAAGGAAGGAAGAGGGAATGAATCAACTGTAAGAGTATCGAGGTGTAGAAAATATCTCTCGAGCAAACAAAGGTAAATCAGAGTCTGAACCCCAAAACCTTTTGGGATTTCAGACATTTTTCTGTTTTGAAATATCGCCAAGAAAATCAAGAAAAATTGAGACAAACCTCTAAAGCACAAGGCAAACCATTAATGAAAAAAGATATTTTGAAGATCTAAATTCACTCATTACTCGATTAAGAAATGATTTTTTGAAATATTTTTGGAAAAATTGAGATTCAGTTTTCTCTCTCCTCTACCTCAAATATTTTACTATAAATTGTAATGAGGGGAATTATTCTAATGTTGGTTAATTTTGCTTTATACCCTCCCTTCTTCTCTTGTGTGTAAGTTATCTTATAGAGTAAAAACCTACCATTCAAACTATAATGAACTTTTTTCCTCTTGGCCATTGTAATGAACTATACCAAATTTGTGGAGCAATAATACAAGTCTATGGATAAATATCAACCCTCTCTTGTGTTCATTTAATTCTCCTGATGTTTTATTACAATCTTGGTTCTTTGTGCATGCTATATTATGTTACATGTTGTGATGGTTTTTGTTTAATGGTGAATGGATTTTTGATAAGAAACTGATTTGTGTTGATGTTCATCCTCTTCAACCTTACTCATTTTCATTCCTATGCAAGGAAAATTATTCAGCATTCCTTTTGGTGTATCACCTCATGTATATTAGGTTTTACTTTTCTTGCATTCTTCTTCACTTTATATCCTTGGAAAATCAGAGTAGTATTTAGAATAGATCTTCTAAAATTTGGATGTGTGTATCAAAATAGAGGAATAGGAGCTGGGATTTCTCTAGAGAGATTTCTCGATTTCCTTTGTCCCACACTTTGGAGAAAGCTCCATGTTATGTAATCACACTGATAGTTTTAATCCATCGAATTGTAAACAATCATGGGTGTTTTTATTATGCATCAATAGTTTTGGCATGCCTGATGGGATGGAGAATTATTTTCCATAATATTTGAAGTCATTTTCATCATTTTTGGACTTAGAAATTGTAGGTTCTTCAATTTTATACTTTTCACCTCTCAGGCTGAAATCCAAAATCAAGTTTTCAGGGCTTAGCTTACTCAAAATAAGTTAAATTTCACTAGATGATAGATCATGACCTAAAATTCAAAAGGGTATTTTTATATTTTTGAAATTTTGACTTTTGAAATTTTTGGGTTCACTACATTTCAGGATTTTGGGTTTCAATATTTTGGACCTTTTGAGATATTAGGATTTTAGGGTTTGAGATTTCAGAAGTTCATCAATTTCACACCTTTTGAATTTTAGAGTTCGGAAGTCTCCTACTTTCATATTTTGGGGTTTCCTCAATTTAAGACTTTTAGGGGCTTTCAGTTTCAGAGATATCTACATTTCAAGATTTTAGGACTATCAATTCAAAACAATATTCAACCTCATGAAAATCAAATTTCAAGTCCTTCAAAGTTCATTTTCATTCTGTCTAATTTGGTGTGTGAATTGGAAAAATCTAGCCTTTTGAGACTCATCTCTTGATACATCTCGTGAATCTGAAGGGAATAGAAATCAGTGGCGGTGTAACAACACATGTTGTTTAAGTATATGAGAAGGATCCAAACTCATTCATGAGAAAGAGAGGAAGCTAATTTTGAATACTTTCAATTATCTCCACACAGAGGTACAAGAGGAAGAAGAACACAAACATCATCAATTCATCCAAGTAGAGCTCTATCTATACCTCCACCTAGAAGACCCTCTCTTCAAACAAGTAGAGTTCTTAGGCCAATCATAATGGCACATCTACAAAAAAAACCACCGTAATGTCCACCAAATCCTTTTGTTCACTTTACAGGAAGAAACCCACTAGCACTTAATGCTCAAAACCCTATCCCAGTGGCAACACTAAAAAACACCCCTTACTTCAATAGTAAGAATAACACAACTCCTGCTGATCATATAAAATATATTGTAAACATCTACACTATTCATGAAATAAATGAAATAGATGTTGTGGTTGAGTTATTATCTTCCCCATTCAAAGGAAAGGCATTGCAATGGTTTAGAAGCTTGATAGCTAGGTCTATCCAAAATTGGGATCAAATATGCATAGCCCTCTGTAATCAATTTAGAGAAAAAGGAGACAATATATCTTTATTGGAACAATTAGTGACTATCAAGAGGGATCCTAATGAGCATATGATGGATTTCAATTTCTGATTCCAGTGATCATGGGACCAAATTCCATTTTCTATGAGGCCGACAATAAAATGTTTGTTCCTCTTCTTTTTAAGGGCTCTAAATCTAGATATTACAATGATGATCTAATCCATGGGAGGAACAACATTGTCAGGCACCTATGACATAGCTATCAGAGCATAAAATTTTCTCATTCAAGCTAAAAAGTTAGACCCAAGGCCATTAGTGCCTCTATATCTAGAAATGATAACTCCTATGACTAGTCAAGAACCTAAAATATCCCCCATTCCAGCTCTGAGAAATCAAAGCAATAACAAGGATTCCAATTCTTCAAGAAATCCATTTGAAACTCAAGAACTTAAGAAGGCTTTGCAAGAAATAGCAAAAGGACTATAAGAAATGGTCAAGGTGCAACAAGCTTTTGGTAATGAACTAGTTGTTATCAAGAGACAATAGGCTCAGGGTTCTAGGACTTATCAACCTCAAGATCATGCAAAATAGCCTTCATTCCAATAAAATAGGCCTCAAGTTCAAGATGTAAACCAAAACTAAAACTAAAACCGACGATAGTCACAAGCTAACAGGAAATTCTGACCATATGATCCAAATGTGGCCTCAACGTCAAGAGCCTTCCTACCAACTCAAAATAACATTGTTCAAGAATATGAATGGTGTTATCATTGTAGTCAACCCCATAACCAATCTACTTATTTCAATGGTGTTGTAAAATGCCTTGATGTTTCAAACCATTGGTGTGTCTCAAGTGTCAACTGAAGAAGAAGATCAACAACAAGAAACTCAACAAGAAGCCCGTTAAACAGAAACTACATTGATAAATTAGTAGGTGGAAGATTTTTTTGGAATAAATCACCCTCCTTTCCAAGGTGTGGCTACCAACACAAGGTCTAATAAGAGGAACATAGAAGAAGGAAAATCTTCTAACCCTATTGTTTCCCAACCAACCCTCACATCACAAGGTGTTAACAAAACAAGTGTAGCTCTGAATGTACAAAATCATCCTAAGTCCTCTACCATAATAAAGCAAGTACAAACTCATGTATAAGAAAAGGTTATGCCTGACAAAGGGAAAAAAAAGGTGAGCCCATATCCTTTCAATATCATAGATCAGATGAAGAAAACACACGTAAAAATTTCCATGTGGAAATCACTGGCAATTCTAAGGAAGTGATATTTGTTGCAAGGTGCGATGGAAAACTGGTCCGCATCAAATGATACAGCTCGGGATCAAGAGAAGGTTCTTACTAATACAATGAAACAAGATGGAGATCAACCAAGAAATAACCTAAAACCCCCACCTTTCTATGTCTCATTGATCATTAGAGATAAGTTGGTACATAACTGCATGATTGATTCTAGCGAAAGTAGTTTGGTGATGCCAAAGAAAATAGTTGATCAATTGGGTATCAAGTATGAACCATTCCTGAGAGGAGTTTTGCAACTAGATGAGACAACAGTTGGAACATTTAGGGTCATCAAAGAGTTAATCCTAACACTATATACATGTCCTAATGTCACTTTTTTACAGGATGTATCTGTGATTGATCTTCCACCACTCTTCACCCTATGTCTATCAAGGGATTTCACAACAAAAATTGATGAGTACCTATCTACAGACTATATGCACATGTTATTTAGGACAAGGTATGTAGATAAGAACACAATCATGTTGAAGCCTATTTCCAATTTGCACACTGAGCTGCATGTGCCTAGCCCCATCAACATAAATTGCTCAGCTTTTGATCAGGAAAAGTGCTCAAATGATCATGAAGCAGTAACCAAAGTGGGTAATATTCCAAATATAACACCAAATAAATGGAGAAAAAAATACATGCATTTGATCCTTACAAAGAAATGAAAGAAGTTGAATCGGGAGTGCATTGTGTACATGAAGAATATTCTCTCATTCCCAACCTCACCAAGCCAGAAAATAAAGATAACAATGAGGTTTGGAAAATATTTTTTGATGGTTCGAGAAGTAGATAAGGAGAAAGAGGAGGTGAAATTTTGGTATCTCTAAAAAAAGTCAAGTATTATTCAACCTTCAGATATCAGTTTGTTTGTTCAAACAACACAACTGAATACGAAGCTCTAGTTCATGGAATTCACTAGGCCATAAAAAGGGGTATTAAAAACTTACATGTGTTTCGGGGATAGTGAGATGATTGTTAATCAAGTCAAGGGACAACATGCTGCTAATAAAAACCTACTCAATATTTATAATAATAGGGTATGGGACATCATTGAGGACTTTGAAGCATTGAACATAGAATCCATACCTAGGAAGAAAAATAAAGGTCAAAACATGCTCACAAAAGTTGAAGAAACATTCGATGTGGTGGAAAGTATTAAAATAAATAAAACGAAACCCCATATCCATGTAATTATGAGGCAAGTAGTCCTACACAGCAACACTAGTTGGCAGGTGTTTAAGAATGATCAATAGATCGTCAATTTCTTGCAGGAAGAGGCAAAATTCTTAGATAGGAACCAAAAAAGATTAGAGCAGCAATACGAAGATCAAGTAGTGCAATTGCAGAAAAATAAACTTCCCAAAAGTTTTTTTACATTGGAGTCCATCTTCAATCCAAATGACCAGTTTTGGAAAGAAAAATCCAACATATAGATAAAGGGAGAAGATTCATATTCAAATTCAGTTAGGGAAGGGAAAACACTCCAAATTGGAAAAGTGGGTACCGAGAAAGAAATACATGATTTTATACAGCTTTTCCAAGATTTTTCAGATGTCTTCACCTAGAGCTATGAATATTTGAGAGGATTCAATCCGAAGTTAGCACAACATACAATACAACTAAATCCAGATGCTAATCCCATCATTAAAAAGAAAAGGATGGTTAATCAACAAATTGAGCCTCTATGAAGAAAGAGTTAAAAAATCTAATAGAGGAAAGTATTATATTTCCAATCAAGCACTCAATCTTGGTTGCAAACTTAGTGTTATTCAGAAAGAAGAATGGAGAAATTTATTTGTGCATAGACTTTTGGGATGTGAATAGGGATTCTCTCAAAGACCACTACCCACTCCTTTCAATGGAGTAGATCTTACAGGTGGTAGCTAGCTCAAAAATATTTTCTATCTTGGATGGTTATTCTGGTTACAATCACATAATGGTAAAATAGGATGACCAGTTCAAGACAATCTTCACCTCCAAGTGGGGCACCTATGCCTACAAGAAGATGCCATTTGGATTGTAAAATGCTAGAGCCAATTTCCAAAGGGAAATGGATATGGCATTCAAAGGGTTGATCAACAAAATTTTACTTATCTATCTTGATGGTATCACTATGTTCTCCAAAAATGCAGATGATAACCTCTTTCATCTGAGATATGTATTTCAAAGGTATCGAAGATTCAGAGTGACCCTAAACCCGAAGAAGTGTGTATTCTTGGCCCATGAAGGAAATATTTTTTGCTATATTTTGTCAAAGGAAGGATTGATAATTTACTTAGAGATATTTGAAGCAATTCGAGCATTTCCCCTGCTAAGCCATAAGAAATCCCTTCAAAGCTTTCTAGCAAGGATCAATTTTGTTACAATTTTGTACCAAAATTTTCCACTCTTGTGAAGCCAATAATGTAGATGTTAAAAAAGAGCATGGAATTAAAGTGGATGGCTGAGGGTAAAAAAAGTTTTGAAGAAATTAAAGAAGTCATATCCTAAGCTCCAACTCTCGTCAATCAATATTTTTCTAAATACTTCATGTTGTATGCCTTCAGTGGTTTAGACACCATTTTCGCAATCTTGGTACAACAAAAAAAAGAGGGATCTGAGTAACTAATAAAAAATTTCAGTGAAGGTTTGGAGGGTTATGAAGTTATTTATTCCATCATTGAAAAGCGTGCTCTTGCAGTAATCAGGAGTCTGAAGAAATTCAAAGACCTATTTTTAAACAACAGGATTCAACTATTAGTGTCACATGCAGGAATCAAGGATTTCCAATTAAACAAGGATTTGAATGAGAAGCATAGAGGCTGGGTTACCCGTGTCATGGAGTATGATATTGAGATAAAATTCACTAAACTAGTCCATGGAAAAGGGTTGTGTGAAAAATTAGCCTCTAGTCAACATATGAAGAAAGTAATGAAAGGAAAGTAATTTTGATGCTACATGATGATCGGGAGAAAGTAAATGATAACATGCCCACTCCCTGTTGGACCCAATACATGGTACACTTCCTACAAACAAGCCTATTTCCTCCATAAATGAGAAAAGAAAAGAGGAGATACTTCAGGTTACAAGTCATTCCTTTTGTGTTTATTGGTGGTGTCTTATTCAAGAAGGACATTAATGGAGTTCTATTGAGATCTATTGGAACAAGTGAAACTGAAGGAACATTACATGAGTTTCATGATGGAGAATTAGGAGGTCATTTTTCACCCCATGTAACATCTCTTAATATAATTAAGGTGAGCTATTATTAGCCCATAGTATTCAATGACTGTTATACTTGGATCAAGAGGTGTAAAAAATGTGTATTTTTCATAAGTAAAGAAAAGTTAGTGGTAATCCTGTTGCATCCAATTTTAGTTGATCAGAAATTCATATAATGGGGATTATTATTCATTGAGGTCATCAATCCTAATTCAATCCTAGGCCAAAAGTGGATTCTAATAGCAACGTATTACTTCACCAAGTGGACCAAGGTAGTGGCTCTCAAGGAAGCAAATGAATCTAGTATACTGGACTTCTACCAAGGAATAGTGATGAGGTTTGGAGTAATGACCATTATAATATCAGACATTGTATTGCCATTCCTCTATTCTAAGATCACATAATGGGTTGTTAAGAAAAGAATATATCTGAGCACCTCTTCAAACTATTACCCTCAGGGTAACAAACAAGAAGAGGCCACGAACAAGAATTTGTTGAAGATCATTAGGAATCTGGATGAAAATCAAATAACATTGCATACCAAGCTCAAATCAACCTTGTAGGTTGACAGGTCAACATGAATCTCTCCATATAATTTGATCTACGAAAAGGAAGTAATGTTTCCTATATTATTGGAGTCTCCCACATAGGAGCTCATAAAGCAGTTAGCGTTGTCAGAATTTGAAATAATGAAATCTAGGTATGTAGAGCTAATGAAATTGGAAGAAACTAGAGAACATTTAGTGTAGAAAATGGAGAAAGATCATGCCTTAGTCAAAAGATGGTTTGATAAGAAAGAAAAATTAAAAAATTCCAATAAGGGGACCTAGTTCTGAAATGGGATGTAGATCAGGTAAAAAAGGGTAGGAATTCTAAGTTTGATGCCATTTGGAGTGGTACCTACATGGTCACATGTTGTAAAAGTATAAATTCCTTCTAATTTTCTATTGTGGGTAGAGAGGAGTGTCTGATTCCGGTCAACAGAATCTATCTTAAACATTTCTACTGAAAAAGGAAAAGTCTCACCCTTGTAAATATTAGATTAGGATTTTAACTCCTCTAAGTGCATATGCACATCATCTTGTTTTAGGTTAGGTTAAAATTTCCCTAAGTTCATTGGCATAGGTTTTATTGCTCCAAAGTTGTGTCATTGTGTACTACATTGTGCCTCTCAACTGAAGTGTTGTAACAGGAAAAGGTTCACACTTGTGGCAAACAGTTGCAATTTCAAAGAAAAACAAAATCAAAGAAACTAAAATCAAGTTAAGGACTGATTTTAATGAGTTTTAATTCTTCAAGACCTTCAAGTAAAATCACAAGTGAACTTCCAAGTGCCTCCGTTACATTAGGAAATCAGCCGCCAACATCATGTCAAAGAGTGGAACTTTAAGAAGAAAGAGAAAATCCAAATTTAATAGAGTTTCATGATGTAAAAAACTTGGAAACTATCTTATTCAAAACTTTGCAACGTGTGATACATTCCAAGCAATCATTAGTTGTGTGTTCCATACTTGGTGGAATCGATTTTCGATATAATCCAATTTAGTCTCGCAGAAGACGATTATAGAGAGAAATAGGTGAAAATATCTGATCAAGGTAATTTTATACTCTCACAAATCTTAGTTTTAATATTTCTTATGAAATTTGAGAGTGCAATTAGCAAAGCAAGTTCAATGATGTAAAGGTATTTTCTAAGTTCAAATTCATCTATTTTAGGTTCAGGTTGGAGGTATACATTAACTTCTGCCCAATGAATATTCCTAGGCTACCATTTCAAAACATAAAGTGGGAAAATGTCTCTGCGAGTCACCAAATTGTTGAAATTTTTTCCTCCCGTGGGATAAAATTTCCCAACAGCGTCTTAAAGTAGTTACAAGCTCCCAAGTTCCCCCCCCCCCACAAATTGAAAGAAAGATAAGGAATCAGTCTTGGGAAACAATTACAAGTGTCTTCAACATTCAGGAAGCAATCGGTCCATTTAGGGCCATCCCGGGGTAATAGTCCCATTGCAATAAAGAAATGGCCTCTGAACCCCAAAAATGATATAAATAAGCCCATTATGGAGACATTCAACATTTTTTGTTTGAGACACTTCCCTCCTTTCCCCTCAATCAATAAATTCGAAAATATTCTCCCCGAAGAAAAAAACTAGCATTGGATTCCCTAGAAGGGCTAGAGGGAACATTGAGCAAAAATAGCTCACTGAGTAGCTCGATGAGCTACTCGGTGATCTCACTAATTGCAAAGGTAGGGAAAAGTTGGAGCTTGCTCAGTTGAGCCATTTGGGGATTTACATAGCACAATGGTCGTAGAAGAGTTGGCTCGATCGAGCCCAAGCTAGTTTTGGGGTCGGTGTAATAGAAAAGGGGTCAGGAGGTCAAACCATTGGGCCATGATAGGTTGTGGCATGCAAATTTGGCAAGAGAAATACATTTCAAGAAGTTGTCAGAGAAAAATGACTCACCCATGGTGAGTTACAAGTACATGGAGGTCACTGAGGTATCAATGTGAGTTCATTATTAGAGGATTGCCTCGATGAGGCATGGAAAATGGAGTTGGAATTGGTGAATGAGTTCCATGGTAGAAAAAGAATGTCTGAGTTAAATTAATTTTTCTATGGCTGATTAAACTCAGCCATGACAAGTTTTATGAGATGTAATCAACATCTGAGCAAGTCACAAAAGGTCGGAGTTAGCGGGAGTTGACTCAGATTGGATGGGATTGGAGAAGGAAGGAAGAGAATATGACTTGGCCATAAGAGTTTTGAGGTGCAAATAATCTTGCTCAAGCAAGCAGAGGAAAATTGGAGTCTAAACCCTGAAATATTTTGGGATTTCAGACATTCAGAATTCATAAATATCGCTAATAAAATCAAGAAAAAGTGAGCCTAAAATAAAAATTTTGAAACATCAAAAGCCCAAAAGACTAGTGACATGGCTTGACGTGGAGAATTTCGGAGGTCAACCAACTTTCAGAGTCAACTGCAGATGTAATTGAAGACTCGGTGACCTTGTAATTTCGAAATCAAAAGAGTGGTATGCCTGAACACGGTGGATCCCAAAATCCAAAGCAGTGAGTAAAACTTCAAAGCTTAGTAGTCAATCCATTTAGAGATTGGTGAGGATGTGTTTCAGACTTAATTGTGGTGAGAGACTCCAAAGTTGGTACCAGAAACCTCGAAATTTTTGCATTCCTGTTCAAGCACTAAAAACTCACTAATTCATTGGCATAGGGAGTTGAGTTAGGCAAAGTGGCATAAAAAAGATAAATAGGAAGGATGAGATAGGTAAAAGAAAAATGGGAGAAACAACTTGATGGTAAGATAGCTAGTTTGACATGCAAAAATAGCTCGATGGTGAAGAATAACTACGTAGAGATCATAAAAACCCTAAATTGACCCCGATTTCAAAATGTAATGAATTTCACAATTCTTAACCATTTTAGATAAAATTGTGCTTTCTGGAAAGTTGTTTTAGAAAATAATAAAATGGTGAAGACCATTTTTTATTTTCTAGGAGGTTAGATATAGGCAAAAACACAATCAAACATCCATGGCTAAATAATGATATTTTACTCCCTACTTCACCATTTCTTGCAAAATTATAGTCATTTGAAAGGTGATTTTAGGATCTACATAATAGAAACATGGGATTTTGTATTTCATGGTCTCTAAACCTATGAAAATTGAGAGAATTATAGTGGTAGGTGAGATCTATTAATTAAGGTAGGGTCATCATGAGTCTACAGGAGCTAGACTACACAAGAGGTGTAATCAGTCAATTTCTTCAAGCACAAGGCAAACCATTAATTTAAAAGGAGATTTTGAAGATCTGAATGCATTCATCACAGGATTAAACAAATATTTTTTGGAATATTTTAGGCAAATTCGATATTTTATTTTCTCTCGCCTCTCCTTCAAATCTTCTATTATAAATTATAATGAGGGGCATTGTTCTAATGTTGGATAATTCTTCTTTGCACCCTCCCTTCTTCTCTTTTCTGTAAGTGATATTGTAGAATAAAAACTTCCCATTAAAATTGTAAGTAATTGTATCAAATTTGTGGAGTAATAATATAATTATGTGGATGAATTACAATTTTCTCTTCTGTTCATTACATTCTCCTGATCTTTCATTGCAATCTTGGTTATCTGTGCATGTTAGATTGTGTTACATGTTTTGATGGTTTGTGTTTAATGGTGAGTGGATTTTTGATAAGAAAATGATCTAATTTTATGTTCATCCTCTTCACTCTTACTCATTTTCATTCACATGCAAGGAAATTATTTAGGATTCATTTTGGTGTATCACCTCCTGTAGATTGGATTTTACTTTTCTTACATTCTTTTTCACCCTGTCTCCTTGGAAACTTAGAGTAGGATTTAGAATAGATCCTATAAAATTTGGATGTGTGTATCAAAATAGAGGAATAGGATCTGGCCTTTCTCTGGAGATCTTTCCCAATTTCAAATTCCCACACTTTGGGAAAACCTCCTTGTTATGTAATCACACTGACAGTTTGAATCCATCTAATTGCAAACAATCAAGGGTGATGTGATTACACATCAACAGATATATAAGGTTTTAGAACAAGGATGAATGTGTCATCATTATTATAATGGATGGGAGGTTAGCACCATATACTGAGCTCTTGGGTTAAGAAGACCTAGATAGAATCTATGTGTGCACTATCAAAGACCCTAATGTTGTGCATATGACAAGAGAAGGGGTTATTTAGTGGGAAGACACTCAATCTATAAGTGATAAAACTAATGTGAAATGTGAAAATTAGGTGCATGGGACATATGAGTTAGTTGAAAGGAAGTTAAGAGGATCTGTGAGAAGAGTAATAAAGGCATACTCAGTTAGGCACCTAGGAGGAAAACAGTTTCTGAGTTACACTGGGGGATCCAACCCTGATGTTTTCCTGTGAGAAATGGAGGCCCAATGGAGAAGTGATATTGAAAGGAGAAGTATGCTTAGCTGTAATTTTATTGGGACCATAACACATTGGTGGGTGAGCCATCGAGATAACCTTATAGAGTGGTGCAAGGTGAGAATCATGTTCTTTGTTAGGTTTCTCTAAAGCAATACACCTACTGCTATAAAAGACTATCATGGGAAGGAACCTCCCTCGTTTCATGTTCAGGCATATAAGAAGGCTTGGATGGAAGTCTTGGAAGCTTTTACTCCATGTTTGTGGGTGTATAAACTTTACTTCACCTTGTAAGGCTACCCACATGCATGGTACTTTCATTCAGAGCTAAGCCATCAGACAGGAAACTGACAAGAGTTGACGGCTAATCTCATTCAAAATTTTGAGTATCAGAGTACTGAGTCATTGGTGGATAAGGCATTGTAGGTTATTAAGATCCTAACTATGGGATGTAACATTCCCATTTTAAGACTTAAGAAATAAGGGAATTTTTTTATATAACATAATGTTCTCTGATCTAACTTAATACAATTTAGAACACACATTACAATTCCAATTCATCTCATAACAAAAAACCATGTGCAACTGTAAATGACTCGATATTAAACTGATCTCTCATGTTAACTTAATAATGTGTATACTAGGTTTTCTTGGTTCCTTTACCCTTTCAGGGGCACCCAAGTGTTCTATCTAAGAGGCCTATCTTAATATATGTTACCAACATTCATCTAAAATCCTATATCTTAGACTAGGTGACATAGGACAACACAACCAGCAGCTTGTGATACTTTGGCCAAATTTTTAAACATGTTTAACATGTTTCCATTCCTAAACAACATAATCATTGAAAGGAATATGTCCCTCACCACACTTTATCTGTTATCTAGAATGGTCTTTCATGAATTCTATCAATTCAATATGATTCAACATTTCACACTAGACACGGGAAACAACATGCAATAGTGGAGAAGAATACTCGTGGTGACTAAGGATACATATACATACTCAATTGACTTACATTGATTGGGTGTGTCCAGTTACCCTAAGTTAACATGAGTTGACCTCAACACTAGATCATGTTATTATCCCTATATAGGGTGGAACCATGATCTAGTTATCTACTTATGTTAATCAAGTAAAACAAACTAAGTGGGGCTTTGAGACACAGAAACTGCATCATAGTATCCTCGTAATGACCCATTTCATTAGGAAGGTATTATTCCACAGTTGATGTGTTCCAACATCCAACTAAGTTTCCTCAACTGGATTATCATACTTAATATTACAATTTTATTAACCCATTTAATCATTTTCTTAAACGTTAATGATAACAGCGCTTACGATTCCAGTAAGCATCATTTAGCCTAAAAAGGTTACATGGTGAAATTACATGAGAGGTAGGTATGTAGGTAAAATTTTCTTTCCTAACCATTCCAATTACATGTTTAAGTTCATCTTTAAATCAAACAACTTATATCATATAACAACGTGATTGATCTCAATGTTATGAAGGTTTCTTCATTACGTCATTTCTTATTTCAGCCTTAGCTTAAAACAAGATTATTTAAAACCTTTACTTTAGAATTCATAAATATGAATTCTAAATCCCTTTAGTTCCCTTTAATCATTCAATATTTTGATTAAATAAATCTTCCTAAGTAAGAATTCAGTCAACCATTCTCATAATATATTCCAAACACTTTACAAGATCTTCAAATAAGTCTCTACGATTGATTATAAGGAAAATATCATTTTTCCTTTATCAAGGACTAATGTCCAATTATGAAAATAGATCACATATGTTTTAATTACAAACTATAATTTCATACACACATATATAATTCAATCAAAATCTCATTTTTATTATTTAAGGATATAATAAAGACTATCAACTATTACTTTCATCTCTTTTATGTGTAATGAATCAACTAATGTTTCAGAGCCTTAATCCAAGAATTATTATAAAGATAATAACTATCAAACTTCTTAATCCCATAACACTTAAACACCTAAACCACTCCGTCATTGATGATATTTCTTATAATACATCCTAATTTATGCCAATGAAGGTATCACAATAAAGTAGTAATTTAAGAATAATTAAACGATTTATTTATCAAAAGGGAGTGATCCATTCAATAATTACATAAGTATTTCAGGGATTACAAATTGTCATTACAACAATATAAAATTAGTTTTATTACATCTTCCTTTTCTAAAAAAATTACATCTCAAGTAATGTTTATACATCATCATCAAAATAAAGAGACAATTTCTTTAGTAAAAGAGATGTAACTTTCTATATGTCTTTCTCCTTTCATCTTTTATGAATTCCATCTGTAAAATTATTAGCACGAGTCAGTTCATATGAAATGAGCATAATAAGCATTATAAAATTAAAACATTGTTCTTGTAGCTAATTGTTTCATAAACATAATCTTGTTGTTTATAAAACAGTTCCAAAACCATAAAACAAGATAAACAGAAAGAATTTTCCCAAAATATTACAAGCCAAGAAGTAGAAAGAAGATTATGGAATCTAAAGTAATGTATAAGAAAGGACTAATTAAATCATCATAGTTAATCCTAACTCCACATCCTTATGAACTTATTACAATATGCTAGAAATCAAAATAACAATATTAAAGAAGGGATAAATTCATATTTCCAATCCAAATCTTATCTTCTCAGTCAAGTACTAACTCAAGTTCCTCAATTCAAGTTATTCTGATTTTTTTCCCAGAAAAAGCACAAGGATATACAAAACTACCTTTCTTAAATAAGTACATTGTTTTGTTATACAAAGTTAATAACCTAAATAATAGATAAAGGGTTAACCACATATATGAATTACATTCAATCATACTATCTCAGATTTAAAACAGTGTCTAAGAATTAGATTACGCAAGAATAAGTCTCAATACTAAAGGTGACCAAGGATTAATCAATTAGAAACAAACAAGGTAACTCATAGTAAAAATTCTCTAAGAGACCTGAGTTAATTTTCTAATTCAACTCAAGTAAATTGTCATAGCTAAAACCCTTCAGTCCCTAACAACTGCATTTTTCTTGTCTTCTCAAGCCAAAGAAAAATGAACCGTTTAGAACTTGACACAAGTTTTAAACCAATAACTTCTAATTTAGAAAGGGACATGAGAAATAAAGTTCAGAACCAGCTCAAGACCCAAAACATTCTCACAAATAAATCATATTTTCAGAATCATTTGCATAAAGGTCTATAAAACACTAAGGCCAAACACCAAAGTTAAAGTGTAAAAAGATATGCAACCTAGATAAATAAATAAAACTATTACCAAATAATATAGTTCCACAAACTCACAAATTGAAACCAACTCGAAGGGAGAATACGAAGCAGAGTTAAACTAAACTTCCATTCTATATGAAACTAAATAGATGTTAAATTATATCAAAGAGGAAGCCACAAACATTACCCATTTCACATGCTAATCCATCTAATCCATGCAAAGACAAATGGAAAAGAAATAGTCTCCCTCAAGAGAAATGCATTTCTAGTGCTTAAATAAATTGGAATGCCCACTAAGATCAACAAGCTCTTACGTGAGGCACCAACGTAGCCCAGAATTGGGTAACCATTAACAAATAAGTTAAAAATAATAGAAATAAAGACATTCAATAGTTTTACCAGTTTATCCTTCCTTCATGAAAGATATTATCTCCATACATGGTTTAACCGATTAAACAAATGATTTGATTCAGTTCCAAATAAAATATGCGACAAAAATAAAGGAGAACAAACAAAAATAATTTCAAAAGTGGCCTTTAATAGAATTAATGATCGACAAAACAAGAAGGGAAGATACATCATTTAAACAACCTCCCTTAAACAAGAGTTCATCAACAGTCAATAAATCATGAAAACTTTCCAAGATCAAAATATCTGATAAGGAACCTAAAAATCTAGACCGAGTTTACAAAAAAAGGAATAAAACGCAACAAAACAAAACCAAAAAATTCACAGGCATACCTTATGTTCATCTTATCTAGAAAAGGTTCAACAAAAAGAGAAATAACTTACTACAAATCCATTTTGGGAAGAACCCAAAAATAAGTGTATTCTAGATCTAAACACAAACTGGATATTCCTTGCAAGAATGAAAATAGAGTCCTAAAACAATTTGAACAAAATAATGAGGCCCTATTGCCATTATCAAGAAAACAAACCAAAACACAGAATACCACATTATCTTGAACGAAGGCATAAATCTAAAACTACCAAAGCAAAGTCTCCAAAATGGTTAAACTTCAATCAATAATGATAAGGAAAGTATTCTAGTTGAGAAAATATATATTCCAACCAAAAATAAGTTACTTATTAACACATACACAATACCCAACTCTAGGTATCCATTAAAAAAAGAAGCATACGCAGATTTGTTTCAATAACAAGAAGGTTCAACAACAAATAAGCTAATCATAACTGCAAATAATACAAGACATATCTTATATTCCATATAAAAAGCACATAATCATATATTGCATTCGAAAAACAATTGAGACACCATTGAAGCAAGGAAGACAAAAACAAACCTAGAACTAGCAACTTTCAAAAAGAGAAGAGTTATTTTAATAAAGACATTTAAATAAAAGAAGAAGACTTAAAGAGATAGGTCCTATCATGCCTGATAGAGCTCATGTCTTCAATTTTTTGCTGTAAATCTTCAAGAAGATCCCCGACAGCAATTATTTCCATGAAAACACCAGTAACCCACTTAGAAACCTTATTCTCCTTCTTCTTATAGCTTTTTAGTAATATTTATGTTACCATCACTGCCATGCAAGGTGAAATAAGCATGTAAGAATTGAACTGAAAAACCACATGTAGAGCTAAAATCTCACAAAAATCAAATGAACAGTGAAAAACTAAGCATATTAAGCACTTGTCATTAAAATGAAGTGCTTTTAATTAACTGTCTCAATAAAAGAACCCTGCTTTTATGAAATGTTAATATGAACATCATTCAAGAATTAAATACCAAAAAGGATGAACAACATATCAACTTAATCATCTAATTACCATCCCAATTGGTCAAAGGATTACTGTCCTCTTTCCGAATACTTATAACAAGAAGTAATTTCCTTCAAACATTTCCAGATTACAAACATCCGTAAGAACTGAAAATACAATTATGCAACTGCTGTTCTAACATAATGCTATCAATTCCTTTCCCCTACATTAGTTAGAGGAAGATTCACAATTATATTTTAAATAAAACTTCCAGCATAACTATTTTCCTTTCCTTTCATACTACTTTTCTAATCTCAAACAATCAAACGCTGAAGAGAAAAGTAAACAGCAATTTAAATACAAATGCTTAACCCAAGCAGTACGAAATTCATTCCATAACAATTATAGATTTCCAACTGTTGAGAGAAAATGATCATTAATTCAATTATCCATTCACACTCTCTTTCCTTTCCTCATAACTGTACTATAAATTTTTAATCCAAACATGATATCAATCAATGATAACAGTCCAAAGAGAAATAAACGAAAATCAATAATCGAATAAAAGTAAGAAGGATCATATTACCTCTTTTCACTGTTTAACCAAATATCCACTATTTAGCACAGACATAATCCAACAATATGATTCATTCTGCATAGTATATTTCAATATGCAAAAACTACCATTTACCCTTCCAAAAGTTGACCACAGTTCATGGCAACTAGTCCATAAGCATCGATACCAAAAGAACTTCTAACATAATCATTTCTTTTTTTAAAAATAATTCACTCTACAGACATTTACGTCTATATAACATGTAAGAGTGTACAACAACAACAAGAAGTCACACTTTCGTCATAATAATGAGAGAATTCACTTTCCAACAGAAAAGTAAGACATCCATTCATATTCTGCTCCAATTAAAACAATGAAAGGTTCTAAATCCTTAAAATTATATATATATATATATATATATATATATATATATATATATATATATATATATATATATATATATCCTTGAGTTCAGTACGACACAGAGTAGGATTTGTATACTCTACCCAGTCTATTCTATAGACTAAATTTTTTTTTTCTCATTCAGATCAGAACTTCCTTCCAAACAGTCCTATATGAATACTAAGAACCAACAGGAAGAACACCATATCTAATTAGAACAACAAAGTAAGATGCTACTATGACCTTACTGTCCCAAGAAGCCCGTATTCTATGCAATGAAAAACATCTAGGAGATATAACTCGCACAATAGTTTACCAACATCACCACGAATTTGTTCTTCCCAAACGTTTCCACACACTGAACTTAGAAATACAATATTCACATAACAATACATTTGTCAATTCAAACCCGTATAGGGTAATAGATGCGTATGCAAAACACAGTCAAAAACAATCTCATACAGCAAGCACAACCCACCTTTATTTCACTTATTTGCAAGAAATACCAAAGCCGTGTTCCTTTTTACTATGACAGTTCGAACCAGGCATACAGAATCACCTTATCTTTCCATTTTTACAAGAACGCACAAAACTTAGAATTAATACACACATAGCTAATGTATTATTCAGCACAAACTCAACTCATATTGAGTAAAGATCAATTACCCAACATTTCCAAAAAACTCACACATCAAGAGAAGACTTATTTCATTCACCTAATTCACAAAATAAATTACCCAACTCGTACTCAGCAAAGGAAAAATGACTTAGTCCAGAGATCATTTCATTCAAAACAACAACATCATTTAAATAAATCACCCCTCATAAGATAAGGGTTGTTTTAATGAGATGTTTAAACAAAAGCAAACGGTTTAAGGAGAAGGGTTTAACATTCCAGTATATTTTTTTTAAGGTTCGAAGAAAACCGCGTCCACAGGAGCTATTTCTCTCCACGGCGTCCACAGTAGGGCTTTCCCAACAGTCCACTAACTTCCTCAAGCTCAAAAATAGCTGTGGCTATTCCAGTAACAGCAACAATAACCAAAAATAATAGCAGGTTCGACAAAACCATGGAAAAAAATGTAGAGCAACTAAAAACCCGATTGCACACAATGACAAACATATTTTTCCTCTACCCTCTTTCCAAGGTGAGCTGGTTGCTAAGACCAAGGTCATTGAATGCATTGAATGTAGTGCTTTTTCCTCATTCCTCATGCCACTGCCGATTCAAGTTGGTGAGTTTCCTTTTTCAAATTTTGCATGTAATTTCCTTTTTAGCCACTTAGCTAGTTGGATGCCTCCAACTTTTTCTTGTTCCCGCCAAACTTAGCGCTGAAATTTGTAAGGACTTCATTTACTATCCCTTTAAATTTCCTACCTTCCCTTCTTATCCTTTCCATCCACATGGGTCTATGCGTCCCCTTCCTTAGGTTAGGATTAGTTTAGGATTTTAATAGTCCATATCTAGGTCACTCGCCTAGTTCATGGGTTAATGGAATTTATATCTATTTTCTCCCTTATGAAATCTAAAATCCATATAGGATAGTAGTTAGGGTATAAGATAAAACTTAGGGGTTGATTAGGGTTTAATCCCCTAATATTTAATTAACTAGTTTCCATATCAAGTCTTTCCACCTAACAGTCATATTCAACATTAAGCAGGGAATTTAGTCCTAAGTTCCACATGTATGTGCCACTTGCATCCAGGCCATTATCACCTTAAGCAGTCTAGCGTTACAACGGTGTGTGGTTTGAGAATCGAACCTTTTTCGTTGGCATCTACATACCAGATATTCATACCAGAAATCATGTGCTGCAACATTTATATCAACCTTCAATCTGGTTTAAAAGTAAATCGACAAGCGATCATAAGAAGGCCACAGCATACCTTGGATCAATGGAATTGATTCAAGGTGTGCGTTCAATCAGCAATTAGAGTTCATCAAGCATACGACAAGTCTGTTGTCTCATCAGCAATCACACAAGCAATAATAACTTCTGTCCCAAGTAAACAAATTACAGCAAAAAAGGGTCCAGATTAGCAACACATTCCTTTAAGACCAAAGATATATCTTAACATGTTTATCTTCATTTCAGCAGTTACAATATTATGAAAAGTAATTACCATGATAACTTACAAAAATCAAGCCGTTACAACTAGTTGCGTGGAGTTAGGATCAAGGAAATTTCATTCACTTATCATATTGCTCTTTTGCCACATTTTTCAAAAACAATACAAAGTACCAAAATTTACTTAGAGAAACTAAATTTCAATGTTACAATGTGATTGCATTATCATATATCAACATTAGAAAATAGAAAAAAAATCATTATATTAGAATTCATCTCCACTGCATATATTATGAAAAGCATATAAAAACATAAATTATAAACATATAGAGTACACACGGGAACCAAATAATAAATGGAAGTCAACTCTATGAAAGGAATAGCCATGCCAAAATGAGATATTTTTACATATCATGGTGTGTCATAGTTTTGTAATATGCCATCACAGACTAGGTGCGTTCAAAACACTCACAATGAGCATGAAATACTAAAACATCATATATGCCTCACAAAATGGAGACTAAGCAGTAAAGGAAATCTTCTTATCCACCTCTTTGAGGCCCCTTATGACCGCTCTAGTTACAAATTTCATAGGAGTTCTTAAAATAATTCAAACAGAAAAGGGCCAATCCTAACACAAAATACCATTCCTAAATCCATTATAATTTAACCATACTCACAAAAAAAATGGTCAACATGGGCCCAGAGATCAAACATCACCAAGTCGATATGTGCAAATGAATTTGAACATGATGTGTGTGTGTGTGTGTGTGTTCTTATAACTTCATTTTGAGTACATATGTTCGCAGGGATGAAGCGCTAGCGAAGGTATATTTCTATATCCCTACACAAATGGTAAGTCCTCTTGTCGTTTTATTTTAGTGTTTATTTTTTGATATTTTATCTATCCGCACTTGAGTCTTGTTTTCATCTTGCAGGTAGTGGGAGTTTAGATGGAAACATTTCAACACATGGGTGTGTCAGGTATAGCTCCTAACTCCCATTTAAGGAAAACCATACTCGTACTCTACATCTTACACCTTTTCATGGCTAAGACACTTCTCTTAGGGGACAATATGTATGCACCCAAAATTGCATGTGATACATTATCAAAAAATGGTTACAAAATTCCCCAATGATGATACATGTCCTTTCAGAAGTTTTTTGAGTTCCTAAACCCATTCGTAGTGTATATTTGTAGCCTAAGTATCCTTACTTAGCTTTTCCATGCTTTCTTCTAGCTTCCTGCTTCATTATGTGCATGTTTTGGCCTTTAGTGCCAGGATCACCACCCAAGTAGGGCTATAGTCCCATGACCACTGTCATGTATAGGGTAGTGGTCCCATGCGCTTTTTTCCATAATTCTCCATGTGTGATTTTAACACGCATTATTTGACTTAACTTGACTTCTAGGGCACGTTTGTGAACCAAATTTCTTAAAAATAGTTTTTATTTATTTGTATTCTTTCCCTATTTTATTTTTAAATAGATTTGATTAGTTTGAACTACCTTTTCATCCAATTATTTGGCAATCCAAGGTTACCTTGTGCATGAAGGCACATCCCATCCAATTCCTATATATTCAATGCTTCTATTCAAGAAAATGGCTTGAGAATTTTGTGTATATTTCATAGTATTGCTTCCACAATCCTACTGGAAATTGCATAGACAAGCTATGTTCACTTGTGTTTTCTCTCTTCCACCTACATAGCAACCAAAATACCTTTAAGATTCCATTTCTCAAGTGCCTTCTCATGTTGCTGCCTTTGCATTCCCAACTCCTTGGACTCATATGGACACATAGAGAAATAAAGGATAAATTGAGGGGGAAAATTACTACACAGCTGCGTTTACCTATGTTCTGTGAATTCTAGGTTGGATTTGGTATTTGATTTCCTTCATTCCTACAATTTATCATTGTTACATCATAAATTGATAAACACCACGCCCCACATTTCAAAAAAATTTGATAAACACCCTAAATTCTTCCCTTATCCCACCTAGAACCCACACCAAGTCAACTACCCACCTATTTAACCTACATTTCACCCTCCCCATACCCAACTTCATTCATTTTTTACCCAAATTTCAAATTTATAAATTTCCCACCCTATTTTTATTTTTATCAATTTTCATCAAAAATAACGAATGGAGACTGATTCCTACCACAACCCAGTGCCTCCTCCTCGGTATAACCTTTTTTCTCTACATGGGTGGTCCTCCAGCACTCTCTCCTACCTTAGCCATGCCTAAATTTCCCTCTCGGTCCCCCACCCTATCAAATCACTTGTAGTGATCTCGTGGACTCATCTACATCGCTCCTCCAACCACTCTACTACCTCTAACTCAGCCTTGAAAATAACCTTGTCCTTTTCTCCCTTAGACAAATATGAGATTTGTCTCCATTATCATTTTCTATAAACATAAAGATTATAACAAATTTTTAAAATGTGGATTTTTGCTTTTTTAATCAACCCCCAACCTGACCGACATCATTTATCCATGACCAACATCAGACTTGTTTCCTATTGCACCACGTTTAGTTTCCCTTGACCAAAATTAGTTGGACATAACCAATGTCAGTTAGCTTTTTTGACCCCATTACACCAGATTGCACCACAATTGCTTTCACAAAACCTTTTCCACCTAATCTAAAGGTTACCCTGATCTTACACATCACCCTCATGACATTATTACCTATCACCCAACCTCACCATTAATGGGGGAATTTTTGTGCCCCTCACATGGTATTAAATACGGTGTTTCCTAAAGCACCCAACTGACACTCTCCTTTTGTGACACTCAAATTCATGTACTCGCTATAAATTTCAATGTGATACTCATGTTATTCAGCTTAATGATCTTACCTTGCCTAATGTCATGTTATTTATCATAACCATACCTTTGGTTCCTTGGAACAAAACCTATTGCCCATTCCTACACATGGCCTAGTGGTGTTTCAGGACAATATCCTATACCTTGGATACCTGAACCACTTCAACCTTGTTTCGATAAACCTATCGAGCTTTGACGACGTAGAGTTTTCAAGCTCTTAAACCTAGTACCTTATTGTAATCTATACATGTGCATGCATTATAATTCCATTACCTATTACCCAACCTGACATTACCCTTACCTAAAACCAACCTACTCTTTCTTTCATAATTTACCTATTTATCAAACCACTCACCAAATTTGTTTCACACCTCCTTAGTTCCTAGTTTGAGGGGGCTCACCTCCATCCATACTTGGGGTAACCTCACCTCCATCCATACTTGGGATAACCTAACCTCCACTCATAATTGGGGCACCAACTTCCTATTTTTTAGCATCATTTACAAATACAAGCTATGTGAAAAAAAGGGCAAAACATAGACACCAAATTTATGTCACAATCTCTTTGGTCCCCTTTCAATTAATTAACATAATACATTTAACTAACCATGACCCATTTACCTCATACTAATATTCACCCTCACATTATTAATTAGTTTGATTATTTTAATTAAATTAATTTCACCCTCACACCTCCACCTCATCATGACACCTCACCCTGGACACATTCTAGGGGCATTTAAATCTCAGTGACTAGGTCTTCACCTTCAACACTGAGTCATTACTCCCAGTGCTGAGTCACTAACTTGACCTAACTAACTGAGAATTTTTCCCAAACCTAACTAGACCTCTCCTAAATTATTCCTTCCTTCTCTCACGCGAACTCCAATATCCTAAGTGGAATCAATAAGGAAAGCACACCAAATCTGGGAAGATCTGGCTATTTTATTTAAATAGGACAATTTTTCCCTAACCAACACCTATTTTTCCTTGGCCAATGTTGGTTAACTAAACTACCATCAGTTCCTTTATATACAACTTTACAAACTTGTACCTAGGTTAGTCATTTTATTTTTTAGAGAGCTATTACAATCAAGTGAGGATCTCAGAGCCATTGCTTCATCCAAACGACATATACACACCACCAGAGAGAATCACAAGCCAAGGATCCCCTTCAAGATCATTAGATCATTCACAGGAACACACAGGGCATACTCCCACAAAAATAAATTAGCTACCACCCCACCAATCAATCACTAGTCTCCATGCAACCACGATATCTTCATAACAATAAGTAATAAATGTGATCTTAATCATTTGTACTTACTTTATTACATATCTCTTTCCTCCATTATTTTCAGTTTCTATTGTTATCTGGATATCTCCATCTTCTCACTAATCCACCAACCCAGCCATTTCAAGCCCTTTAACCCTTTGTGACCTATCCCCTTGTATTCCTAGTTATTTTTAGTTATATCACGAACCTAGCCACACCCTCCTCACTCTCTGTGTAATCAAAGAGAATCCCAAAAACCATTTTTATTAAGTTATTTCCAATTTACCGATGTCGGTTTACCTTACTACCGTCGGTTTCATCCCTGAACTGAAATTGGTCACCTGACCGATATCGCTCTTTGTGTCAGTTTATATTCTTATACCAACAAGCTTCCCACTCACCCAAAACTAACCCAGACCTCAACCAATTAGCCCCAGACCCTTACCATACCTTTAAAATACCTACCTGACCTAAAAAAACCCCATTTCTAATTAGATTTAGTGTTATTTTTATATCTAACATAAAATCTAGTGTATTGTGTGTATGAGAAACCTAAATCATCACAATGCAATATGACTTATTTATTTCATATTCTTATTCACATTAAATTGTTATCAAACAATTGATTGACAACCTCTCTAAGAAGCACCATGCTTCCTGGATCTAGCATACGCTAGGTAGTCCACTGTTATATGTATTTAATAATATTTTTTTGTCTTGCTTTGCATCTATAGCTAGTTCTTTCTAGATAAAAAGGAGTTCTCTATAATCACCTTGGATAATATCAATAAAGCAGGCATTCTAAATTCCACCTTCACTTCACAAGTATTCCTACTTAATCCTATACCTTCTATTTGTTTTGTCAAAAAAATCGTAAAACTTATTGGTGAAACATATAGAAGTTTTGAAAGTCATTTTTAAAGATTTTGTGCTCGTATAATAGAGTGGGATGAAGTATAGAGTATTGAATATAACAATAAGGTGAAAGGCCAAGTTGTCTGATAAGGAATACAAAATCAAGTGAGTGGAAAAGGTAATAGTGGTAATGTATGAGGTGAGTGGATTTAACATCTTGACACATATAGAGTTTATATCTTTAAACAAAATATTCTTCTCATGAGGGTCAACAAGATGACCATGAGAATGTGTTCTAAGAATATGTGAAAAATATATATGTTAGAGGATTGAAAGAGTGACATTTATTGGTAAATATAAACTTTGATGGAGGATAACTGTGAAAAGCATATATGTTGATGAATTGAGAGGCTGATGTTTTAACAATGTACAATTAGTGTTAGACTGAACTAATAAATGTAGTGATGTGACTATATGTTGAATCTTGAAGAATTTGAGTGTGGGTTTGGGAAAGGAAATATGGAATGAAGTTAGCATGGTACAAAAAGTTGATATATGAGGTGTTAATGTGTTTAATGAATTGTAAATCATGAGTAGATGATGTTTTGAAGGAGATTGCATGTGCATAAGGAGTATGTTGGAGAAAATGGAGTTCAGAAGATATGTGATGTCGATAACATATGTATCCTTATATAGAAAAATGAGTATATGTTATATAATTCATAGAACCTACATGTAGAGTGAAGTATAGCCAAGGAAGAGTTGATGAATTATAGTTTTAGAGGAGTATTCACATGTATAGATGAATGAATATATCTCTTGCAAATAATGAATGTTTGTGAAAAGACTTGCTAACTAGGGTGTATCAGCAAACTGAAATAGAGAGAAGCTTGACAAAACTGAAATTTTGAAATTTTCTTGTATGAAAAAAATTGATCAGACGAGAAAGGAATTGAAATAAGTGTAAGAAAATTTAAAGGTCAATATTAGTTGTAAAAGATAACAAACCAATTGTGACCAGAACTAAAAAAATTATAAGTTGCAGCTTAGCATGTGGGGAGTTGTAGCTTCCTTTTGAGTTAAAGCTCACTAAAGGTTAGTTTTTAATGAGCCAAACTTGGGAGTTGAATCTTCTAGACAGGTTAAAGCTTATAAAATAATGAGTGGCTGCTTGGTTAAATTTTTAAAGTTGCAGCTCCAGGGTGAGTTGAATCTTAACCATGAAATTAACGTAATAGATATACAAAAATCTTATCCTAAGAAAAGTTCTTGGTTTCAGTGGGTTTTTTCCAAATTTGGGTTTCCCACATTAACTCTGACTTTGTGTGTTATATTTCCTTTTAGCTTCTTGTCGATGTTAGTTTGGTATTGATGATGCAAATCAAGTGAATTAATTTATGAGATAAAAATTAAACAGATACTAATTCACCTCCCTCTCAGTCTCCTAATTTACCATAGAAAGAGTATCACAAGCCTCCTCTGAACATTTTTCATCATGTATATCTAGTTGACAATCGTTAAAATTAATAAGAGTGATCAAAATCAAGGATTTTGCATCATCCTTCTCATACTTCATTTTCTCATCTACTTCAGTGGGACACATTATTTTGCTAGTGACGAGTTCCCAGAGTTAATCAAACTAGAGAATGGTGTGCATCTGATAAGGAATAAAAAATCAAGTGATTTGAAAATTCAATAATGTTAATGTATGAGGTGATTGGATGTAACATCCTGACACATATAGAGATTTTTAACAAAATTTTCTTCTCGTAATGGTAAAAAATGTGAGCATGAGGTTGTGTTGTAATAATATGTTCAAAATAGACATGTTAGAGGATTGAGAGAGTCACTTTTAAAGGTAAATATGAACTTTGATGGAGGAGAAATGTGAAACTCATATATGTTGATGAATTGAGAGGATGATGTTTTAACATTGTAGAGTTAGTGTTAAAATGAACTAAGAACGGTAGTAAGGTGGATATATGTTGAACCTTGATGAAGATGAGTGTGATTTTGGAAAGGAAATATGGAATGAAGTTAGCTTGGTATAGAAAGTGGATATAAGAGGTGTTAATGTGCTAAATGAATTAAAAATCAGGAGTAGTTGATGCTTTGAAGGAACTTGCATGTGCATAAGGAGTATGTTGAAGAAAAGGGAAGTCTAAAGATATGTGATGTTGATAACATATGTACCCTTGTATAGAAAGATGATTATATATTATATCATGTATAGAACCTACATGAAGATTCAAGTCTACATAAGGAAGAGTTGATGAATTTTAGTTTTATATGAGAATGCATAGGTATAGATGAATAAATATATCTCTTGTAAAGAATGAATGTTTATGAATAGCCTTTCCAACTAGTGTGTATGTGAAAAAATGAAACAAAGAGAAGCCTGACAAAACTAAAATTTTGAAATGTTCTTGTATGATAGAATTTGATTAGAAGAGAAAGAAATTGAAATAAGTGTAAGAGAATTTAGAGTTCACTATCAGTTATAGAAGACAACAAATAATGTGTGATCAGAACTAAGAAAAATTCTAAGTTGCATCTTAGCATGAGGGGAGTTGTAGTTTCCCTGTGATTTGAAGCTCATTAAAGGTCAGTTTTTGCTATACCAAACTTAGGAATTTAAGATTCTAGTCAGGTTGAAGATTGTTAAAGACTGAGTGGTTACTTGGTCAAATATTTGGAGTTGCAACTCCAGGTTGAGTTGAAGCTCAACCATGAAATCAATGTAGTAGATATAAGACAATCTTGTCCTAAGCATATTTATTGGTTTTAGTGGGTTTTTTCCTAGTTTTGGTTTCCCTCATTAAATTTTTCTCTTCATGTTATCTTTGATTTTAGCTTCTTGTTAATGTTAGTTTGGTATTGATTATGCAAATCAAGTGAATTAATTTATGAGATAAAAATTGAACAGACATTGATTCACCCCCTCTCAGTCTCCTAATTTACAATAGAGAGAGTATCGCAAGCCTCCTTTGATGATTTTTCATCACGTATATATGGTTGAATGTTGTTTAAATTGATAAGAGTGATCAACATCGAGGATTTTGCATCATCCTTCTCATACTTCATTTTCTAATATACTTCAATGGGACATGTGATTTTACTAGTTACGAACTCCCAAAGTTACTCAAACTGGAGAATGGTGTGCATCTAATAAGGAATAAAAAATCAAGTGATTTGAAAATGCAATAATGGAAATGTATGAGGTGATTGGATGTAACATCTTGACACATATAGAGATTTGTAAGAAAATTTTATTCTTGCAATGGTAAAAAAAGTGAGCATGAGGCTGTGTTGTAATAATATGTTCAAAATAGACATGTTAGAGGATTGAGAGAGTAACTTTTATAGGTAAATATGAACTTTAATGGAGGAGAAATGTGAAAGGCATATATGTTGATGAATTGAGAGGTTGATGTTTTAACAGTATAGAGTTAGTGTTAGAATGAACTAATAAAGGTAGTAAGGTGGCTATATGTTGAATCTTGAAGAAGCTAAGTGTGAGTATGGAAAAGGAAACATGGAGTGAAGTTAGCATGATACAAAAAGTGCATATAAGAGGTGTTAATGTGCTAAATGAATTGCAAATCAGGAGTAGTTGATGCTTTGAAGGAGCTTGCATGTGCATAAGGAGTATGTTGAAGCAAAGGGAAGTCTAAATATATGTGATGCTGATAACATATGTAGCCTTGTATAGAAATATGATTATATATTATATCAGGCATAGAACCTACATGAAGATTCAAGTCTAGCTAAGGAAGAGTTGATGAATTTTAGTTTTAGAGGAGTATGCATAGGCATAGATGAATAAATATATCTCTTGCAAATAATGAATGTTTATGAATAGCCTTTCCAACCAGTGTGTATACAAAAACTGAAACAAAGAGAAGCCTGACAAAACTAAAATTTTGAAATGTTCTTGTATGATAGAATTTGATTAGAAGAAAAAGAAATTGAAATAAGTGTGAGAAAATTTAGATTTCACTATCAGTTATAGAAGTTAACAAATAATGTGTGATCAGAACTAAGAAAAAAAATTAGTTGCATCTTAGCATGAGGGGAGTTGTAGTTTCCCTGCGATTTGAAGCTCATTAAAGGTCAGTTGTTGCTATACCAAACTTAGGAATTTAAGATTCTAGTCAGGTTGAAGATTGTTAAATACTGAGTGGTTACTTGGTCAAATATTTGGAGTTACAGCTCTAGGTTGAGTTGAAGCTCAACCATGAAATCAATGTAGTAGATATAAGACAATCTTGTCCTAAGCATATTTTTTAGTTTCAGTGGGTTTTTTCCTAGTTTTGGTTTCCCTCATAAACTTTTTCTCTTCATGTTATCTTTGATTTTAGCTTCTTGTTGATGTTAGTTTGGTATTGATTATGCAAATCAAGTGAATTAATTTATGAGGTAAAAATTGAACAGAAATTGATTCACCTCCTCTCAGTCTCCTAATTTATAATAGAGAGAGTATCGCAAGCCTCCTTTGATGATTTTTCATCATGTATATATGGTTGAATGTTTTTGAAATTGATAAGAGTGATCAACATCGAGGATTTTACATCATCCTTCTCATACTTCATTTTCTCATCTACTTCAGTGGGACACGTGATTTTACTAGTGACGAACTCCCAAAGTTACTCAAACTGGTGAATGGTGCACATCTAATAAGGAATAAAAAATCAAGTGATTTGAAAATGAAATAATGGAAATGTATGAGGTGATTGGATGTAATATCGTAACACATATAGAGGTTTTTAACAAAATTTTATTCTCGCAATGGTCAATAAGGTGAGCATGAGGTTATGCTTTAAGAATAAGTTAAAAATAGGCATGTTAGAGGATTGAAAGAGTGAATTTTCTAGGTAAATATGAACTTTGATGGAGGATAAATGTGAAATGAATATATGTTGATGAATTGAGAGGCTGATGTTTTAACAGTGTAGAGGTAGTGTTAGAATGAACTAATAAAGGTAGTAAGGTGGCTATATGTTTAATCTTGAAGAAGCTAAGTGCGAGTATGGAAAAGGAAACATGGAGTGAAGTTAGCATGATATAGAAAGTGGATATAAGAGGTGTTAACGTGCTAAATGAATTGCAAATCAGGAGTATTTTATGATTTGAAGGAGCTTGCATGTGCATAAGGGGTATGTTGAAGTAAAGGGAAGTCTAAATATATGTGATGTTGATAACATATATAGCCTTATATAGAAAAATGATTATATATTATATAATGCATAGAACCTACATGAAGATTCAAGTCTAGCTAAGGAAGAGTTGATGAATTTTAGTTTTAGAGGTGTATGCATAGGCATAGATGAAAAAATATATCTCTTGCAAAGAATGAATGTTTATGAATAGCCTTTCCAACCAGTGTGTATGCAAAAACTGAAACAAAGAGAAGCCTGACAAAACTAAAATTTTGAAATGTTATTGTATGATAGAATTTGATTAGAAGCGAAAGAAATTTAAATAAGTGTGAGACAACTTAGAGTTCAATATCAGTTATAGAAGACAACAAATAATGTGTGATCAAAACTAGAAAAATTCTAAGTTGCATCTTAGCATGAGGGGAGTTGTAGTTTCCCTGTGATTTGAAGCTCATTAAAGGTCAGTTGTTGCTATACCAAAATTAGGAATTTAAGATTCTAGTCAGGTTGAAGATTGTTAAAGACTGAGTGGTTACTTGGTCAAATATTTGGAGTTGCAACTCCAGGTTGAGTTGAAGCTCAACCATGAAATCAATGTAGTAGATATAAGACAATCTTGTCCTAAGCATATTTATTGGTTTCAGTGGGTTTTTTCCTAGTTTTGGTTTCCCTCATTAAATTTTTCTCTTCATGTTATCTTTGATTTTAGCTTCTTGTTAATGTTAGTTTGGTATTGATTATGCAAATCAAGTGAATTAATTTATGAGATAAAAATTGAACAGACATTGATTCACCCCCTCTCAGTCTCTTAATTTACAATAGAGAGAGTATCGCAAGCCTCCTTTGATGATTTTTCATCACGTATATATGGTTGAATGTTGTTTAAATTGATAAGAGTGATCAACATCGAGGATTTTGCATCATCCTTCTCATACTTCATTTTCTAATATACTTCAATGGGACATGTGATTTTACTAGTTACGAACTCCCAAAGTTACTCAAACTGGAGAATGGTGTGCATCTAATAAGGAATTAAAAATCAAGTGATTTGAAAATTCAATAATGGAAACGTATGAGGTGATTGGATGTAACATCGTAACACATATAGAGGCTTTTAACAAAATTTTATTCTCGCAAGGGTCAATAAGGTGAGCATGAGGTTATATTGTAAGAATATCTTAAAAATAGACATGTTAGAGGATTGAAAGAGTGACTTTTCTAGGTAAATATGAACTTTGATGGAGGATAGATGTGAAATGAATATATGTTGATGAATTGAGAGGCTGATTTTTTAACAGTTTATAGTTAGTGTTAGAATGAACTAAGAACAGTACTAAGGTGGCTATATGTTGAACCTTGAAGAAGATGAGTGCGAGTATGGAAAAGGAAATATGGAATGAAGTTAGCCTGGTACAGAAAGTGGATATAAGAGGTGTTAATGTGCTAAATGAATTGCAAATAAGGGGTATTTTATGATTTGAAGGAGCTTGCATGTGCATAAGGAGTATGTTGAAGCAAAGGGAAGTCTAAATATATGTGATGTTGATAACATATGCAGCCTTGTATAGAAATTTGATTATCTATTATATCATTCATAGAACCTACATGAAGATTCATGTCTAGCTAAGGAAGAGTTGATGAATTTTAGTTTTAGAGGAGTATGTATAGGCATAGATGAATAAATATATCTCTTGCAAAGAATGAATGTTTATGAATAGCCTTTACAACCAGTGTGTATGCAAAAGCTAAAACAAAGAGAAGCCTGACAAAACTAAAATTTTGAAATGTTCTTGTATGATAGAATTTGATTAGAAGTGAAAGAAATTGAAATAAGTGTGAGAAAATTTAGAGTTCACTATCAGTTATAGAAGACAACAAATAATGTGTGATCAGAACTAGGAAAAATTCTAAGTTGCATCTTAACATGAGGGGAGTTGTAGCTTCCCTGTAATTTGAAGCTCATTAAAGGTTAGTTGTTGCTATACCAAACTTAGGACTTTAAGATTCTAGTTAGGATGAATATTGTTAAAGACTGAGTGGATGCTTGGTTAAGGTTTTGGAGTTACAGCTCCAGGTTGAGTTCAAGCTCAACCATGAAAGCAATGTAGCAGATATAAGACAATCTTGTCCTAAGCATATTTCTTTTTTTCAGTGGGTTTTTTCCTAGTTTTGGTTTCCCTCATTAACTTTTTCTCTTCATGTTATCTTTTATTTTACCTTCTTGTTGATGTTATTTTGGTATTGATTATGTAAATCAAGTGAATTAATTTATGAGGTAAAAATTGAACAGACATTGATTCACCCCCTCTTAGTCTCCTAATTTACAATAGAGAGTGTATCGCAAGCCTCCTTTGATGATTTTTCATCACGTATATATGGTTGAATGTTGTTGAAATTGATAAGAGTGATCAACATTGATAATTTTGCATCATCCTTCTCATACTTCATTTTCTCATCTACTTCAGTGGGACATGTGATTTTACTAGTGACGAACTCCCAAAGTTACTCAAACTGGAGAATGGTGTGCATTTAATAAGGAATAAAAATTCAAGTGATTTGAAAATTCAATAATGGAAATGTATGAGGTGATTGGATGTAACATCATAACCCATATAGAGGTTTTTAACAAAATTTTATTCTCACAAGGATCAATAAGGTGAGCATGAGGTTATGTTTTAAGAATATGTTAAAAATAGACATGTTAGAGGATTGAAAGAGTGAATTTTCTAGGTAAATATGAAATTTGATGGAGGAGAAATGTGAAATGAATATATGTTGATGAATTGAGAGGCTGATGTTTTAACAGTGTAGAGTTAGTGTTAGAATGAACTAATAATGGTAGTAAGGTGGCTATATGTTGAATCTCGAAGAAGCTAAGTGCGAGTATGGAAAATGAAATATGGAGTGAAGTTAGCATGATACAGAAAGTGGATATAAGAGGTGTTAGTGTGCTAAATGAATTGCAAATCAGGAGTAGTTGATGCTTTGAAGGAGCTTGCATGTGCATAAGGAGTATGTTGAAGAAAAGGGAAGTCTAAAGATATGTGATGTTGATAACATATGTAGCCTTGTATAGAAAGATGATTATATATTATATCATGTATAGAACCTAAATGAAGATTCAAGTCTAGCTAAGGAAGAGTTGATGAATTTTAGTTTTATAGGAGTATGCATAGGCATAGATGAAAAAATATATCTCTTGCAAAGAATGAACGTTTATGAATAGCCTTTCCAACTAGTGTGTATGCAGAAAACTGAAACAAAGAGAAGCCTGACAAAACTAAAATTTCGAAATGTTCTTGTATGATAGACTTTGATTAGAAGAGAAAGAAATTGAAATAAGCGTGAGAAAATTTAGAGTTCACTATCAGTTATAGAAGACAACAAATAATGTGTGCTCAGAACTAGGAAAAATTCTAAGTTGCATCTTAACATGAGGGGAGTTGTAGCTTCCTTGTAATTTAAAGCTCATTAAAGGTCAGTTGTTGCTATACCAAACTTAGGACTTTAAGATTCTAGTCAGGTTGAAGATTGTTAAATACTGAGTGGATGCTTGGTTAAAGTTTTGGAGTTACAGCTCTAGGTTGAGTTGAAGCTCAACCATGAAATCAATGTAGCAGATATAAGACAATCTTGTCCTAAGCATATTTCTTGGTTTCAGTGGGTTTTTTCCTAGTTTTGGTTTCCCTCATTAACTTTTTCTCTTCATGTTATATTTGATTATAGCTTCTTGTTGATGTTAGTTTGGTATTGTTTATGCAAATCAAGTGAATTAATTTATGAGGTAAAAATTGAACAGACATTGATTCACCCCCTCTCAGTCTCCTAATTTACAATAGAGAGAGTATCGCAAGCCTCCTTTGATGATTTTTCATCATGTATATATGGTTGAATGTTGTTGAAATTGATAAGAGTGATCAACATCGAGGATTTTGCATCATCCTTCTCATACTTCATTTTCTCATCTACTTCAGTGGGACACGTGATTTTACTAGTTACGAAATCCCAAAGTTACTCAAACTGGAGAATGGTGTGCAGCTAATGAGGAATAAAAAATCAAGTAATTTTAAAATGTAATAATGGAAATGTATTAGGTGATTGGATTTAACATCGTAACACATATAGAGTGTTTTAACAAAATTTTATTATCGCAAGGGTCAATAAGGTGAGCATGAGGTTATGTTGTAAGAATATGTTAAAAATAGACATGTTAGAGGATTAAAAGAGTGACTTTTCTAGGTAAATATGAACTTTGATGCAGGAGAAATGTGAAATGAATATATGTTGATGAATTGAGAGGCTGATGTTTTAACAGTGTAGAGTTAGTGTTAGAATGAACTAATAAAGGTAGTAAGGTGGCTATATGTTAAATCTTGAAGAAGCTAAGTACGAGTATGGAAAAGGAAATATGGAGTGAAGTTAGCATGATATAGAAAGTGGATATAAGAGGTGTTAATGTGCTAAATGAATTGCAAATCAGGATTAGTTTATGATTTGAAGGAGCTTGCATGTGCATAAGGAGTATGTTGAAGCAAAGGGAAGTCTATATATATGTGATGTTGATAACATATGTAGCCTTGTATAGAAAGATGATCATATATTATATCATGCATAGAACCTACATGAAGATTCAAGTCTAGCTAAAGAAGAGTTGATGAATTTTAGTTTTAGAGAAGTATGCATAGGCATAGATGAATAAATATATCTCTTGCAAAGAATGAATGTTTATCAATAGCCTTTCCAACCAGTGTGTATGCATAATTTGAAACAAAGAGAAGCCTGACAAAACTAAAATTTTGAAATTTTCTTGTATGATAGAATTTGATTAGAAGTGAAAGAAATTGAAATAAGCGTGAGAAAATTTAGAGTTCACTATCAGTTATAGAAGACAACAAATAATGTGTGCTCAGAACTAGGAAAAATTCTAAGTTACGTCTTAACATGAGGGGAGTTGTAGCTTCCCTGTAATTTAAAGCTCATTAAAGGTCAGTTGTTGCTATACCAAACTTAGGACTTTAAGATTCTAGTCAGGTTGAAGATTGTTAAATACTGAGTGGATGCTTGGTTAAAGTTTTGGGGTTACAGCTCCAGGTTGAGTTTGTTGAGTTGTGGAGCTCAATTACTTCAGTTTAGCATGCAAATGGAAACTTTATGGAAAATACGGTAACCGACATCGGTTAAGGTGGAACTAACATCAGTCACCCAGGATCGGCATCGGTTAGGTATTATTGGTATCGGTCAAGAAAGGAAGGAACCAGTAGTGGTTCAGGCTAACCAGCGTCGGTTACCTGTGCTAGGATGTTTTAATTAAATCTCGGGAATTAAATCTATTTTTAGAATTAAATTATTTCTATTTAATGTAATTACATGGCTAATTTCCCTAAGTCTATAGATGACTATATAAGTATAAAATCTAGGGTTTAGAAGTAAGAAATAATATGATTAACAAGAATTAGAAAGAACTTGCAAAAGTTGGTGAGAGAGATAATTCTTGGTGATGAAGCAAAATCTTGAGGGAAAGAAAGTAGTGTACATCTGAGAGATGTGGAAGATTGTAAATCTTCATTGTATATCTTGTCAAAGCTTTGGATAATATATTGGCTTGTTTCTTGGTGGACGTATCCCACACTGGGTGAACCATGTTAATTTGGTGTTGATTTATGTCTCTTGTTCTGTATATTTCTTCTGGTAGAATATCTACTTTTATTTGCATGTATGCTTAGATCTAATATATTGTCTGTACAACTAGTCTACTAACCCAAACACATAGTATTAGATTTTTTTTAAGGGTTTTGTGTGTTAATAGATTTACTCACAGAGGGTTTTCTAATTGAGTGGGAGATAAAGTATTGGTAGAAGATAATAAATACAAGGTAGATAAATTTGACAGCTGAAATTATCAATTATGGAAGATGCAGATTGAGGATTATCTTTATCAAATAGATTTGTATTTACCATTGGATGAGAAGTCTAGACCTACGAAGATGACTGATGAAGAATGGAAGATTCTTGATAGAAAGGCTTTGGGATCTATAATATTGAGCCTGGAAGCATCTGTGGCTTCCAATATTATAAAAGTGGCTTCTACGGTATACTTAATTAAATCTCTTGCTAATTTATATGAAAAACCTAGTGCTTCAAATAAAGTTTATTTGATGAAGAAACTATTTAGTTCATAAATGCATGAAGGTGAATATGCTTCTAGTCATTTGAATGATGTCCAATCTATTGTAAATAAATTAAAATTAGTTGTTATACCATTTGATGATGAAGTAAAATAAATTTTATTCTTATGTTCTTTTCCTGATAGTTGGGACAACTTCATAATGGTTGTTAGTAGTACAACATCTGCTAATAATATTTTCAAGTTTGATGATGTGGTTAGTATAATCTTGAATGAATAAATTTGTAGGAAGAGTACAGAGGAATCATCATCTGGAAATTCTTTGAATGTAGAAAGAATGGGTAAGAAGAAGGAGAGACCAAGAGTAAGAGTAATGGGAAATCAAAGTCAAGGGATGGTACATCTAAATCCAAAAGTAAGGGAATTACTTGTTGGAAATGTGGAAAGAAAGGACATGCAAAGAAATATTTTTGGTCAAACTAACAACCAAACAAAGGTAAAGAAGCAAACCTTGTTACATCAAAGGTAATATAAGATTCTCTTATTCTTTCTTTAGATAGTAGAATTGAATCATGGGTTTTAGATTCAGGAGCTTCTTTCCATGCAACCCCTAATAAGGGTTATTTCAAAAATTATGTCTAGGGAAATTTTGGGAATTTTTATTTGGGTGATGATGAACCTTGCAGTATTACTGGTAAGGGGGAAGTTCATCTAAACTTACAGAATGGAAATACATGGGTATTGAAAGATGTGAGGAATGTGGTAAGCCTCAAGTGGAATCTTATTTCTGCAAGGCAACTAGGTGAATCTGGTTGCATGGTTACTTTTATAGGAGACTCTTGGAAACTCACCAAGGGTAATTTTGTTGTGGCAAGAGGTAATAAGGTAGGAACGTTATATTTATCTACCTATATTACTAATTCCTTTTCTGCATTATCGACTTTAGATTTAGATGCATACGTGTGGCATAATCGGTTGGGTCATATGAGTCAAAAAGGAATGTAGATCTTAAAGGCTAAGGGTAAGTTATCATATTTGAAATATTTAGATCTTCATTTCTGTGAGCATTGTATCTTTGGAAATCAAAATAGAGTGATATTTCTCAAAGTTTGGGCAACTAAGGAGCAAAAACTTGAGCTTGTACACTCAAATGTGTGGGGACTAGCTCAGGTAGCTTCTCATGGGGGATCTCAGTATTATGTTACTTTCATTAATGATGCTACAAGAAATGTATTGGTTTATTGTATTAAACGTAAATTTGATTTTTTTGATACTTGTAAAATATGGAAAGCCCTTGTTGAGAATGAATCAAATTCTAAGTTAAAGTTCCTTAGATATGAAAATGGTGGTGAGTACTTTAGTAAGGATTTCAATTATTATTGTTTAGTGAATAGGATACGTAGAGAAATAACGATTCCAAGAACACCATAAAATAATGGTGTTGCAGAAAGAATGAACACAATCATGGAACATGCTAGAAGTATGAGGATACATTCTAGATTCCCTTTGCAGTTTTCAGAAGAGGCAGTTGATATAAATATTTATTTGATTAATCATGGCCCTTCAAGGTCACTAGATGGAAGAATACCAGAGGAAGCATGGACCAGAAAAGAGGTATATATTTCTTTCCTTAAAATTTTTAGTTCAGAAGCTTTTGTTCATATTGATAAGGAAAATAGGAAAACATTGGATGTAAAATCCAAGAGATGCACTTTCATTGGTTATGGATCTGGTGATTTTAGTTTCTGTTTTTGGGATTTATATAATTCTAAAATTATTAGGAGTCATGATGTTGAATGGAATGAAAAGAGAATGTACAGGGATCAAATTTTGGTACCCAAGGATGAACCAGTTGAGAATTTTGTGAATGAAAATGAACTCTTAGATTTTAAATAATTACCGACAGGGTTACGCAGTAACTGGTGTTAGTTAACCCCTGACCAACACTGGTTAGACAAACCGGTATTAGTTACAGAGGATCTAAACCGGAATCAGTTAGTAGAAAATGACGTCAGTTAGAGGTGACTAGCGTCAGTCACTATCAGATTTAGATAGGAATGTCTAGGAGGCCAAGATTGAGTCTCTGGTACCCCAAACTCCTATGAGAAGGTTACAAAGGGTAAGTAAACTTCCAGAAATATTTATACCTTATCTGTTTTTTTTATTATTGAGTAATAGTGTTGAACCAGAGAGATTTGAAGAAGCAATGTAGGATAAGACTCACATTTAGTGGGAGCATGGCATGGATGAGGAGATGGACTCCTTAGAACAAAAGTAAACTTGGGATTTGGTTAATTTTCTAGCAGGTTAGAGAACATTACAAAACAATTGGGTTTACAGGATTAAGGAAGAGGAGGGTGGACATAAAAGGTACAAGGAAAGGTTTGTAGTAAAAGGATTTGCACATAAAGTAGGTATTGACTTTGGTGAAATATTTTCTATTGTTGTTAAGATGACTTCAATTCGTAATGTATTGAGTTTAGTTGTAGTAGAAGATTTTCATTTAGAGAAACTAGATGTGAAGACATATTTCCTTCATGGTGATTTGGATGAAGAAATTTATATGTAGTAACCGGTTGGGTATGAAGTCAAGAGTAAGGAGAAACTAGTGTGTAGGTTGAAAAAGAGCTTATATGGGCTCAAGAAAGCTACAAGACAATGGTACATGAGGTTTGATAGTTTTATGCATGAGCATGGTTACTTGAGATGTGAATCTAACCATTGTGTGTATTTCAAGAAGCTTGAAAATGGGAGCTATATTATTTTGTTATTGTATGTGGATGATATGCTTATTAAAGGATCTAGTATGCAGGACATGGGTGATCTTAAGAGAAAGCTAGCTCACACATTTTCTATTAAGGATTTAGGAGCTATAAAAATAATCCTCGGTATGCAAATACATAGAGATAAGAAAAACAAGAAATTGTATCTGTCTCAGGAGGATTATATCTACAAGGTGTTAGAAAGGTTCAACATGCAGAATGTAAAACCTATTAGCACACATATGGTTGGACACTTCAAATTGAGAAAAGATCAATGTCCTTCATCACATGAGGAGGTCAAATACATGACAGGAGTACCATATGCTTCACCAATTGGGAGTCTCATGTATGCTATGGTTTGTACAAGACTAGACATTGCATAGGAAGTGGGAGTTGTGATTAGATATATGGCTAATCCAGGTAAAGAGCATTGGAAAGTAGTCTAATGGATACTCAGGTATTTGAAAGGGAAATCTAGCATGTAGTTATGCTATGGAGGTTCGGATATGGCTGAAGATCTAGATGGTAGGAGGAGCACTACTGGATATATTTTCACAGTAGCCGAAACAAAAGTTAGCTAGATTTCAAGATTGCAAAAGGTTTTGGATTTGTCTACTACAAAGGTAGAGTATGTTGTAGCTACAGATGCTAGTAAGGAGATGATATAGATGAGTATGCTCATGGAAGAGTTGGCACAAAATCAAAGTGATTGTAAATTGTTCAGTGACAGATAGAGTGCAATTCATTTGGAAAATAACTCAACATTTCATTCAAGAAAAAAACACATTCAGTTGAGGTATCACTTCATATGATAGGTATTGGAGGATGGACAGTTGAATCTGGAAAAGATTCATACGAGCAAGAACCATATAGATATGCTAACGAAGCCATTAGCAAAGGAGAAGTTGGAGATAAACTCCACTTCTGTTAGTCTTTGATTTTGAGAATTGAAGAGGGAGAAACAAAGCTAAGGAAGGATCCATTAATGACACTGTACAGGTATGGTGCAATAATTAATCTCCAAGTGGGAGATTGTTGAGTTGTGGAGCTCAATTACTTCAATTTAGCATGTAAATGGAAACTTGCTGGAAAATAAAGTAACCGGCATCAGTTAAGGGGGAACCGGCATCAATCACCCAGGACCAACATCAATCAAGTATGACTGGCATCGATCAAGGCAATGGTTAGGGCTAACCGGCGTCAGTTACCTATGTGAGGATGTTTTAATTAAATCTCAAGAATTAGATCTATTTTTAGCATTAAAGTATTTCTATTTATTGTAATTGCATGGCTAAGTTCCCTAAGTCTATAAATGACTATATAAGCATAAAATATATGGTTTAGAAGTAATAAATAATATGATTAACAATAATTAGAAAGAACTTGCAAAAGTTGGTGAGAGAGAGAATTCTTTGTGATGAAGCAAAATCTTGAGGGAAATAAAGTACTGTACATCTAAGAGGTGTGGAAGATTGTAAATCTTCATTGTATATCTTTTCAAAGCTTTGAATAATAGATTGGCTTGTTTCTTGGTGGAATTATCCCACACTAGGTGAACCATGTTAAATGTGGCGTTGATTTATGTCTCTTATTTTGTAAATTTCTTCTGGTAGAATATCCTCTTTTATTTGCATGTATGCTTAGATATGATATATTGTCTGTACAACCGGTATGCTAACCCCAACAAAGTTGAATTTAAACCATGAAATCAATGTAATAGATATAGGAAAATCTTGTCCTAAGTATATTTCTTGGTTTTAGTGGGTTTTTTCCCAGTTTTGGTTTCCCTCGTTAACTTTTTTCTATGCATGATATCTTTCCTTTTAGCTACTTTTGATGCTAGTCTAGTATTGTTAATGAAAATCAAGTGAATTAATTTATGAGGTAAAAATTGAATAGACATTGATTCACCCCCACCATCTCAGTGTCCTAGTTTCCAACAATTGGTATCAGAGCCTGGTCCTCCTGAATTAATCCTAATAGCTTGGAGGTCATCCTGAAGACACAATCATGGGTACATTAGCATAATCAGTTGTAAAAAGGAAGTATGAAATTTCTCAATATCTTATAAGTGACTTAAATACAAAAATCAATCTCAAGGAAGTTAACCATGGTGAAGAACTCACTGAGATGGATTCATTTGTTGAGAAAGTGTCAAAGGCTTTGAGAGATAAAGAAAGTGTTTGCATTAAACATGAAGAAAAAATTACTTTAAGGATTGAGTTGGAACAAGCCACTAACAAAATTGATGACTTATAAATAAAATAAGGTCATTTTGGTGAAAAATCAAAATTGGTTGAAGAAAATCAAAATAAAGTAGAACATGAGATATGTCAAACAACTATCCAAACTAAGAGTGAAGAATGTGAAAGACTCAATGTATAATTAAAAAACTTAAGAGAGGAATTAGAACAAGCAAAGAAAAAGAAATTTAATTTTGATTCAAGCCATGTATCGTCAAAGAAAAAGAAAGACAACAAAGAGCACAAGAAGACTATTAGGTAGTCAAATGCAAGAAGACTATTTGGTAAGTTTCATGGAATTTGATTTTCATGTAATATTTTTGGTCATAAAGCTAGAGATTGTAAGAGAATAATAGATGAATAACATCCTTACAGATATTGTAGGATTGAATATGAGAAGAAAAATGTATGTTTTAATTTCAAATAAAAGGGTCACATATCCAAGTATTTCCTAGAGGAACCAGAAAGTCAGATTTGGGAAGAAGGAAACCTAAAAGGCACATACCAGGCTATTTGCTTCAACTATCATAGGCAAGGGAATTTTCCATACATTTTCATAAATCATCTAAATATATCTATAAGCTGAATACATCTAAGAGGAAAGACAAAATTTTAGTCATAGGAAAGAAACACTCTAAGAATGAGACCAAGTCAACCATGGTTTAGAGAGATACTAGAAAGAAGAAAGTAAAATGGATATATAAGGTCAAGGAAGAAATGTTATAAGTTAAAATAGAATAGAATGATAAGAAGATAGAATAGGAAGATGTTGAAGAGACAAAAAAATATAAGACATTCATAGAAAAGGCTGGTGCAAATAAGACATCAACAGGTGATGAAAAAGGTAAGAAGAAGGAAGATAATTCTAGTCTAAAGGATAAATAATTTATTTCTCAAGAAGTACTGGAACAAGTGCATGAGTTGTAGCATGTATGTTAATCAATAACTCATTAGAAAGTGATAAGTCATGTGATGTCAAAGTCACACCAAGGAATACATCCAAGGAGAATAACAAGAGAATAAGGACAAGAAAGGAAAGAATTGATTCATCATGTTGTTTTGACTACTTTATCTTGTTTTGAGATGACATAACAACATAGAATGCCTACTCTAGGATTCTAGAAGGTATACACAAGCTGAAGGAAGCATATTATAATTCTAATTTGTCTACCAATCAATTGTTTCTCATAATAAATTTGATTAAGTAGGTCAAGGTTATCGGTAAATGAAGGTTGGCACCTGTTGAGGCTGATTATTGCCTCTATCAAGTTGTCAAGGTATGTTAGTTTCAAAAATGTTTGTCTTTCTCCATATTGAAATTCTAGCACATGTTGAAGTCTTTGAGTGCCTTATAGAGAGAATGTTGTCAATAGGTTCCACGACATACATTTTTCTTCTAAATTTTTTTAAGGTTGTCTTCAAGCAAGAAGTGTCTCCAAGAGAGTATTTTGAGTCAATGAACAAGTTGACATCTTAGTGGAAATCTGAATTAGGTTAGTTCTGAGATTTAATATGAATGTGTGGTTGTAATGACATAGTGTCAATGGTATCATTATTCTTTTCATATGTGATGGTGGTCTTGGAAGAAAAAATCTAGGCCTATTAAGGTTTTCTAAGTAATGTCAAGGTCTGCTCTTAGTAAGTTTTTTTCAAGTGTGACTCTTGATGTCTAAAATGTCAAGTCAAAATGTCATAGTCAAGTCTTGAGTCTTGAATTATCCATTCATTCAGTGGTATTAAAGGTTGTGATGAGATGAAAAGTAGTTTTACCTATATGCTAAGTCATTAGGTGAAGAATTTATAAGTTCTATTCTTCTTATGCTCAGTCAAGTCTAAAAGTCTGAAAAAGAACTCTCAAATGATCTCAAAATACAAAAGTGATGTCAGTGAAATATATCTCAAGTGGTGTCTTGTATTTTTTCTTGATGTGTAAAAGGATTTGAGTCCATAATTGTGTTAAATATGGGTCTTACCAGGCCAATAAAATCTCAATAAAGTGGTCACAATGAATTGTCATCTTCATCAAGGTTTGTCAATACAATCTATATTGTCCTCAAAGAAGTGTCTTATCAAGTGTAACAAGAGGATGATAAAGTGGAGTAATTTCTTTCAGTAACTATTCAATAAGGTTGAGTACTCAGTTTGGTTATGTGCATAATAAGTTGAAAGGTTTCTACTATCAAAATTCATCTTAAAAGTGGCTTATCTTTGAGTTTAAATATTAAAACTAGAAACAGTCTTGAAGGAGAGTATAAGAAGTAATAGAGACTAAGATTAAAATTGTTATAGTGAAACTCTATCAATATAATATGAGAAGTAAACATTAGAAGAGTTTTAGGGTCTATGAAAATGAACAGTGCATCATTATAAGGTGTTACAAGTAACTTTAAACTTGAAACAAGAATCTGCAAAATGATGATAGCTCATAGTACATTTAGAACCATGGTTTATCCTAGATCAAGATGATAGAAAAGATGGTTGTGTATGGTGGTTTCATGATGAAAATAAGAAGTATAAGGTTCTCTCAGGGATAATTCAAGAATACTTTCCAAAAATTATCAATAGTAAGTAAGTAATTTCAGTACAAGGAAATTGAGGGTCTCATTCTGTCTCTATAGATAAAAAATTAAAAAGGTTAAAATATTTTTTTTGAAATATATCAAAGTAGGATTGTCATAATGGTCTCATGAATACTAATCTATATCCCTGCATAGATGAATATTCTTAATGATTAAAAAATTAAGTCTACACAGTTTGTACATTGAAGGTCTTATATCAAATTACAAATCTAATGACAAAGGTTCAAGCAAGAGATAAGTTAGGATCTAAGAAGTTAAGTAGTACAATTATTTTCACCTTTAAATGATTCTTACAAGTGACACATGTAATGCAAGAATTCATGGATCAATCTTAAAGAAATAACAATGATAAGGGTGAGATGAATTTTTAGAGGAAAATTTGCAGAAGTGAGATGAATTTGTAGAGGAAAAATATCATAATCATGTTATATTAAGTGCTTCAACATCCAATTATGGAAAACCTTAGGTGTGTAACAGTGTATTCTTTAGACTCAAATAAGAGTGGAAATGCATAAAAGAAGAAAAGGGTAGAGTACTCAAAAGAGATTATTTAAGACTACAATAAAGAAGATTGGGTCATTCTTATGGTGTGAATGCAAGTTATGTACTTCATTTCTTGCAAGTTAAAGAAAGGGAGGATAGATTGGGCCCAAGGGGAGTTGTTTAAGCCTAATACATGATGCACATAGATTCTTCGAATGACTAAAGTTGAGTTAAAATGCACTAAAAATCAATTTTAGGGATTCAAAGATTAATTCAATCACACACAAATTGTGAAGAACAAAGAAAAACATAGGTAAGGGAGTAGTATGAACTTGTTTTTGAGAATGGTGAAGTGAGACACTTGAATATGAAGAGTATAGGTTCATGGGGAGATGTGAAGATGATTGGTGGAAACATTCATGCATTTGGTTAAGATACAGGTGGCAAGATAGTGATGATAATCCAAGGGGAAGCTTGTTGAGGTAAGACTATGCTTTGTAAGTGATCATATACTTGTTGTTTGTTATGTTGAATGCATGACCCTTTTTCATAGATGTTAAAGGGGGAGAGAGTTCTGTCAGAAACTAGGAATGGTGATGTGAGTTGATAGTGTGTGTTTGTCATCAAAGGCTTCTAAGTATGTTTCTATCAATGAAAAAGGGGGGGATTGTTGAACCCTAGTCATTGGTGTTTTCATTGATGTCAAGTGGCATTGATTTCAAAGGATTTAGTGGTGAATTGAGGCTCTATAAGGGACATGAATTTTGATTGGTAGTGCCTTCTAATGATGTTGGAAGCTCACGAAGAGATTTTAGGTTGATTCAGGATAATACAAGCTTGGTTTGTCAGGTAGGTGTTGGTGTGTATTATTTTCCACATCATTAGGTGAGTCATCTCACTGAGGTGAGATCGTAGGTCTATGTGTCATTTAGGGGTCATTATGAGATTATGTTATGCATCAGTGCGTCAGCGCATCAGTGCATTAGTGAGTCATATGCATCATTGGGAGTTACACTTCTATTCTGGAAATGTAACTCCCCCTCTCTACTCGAGTTGTCATGATTGCGGCACTGATGGTTACTCAACACCTCCTATATGTACACCCCATTTGATCTATGAGATAGAGGATAGTTTTATGGCTTAACTAGGTTCTACCCATGTTTAAAATATTTGCATGCACATTCGGTTGATGCTCACTCCTCCCGAGATATCTTCACGTTGTCATTAGCACATTCATGGATGTGCACGTCATCCCTCGTGATACTTGCTTATAGGTTTTAAACCCTCTTTCATGGTATCAAAGTGGTTCTTGTGGATCCGTGCACTCCTCGGCATTGCTCATGTGTCTTTTCTAGCTTCTGACATGATATTAGATTCTCATACGTGTGTTGTAATGGATATTCCATTTGTGTGTTTATTGCATTGATTCGGGTTTCATACCTCTTGCTCAGTTGTTCATGTGTTTGAGGTGGTTGTTGAAGTTTTTGGTGTTTTTTGATTTTAGTGTCTTTGAATTCTTGATTATCTAGGTTTGCATCTGACTTAGAGGTGTTTTCATGAGGCTTATTATAGTTCTTCTGTGTTTTATCTACCTGATTACTCAACTCTTAGCTTGAAAGTGTTTTATTCTAGCTTCACTTTTTAGCCTGCATGCACTTGTGGCATCGGTTGACAACTCTATTGGAGATCACCATTAAAACTTCCACAGGCAGCCCATGAATCTTGTCTGTTACAACTCTCTAGTTTTTTGTTTTCTCATGGTTCACTGTTTGGAAGCTCCTCTGCACACCACCAAACACAGCCGAAGCATTTCATCTCAACATTTGTAAATGGTTTTTGCTACATCTCAACATGTTGTACGTGGTTTGTATCTAGTTTTTGCATCTCAGTGTTCAACCTTGGAAACACGTTGGCTGGCATACCATTGGCACGAGCTAACTTTGACTCAAGTTTCATTTCAACTCAACCTTGGGCATTTCTCCCAGCACGTCCTGCATTTTTTTTGCATAAGAAAACGTTCTTTGTCTCCAATGGCTCCAATATACATCTCCAGCAACAGTAACAATGACTGCAGTTTCAAACAGCAGGTTCAAACAACGGTCTCCTAGAAAATAGGTGGTTTCAAACAGGTGGTTTGGGGTTTTAAAATGGCTCTTGCTACAACCTACGCACCCATCAACACGTGTTTATCCTTTTTTTGGATTTTTTAACATTTTTAGTGGTTTGGGGTCTCTGCCAGCTCCACATGTAGCTCCACTGCCCTCTGCCAATGTGGCCATTTCAAATGGCTCCTCCAGCTTGTGCAGACCTACCGCCCTCTCCACCATTTCACCCACACCACATGTGGTTGCTGTAACTATTTTCTGTTGTCTCTTCATCATGTGGTGCCTGTTTGAGACGCGGTGACAGTCTAACCAGCCCTTCAACGGCTCTCCTCCCAACCACTCAATGCCAATCTCACTACCATGCTCTACTCTTGTTGCTTCCCGCCTATTGAGGATCTCCACTACCCAAATTCCACACAAACACAACATGTGAACCCTCCAATTTGGCACGTGGTTCCTTCATTTAGCTCGGTCAACAGCCATGACTTGATAATGTGGGCCCCATTCCTTTTAAAATTGTTTATAGGTCAAAACAATTCCTCATTTTTAATGTTTTAAGGAAAAACATTTATCACAGCATCGTAAATTAATTTTTAAGGTTGTTTTGGCTTGTATTACTCATCCTTCCTTCAAGTGTTGAAGACAAAGGGTGAGGTCTGGGGTTGGCAGGAGGCTAATCCCTTCTCGCAGTCAAAACAAACCCCTGCTAAAATTATGTTCCATTTCCAACTAGTCACACAATACCCTTTTCACTCGTTTTGAGCAAATTTTTAATGCATTTGCAGCATTTATTGGCATTTTCCATCAGTTGTGGGAATCTTTTTAATGTCATAACTTTTGACTCGCAGCTCATTTTTGAGCACTTCTTTAGTCAAAGTTGTATGATTTTTCACACATTACGTGATGACATTGTTAGTTTTGTAAACACACTACTTTATAAAGTGCCACATTCTGGGGGATTGACTAGTACTCTTGGGCTTTCACACGCAGACGTATTATCGGCCAAGTCTAACGTCTTTCTTTTATGCATCTTGCATTTTGCATCATGGAGAGTGATCTTTCTAGACTTGAGCATTATAGGATTGCTTTACAGCCTCCACCACTTCTCACCAGGAGAGGGAACTATTCAGCTTGGCATGCTTCCATGGAACGTTACTTTGCCCACGAGGGTCTTTTACCCTTCTTGCTTGGGCCAGTTCCTACACCCCCTAATCATCATCATCTAGAGGATTTTCTCGACACTTGCAACCACATATATGGTCACATGATGATGCATGTCTCTCATTCTCTTTGGTTTCATGTGGTAGACTCAGATCCACCTCACTGTGTCTGGAGCATTCTTCAGTCCCTCTATGGAGACCCTTACAGACTGCCACCATTGTTGCTACTGTTGATTCAGTTGTCTCCTCCATTTCTTCATGTGATGGCAGTTCCATTGACATAGACTCACTTGGTTCTACTTCTGATGATGAGGATTGTGCACCCAGTTCTGATGTCAATAGTACTATAGAGGACTCTTCTCCTCTTTCTCTCACTATTCCAAAGAGTGTTGACACTTCCCACATCTCATCAGATATCAAGAAGTCTCATACAATCATCACACCCGCCTCCTTTCTACTTCCAGTGTGTGAGGTCCCTTCCACTCCTCTACCTTCATTAGATGACTCATACCTATCTGACATCACTCTTCTATTTGTTGAGCCCCCTCATTGGGACGAGTATCTACCTGACCTCAGTCATCTTTTCACAAAGTACACTCGTGATGCTCTACAGATCCCTCATCCATCTACAAGTGTTTCAGAGGAGTTCATCATCTCCGTTGTTGGGAGTTCCCCTTCTGGGATTCTTACCACTTCCACTTTTCTAAAGACCTTCATTGATCCACTCTCCGCTGTGGATCCCTTTTCTGTTGTGGAGGATGTTTTGTTCCCTTCACATCACTTGGACATTGAAACTATTGAAACTAGATCATTTAGGCTTAGTTCTAAATCTTAATGAGGTGTGAAAGCTTCATACATATCATGAAAATACTATGTTAGTATGGGAGGAGCCTAGTGATGTTTTCTATGGCATGTATGAACAAAAAAAGTTTTATTTCAGCTCTTGGAGGAAAAACTCGAAAATGCACCAAAAAATACCTTGAGGACTGACAGTGAATGTTGAGGTAAATGAGACAGGTGTCAGATACATGGGAAAATTTAAGCCTAAAAAACATATGGATTATGTATAGGTATTTATTTTACTACTTTATGTAAAATTTCATCAATTTCTGACGAAGTATGTGAAAGTTATGCAAGTTTTTATAAAACCAGTTTATTGAGGAATGCAAATTTAGCTCCCTATCTTCTTGGAATCAAATAAAAATGAATAATTATTTAGATAAATCATAGAAATTATTTTGGAGAGAATTCTAAGCATGATTGTTTTCAAAAATTTTGAGGGAATTTGGTTAAGGAACAAAGAAGTTATGATCATTTTTCTAGCCTTGTTTTTCTCACTCCCAAGCTCCTCCTTAAGTTCATAAAGGTAAAAGTGGTATGTTTTTCTTAAAATATTGTGTTTAAGATATACTATCATTTTTTACGAATATAAAATATTGACACCATATCTCTGAGTCATTTAATCCATTTCAATAATGGCGTGTCCCTTCAAGCTCTTTCAGCAAGGCATAGGTTGCATTCTCCACGCATAGTAAGATAGTACAACCATAAAGGTTATGGTTTCATAAAATATTGAGGTTAAAATTAGAGGTTTTCCCTCTCTACAATTTCATGTCAAATGTTTTAAAATCATAGTGGTATAAATATGTCAAAATGACGGAATGAATCTTCTTAGCCTCCAATTTGCCTTTTTGAATCACCACTCATGTGTTGTAGCCTAAGTGGCTAAGGTTGTTTTCAAAGGACTAATTTTTATCGTAGAATAATATAGAATGGAATGGTGGTCCTCAATCCTTTACTCCTTCCACCAAGAATCATAGAGAAAGTTAGAGGTCTCATTTGAATGGTATTAAGCTAGTTGTTTTCAATAGTGTAAACAATACTTTCTATACATAGTTGACAAGTTTTTTTTAGATTTGGTATGAAGGATTTATTTTTTTGGAATTTCCATAGGGTGTATGATATTTCATTAAGATCATCTAAATTCTACATGACCTTCTATTATACTCATGTACTATAAAATGAACAAATACCACCATGACTGTTATATTACGCACTGTCAAAATGTGTAGCTAAGAATGAGATTTGTTGTTGCAAGATGAAATGAGGTTTGGGAAAGCTAGAAAACAATTATGTAGAAATTTTGGGGTTGAATTTTTTGGATTTCATCTAGAAATTATCAAGAAACACATTTTTGAATCCCCTCAAGCTTGCACAATTGAAACCCTCTACTAGGGTTTGGAGGTGAAAACTACTTGAAAAAATATATATATCCAATAAAAATTCTTTAAAGCTCTAACAAAGCTCTGTGATATGGTCATGGTCCAAAATTTTCAAGATCTAAACATTTTCATCAAGGCTCTAAGAATAATATCTTGACAATTCTTTGAAGACAACTTGTCAAAATTTGTATAGTGCTAGCAAGCATTTTGAATGATGTTTCTTTGTTGTTGAGGATTGGGGTCTTTATGAAAAGATCTTAAATAGTAAGAAAGGGCACAATTGACCTTGGTATGATCTCATATTTGTTTAAAAGCATGGAAATTATGTGGTAGTAAGGAAATTATAAACCAGTATCTTTGATCTTTTTCTCAGTTGATTGAGTGAATTCAAATTACCTCAAGAATTTCATGCAATGGTAAAGCATGGCTTACATGGTTACAAATAGAGGTTGATGAAGTGTTCTTAACGTATCAAGTGCACAAAAAGTGGTTGTCATAGTCCAAAAAACTGAAATTTTGACATAATTTCTCAAGTTTTTTTGAGCCAAATGTGAAATTGTAAAGTCATGAAATGTCCTTGTGAGAAGTGAAGGAACCCATGGAGAAGGTTAGAAGTCTTTGTCAGTTACAAACTTGTTAGTTCCTTAGCTAGATCGAACTATGCCTATGAGAAAGACAAGAATATGAAGAGTCTTGTCTTGTTCAAGGAAAATCAAAGGTCCAAAAGGGATGGAAGCTAAATGATAAAAAAATTTAAAAGTCAGTTTTAAAGAGTGTAAGCTCATGCAAGAGAGTGGGATGAAGTGTAGAGTATTGAATATAAAAAGAATGTGAAATTACAAGTTGTGTAATAAGGAATAAAAAATCAAGTGAGTGTAAAATGCAATAGTGGCAATGTATGAGGTGAGTGGATGTAACATCTTGACACATATAGAGTCTTTTAACAAAATTTTCTTCTCGCGAGGGTTGGCAAGGTGAGCATGAGGATGTGTTGTAATAATATGTGAAAATTAGACATGTTTTAGGCTTGAAAGAGTGACTTTTCTAAGTAAATATGAACTTGGATGGACGAGAACTATGAAAGGAATATATGTTGATGAATTGAGAGGATGATGTTTTAACAGTGTAGAATTAGTGTTAGACTGAACTAAGAAAGTTAGTGAGGTGGCTATATGTTGAAGCTTGAAGAAGACGAGTGTAGGTTTAGAAAAGGAAATACAGAATGAAGTTATCATGGTACAAAAAGTGGATATAAGAGGTGTTAATTTGGTAAATGAATTACAAATCAGGAGTAGTTAATGCTTTGAAGGAGCTTGCGTGTGCATAAAGAGTATGTTGAAGAAAAGCGAAGTCTGAAGATATGTGATGCCAATAACATATGAAGCCTTATATAGAAAGATAAGTATATGTTATATCATGCATAAACTCTACATCCAGAGTGAAGTATAGCTAAGGAATAGTTGATGAATTGTAGTTTTAGAGGAGTATTCACATGTAGAGATGAATAAATATATCTCTTGTAAAGAATGAATGTTTGTGAACAACGTTGCCAACTAGTGTGTATGCAACAAACTGAAACAGAGAGAAGCGTGACAAAAAAAATGAAATGTTCTTGTATAAAAGAAGTTGATCAGAAGAGAAAGGAATTGAAAGAAGTGTAAGAAAATTTAAAGGTCAATATCAATTGTAAAAGAAAACAAACCTAGTGTGATCAGAACTAAGAAAAATTATAAGTTGCATCATAGCATGTGGGGAGTTGTAGCTTCTTTTTGAGTTGAAGCTCACTAAAGGTCATTTGTTGCTGAACAAAATTTGGGAGTTAAAGTTTCCAGACATGTTGAAGCTTATCAAATACTGAGTGGCTGCCATGTCAAATTTTTGGAGTTGTAGCTCCAAGTTGAGTTGAAGCTTAACCATGCAATTAATGTAACAAATATAGGAAAATCTTATCCTAAGCATAGTTCTTGGTTTTAGTGGTTTTTTTCCCAATTTTGGTTTCCCACATTAACTCTGTCTTTGTGTGTTATATTTCCTTTTAGCTTCTTGTTGATGTTAGTTTGGTATTGATTATATAAATCAAGTGAATTAATTTATGAGGTAAAAATTGAACAGACTTTCATGCAGCCCCCCTCTCAGTGTCCTAATTTCTAACAGAGAGAGTATCACAAGCCTCCTTTAATGATTTTGCATCACGTATATGTGGTTGAACCTCGTTGAAATTGATAAGAGTGATCAACATCGAGACTTTTGCATCATCCTTCTCATACTTCATTTTCTCATCTACTTCAGTGGGACGAGTGATTTTACTAGTGGTGAGTTCCAAGAGCTCCTCAAACTAGAGAATGGTGTACATTTTCATCTTCCAAGTGGCATAATTTGGCCCTTTCAAGAGGTGAGCATCATAGGGAAGCCAGTTATATGTATACATGGTATACTTTATCTGTTCTTTAGCGTCAACTTCTTCTTTTAGACATGATGGATAGTCTATGGAAACATGTCTGTGATAGACACTAGTTATAATGCATAGGATTCACAAAACAATAATCTGCGCTTTGATACCAAGAATAAATAAACAAAATATCAGGAGAAAACAACAATAGCCAACATGTTTATACAGGTCGTTCCACATAATGTATCTGATTCCAACACAAACATTTTCAAGTGGATCAAAATTACCATGTAACTGTGGGAAATATTATAAAATGTAGTTATGCGTAGGATGCATGTTTCTTTTTACCTCATCTCATAAAAATATGCAACACTTCACCAAAATGATATAAAAATTCCAAACTACTTTCTACACAAAAAAACATATTTCAATGTTATTTATTTGTTGGTGTTGGTTCTGGTGCAAATGTCAGGCCGTTGGGTTACTACGTGTATGTGGAATATACTCAAGCCATTAATAAACCATGTTTTTGATGTCAATTCATCTCTCACTCAAATCCATGTAATCAGGTCAATGTATGTTGGTTCCTCTTCATCGTTACTGCACACACTGAGTAGGTATGGTTTCCATGTTGGTAAAATAAAATAGGTCTTTAAAGTGCCACATGTTTTCAAATATTCATAATAGTATCATAATCCAATGTTTGGACTCCAAATTAAGAGTATTTGCTTTTGTTTTCTTATTTCTCCACCACTTTGAGATAAATGATTGATCACCTACGTCAAATCCTCTTCTGCCACACTGGTATGAGAAATTTTCTATATTTTCTTCGATTGAAAGAGAATGAATATATACAAGTGAATGCGACAATTCCAGGAGAGAAAAAAATAATTATATAAACCAAACAGGTTAGTTTACTAACCGACATAAACAATGTAATATGCCAATTAAGCGAACAGATCCAAAATTGAAGAAATTTTAAATTGAAGGTGAATCTCTTTTAATCATGAATTTGGTTAGTAACCCTTAAAATTTTAGTTGGAAACTCTATAATCTTATTGATGAAATCCATCTTCTTTCTGGTCACTTCCATATTAGTGTGTTTTGACATGGTTTTTGAGAGGATAATTAAGTAGTAAATTTCCTTACCAAATTTGGTGTTATATCTATTCTAGAGGTTACTTCATTAAATTAAATATCCCTATTATGTTCCATAAGTTCCCAATATTAATTTTTAATGATATTTTATGGCCTAATAATTAATCATACCTCATTTATTTTATTGGAAGAGTGTCTCATGCTTATTTTTAGGAGGATATGTTGGAATAATTCTCATCACCTATAATTAAATATTCCTCATTATTCTATTCATATATGTGAATTATTATATCAAAGGGAATATTTTTAATTTATAAATTTATGAAAGTTTTGAGTTATTTATTTCTCATGTCCCTACCATTAATGTTGTTTTACCTTAGAGGTTTCTTTCATTTAGCAGTAGTTTCATGAATTTATAATACTTCTCTCTATATTATTGATGTGGAGGCAGTTATTTTGGAAAATAAAACTCATAAATAGGATAAAGTAAAGAGTAATATGGAGAAATCTTCACTTTACTAGAAAAATATTAGGAAATGAGGTATGGAAAAAGAACCTAAATATTTTGGAATTCAAGGCACCTTAACTTATGGTAATATTTTAGATGTTATTCATTATTATTCCTTGTTTGATCATTGATATGTGAGGGTAATTATTAGAGACGAATTGTTAAACCAAAACAAAAAATGAATGTGGAGGAGAATAGAACTCTATTTTGATTATTATTTTTTGAAAATTAGTATGATGTTTTTTCAAATTCCCTAATCCAAAACGCATAGAAATCCAAATGATAAACACTACCAAGACTTTTATTATAGAGATAGTTACTGAAATACACATATGTTTCTATGAATTGGCTGAAAAATTTAAGGAAATTGATAAAAACAATCAAAAGATGGGTTCTATCTTCATTTTATGGCTAAGATCTTATCAGCTTTGAAGAGGGACACACAAGATTTTAAGGTTGATGTTTGTTGATGTCCCTAAGGAATGACCTATTTCATATATCCTCCTTATGGGTATGTGAAATTGGCCTCTTCCCTTGGGTCATATGTAGGTCTTGGTCATGCTAGGAATATTTGGGATTTCTATTGTCAAATGGGATATTTTTAAAAAATTGGTGCTAGAAAGTTTAATGGCTTCACAATTAAATAAAATGAATATTGCCTCAATAATTTACATTCCTATCAACAAATTTGAATTAATTTAAGTGGGGAGGTGGATCGTATTGGTCTGACCTCTTTATAGCTTCCAGTGGGGGAGAAAAATAGTTCCTTTGATATTTAATTTGTAGAGATTTATTTGTTGTTTGTTTCAATGAATATTTTTGACTTATTTGTTCAACTCATATGTTATTTCAATACTTAGGCCTATATATATTTTGTTTTATTATATTATATTGCTATGCATATTTATTTAAAAATATATATTTTAAGCATTTTAATGTCATTATCTTCATTGGATGATATTTCTATTGTTAATAAGTGAGAATACTTTCCCTTGTTAATATATTTACAAAACATTTTTAAGTAGAATAGAATATGACCCTGAAAAGCATTTATTAAATTTGTGATAAATTTGTATGAGATTCAATTGATATAAGGCATAAATATCTCAAACATATTCAATATATTAGGAATACATCCATATTCAATATAGTGGGCATACACCCATATTAAATATATCACAACCTAAATACCTAACCTCCCACCGTTCACATAAGAACCTAAAACCTCATATGGAAAGTGGTTTCCACCATTTTCCATATTTTCCCTTGTTGGTTTGTAAGATCTGTGGAAAAATTGATTGTGATATGGGATCATTGGTGATTGTTTTTGTTGTCGTCGATTGTATTTAACCAACCACTTCCTCCATTTACCTCTTGGTGAGAATATGGATTTTAGGATGAATTGTTGCACTTGTAAACAACATCATTACATTCAATACTATCAAAAATCTACTACCAAAGCCTTATAAATTGTCACAAGATAACCAAACAACCATTTGGGAGCTGCATCACCTTCACAACAGTTATCAAGGTTAGTACCTTTATTTATTTTGTTTTATCAATCTATATTACATCATTTATAGCCCATTTTTTTTTTCTACATCAACTTGTGCCTTCCTAGGGTTTTCCTCAAATTGAGTCATTTATCTTACATTTATAATATTACATTTCAAAAAGAGATTAGTATTAATCCTCGATCACCATCAATCAGTTCCTTGACCTTTGTTCCCTCCATTAGCCTTCCAAACACATCCAAACTTCTGTTTTCTAAATCTCATGGGCCCAGTACTCTTTCTATTTTTATTGGCATCATTAATTTTTTCTAGAATCTCATTATTGTCTGTTTGATCCATCCTTTATAAAAAACATTTTCTCTTTGATCTTCGTTGATCCCCAATCATTGTCGATCCCTGTCCTTTTTAGAAATTTTTAGCATATACCATACTTTCAGTAACACATTTTGGATCTAACAAGTTTTTTGCGAGATGTATGTTTTGTAGATGAATGTAACAGGTCCTTCACACATAATAACTAGCATCTACAACTCTTAACTGTCCAAAATCCATTCGTCTAGAAAAAAATTAACATTATCTATGAACTCAGCTTATGCGCCATCGCATTCACACCAAACATAAAAGATATCAAATACCAACTATAATTCATTCAACAAGTGTGAGAATCCGTTGAAGAGTTTTGGTATGACTAATTCGAGGACTTCGATCTTGCTACCACCCTAGCCTGGGCCACTCAGAACACTGAAGAGGATCTTTCCATTCCCTTGAATTCTAAGTTAATCATTGTTATTGTTTATCTTGTCATTTATCATATTAATTAATTATATCAAATGATTTCACATCTTGTAAGGAAGTCCTTCATATTCTTGTGATCGACATTTTCCAAGCAATTCGTTATCATTTTATTTTAGTATATCTTTATCTAGTTGTCTTTGTACATAGTTTCTATCACTTGGTGAAAGGAGGAGCCTCTTTAATCATATATATATATATATATATATATATATATTCCATCAGCTCAACATTGCGATTGTCAACGTAGGTATTGGTAAACCAATTTCATTTTATTTTTTGGTATTTTCATCATTTATAGTGACTAACCTTAAAACACCTTAAAAATTAATCAAAATAGGGCATTTACGAGATGGTTTATTCACTAGGCAAACTAAATATAGAATTATGGATGAGGAACATGTAAGACTCAGGAGAATTATAGGTTATGCATGGATAGAGGAAGCTAAGTATAACATGGTGTCGAAAATAAATAAATTTATTTATAGCTTAGGGACATATCTACTTGTAGTGCATGAAAATGGAGTGAAGTAGAGGCTATATGTAGCACACAACAGTCCACTTATGGAGAACCAAAATATGGAGACTAATAATAGGAAAGAACAATCATGCAGACTATATTTAGGAATTGTTTATTAATACATTAAATCATGTAGGTGGTGAAGGAAAAGTTCCCATCCTATATATATGTAATATTCCCATGTCAAATAGATTGGGGGTATGTGTATGGAATTTTGTGTGAGAATATGTGTGTAGTGCTAAGTGTCTGAGTCATATATAAGTATAGAGGCTAGTCATGTGTTTGTAATAGATAATCTAGTATGGATTGAAAAAGTACAAGTGGATAACCATGGCATCCCTAGTATTCAGATACTCATATTGATTGTATATGTTGATGAATGAATGCAAGATCCTTTGATGAACAATTATCTTTGTGCATACTATAATAACTCATAATTTTCATATGTAAGATATGTTACATGCTATTTTAATCGTGTTTTTAAGAAAAATGTCTTGATTTATTCCCTAGAAGGAACTCAGATTAGTTGTGCATGATCCAGGAGATCACTTATACCTATGTCTAAGTGAGGGCCAGCACACTCGACTATGTTGTGCTGATTAATTAGACTGCAGCACGACATTTTGGTTTGGTTGTTGGGAACCTCTTTTATTCATGCCCTCAAAATGTGGTGAGCTTATGGAATTTTATTTATCATTCGATAACATTGAAAGGTGGATACAAAATGGAGAATGCAAGTTTTCATAGAGACACAACACCAATTTTAATTTCAATCCATACAAATGGGTCAAAGATAACCTATATGATTTTCTCTATGATACCTTCTTCAATTTCCTTCCATTAGAATTACATGAATGGTTATCATCGTATGGGTAGAATAGAGGGAGTGGGATTAGGCGGAAGAAGATTTGGAGTCAGGGTAAGTATTAAGTTTTGGCTAAATTGGATGAGTCATGAAAAATGTGCAGAAGATCATTGGTGGGAAGGTATCTTACGGAATTATATTTTGGAGTACAGGATCTCAACATTTTCATGCCTAAAAGAAGTAGATTTCAAATTCCTTCAAGAGCCTAGACGATCATATTTATGAGAACTATTGTTGGATATAAATAGATTGATGGTTAAAATGGGACTTGAAAAAATTGTTGATGGATAGCTAAATATATTTCACATGTAAGGATAGGGGAAGGGGTTAGAAAGGTTTGATTTGAATCAAACAGAATAAGAGAGAGAAGAGATAGTACACAGATACATTCTTGCATGAGAGAGGGTAGAAAAAGAGGTTCTAAGATAGAGAGGAATGTGACCAGGCACACATGATGACAACCTTGCAAGAGGCAAGGGACCTCAAGTACATGTACCTTTGATATTCAGGAAGCTAATAATAATAACCCCCTTGAAATATGATGAAAGTGAGTTAGGTGAAGAAAAAATAATCGTTGGCACACATATAAGCCACCCTATAATATTATCCCTTGCAATTGGTACTCAGAACAGTGTAACAAGTGCCCCAATGATGATACAGGTCTCCTCGCAAGGTGTTCGGGATCCGGAAAAGCCCTCGGAGTATGCGTTAACATCCCGCATGCCCCGCTTAGCCCCCACGTCCTTTGTTTTTCCCCTTTTTTCCTCTTTTCTTGACCTTTTGATCTTCAGTGATGAAACCGCCGCCCTGCCTGGGTGGTGGTCTCGTGACTGCCGCCCTGATCAGGGCGGCGGTCCTGTAACCACCGCCCTGCTCAGAGCGGCAGTCCTGCACGCGTTTTCCAGAAAGCGCTTTGACGTGACTCACGTAAAATATCAATATTTCACCAGCTTTCCTTGCCGACTTGGGCATGCATTTATGTTTTTGGTCCCCTGGAATAGTGTTTGGCCATTGTTTATGGTTTTTAGAGTTCAGTTTGGTTTTGATCTTTGGGTGAATGAAAGCTATAAATAAATGGTTTGTGCACAAACAAAAGAAGGATTTTTTCTCATATCATCCTCATTTTTTTCCATAGTTCAGTTTATCATTTTTCCTTAGAGGCCATAGTTTCAGTTCATTTGCAGGCTTAGTTAGTATTGTGCAGTTGTTGGTAAGCCACATATCCACCTTGTGCAAGTGCTGTCTGCCAGGTCTGCCCCTCATTCACCTTCAAGCTCTCATTTTCATAGTTCAGTCTTTTGTTCTGTTTAGAGCCATAGTTTTAATTCTTTGCATGCTTATTTAGCATTATCCAGCTGTTGGTAAGCCACATATCTAGCTTGTGTAAATAGTGTTGTTGTTTTATCCATTCCATTGGAGTAGAATAGCTTAGGAAGCCATTAAAGTTGCAGGTTTTGCTCTTCAAATAGGGTAGTTTCAGGTTCTGGTCGCTTTATGTTGCATGACTCGCAATAAAATCCCACTAGGAATTACATAAGCCAAGCTCTATACTCTTGTGCTATCCCTCTCCTACTCGAATTTTCCAGTTTGTATTCTGAGCTGTCCTTGTCCCAATATCTATTTCTGTCGATGCTGGAGCATTACACGCTTTTCTGGATCCACGTGAACATGAAAGAACAAGGAGATCACACTACGGGGACAAGATCACACACACCATCAGATTCACCTCTGTTCTGCGTAATCCAGGTTTTAACTTTCAAAGTTCTAGTTAGAATCATATCAAATAAGGTAGTTAATTGTTTCATTTCAGTAATTTCTATTCTCGATATTGCCAGGGAAGCTGTGAGGATTGATAGTTTCTGAGAAACTATGATTCACTCCTCACTTCTGAGGTAGGATCGAGAACCTTGCAAATAGATTAGGAAAGTTATTGCATTATTTAGAATAAATCTAAAAATTGCACAGACAAATAACTACACTCGGTTATTTTGTTTGTTTTAAGTTGTTATTTAGTTGTTATTTCTAGATACGTTTAAAATAGCTGCTTTCCTTAAACTCTCAAAAAGTTATATATGTTTTAGTTTTATTTCACGTAGTTAGAATTTGCTTTATTACAGTTAGATTTTAAATTTCATTTTGTATGACAATCACGGGACCTCAGGAGCCCAGGGAATACATATTTGAGCCAATCGTGCCTCAACCAAACCTCGTCACAGCAATAGTTGACATAGACTAAAACCTCAGAATACAAGTATTCCAAACAACAACAGATTTACAACTGGTCAGTTCTCAGTTGAGAGGGTTAAACATAGAAGACGACCAAGCACACACGTTTTGGTCAAATCAACCGAATTACAGATTACCCTAGATAAACATTCACATGACTGTAGAAGGGTTCGAAAGAGAACAAACCTTTGGTTGTGATCCTTTGGTCCCACAGCCAGGTGCAGGAGACACTCTCACAGACATAGACACTAGTCTAAGGATCCAGGTTGCACGAACGCCTGTGAGATATTCTGAGAAAATCACGCAGTTGTTGGTCCTAAACATAGAAGCTGAGAAAGCATATGATTACTAGATACTAGGAATCAGGACTTGATTTCGTATATGACCATAACAGAACCACAACAACCAAGAGTCTATGGTTGTGACCCACAAGTCCCACAGCCTAATGAATCCATAAGTCAATCAGATATAAACACTGGCCTATGCACACTAGTATTCCAATCCACTCCACTTCCACCCATCATCATCGAACAATTGTCCTTACTAGATATAGCGGCTAACGAAGCTAGAGAATTCTGGACTAGGCCAGAGAATCGTCCGTAGAGTCAATTGTATTCAACATCCACCATATGACCTTATCTGGAGACATACACGAAACTATCCCAGGTCATTTCCCACGTATTCCACAACCCATAGATCAAATCACGCCAGAGCTCGATATTGATTGGAGCCTTCGAGCAGTCATCCTTGCTGATCGATCTATCACACCAGTCCAAGTTAGAAGGGCCTTCTTTGCCTTAGATTCACAAATTCCATTAGTGCGTGTCGAAGACATTAGACTACCTAACTAGTTTGTCTGCATCCCACGCATATTCCATCCCCACCGGCTGTCTCGGCACGACCTCGGGAGGTCGGGTACGTGGAAGAGTTACCTGTAGATTCCCACGCTCGCTTGTCACTTTTCCGGCATACAAAATTGGTGAACCCAACGTGAAACAAACAAAATTAGTGAAGCTGATGTAAAACTTCCACTTTCTCTTTGGAGTTATAGTGTCACGTGTTCTTCCAAAGTTTTGTTTACTTTTCATTTTCTCCACCTCATTATCCTTTCACTAACCACCTTCGCTCCTTCCCATTATTCTGCGGGTATTCATATACCCCCCGAATATGTCAGGATTCGATGCATATGGCAGACCCCTCTTGGGTCTTGAGGCATACTACGCCCAACAGAATAGACAATCATCACCCTCGCTCTCAGTATGGGGTGACAACTATTCAACTAATCAGTTGTCAACACAAACCCCAAGAATCAGATATAATTCATCTTTCCAAATGGGGGAGTTAGATCAACCCCCTCGAACGCAACAAACAGAGCCTTCAGGCTCGAACAATATGACGTTTACCGGAGAATCTGGTTCGTCTCCTCAGATGCTACTTAGACCACAAATTAGTAGGCAATCTGACCCATACCTGGTCTTAGATGATGAACAGTCAATACGTTATCCTAGGAGTGAACAACGCTCTCGGGGTATGTACCCACCTGTAGGAGGTTTACAACCACAACCCGAGGTCTCTTTTCAAGAAAATACCTCTATGCCACTGCATATAGGAAATACTCTCGGAGAAACTTGGAAAGATAACAATCAGTTTATAGCAGGATATCACATGCCTATACAACACCATGGTATACAACAAACGCCACTCAGGCAAAGCACCGTGACTTCACCAAATGAAGTCATTTCAACATTAGTAGAAAAAGTGAGAGGGTTAGAACTTGCTCAAGCAAGTCAAAATCCTCAGTTCATGCAAGCAGGAAGTTCCAATCCTCCATATCACTCTGGCCAAGTAGATCTCCTCACAGGAGTAGGCACGTTAGGCATGCCTCCTCAGTATCCATAACAAACGCCAACAAGGCCTGTCATCTCTAACACTATTCCTCCCGGTCTAGTATCAAATAACCCATTACTAGACAATACCCCATCATACTTAAACATGTACTCCAAATCACCACAAGGAGATATGTTCTCCTCTCCTGGCCTTTTTGCTCAAACGCAGGGACTTCCCTATGCCCCTGCCAATGCATACGCTGCCCCATACCAACAACCCATCCCACCACCACCCCCTCAGCAACCACCATCAATGGTCGAAACCTATGCGATAGGGACTTATTCAGAATATCTGAAAGAGCCCTTAGACTTTGCCATACGAAGCGTCATGCTTCCAAGACCCCTTCCCGATTTACCCAAGTACAAAGGTGAGGGAGATCCAAACGCGCATATCAAAGCTTACGCTACAGCCATACGTGAATTACTCCCTTGGGATGGGGTTGTTGCTAAAATATTCCCCAAAACTTTAGAAGGCATTGCTCTCGACTGGTATTATAGAATACCTGAAGCCTCCATCCATTCATTTAAACAACTCGTATCAGAGTTCATCAAGGCCTTCGACATGAACAAACTGTTAAGAACAGGAATCAGGGAATTCTTGCACATCAAACAAGAACACAACGAATCTATCGCCCATTTCATCCAGAGGTGGCGTACAGTTCTTTATTCTTCAGCAAGTGCTCCAAACATGGATCAGATGGAACTATGTGATTTATTCCTTCATTCTCTCAGCAAAGAGGTGAAGGAAGAAGTCCAGAAGTTCCCACTAAGAACTTACGATGAAGTACTTGAGAGCGCTCTTCGAATAGACCAAGCAACGATAGATAGTGGCCGTAAAACATATGGTGCAAACGGGAGGTTAATCACCCCCAATCAGAACACTACAAATTATCCCACTACCACAAACATTAATCAAGGACCCAAAATCCTTAACAAAAATCGGGGTGTAACAACGGATGGAGTAACCGACCAACCCAAGAGGGTAAATGTTGTTAATACTCCATCATAAACAAACAACCAGCGAAACAAAAACTTTACCCCGATAATCAATACAGTGGATTTTAACCATCCACAACAACAACAACAACGGAGAAATCCTAGACAAGGGCCAAGAAAAAACTCATTTGGTTATCAAAACCAAAGCCAGAAACAACAAATGCAAAATTTTAATCCTAATAGGCAATAGTTTGATCAGAATTTTAGGCCACAATATACACCAAACCAACAAAACAGGAATTACAATCCCAATTCTTATTGTGGTTTCCACAAAATTTGGGGTCATGATACTAGAACGTGCCATGACTACAATAAATTCATGCAACGTTTACCAGAAGAACAAAGACAGTTCTTCACAGATTTGTTTTTGGCAGATCCCGTGTCATCACCACCAAACACGCTAGCAGGAGTAGTTTCCCCTCAGAATGCTCCCCTTAAGATCTTTAACGATCCACTCCCAAATCATGATAATAACAGACTAAATCCAACTGGGATGAACAAGGGTGCAATACTGGGAAACAATGATCATGAAGCCTCGACTTCACTAAATCCATCAGTTGCGCCACAGTTAGGAAGTCAACCAAGACCCAAGATAGTCAGTTTGGTAGAATTAGACACTAAACTACCTATCGAAGCTATAACAAGAACACGAGAATATTTCTCTCAACTGAGCCCAAGTCATCTGCTAGAAACAGATAAGAGTCAACAAATAGTAGAAAAACCCATCGGTGCTTATGATTTAATTAGTGACCTAACAAAGACCTTCTCACACATTTCATTTTTAGATTTACTAAAGAACTCTCCTCCTCACAGAGCTGCTCTTTTAGAAGCATTAGGTCTAGGTCATCTAATTAACATCACTCCACCTCCTGAAACAAAAGTAAATCACGTAGATTTTGATATCCACCCTCTGGGGCAGCCGGACAAGGATGTCGAATTCATATTCGAAATAAGTAAAATGCCCACAGATGCTGAGATCGCACGCCGAGGTGATCTAGCCTTACACTTACAAGTATGGGTTTATAATAACTATGTAAAACGGGCAATGGTTGACGATGGGGCCGCAGTTAACATAGTCCCTTTCTCTTTCCTCCAAAAACTAGGATATGGGGAAACAAACTGTTCCACCAATCGAAATACATTGAGAGGCTATGATAGCCTTAAAGCCACTTCGATAGGAACTATAATACTGCCGGTCGCCTTAGGACCCAAAACAATCCTGACTGAGTTTTATATTATAGATTGGGAAACTAATTATAATATGATACTCGGCCGACCATGGATACACCGAATGAAGGCAATCCCTTCTACGTTATTTCAAGAAGTAATATTTTTGCATCTAGGAAAGGTATTTGTAGCCAAAGGCGATCCAAAACCTTTCGATTTGCACCTAGATGATTTAAAGAAAAGACCAGGTGTACACTCAGAATTTGAACTTCCAACAAACCAACTTAATAAACCCACTGACCCAAAACCAGAGGAGAAGTTGGTACCTACAACAGATCTTGAAACTATCAGCATAGCCAAAACAACCCCAACCCCTAATGATAAAGCTAAAGAAACGGTATCATTAGGGACTACGGCAAAAATCGTTGAGTTAATAGAACAAGATTCACCAATGTTCTTACCATTTGATTCAGTAGGCATAGGATATTCCCTAGGTGTTGGTTCCCTTCCAGCAGAGGACCTCTGTATGGTAGAAGTAGAGTGTGCAAATGTAGTAGATGCCCCAACATCTATACTCCCGACTAAGTATTGGACTCTCCATTTCGACGGAGCTAAATGCCGTTATGGAGCGGGGGAAGGTATAATTATTACTTCACCCGAGGAGAAAGTCCTCCCATTCGCCTTTAAGTTAAACTTTGAATGCACAAACAATGGCACTGAGTACGAAGCCCTCCTCCTTGGCCTCACATTAGCCAAGAGAATTGGTGTTGATAACATCAAAGTCTTAGGAGACTCACAATTAGTGGCAAACCAAGTTTCTGAGTTATATGAAACCAAAGCCGAACACTTGCAGCTTTACAAAAATGCTGTATTAAATTTAAGCAAGGCATTTAACTTCATATCCATTGAAACAATCCCGCGAGAGAAAAATCTTCTCCCCGATTCAATAGCAACTTCAGCATCACATTTTACTCCAAGCAATGAGTTAGAAGATACCCAGTTCACGGTGTCCATTTGTGACGAACCATTGATAAAAACAATGACAAATCCCCTTTCAGGTGGAAGTGAATCTACCGTCCTAGACCATGTTGATAGTGACATGGCCACTTTGGATTATTTAAACGCTTATGCAACACTACATCTCTCCTATCATATGCTAGATTTATTCTTAATTCCACATTCGTCTTCCTATTTTGGAAATCCCATGATGGATCTCCCCTCACAAATGGAACCTAGCATATACGCAGTAGAAAATAGGGATGATTTGGATTCACCTCCAGCACCACCTGAGTTCGAAGAGGGTAATGCCTCTTTGATCGAAGAGACAATCGATGTCAACATCGGGACAGATGACGAACCAAGAATCTTGAAATTAGGATCATCCTTAACCCCAGAAGAAGTGGAAATACATACGCAGATCCTCAAAGAACATCAGAGGGCGTTTGCATTTAGTTATAAGGAAATGACAGGAGTTGCACCCCACATTGCGGTGCACAACCTCGTCACTAAATCAGATGCAAAGCCAGTTAAGAAAAAATCAAGACCTATGAAACCTAAAGTAACTCTCATGATAAAGGAGGAGGTAATAAAACTCCTTCAGGTAGGATTCATCAAGCCAGTCGACTATTCCCAATGGGTATCTAACATCGTTCCCGTTCTCAAGAAGAATGGAAAGATACGTATCTGCATAGATTTTCGAGACATCAACAAAGCATGTCCTAAGGACGACTTCACGTTGCCATCTATTGATGTCATTGTTGATGCAACAGCTGGGTTTGAGCTTTTGTCTCTCATGGATGGATTCTCAGGATACAATCAAATCAGAATATCTGAGCAAGATCAAGCTAAAACCACGTTTATAACTCCTTGGGGAACCTATTGCTATGCTGTTATGCCATTCGGTCTCAAGAACGCTGGTGCTACGTACCAATGGGCTATGACATACATATTTCATGATCTAATTCATAAAATCGTGGAATCTTACGTGGATGACTTGTTGGCTAAAGCCAAGAAGCGTTGTGACCATCCTGAAGTACTCTGCATCATTCTTTCACGTCTAATAGAATACGGAGTCACACTAAACCCAAAGAAATGCATCTTTGGTGTAACAGGAGGGAAGCTCCTAGGTTATATCATATCATCACGAGGGATAGATGTTGACCTGACCAAAATCCGGGTTGTCCTCGAAATGGTTCCACCTTCAAATGAATCTAGAGTCAGGTCATTCCTCGGAAAGCTGGGTGCAATCCAAAGATTCATCACAGACTTAAGCTTTGCCGTTCATCCAATCAACAATTTACTCAAGAAAGACTATAGCATTGATTGGACCAAAGACTGTAATGAAGCCTTTGAAGCAGTTAAGCGTTTCCTATTATCACCAGCTACGCTAATGCCACCTAAGCTAGATCACCCGTTGATTCTATATTCACGAGCTACCAATGTCTCGTTGGCCTGTATGTTGGCCCAAGAAGATGATAACAAGAGAGAACGCGTGATTTATTTCATCAGCTGAACGTTGCTCGACTATGAAACACGCTATACATAGGTAGAACGAGAATGCCTTGCCATAGTCTTTGCTACTAAACGACCTAAGACATTATATGCTGAATCAAGAAACAAGGGTCATGGTAAAAACAGACCATTTACGGACTTTCCTCACACAAGGATCCTTATCTAAAAATGCTGGATGTTTTATAACTCTAATGGGAGAATTCAAATTAACATTTATAAATCAAAAGTCGGTTAAAGGACAAATCATCGCAGATTGGTTAGCTGATAACCCATTAGACGGAGGTGATTTAGTAGATTTAGACTTTCCAGATGAGTGCGTATACTACATCGAAGCCCGACCCTCTATCTTTGAGTGTCTTTGGTACACTGATATCATTAATTATATCATGGACCATACGTACCCAGAAGGAGTTACACCGCAACAAAGAAGGCGGTTATGCATAATCGTAGCTAAATACGTCATTATAGAGCAGGTGCTCTATCGAAAAGCATTCGATGGAATGCTCCTAAGATGTGTCGACACGGAGGAATCCAAGAAGATTCTCCATGAATCTCACAACGGAATATGTGGAGGCCACTTCGGTGGCCACGCCACTGCTTGAAAAATACACCGAATGGGCTATTTCTGGCCCACTCTAGAACACGACGCGATAGAGTTTGTACGCAGGTGTCATAAGTGCCAAGAATTCTCCCATGAGATCCACATGCCAGCACAAGCTCTACAACCAATCGCTACTCCATGGCCCTTTTCTACATGGGGTCTAGACTTAATAGGGAAATTCTCTCCCTCATCCACAGACGGCCATAATTTTTATAATCACGGCCACTGAATATTTTACCAAATGGGTGGAGGTCATGCCTCTTACTATTGTACCTGGTTCTGTGATCGCCAAGTTCATTTTGAACCAAATCATTTGCAGGTATGGTATCCCAAAAATCATTATCTTTGATAATGGAACTTCTTTTAAGAATGAAGAGGTTCACGAACTATGCAATAAATTTAAGATAAGCCATCATACGACTTCCTTGTATTACCCCCAGGCCAATGGACACGCTGAAGTGACAAACAAGACACTGAAGGCCATTCTCCTTAAAACGGTGAAAGAAAACAAACGAGATTGGCATTTGAAGTTATATCCGGCCTTGTGGGCCCATTGAACCTCAATAAGAACACCAACGGGAGCAACTCCTTTCTCACTGGTATTTGGGGTAGAAGCAGTTCTCCCACTTGAGGTCGAAATACCCAGTCTCCGCATTTCACTACAAGGGATTCTGGATGAAGATGCTTACAGAGAAGCACGTCTTTCCTAACTAGAAAGCCTAGATGAAACTAGGCTAGATGCTGAACAGCGGCATAGAGCTTATGCTAACCGAATGTTCCGGCAGTCTAACAAGAAGGTCTATGAACGCGACATATACGAAGGTGATCTAGTTCTAAGGCTAGACAACCGGATCAACAAGAAGACCGGCGAAGGAAGGAAATTCAGGCCCAAATGGTTGGGCCCATACCGAGTCATGAAGGACTACGGAAATGTTGCTTACCTCTTATGTATGCTAGAAGGTGAGGAATTTGGCGAAACAGTCAATTCCCTGCACCTCAAGTGGTTCTACGCATAAGCAACTAGCACTACTTGTATAATTATGTACATTGCATCTTCATACAGATTAAGATCATTTTGTCCACTAGTTTCTTACATAAATTGTGATCAAGGAATCTATTCTCAAAGTAATTCACTACAAACTCATGATGTTGTTGGCATAAAGCCCTTTAATCATACCTCTCCATCTTCGTATATCATCGAATCATCTCAGAATATTTTATCAAATAAGGTCAAAAATGACAAAGTCTTAACGGTAACCATACCAAGATCTGCAAGTTTATTCTCACTTTGATTTCTTCTTAGGATAGGTGTCTTTCCTGTGGTCTGTTCTAGAAGCTTCATGGTGTCACATATATCCCATATATATCTCTTTGGAAATAAGCACATACTGACATTTTACTCAAGAAAACAAGTCAACAAGAGATTAAACAGAAAATTTTAATTTTACACATTTCCTTACCCCACCAACCTTAGGTGATGAGCTTGCGTCTCTTACTAGTGACGTAGGGTTGGGAAAGGATGGAAATGCCCTTACTCACCTATACCTTTCCCACGGTGATAAACCCATGCTTCTTACTAGTAGCATGGGGCAAAGTACAGGGGGTCCTTTTGACAAAGCAAACGTTAAAAGTCATAAACAAACAATTCAAACTCTGAAACTTTGAGTCAAAAACAAATGAATCAGATGTGCAAAATCCCAAAAGAATAAAAATCCTAAAAACCCAGATCTTGTCTA